>CM047003.1:66000887-66631434 GCA_025698465.1 Gossypium longicalyx | reverse complement strand
AAAATTTGTATTTTCATTTTTATCATTGTAAAGTGATATATTGAAAGTTATAAAAAAAGAGAGTTCAAAATTATCAAAAAAAAAAGTGAAGTGAACAAGTTCTTTCTATTTCTTTTATACCGATCAGCAAGTGATCTTTTCAACAATTTTGTACCCCCATTTCCAAAACGCCACACTATTTTAAGAAAATTATTCTTTTTCTTCTTTTAGCCTACCCGTACACCATATGTTTTAACCCTTGTAACCATTTGAAGCCGACCCCAAAGCACCTAGTCAAGTTAAAAGAAACAAAATACGAGGTTACGAGTAAGCTTGAGTGGTAAAAGGCTAGAGTGTGTGAGATCATTCGAGAGTTTGAAAAAGCCTAAAACGAGTGTAAACACGAGTGGAGTGTTCATCAATTTTTCTTTGAGTAAATTGTGAGGTTTGTGGTGAGGATTTAATCATTTGGTTCTATTTTATTCATTTTTTCTAAATCATGTTGCAAGAAGAATTTTCAAAATTTGAATTTCAGTATTTGTTGAAAGAGATGGGGTGCATGCTCAACGAAGAATTGAACCGATCCAAGAAAAACTAGATCATCGAGCCGTAACTCCAACGAGAGCAAATTAGTCCAAGTGAAAGGGCGTAAATGAGAGTGCCAAGGAGACGAACATCCAATGAATGTTCGAGAAGAGATTCTTATCGTGAATCCTATTCTCGAGGAATCCAAGACAAAAAGAAGTAAACTTTAGAGTCCTAGATCTTTCAAGATGACGAAAAAGAAAGTATAAGTTATTCAACATATGCCTCAAAGAAATCATCTGCAAAGGAGTCCTTACGAAGGAGTGAACGGAATCCTATGTAAATCATTCTATTCATACCCAACAAAACTCATCTCATTTTGATTCTTTTGTTTTATCTTCATTTTGTAGAGAAAGGAAGCGAGAAAAAGAAATAAAAGAAGAGAGAGACAAGAAAATATTATGAGAGAAAATGAGAGAATTTTGAATGAAATCGAGAAAAGAAAAAAGAAACAAAAGAAAATGAGTGTGAAAGAAAAGAAAATGAGAGGAAAAGAAAATGAAATTGAAAAAGAAAGTGAAAAGAAAAAGAGATCGAGAGTGAAAAAGAATGTGAGAAGAAAAAGAAAATTGAAAAAGAAATTGAGTCTGAAGAGAGAAAAGATATTGAGCAAGAAATGAGTGTTGTCGATGAAAAAGAAATGAGTAAAAGAGATGCAAGAGAGCAAGAAAAAGTGAGGAGTGTTCCTACTAACCTACATGTGAGATTTCCTCGTGCTGTTCCTTTTCAGGTTTCTGAAGATCCGAGCAAAAAATTTTGACTTCAATACCTGTCCGAGGAGAAAAGGTTTACGTTGATTGAAAGAGGTAACATTCTTAACGATCCTCGTTCGCCTTTGCCAAAAGGTAAGCAAGGTATGAGTTTTGAAGTTTTTAAAACACATCAGCCTCATTCGATTGTTGACGGAAACTTTATTAATGTTTTGGGTTTTGAAAAGCACTTGTACCATGACATGGTTGATTATTCTTTCTTGATTAGTAATGATTTGATTGTTTCAAGTGTTGATAACAAAAACGTTGCTCATAAAGCATGTGTTGTTGACGATTATGTTGGTGGAGTAATCATTAATCGGCAATTGCAAGGTTTGGTTATGCAAGATAATGAGTTATATAAATCTTTGTGTTTGCTTGATTGTGGAGAAAAGGTGTGGACGAGATTTGAAACATATGAATTTTTAAAAACTTGCATGTCTAATTTTTCTTTGATTCGTTTGTGTGATAAAACGTTGACTTGTAAAATGCCTAGTTCATTTGATTTTGATGATGGTTGTTTAATGCTATGGTCTAAGGGATTCAACATCATTTGCATACTCATAACTTTAGTTTGTTTCATGTTCCTACCATGTTGACACCAATAAATATTCAAGTCAATGTGAAATGGTAAGCAAAGACTTCGCTTTTGATCCCGGTGATTTTTATTCTTTATTGATGATTAACGGACTTGATTCAAGGATTTTTATTTTCGAGATTCTAACTCGCCGAAAGTTTTGTTACTCGATCAATATTACTTGAAATCAAGCCTTTGAATTTCGTGTGAATGGGTGTGTAACCATTTGTGCTTATTTAATGTTTTGTCTTTAAATCTAAACATAAAGTTGTGGATTTGTGAAAAGTTGCAAATGTTAAATCAAAGTTTTGGTTTTATATCGTTGTTCATAGAATTTGAGTCGTGGACTTTTTTTGTTCAAAATTTTGAGTCGCAAATGCTTCATGGATCTAGTTTGTTTTCAACAAAGAACAAGGTAAGATCCAATTTTACTTTTGATCCCTGCATTGGTTTATTTGCCCAAGTTTGGCTTAAGAAGCTGGAGCGAGATTGTAAGTTCTTAATTCGGTGTTTCCTTAAACTTCTTCTTTATTTTGTTGTTGAAAATTTGAAACGCCTATCCAAAAGAAGAAGGACGTGTGACTAATATTTTGTCTTTTCGAGTCTTGTGTGACTTTCAGTGTTATTGTGAGCCATTCTACCCCATTCGACAACCAAGGGCCTAGTGACGATGAATGCTTTTTCGCAAAGTTAAATGGCCCGACTTGAGGACAAGTCGCTTTGAAGACGGGGAAATGATGTGAGCACACCCGGGGCATCCTCGAATGCACACCAAGTATCTATTGAGTTGCCAAAAGGTCCTATGACCCGAGCTCAACCAAGCAACTTCAAGATGCTATATCGGCCTTTGTGACGCCGCATTTGGGAAGATAACCAGCTCCCTAACGTTGAAGGAGCTAAGAACAACTCCTTGATGACTCCATGCACCATATTGCAATCCGATCTCGCCCTCTCGCAGCCCCCATGCGCCATTCAGCTCACATCAGCCACTTGAGCTTGTTTTAGCTCGCTTGAGCTCGAACTTAGCTCGATTCAGCTCATTCCTTTTTCATTTCAATAAATTAATTTTTAATCTAGCTTATAACTAAGTTTGCTATAGCTCATGCCGAATTCCCTAGCTCATTTTAGCTCACTAAGTGTTTTTGACTATTTGAGTTAGCCGAATTTATTATAAGTTGACTTATAATTATTGTGTTCAAATTTAGTTAGTGTTATTAAGTTATTTAGTTATTAATTTAATTTATAATTATATGAATAGTTGTGTGTTATTTAATTTTGTTATTTAATTTTGTAGGTTAGCCGAATTTGGAAGATACATTCATGGCATTTAAAGCAAGGTGCATGAACGGGAATGTTCATTGAACGGGAAGATTCATGAATGGTTCGGTTCAATGTTTGGAGGACATACATTCATGTACATGGAAGGTTAATGTATATTGAAAGGTGCATCTCCTTGGACGGCACACATGCATGAATGGAGGGTAATTAATGCAAGTGCATGTACAGCCTAGGTTCAAGCCCCTTCCAAGTTCCATGTACAACCAATGCATGTGGGAGGACCTCTTGCAGCTTTCTAAGCACCTATTCGGCCAAGAGACACCCTTTGGGAGTTTCATGCATCCCATGGCCGAACCTAGACCATCCCCTTGGCTTCCAAAGCTTGCTCATTCATGAAGCTGCCCACTCACCTCCCCATTCGGCCTAACATGGACAAAGGACATCAATGGTCATTTTTCTAGAATATTCATGTTTTAAATTAGGTTCATTGCTTAATAGTTAAGTTCATGAATTGTCTATTCGGCTTAGCCTAAGAAACTAGTATAAATAGTTTGTTGATTTCATTTGTAAAGGACTTTTGCCAAATTTGTTAATGAACTTTGTTCTTGTGAGGTTGCTTCCTCTCATATCTCGTGCATGTTTCAAGACTTATCTAGCTTGTGCTAGTGGTGTCAACCGACTTGTTTTGAACTTATCACCAATCTTGGTGTGGCATTCACCTATCCTTCTATCCATCTTTTCACCTTAACAATATAGGAATCGGGGTGACACTTTTTAGTGTTGAATCATTCCCGACGTTGAGTTCATTTTTCCATTCCCTTCTTTCAACTTTTCTTCTTGTTAACCAAATCGAGCCATCTATCCAACATCCTTTCTTGTTTCCTTAGCCAACCTATCACTACCCTTTTGCATAACTTTTGAAAAACCTTCCGCTATCCAAACCTATCCATTTCACTTCTATTTCTAAAATTTGAGGTACTGTAATGACTCTCTCGAACTACGATCGGCAACTACGTGAATTTGACTCGCCTACCCGCCGGATCACATCAAGTTCTGTACTTGCGCATCTAAGCTCCTCTTAACAACAAGCATCTCACCTTCGACCGCATACTCCATTTCTTCCTCGGATCTGGAAAGGGTTTCGTTATTGTTTTCAACTTTTTCATCCTCCTCCTCCTCCGATTCAATATCGCCATTTGGTTGAATCACCATGACGCCCGATTCGGACATTGACTCGGAATATGCCCTCTTCCAAGGCACTTGAAACATTTTATGTCTCTCGCCCAGCTTTGGGTACCTTCAATGTACTTTGCCTTTGCTATTTTCACCCGTAGGCTTGGTAGCTTTGATAGGTGTCATAGGATCTTTCGCTTGGCTCACCGTAGCACTCTTGCTAGTGCCTTGGTTCTATCGAGACACATTGGTGGTTGAATAGCCTTGGGTAACACCTTTCTTCTTGAGTTGCTTCGATTTTGATGGCCATGTGGACCATATCAACTATCTGCACATAATGTTGTAGCTCCACAACATTGGTGATCTCACTGTTAAGTCCTGATTGAAATCTAGCCATAGTTGCTTCTCGATCCTCATCCATATTCGCACTGATCATAGCAACTTCCATTTTTTGTAATAGTCCTCGACACTCCTCGCACCTTGAGAAAGATTTTGGAGCTTTTGGTAAAGCTCTCGGTGGTAGTGTGTTGGAATGAACCTCCGGCGCATGACAACCTTCATTTCGCCCAAGTGTTAATGGGTCGCTCGCTATTTCGTCTTCGGGTTGTCGTGAGTTGGTCCCACCAAATCATGGCATAGTCGGTGAATTCTATGGCAGCCAACTTAACTTTTTTTTACCACCGAGTAGTTATGGCACTCGAAAATGAGTTTGATCTTTTTCTCCCACTCCAAATATGCTTCGATCCGAACGGCCTTGGAACGGGGAATTGATAACCTAATACTTTTCAAGTCATCATCAAACCTTTCGCCTCGCAATACGATGACGCTGGCCTCCCCGCACTAACATTCGAGCCACCTCGCTTTCGCTTCACTTGGATTAAAAACCTCGCTATCTTGAACATGCCTTCTGGCCATGGTCTCGAGGTGGACTTATTGGGGTCCTTGCTCGTCGGCTCTTCCTCCACTTGATCGAGTCCTGGTCTTGTATCGGTTCCAACTTTCGATCAAACAACCTTTCAACTTCTCGAAGTAAGGCTTGCATGTTGAAATCTGGCACATTCCGAACGGGTTGCCTTTCCTCCACATTTCATTCCATGTTAATTTTTAATAATTTTAAAATCCTCACCACAAATCTCACTATTCACTCGCAAAGAAAAAATTGATAAACACTCCACTCGTGTTTGCACTCATTTTTTTAGGCTTTTTCAAACTCTCAAATGTTCTCACACACTCTAGCCTTTTACCACTCAAGGTTACTCTCGTAACCTCGTATTTTTTTCTTTTGACTCGTCTTTGGTGCCTTGGGGTCGGCTTCAAAACGGTTACAAGGGATAAAATGTATAGGTTATGGGTAGGCTAAAAGAAAATTTTTTTGGTATAGTGTGGTGTTTTGGAAATGGGGTGCAAAGTTGATGAAAAGAACACTTTTTCGATCGGGTCAAAATATAAACAAAAGAAGAACTTGATCACTTCACCCTTTTTTTTTATAATTTCGTATCTCTTTTTTTTTACAACTTTCAATATAGCACTTTTACAATGTTAAAACGAAAATACAACTTAAATTTTTTTTTGATTTTTTTCGATTTTTTTCACTAAGAACCTATTTTGATCTTGATACTTAATGCTCTGCCTCTCAATTTACAAGCTCTGATACCAAATGATGTGATCTGGCCCAGGTAGATGAGTCAAATTCACATAGTTGCCCGATTGTAGTTCGAGAGAGTCGTTCGTGCCTCGGATTTTAGTAATAAAAGTAAAAGAATGGAATAGGATAAGCGAAAGGTTTCAAGAAGGGTAAGTTTAGTAATAGGTTCTGGTTAAGGGTAGCAAAGATGGATGAAAGATAGAAGGTTCAGCTTTGGATTAACAAGAAAGAAATTTAAAAGATGGGAATGGAAAACGAACTCAACGCCAGAATGATTCAACACTAAGAAGTGTCACCCCGATTCCTATATTGTTAAGGTGAAAATATGGATAGGTGAACGCCACACCAAGATTGGTTATAAGTTCAAAACAAGACTATTGACGCCACTAGCACAAGCCGATAAGTCGCTCAAACTTGTATGAGATATGAGAGGAAGCAACCTCACAAGAACAATATTCATTAACAAATTTGGCAAAAGTCCTTTTACAATGAAATCAACAAACTATTTATACTAGTATCTTATGCTAGCCGAATAGTCCATTCATGAACTTTACAATTAAGTAATGTACCTAATTAAGACATGAAACTTTCTAGAAAAATGTCCAATGGTGTCTTTGTCCATGTTCTACTGAATGGGAGGTGAGTGGGCAGCTTCATGTATGAGCATAAACACTTGGATGAATGATCTTCATACATGCATGGCTAGATTCGCTAACTCCTTTAATGGAGCCTTGAATTCATGTTGTTTCACCATGAGTGGCTTAATTAAATAAGGCTTCATGAAGAGTCAAACTTGGTGTGAACAAGGAGCTTGAGTAGACACTTGTGTGTGAACGTCCAACCGGCGGTCATCATGGTGTGAACACAATGTGTGAACACATGATCAATACATGAACCGCCCAATGCATGTTCCATCATTAATTTGATCCATGAATCTTCAAATACATGAATGTCCATCATGAACATGGATGTGCCTCTTGATTGCCGTCCATTGAACCTTCCTATGCATGCACCTTGCATTAAATGCCATGAATGAATCTTTCCAAATTCGCTTAACCTACAAAATTAAATAACATAATTAAATAATACACAACTATTCATATAATTATAATTTAAAACAATAACTAAATAACTTAATGACACTAACTAAATTTGGACACAATAATTATAAGTGAACTTATCATAACAAATTCGCTAGCTCAAATAGTCAAAAACACTTAGTGAGCTAAATTGAGCTTGGGAATTCGCATGAGTCAGTAGCAAACTTACTTATAAGCTAGATTAAAACTTAGTTTATTGGAATGAAAAAGGAATGAGCTGAAACGAAGCAAATTCGAGCTCAAACGAGCTAAAACGAGATCAAGTGAGCTGATGTGAACTGAATGGCGCATGGGGAGCCGGAGAGGAGCCGAGATCGGATTGCAAAATGGTGCATGGAGTCTTCAAGGAGTTGTCCTTCGCTCCTCCAACGTCATGGACCTTGTTATCATCCCAAATGCGCAACACAAAGGCTGATATAGCATCTTGAAGTTGCTTGGTTCGAGCTCGAGTCATGGGACCTTTGGCACTCAATGGATTCTTGGTGTGCATTCGAGGATGCCCTGTGTGCTCACATCGTGGATGTGTTTGGACAGCTTCATGCATGAGCTTTAATCACTTGATGAATGTACACCTTTGGTAGCTCAACAGATTGTCTAGGTTCGCAAAGGTGTGCATGAAACTCCCAAGAGGTGTCTCTTGGCTGAATAGGTGCTTAGAAAACTCCAAGAGTCCTCCCACATGCATCGCTTGTACATGGAACTTAGAAGGAGGCTTGAACCTAGCCGCACATGCACTTGCATTAATTTTCCTCCATTCATGCATGTGTGCCGCCCAAGGGAGATGCACCTTTCAATATGCATTAACCTTCCATGTACATGAATGTATGGCTTCCAAACATTGAACCGATCCATGCATGTATCTTCCCGCTCAATGAACATTTCCGCTCATGCACCTTGTCATGAATGAATCTTCCACATTTGGCTAACCTACATAATTAAACAAAATAATTAAATAACACACAACTATTCATATAATTATAATTTAAAATAGTAACTAAACAACTTAATGACACTAACTAAATTTGGACATAATAATTATAACTCAACTATCATATTAAATTCGGCTAGCTCAAATAGTTAAAAACACTTAGTGAGCTAAGTTGAGCTAGAGAATTCGGCATGAGCTGTAGCAAACTTAGTTAAAAGCTAAATTAAAACTTAGTTTATTGAAATGAAAAAGGAATGAGCTGAAACGAGCTAAAATCAAGCTCAAACGAGCTAAAACGAGCTCAAGTGAGCTGATGTGAGCTGAATGGCACATGGGGAGCTGGAAAGCAGCTAAGGTCGGATTGCAAAATGGTGCATGGAGTCTTCAAGGAGTTGTCCTTAGCTCCTCCAACGTCATGGACCTTGTTATCATCCCAAATGTGCAACACAAAGGCTGATATAGCATCTTGAATTTGCTTGGTTCGAGCTCGAGTCATGGGGCCTTTTGAAAGCTCGATTGATTCTTGGTGTGCATTCGAGGATGCCCCGGGTGTGCTCACATCAATGCACCTTTCAAAATTCATGTTTCCTTTTAATCTCCATATGTCCATTGTGTTCCTACAAGAAATGTGAACAGAATTAATTCAAGCTAATGTGAACACAAATATCAACATTAAATTCGGTTATGACAAATTTAATTATCATCAATAAACTCTTTTAAGACATATTTAATAAAACTAATGTAAACTAAATTTAATTAAACTAATGTGAACTAAATTTAATATGTGGGATATTAATTAGCTTGTTATTGAACTTATTAAATAAAAAAACAATAGTAGTCAAATGCAACATGGTGAACTCCACGGGTCGATGTTTAATCCATGAGCTAAACCCAAGTCGGGCTTAGACTCGTGAGTTGATAATGAGCTGGTCTCGAGCTATGGAACCGGGAATGAGCAGAATCTAAGCTATTGAGCTGGTGTGGAGCTACATGGGAGCTAACTTGAGTTGAGGTGAGCTCTGTGAGTCGAATCAATTTGTAGAAGAATTCGCATGGATTCCTAAAGTTGCCACTAGCTAGTTTGGTAGGTCTAGCATTGAATTCATCCCACATTTACTAAACTAAAGCTATAACAGCTTTCTTTAAATTATTTTGCACGAGCCTTTGTGATCGGCCCTCGAGGTAGCACCATCTCGGGTCTCTGCTCTGACCGACTTATGGGAAAGTGGAATCGTATCATGGACCTTGTTGTCATCCCAAATGTGCAACACCAAGGGTGATAAAGCGCCTTGAATTTGCTTGGTTCAAGCTCGAGTCATGGGGCCTTTTGGAAGCTCATTGATTCTTGGTTTGCGCTCGAGGATACCCCGGTGTGCTCACATCATTCCCCGCCTTCAAAGCGACTTGTCCTCAAGTCGGGCCATTTGCTTGCAAAAAGCGCTCATCGTCACTAGGCCCTTGGTTGTCGAATGGGGTAGAATGGCTCACAATAACCTCAAAGTCACACAAGACTCAAAAGATAAAATATTAGTCACATGCCCTTCTTCTTTTTGGATAGGCCGCTTCAAAGTTTCAACAACAAAATAAAGAAGACAAAACATTAAATAAGCACAAATGGTTTACACACCCATTCACACGAAATTCAAAAGGCTTGATTTCAAGTAATATTGATCCAGAGTAACAAAACTTTCGACAGTTAGAATCTCGAAAATAAAAAATCCTTGAATCAAGTCCGTTAATCATCAATAAAGAATAAAATCACCGGATCAAAAACGAAAGTTTTTGCTTACCATTTCACATTGACTTGAATATTTATTGGTCACAACATGGTAGGAACATGAAACAAACTAAAGTTATGAGTATGCAAATGATGTTTGAATCCCTTAGACTATAACATTAAGCAACCATCATCAAAATCAAATGAACTAGGCATTTTACAAGTCAACGTTTTATCACACAAACGAATCAAAGGAAAATTAGACATGCAAGTTTTTAAACATTCATATGTTTCAAATCTCATCCACACATTTTCTCCGCAATCAAGCAAACACAAAGGTTTATATAGCTCATTATCTTGCATAACCAAACCTTTGCGATTGCCGATTAATGATTACTCCACCAACATACTCGTCAACAACACATACTTTATGAGCAACGCTTTTGTTATCAACACTTGAAACAATCAAATCATTACTAATCAAGAAAGAATAATCAACCATGTCATGGTACAAGTGCTTTTCAAAACCCAAAACATTAATAAAGTTTCACAACAATCGAATGAGGCTGATGTGTTTTAAAAACTTAAAAACTCATACTTCGCTTACCTTTTGGCAAAGGTGAACGAGGATCGTTGAAAATGTTACCTCTTTCAATCAACGACCTTTTCTTCTCGGACAGTATTGAAGTCGAAATTCTTTGCTCTGATCTTCGTAAACCCGAAAAGGAACAAAGACAAGGAAATCTCACATGTAGGTTAGTAGGAACACTCCTCACTTTTTCTTGCTCTCTTGCATCTCTTTTTCTTATTTCTTTTCATCGACAACACTCAAGCTTTCTTGCTCAATATCTTTTCTCTCTTCTTCTATATAATTTCTTTTCAATTTTCTTTTCTTCTCATATTCTTTTCACTCTCGATCTCTTTTTCTTTTCACTTTCTTTTTCAGCCATTTTTTTCCTCTCATTTTTTTCTTTCACACTCATTTTCTTTTGTTTCTATTTTTCTTTTCTGCTTTCATTCAAAATTCTCTCATTTTCTCTCATAATATTTTCTTGTCTCTCTCTTCTTTTATTTCTTTTTCTCGCTTCTCTTTCTCTACAAAATGAAGATAAAATAAAAGAATCAAAATGAAATGAGTTTTGTCGGGTATGAATGGAATAATTTACATAGGATTCACGTTCACTCCTTCGCAAGGACTCCTTTGCAGATGATTTCTTTGAGGCATATGACGAATAACTTGTACTTTCTTGTTCGTCATCTTGAAAGATCTCAGACTCAAAGTTTGCTACTTTTTGTCTTGGATTCCTCGAGAATAGGATTCACGATAAGAATCTCTTCTCAAACATTCATTGGATGTTCGCCTCCTTGGCACTCTCATTTCCGCCCTTTCACTTCGACTAATTTGCTCTCGTTGGGTTCTAGCTCGATGATCTAGTTTTTCTTGGATCGGCTCAATTCTTCGGTTGAGCATGCACTCCATCTCTTTCAACAAATACTGAAATTTAAATTCTGAAAATTCTTTTCGCAACATGATTAAAAAAATGATTAAAATAGAAAGATGAAATCCTCGCCATAAACCTCACTATTTCACTCAGAAAGAAAATAATGGATGAGCACTCCACTCGTGTTTGCACTCGTTTTTTTAGGCTTTTTTTTCAACTCTTGAATGTTCCCACACTCTCTAGCCTTTTACCACTCAAGCTTACCCTCGTAACCTCGTAGTTTGTTTCTCTTGACTCGCCTTGGTGCTTTGGGATCTGGTTTCAAAACAAAGCATACAGGGATAAGATGTTACGGTGTAGTAGGTAGGCTAAAAGAAATTTTTTGGTATAGTGTGGCATTTTGGGAATGGGGTGCAAAGTTGATAAAAAGATTATCTTGAAGATTGAAATAATGATATCAACAACAGAGAAGAAATTTGAACACTTCACTTTTTTTTTTAATTTCATTTTTTTCAACTTCAATATAGCACTTTTACAATGATAATCGAAAATACTACTTGAACTCTTTTTTTTAATTCAAAATTTTTTTTACAACGAACCTATTTCGATCTTGATACAAACATCGGTGCCTCTCAATTTACAAGCTCTGATACCAAATGATGTGATCCAGCTTGGGTAGTTGAGTCGAATTCACTTAGTTGCTCGATCGTAGTCGAGAGAATTATTCGTGCCTCGAATTTTAGAATTATAAGTGGATGAATAGGGATGGATAAGCGGAAGGTTTCAAGAAGTTAAGGATTAGTAATAGGTTCGGCTATGGGTAGCAAAGATGGATGAAGGTTAGAAGGCTCGGTTTGGTTAACAAGAAAGAAATTTGAAATGGGAATAGAAAATGAACTCAACGTCAGGAATGATTCAACACTAAAAAGTGTCACCCCGGTTCCTATACTGTTAAGGTGGAAAGATGGAAGAAAAGATAGGTGAACGCCACACCAAGAATGGTGATAAGTTCAAACAAGGTCGATTGACGCCACTAGCACAAACTAGATAAGTCTTTCGAAACTTGTACGAGATATGAGAGGAAGCAACCTCACAAGAACAATGTTCATTCAATAATTTGGCAAAAGTCCTTTTACAATGAAATGAGCAAACTATTTATAAGCTATCATGTAGTAACCGAATGGACAAACTAGCTAGCTTAAAGACTAAGCAAATCCGGTCATGAATTAACTAGAATGTTCTAGAATGAAAACATTAATTAACTAGTCTTGATTCGACTGATGGGAATGTGTTTGGACAGCTTCATGTATGAGCTTTAATCACTTGAATGAATGTGCACCTTTGGGAGCTAAACGGGTTGTCTAGGTTCGGCCAAGGTGTGCATGAAACTTCTAAGAGGTGTCTCTTGGCCGAATAGGTGCTTAGAAATTCCAAAAGTCCTCTCACATACATTCAGCTATACATGGAACTTGGAAAGGAGCTTGAATCTGGCCATACATGAACTTGCATTAAATGCCATGCATACATGCATGTGTGCCATCCAAAGGAGATGTATACTTCATAATCCATTGCATGCAATTAATCCTCCATGTACATGAATATAGGTCCTCCAAACATTGAACCGAACCATGCATGAATCTTCCCGCTCAATGAACATTCCTCAGATATGCACCTTGCCATGAATGAATCTCCACATTCTGGCTAACCTACATAATTAAATAACATAATTAAATAAAATAATTATTCATATGATCATAATAAAAATATTAACTAAACAACTTAATGACACTAACTAAATTCGCATATATTAATTATAAGTCAACTATCATATTAAATTCGACTAGCTCAAATAGTCAAAAACACTTAGTGAGCTAAGTTGAGCTAGGGAATTCGGCTTGAGCTGTAGCAAACTTAATTAAGAACAATTTTTAATCTTAATTTATTGAAATATAAAAGAAATGAGCTGAAAAGAGCTAAATTCAAGCTCAAACGAGCTAAATCGAGCTCAAGTGAGCTGATTGGAGCTGAATGGCGCATGGGGAGCTGGAGAGAAGCTGAGATCGGATTGCAAAAGAATGCATTGAGTCTCCAAGGAGTTGTCTTTAGCTCCTCCAACGTCATGGACCTTGTTGTCATCCCAAATGCGCAACACCAAGGCTGATAAAGCGTGAATTTGCTTCGTTTAAGCTCGAGTCATGGGGCCTTTTGGAAGCTCGATTGATTCTTGGTTTGCATTCGAGGATGCCCCGAGCGTGCTCACATCACAGGTGGTTGAGTCAAATTCACATAGTTGCCCGATCGTAGACGAGAAGGGATGTTCGCGTCTTGGTCTTAGTAGAAGAAATTGGATTGATAGGCTTGATGGAAGCGAATGGGGTTTAAGGGAAGCAAGTTGAAGATAGGTTCAGTTAGGGTTAACAAAGATAGAGGTTGAAGTGGTGGTTCGATTTTGGAAATAAGAAAGAAGAAATAACGAAAAGCTGGAAATAAATTAGTGAACTTAACGTCAGGAGTGATTCAACACTAAAAAGTATCACCCCGGTTCCTATATTGTTAAGGTGGATAAATGGGATAGTAGGATAGGTGAACGCCACCCCAAGAATGGTGATAAGTTCAAACAAGATCGGTAGATGCCACTAGCACAACTAGATAAGTCTTTGAAACTTGTACGAGATATGAAAGGAAGCAACCTCACAGAAACAGAGTTTCATTAACAAATTGGCAAAAGTCCTTTTACAATGAAATATACAAACTATTTATAGCCTAACTTGTACTAGCTGAATGGACAAAGACTAGCTTAAAAATTAAGCAAATTTGACTATGAAGAGACTAGAATGATCTAGAAAAAAAAAACCATAAGTCTTCCATGTCCATGTGTAGCCTTTGGGATGCCACAAGTCAACTTCTTAATGAAGGAATTCGGCTGAATGTATTTGGGATGCAAGAGGAGTTGATTGAACATGTCTAGGTTCAGCCAAGAGCTTAATGGAGTCATTCAATTTGCAATGTTTGGCCGAATAGGTGTGAGTATTAATGGGGCAATTTGAAAGCCTTTAAAGGTGTGAACATCATGGTTGAAAGGTCTCTTGAATGTTGATGTGAGCACGCCTCAAGGCATCCTCGAATGCAAACCAAGAATCAATTGAGCTTCCAAAAGGCCCCATGACTCGAGCTCGAACCAAGCAAATTCAAGATGCCTTAATAGCCTTGGTGTTGCGCATTTGGGATGATAACAAGTACCATGACGTTGGAAAAGCTAAGGACAACTCCTTGAAGACTCAATGCATTCTTTTGCAATCCGATCTTAGCTCCTCTCCACTCCCCCATGTGCCATTCAGCTCCAATCAGCTCACTTGAGCTCGATTTAGCTCGTTTGAGCTTGAATTTAGCTTGTTTCAGCTCATTTCTTCTTCATTTCAATAAACTAAGTTTCAACTTTGTTTTTAACTAAGTTTTTTACAGCTCATGCCGAATCCTCTAGTTCAACTTAGCTCACTAAGTGTTTTTGACTATTTGAGCTAGCTGATTTTTAATAGTTGACTTATAATTAATATGTCTAAATTTAGTTAGTGTCATTAAGTTGTTTAGTTAATATTCTTAATTATGATTATATGAATAATTATTTTATTTAATTATGTCATTTAATTATGTAGGTTAGCCGAATGTGGAGGTTCATTCAAGACAAGGTGCATGTATGAGAATGTTCATTGAACGAGAAGATACATGCATGGTTCAGTTCAATGTTTGGAAGCCTTACATTCATGTACATGGAGGGTTAATGAATATTAAAAGATACATCTTCCTTGGATGGTACACATGCATGCATGGAGGACAATTAATGCAAGTGCATGTACGGCTAGGTTCAAGCCTCCTTCTAAGTTCTATGTACAGTCGATGCATGTGGGAGGACCCTTGGAGTTTTCTAAGCACCTATTCAGCCAAGAGACACCTCTTGGAAGTTTCATGCACACCTTGACCGAACCTAGACAACCCGTTTAGCTCCCAAAGGTGCACATTCATTCAAGTGATTAAAGCTCATACATGAAGCTGTCCAAACACATTCCTATCAGCCGAATCAAGACTAGTTAATTAATGTTTTCATTCTAGAACATTCTAGTTAATTCATGACCAAATTTGCTTAGTCTTTAAGCTAGCTAGTTTGTCCATTCAGTTACTACATGATAGCTTATAAATAGTTTGCTCATTTCATTGTAAAAGGACTTTTGCCAAATTATTGAATGAACATTGTTCTTGTGAGGTTGCTTCCTCTCATATCTCGTACAAGTTTCGAAAGACTTATCTAGTTTGTGCTAGTGGCGCCAATCAACCTTGTTTGAACTTATAACCAATCTTGGTGTGGTGTTCACCTATCCATCTATTCATCCTTTTCACCTTAACAATATGGGAATCGGGTGACACTTTTTAGTGTTGAATCATTCCTAGCGCTGAGTTCATTTTCCATTCCCATTTCAAATTTCTTTCTTGTTAACCAAACAAAGCCTTCTATCCTTCATCCATCTTTGCTACCCATAGCCGAACCTATTACTAATCCTACACTTCTTGAAACCTTCCACTTATCCATCCCTATTCATCCACTTCTAATTCTAAAATTCGAGGCACGAACAATTCTCTCGACTACGATCGGGCAACTAAGTGAATTCGACTCAACTTCTCGAGAAATGGATCGCATCAAATGTGAATGCTTCAAATTGAATGGACAACAAGTGTGAAAGGAAGCTTGGCTAGTGTGAACGTCTTGATGGATGCCTTGAGAAGATATTCGACCAACTTGGGGAATTAAAGAGGCAACTCTTCCTTGGCCCAATAGTTGCTTAGTGAAACTTAACAATCAACCACCATGCATGCAACAAGACATGCATGAATCCTCTAAGGCCTTGAATCTGGTCGTGCATGTATCCTCCCATCCATTGAACCAAGCCGTGCATGCACCATGCATTAATGTATCTCCATATTCGGCTGAACCTATAAATACTTGAACACATTTAATTATATCATTTAGTCATTGTTTAAACAGCAACTAATAACTTAAATAACAACTAACTAATTTTGGACACATTAAATTAAAATTAACTAGCATATTAAATTTTGGCTAGCTCAAACTAAGTGAAAACATTTAATGATCTTATTTGAGCTAGGATTTTCGTTAATGAGCTGTAGCAAACTAATTAGTATAAAACTAAAACTTAGTTTAATTTTTTGAAATGAAGAACGAGCTGAAAGTAAGCTCGATTGAGCTCAAACAAGCTGAAATGACTCAAATGAGCTGAATTGAGCTGGACGGAGCTCGAGGAGCTAGAAATGAGCTAGGATTAGCTTGCCAAGAATGCACGGATTCTTTGGATAGTTGTTTCAAGCTAATTTTGTGAGTATTGGCCCTTGTTTCAAACCAAGTTTTAGCATTAGAAGCTAGAACAACTTCTAGGAAATGTTTAGTAAGAGCTTGAGTTATGGGTCCTTTAGGTAGCTCAATTGATTCTTGGTTCGCACTTGTGGGAGCCCCGGGCTTGCATACATCAATGTGTTAACCTTTTCTGCGAGCTCTGACTTTTATCATTTTATTTGAAAACAAAAGTTCAGAATTTTGTTGGCATGGAAAATCAAATTTTTGACCCTGGAAATTACTCTATAGTAAGGTTTAAAGGATTCGAGAATTTTTTGCATGATTCTTACTTACAATTGCTTCATATTCCTTCTATGTTGCTGAGCCTAAAATTTTCAAGTCAAAATGATATGGTAAGTGGAAATTTTGCTTTTGACCCCGGAGATTATTGTTTTATAGCTTTTGGTATCAAGTTGCTTAAAGAATTTGAGTCGAGAATTTTTATTGTCCAAAGTCATAATCCTCGAATGCTTAATGGTTCTGTTCTAACGTTTATGCTTGACCCTTCTTAGTCATTGTAAAATGGTAAGGTCAATTTCCATTTTTGACCCCAGAATTGGTTCATCTGTTCAATTTGTGAATAAAAACTCGGATAGTTCCTTTGTGCTTAACCTTCATCATTTCATTAGTTTGTTTTATTCTTTTGTAGGTGACGATATGAGGTGGTACCCTTCTAAAGAGGAGGGCATGGAAATACCCTGCTTCCTTTTCGAACCGCTTGTGGTTCCTTAGGTTTTGGAATACTTCAGATCGATCAAAAACAAAATGGTTTGTGATCTTGGAAAATTTTTTTCAAGCAAGTCGCCCGATTTGAGGACAAATCGTCTTCAAAAGGGAGGGAATGATACGAATCCCATTGTACCATGGTTTGACACAACTCGACAACATCTAGCATAGCCTAAATTTGAGGGGCCCAAGTTCAAAACGAACCTTGATCTTACTTTCAACAAGCTCAATTCAGCTCGATTATAGCTCAATGAGCTTGTTTGTTCATTTGAGTTTATTTTAATTCTTGCATTTATGTTGCTGGAATGAACTTATTTAGTTTAATTAGTTAATTAGTTTTCAGCTAATAAGTAAGTTAAAATTTGATATTTAATAATTTTAGTTTGTTAAGTTTAATACATGTTTTAATATGTTTTTCCTACAGCTTTTTAATGGGTTTAGAAACTGGTCATTTAATTAGCTTAAATATGTTTTAGTGAGTGTGTCCTAGCCTGGACATGTTTTAAATGTGTCTTGGACTCAGCCGAATTTAATTATGTCAGCATTAGGACATGTTTTTAATTTGTTAAGCTACAGACATTAATTTGTCCTGGCTACTGACGATTTTAATGTATGTGTTAAATATGTCTTAGCCGAATTAATGATGTCTTAAATTCAATTAAAGTGCTGCTATTTCATTGGTGCAGGTACAAGGCAAGGACGGCATTTAAAAGGAGTGAGCTGAATTAAATTTCGGTAGCCCTTTTTCCTTCCCAAGAGGCTGAGGCTGCTGCTGCATTACCAAGGGACATCATTAATGTGCAGCATGCATGGCCTAATTTATTGAGCAATTTGCATGCCAAAATTAATGTGTGCAGTTGTTGGTATTTCCCAAGTGGCCATTCGGCCAAAGCATGTTTGATGTTTCCTTTCTTTAAGGTTGAACGCTCCACTCTCCAAAGAAGCATCTCAAGCTGTTCACACTTGATGAAAGGTGCCATTCGCACTATAGGCTGTTTGGTGACATGTGTTCACACCTAGTGGTCTACTCATATTCGGGTTTCACACTTGAATGGCCATTGGAGTGCTCCATAATGCTCATTTAATCCAAGTCTTTTAAGATCATCTAGGTGCCATATTTAAGAAGCATTCAAACTACCTTTAAGCACCTTGGCCGAATATGGACTAGTCCATAAAGCTCTCCATCAATGGCCAGCCGAATCATCCACTTCTAGTAGCTACCCATTCAGTTTTCCAAGCCAAGGATACTCTAGAAGTTGTCCAAGAAGTTGCTAGGAAGTTTCCTAAAGCCTTAAGGCTCAATATTGCCATCCCCTTGAATGCTCAAGAGACCATTCGTGATGTGATCCAACTCGGGTGTTTGACTCATGTTCACGTAAGTTGCTCGATCATCGATGAGAAGAGTCGTTCACAAAATTGTTGATTTGTTTGAGTTGACTTAAGAGGCTGAATGTTAATGAAATGGGTTCAAAGTGGGCTAAGTATATGACGGTAGTGATACGATCCGCCTCGGGGTGTGTCAAGTCGTATGCGAGTTTGCTCAACCGTCTACAAAGAAGTATCATTCAGTTTGTTCAAAGGATGTTTTAAGTGAATAATGGCAGGAGCTATGTAAAAAGAGTTCAAAGATGGGTTTATGGTTATGAAGTTTATGTAGGTTTGGTTATAGAAAAATAATAAAAGATGGAAATAAATATAGTAATTGGATAACCAAAAACAGATGTGAAGTGAATTGATGGTTCGATTATGATGAAACAAAAAGATGGAATGGAATGGAATGGAATGAAAATGATCTCAAAAACAAATACAAACCAATATTAAAAAATATCGACCCAAATGCTTATAAGTCTTCAAGGTGGTTGGATGGAGAATAGGAGAACCTCGACCCGCTACTTAGCAAAGTAGGAACCATGGTATAAGGGTGAACGCCACACTATTTGATAGTGATAAGTTCAGGATAAAGAAGAAGGCAGGTTGACTCCAACCTAGAAAAGCCAACGAGTTCTTCAACGAAATATGAGAGGAAGAAATCTCACAAATTTTATATAAATTCAATAATGTTTTAAACTAAGCAAAAAGATCCCTTTACAAAGGCTGATTTCACCTATTTATAGTGCTAAAATAGGCTATCTAAATGGTCACAAACATTCAACTTATTGTGCCAATTAAAAGCTGAAATTAAACTCAAGTCTTTTCGCATTCTTGAACCAAATAACTCCATCCTTGAATTCACTTTAATTTAGCTGAATGAATGACTTTAAGTGCTTGAAAACTGACTCTTGAGTTAGCCCTTGGTCAGCCGGATGGACACCATCTTCTTAATCAGCTTCTTAATGATGTTTGAATGCTTGAAAAAACCTTTAAAATGGCAAAAACGGCTGGTAGTGGAAAGGTTGCTGCCAAAATTAATTTGGATGATTAAATGCTCCTTAAACCTCCTTTAAATGATGTATAAACCTTCTTTATAACAGCCCTCTTGCTTTGTAACTGAAAATAACTTGGAAAGCCTCTTTATTTAATTTGTAACAGCCTTTATTTGTAACTGTTATGACTTGAAAAGACTCCTGCAATAAACACAATAAAATAAGCTTATTAAACACATGTAAACACTTATTAAACATAACAAACATTAATACTTAACTTAAGTAAATGAACTATAACATATGCATCAATTATTCCAAAGAACTAGTTTAATTAAAGAAGCAACTATTAAATAAAGTTCAACAAAAACTCAATTAATTAAAGTAAGATGAGTTGAATTAATGTCCAGCAACTAATTTATTAAACTAAGATGCTTAAATGCATGATTTAAAATGCAAACTAAATGAACAAATGAATTACTTAATGCATGACTTAATTAAATGCAGAACACATAATGCAAGTCATAATTAAAATTTGAAGATCAATAATGCATGACATTAACTAAAGATGCATTTAATTAAACAAAACATAATTAAAGACTAAAGTAACTAAAATAAATAAATCAAGTTCTTAACTAATTAACTAACTTAGTTAAAATGAATTAACTAATTTATTCCAACTTAATAAAATGCAAGAATTAAAATTTAAAGATGAGCTCAAACGAGCTTATTTGAGCTGAATTAGCTTGTTGAATGAGCACAAGAACTCATTGAGCTGGATCGAACTCAAATGAGCTGAATTTGAACTGGACGAAGCTCGTGGAGCTAGAAACGAATTGGGATCAGCTTGCTAGCAATGCAAGGCTTGAATAAGGAGACTTGACTGACGGGGTTCACTGGGCACGCTCGTATCATTCCCCCTCTTTTAGGAGACTTGTGCTCAAGTCCGGTTGTGATTAAATGTTCCATAAAACAAATCTACGTAATATATGCCAGGCTTGAACACACGTACTTGAACATGAATTCCAACAGGCAACATGTTAGAAGAAAATATAATCAACTCACCACATGATTGAAATTCCACTCGATCATGCAAGCATGCAGAATTGACAAAACCAAGCAGATCAAGATATGGGAATTCATATAAAAATTCAAAGTTTTATCTTGAAGGCCAAAATTAAATAGTTTGAACATTGCATGCGAAAGCCTTTTAACATGTATGTCAAACAAAGACATGGTGAACATACAACTATTCAAAGATTCAAATCTATCACAAACCAAATGAACAGACATGTTTAAATAGACATATTTAACACATGATTTCAAAGAGATTATATAACCAAAATTTGTATGTGCAAAGCTTTTATAAAACACATCTAAAATTCGATTAGGGTGAGCCAATCCAATAGAAGGATCAAACGTACACAAGATAGAATTTTCACGACACTTTTCGAAGCAGGGTCATCAAGAGATGAACAAGGACTAATCAAATCAAATGATGGAGGCATGTTAGAAATTGACCCATCAAAATCTTTATGAGCAATTTTTAAATCAGACAACCTTGATTCTTCGATAAACATGGAATCCTTACCTTTTCTACCTTCAATCACAAGTGGCTGGTCGTCATTTACATACTTACCTTCAATCACAAGTGGCTGGTCGAAAACATCTCTCGTTTGGAAGGTAGTGAAGCTGGAATTGGTCGTACAAGACTTTAGGAACCTAAAAAGTTACATCACAAGAAGATAGAAGAGGTGGGTTAGTGGAAACAATCCTTGCTTGCTCACTTTCTTTTTCACTTGATTCTTTTTTCTCGAGATCTCTCGTTTCTTTTTCCTCAATCACTTTTTTCCACTCATTGTTCTTGTTCAACTTCTTTTTCTCTCTCAAACTCTTTTTCATTCTCTTTTTCAGTTTATTTTCACTCTCTTTTTGTTCTTTTTCTTTTTCATCGGCTTTTTTAATGACTTTCTCGAGCTCTTTCAAGAATCTCTCATTTTCTCTCTTACTTGCCTCTTGCCTCTCTTTTATTACTTTTTCTTTTTCTTCTTTTGCTTTTCTCATTTTATTTTTACAAGAAGATACTAAAGAATCATGAAAACAATGATTTTGTTCAAAAGAAGGAAAATTATTTGCATAAGAATCTTGATCAATGCTTTGTGAAAAATACTCCGAGTAGGATTTCTTTGAAGATCGGAGAGAGTTATGCCTATCTCTTTGGATGTCATCTTGGACGGGTTCAAAATCGAGGTCAGACTCTTGTCATCTTGAATTCCTTGACGAAAAGAAATCTCGATTGAAATCTCTTGGTCTCGAAGTCGATCACGAATAGGAATCACAATGGTTTTTTTTCAAGTAGTAGTCGGGGGTATATCTCCGTGGGGTTCTTGGCTCTATTTTTTGACTTGAAGAAACTTGATCACTTTGGCCTCATTTTTCCCATCGATCTAATCTTTCGTGCATGTTCTTAATATTGGAATCCAGCATTTTTCGCATTTCTTGCACCAAGTTTTAATATTTTGACTCGGTAAATTCTTTGCGAGACATCTTTGATTGCTGAAAGGAAATTTGTTAAGCAAAACAAAAATTAATTCCTCACAACAAAATCCTTACAATTTCACTTGAAAAGAAAAATTAATGGTTTGCACTCACGCTCATGTTTACACTCGATTAGCTTTTACCTCCGCTCGAATAGTCTCACACGCTCGTGCCTTTTACCTCTCAAACTTTTTTTCATAATTTCGTATTTGGACTCGCCAAGGCCTTATCGTAGGCTCAGGGGTCGGTTTCAAATGGTTTAACAAAGTATTATGATGAGGGATTAAGGGTTGGCTGGAAGATGGAAACGGTTTTGTAGTGCGGCATTGGGGTAAGGGTGAATGGTAGAAAAAGAAAGTACCTGATCGGGATGTCAAGAAAAGTATCAATACAAAGAGAATAAAATTTAACACATTTTTTTTAATTTCAAAAAAAAATTGAATTTTTTTTGAATTTTTTTTTACTAAATGAAATACAACTTGCAATTTCTTTTTGTTATTTTTTCTTACTTACGAATTAACTTCGGGTGATGCTACGAATTTTGGTACTCCTCGTTTTAATAGCTCTAATACCAAATGATACGATCCTCCTTGGGGTGTGTCGAGTCGTATGCGAGTTTGCCCGATCGTCTACGAAGAAGTATCATTCAGTTTGTTCAAAGGATGTTTTAAGTGAATAATGGCGGGAGCTATGTAAAAAGAGTTCAAAGATGGGTTTATGGTTATGAAGTTTATGTAGGTTCGGTTATAGAAAAATAATAAAAGATAAAAATAAATATAGTAATTGGATAACCAAAAACAGATGTGAAGTGAATTGATGGTTCAATTATGATGAAAAGAAAAGATGGAATGGAATGGAATGAAAATGATCTCAAAAACAAAAACAAACCAATATTAAAAAATATCGACCCAAATGCTTATAAGTTTTCAAGGTGGTTGGATGGAGAATAGGAGAACCTCGACTAGCTACTAACCAAAGTAGGAACCTTGGCATAAGGGTGAACACCACACTATTTGATAGTGATAAGTTCGAGATAAAGAAGAAGGTAGGTTGACGCCACTAGTAACCTAGATAAGCCAATGAGTTCTTCAACGAAATATGAGAGGAAGAAATCTCACAAATTTTATATAAGTTCAATAATGTTTTAAACTAAGCAAAAAGAACCCTTTACAAAGGCTGATTTCACCTATTTATAGTGCTAAAATAGGCTATCTGAATGGTCACAAACATTCAACTTATTGTGCCAATTAAAAGCTGAAATTAAACTCAAGTCTTTTTGCATTCTTGAACCAAATAACTCCATCCTTGAATTCACTTTAATTCAGCTGAATGAATAACTTTAAATGCTTGAAAAATGACTCTTAAGTTAGCCCTTGGTCAGCCGAATGGACACCATCTTCTTAATCAGCTTTTTAATGATGTTTGAATGCTTGAAAAAACCTTTGAAATGGCAAAAACGGCTGGTAGTGGAAAGGTTGCTGCCAAAATTAATTTGGATGATTAAATGCTCCTTAAACCTCCCTTAAATGATGTATAAACCTTCTTTATAACAGCCCTCTTGCTTTGTAACTGAAAATAACTGGGAAAGCCTCTTTATTTAATTTGTAACAGCCTTTATTTGTAACTGTTATAACTTGAAAAGACTCCTGCAATAAACACAATAAAATAAGCTTATTAAACACATGTAAACACTTATTAAACATAACAAACATTAATACTTAACTTAAGTAATGAACTATAATATATGCATCAATTATTCCAGCAACTAGTTTAATTAAAGAAGCAACTATTAAATAAAGTTCAACAAAAAACTCAATTAATTAAAGTAAGATGAGTTGAATTAATGTCCAGCAACTAATTTATTAAACTAAGATGCTTAAATGCATGGTTTAAAATGCAAACTAAATGAACAAATGAATCATTTAATGCATGACTTAATTAAATGCAGAACACATAATGCAAGTCATAATTAAAATATGAAGATCAATAGTGCATGACATTAACTAAAGATGCATTTAATTAAACAAAACATAATTAAAGACTAAAGTAACTAAAATAAATAAATCAAGTCCTTAACAAATTAACTAACTTAGTTAAAATGAATTAACTAATTTATTCCAGCTTAATAAAACACAAGAATTAAAATTTAAAGATGAGCTCAAACGAGCTTATTTAAGCTGAATTAGCTTGTTGAATGAGCACATGAACTCATTGAGCTGGATCAAACCCAAATGAGCTGAATTTGAACTGGACAAAGCTCGTGGAACTGGAAATGAACTGGGATCAGCTTGCCAGCAATGCAAGGCTCGACTAAGAAGACTTGACTGATGGGGTTCGCTGGGTGCGCTTGCATCAGGTAGGTTCGGCTATGGAGAAACAAAGATAGGTGATATGTGGATGGCTTGGTTTTAGAATATGAATTTAAACAACGAAAGGTGATGGAGATGAAATAACAAACTTAAACTTTAGGAATAATTCAACACTAACGAGTGTCACCCTGATTTCTATATTTCTAAGGTGATGGATCGGATAGCTGAATAGGAGAACACCACACCAATACGGTGATAAGTTCTAAACAAGCTCTGTAGACGCCACTAGCACAACTAGATAAGTCTTCAAAACTTGTACAAGATATGAGAGGAAGCAAACCTCACAGAAACAAAGTTTCATTCATAAAAATGTCAAAAGTTTTTTTACAAGCTGAAATGAACCTATATTTATAGCTAAACAACATGGCTAGCCGAATAGACATTTGGGGAGCTGATTGGCCATTTTATTTTAGCTTTTAATGATCTAAAAATTCCAGAATTAATCCATGTAGGTGCCATGAAGCTTCAAAAACGTCCCATGGTGTTCCCCAAGCCAGCTTAATAAATTGGAGCATTGTTGGAGCTGAAACAAGCTGACTAAATTCGTCCAAAGGTGTGAAAGCCTTTTAATAAGCTGCCTTGATTGATTGAACAACCTTGAATAGCTTAACAGCCTCTTGAACACTCCAATAGCAAAAGGGTGTGAAAGGTCGAATATGAGCAATCCTTTGTGTGTGAAAACACATAACCAAAAGGGCACAAATGTGAATGGAATTTTTCCAGCAATGTGAATGTGTTTATTCCATTCTTGGGAAGCTAAAAATGCAACAGCCATTTTTAATGGAAATGTGAAGCACGAACAGCCAAATTGGTGTGAACACTTGATCTCCAACAGCCTCCAGGTGTGAATGGACGAAAATGAATAGCTCTCATGGTGTGAAAATGCTTTGTGAGCTAGATGGTCTGGTGTGAACACCCTTTTGTCTATTGCTATTCATGAGTAGCCCCTTGGAGAAGAGAAATTAGCTACTGACTTTAATTCAGCTTAAAAGCTCCCTTTTATTGTCGTCCATGTACCTAGCTAAATTCATCTGAATGGTCACCTAAAAATAACAAAAAAAATTGGTTAAAGCGCATTAAATAAGCTAAGGACACCTCAAAGAGCTGTAGGAGCTAAGACAAATTAAATAAGCTAAGGACAACTTAAATGGCTATAGTAATTAGGACAAATTTAATTACTTATAACCTATTAATGTCGAATCTATTTGGACAAATTAAATAGCTTAAGGCACATTTAACACTTAACTAAATTAATTAAATGACTTAAACTAAATTAACTATAATTTATTCCAGCAACTAAAACGTGTAAAATAAAAAAGATGGAAATGAGCTTGCTAAGCTAGAATCGAGCTGAATTAAGCTCAAGTGAGCTGATCCAAGTAGATTAAACTTGGTGAGCTCGAAGTGAGCTGAAGTCGGCTTGCACCAAGGTGCAAGGAGTCATAATAGAGTTGGCCCAAACTATTCCCTTATCGTCAAGCTCATTTTCATCCCAAATTTGAAGGATCATTGCTGAAATAGCTTCTTGAAATAGCTTAGTTTGGGATTGAGTCATTGGGCCTTTGGGAAGCTTGATGTAATCTTGGTTTGTGCTTGATAAGCTCCCGGGTGTGCTTACATCATTCCCCCTTCTTCAAAGTGACTTGTCCTCAAGTCAAACCAGTTGTCCACATCAAAGCATTCATCATTATAAGACCCTTGGTGGCCGAATGGGATAGAGTGCCTCACAAAGACCTGATTCACATACACAACTTGGAAAGACAAAGTATTAGTCACATGTCCTTCCTCTTTTTGGTGGGCCATTTCAAAGTATCAACAACAAAATAAAGAAGAGGATTAGGGGCACACCGAATTAAGAACTTACAATCTTGCTCTAGTTTCTTAATCCAAATTTTGACAAAAGAAGCAAGGGATTCTTCGATGACATCCAACCAGAATCACAAGTCCTTCAAAAATAATTACCTCAGAAAACAACATTGTAGGACACAAATCCTTTGTACAATGATACGGAATAATATTCACTAGGATCAAAGATAAAATTTTCTCTTACCATTTCTCGCTGACTTATATATTCCTTGACTGGCAACATGGTAGGAAAACAAAAAAAGAATAAAATTATAAGCATGCACATCAAATTTGCATCCCAAGATTCAATCGAGCTGCCTAAAGGAACCATAACTCGAGCTCTTGCTAAACATTCCCTAAAATCTGTTCTAGCTTTAATGCAAAACCTTAGTTTGAAACAAGGGCAAATATTCTCAAAATCAGCTCGAAGCAACTATCCAAAGAACCCGTGCACTGTTGGCAAGCTGATCCTAGCTCATTTCCAGCTCCTCGAGCTCCATCCAGCTCAACTCAGCTCATTTGAGCTCATTTTAGCTTGTTTGAGCTCAACCGAGCTTACTTTTAGCTTATTCTTTATTTCAATAAATTAAACTAAGTTCTAGTTTTATACTAATTAGCTTGCTACAGCTCAATAATGAAAATCCTAGCTCAAATAAGTTCATTAAATGTTTTCACTTAGTTTGAGCTAGCCGAACTTAATGTTAATAGTTAGTTTCAATTAAATGTGTCCAATTTAGTTAGTGTCATTTAAGTTGTCTAATTACTGTTTAATTATGTTTAAAATGAATATATATTTTAAATAATTATGTGTTTAATTCTTTTGTAGGTTAGTCAAACATGGAGGTGCATTTAAGGCTAGGTGCATGTACGGGCTAGTTCAATGCATAAGAAGATTCATGCACGGCATGGTTCAATGTTTGGAGGAATTAAGTTCATGTGCATGGATGGTAAATTACATGCATTTGAATTAATGAAGATACTTCTCCTTTGGACGGCACGCATGTATGTATGAAGGGCATTTATTGCATGTTCATGTACGGTCAGATTCAAGACCCCTTTTTGTTCCATGCATGACCGAATGAATGTGGGTGATCTATTGAGTTTACTAAGTACTTATTCAGCCAAGGGGTAGCTACATAATCAATTTCCAACTTCAATCCATTAATGAAGATTAAGAGAAGATGCATGGACAGCAAGTTACAATGAATAGGAGAATGCATCTAGTTCTTGATGCATGAATCGTTGCTGCCCAAATGACTTCCCTAGGTGTCTATTCAGCCAAAAGACACTTCTTTAATGCTCCAATCAATCCATGGAGGAATTCAGACTAGCCATTGAGCTGCCATTCATTCACATTCATCCAAGTCAATTTTGCTTAACCATGAAGCTGCCCATTGAAGTTCCAATCAGCCGAATGTGGACTTAATTCTTTAATGATTTATTCTAGAATATTCTAGTGCATTCTTAGCTAAATTACTTAGCCTTTAAGCTAGTTAATTGACCATTCGGCTATCACCTGTTAGACTATAAATAGTATGTTTATTTCTTTGTAAAAGGACTTTCGCCAATTTGTTAATGAAACTCTATTTTTGTGAGGTTGCTTCCTCTCATATCTTTTACAAGTTTCGAAGACTTATCTAGTTTGTGCTAGTGGCGTCTATCGATCTTGTTTGAACTTATCACCATTTCTGGTGTGGCGTTCACCTATCCTTCTATCCATCCTTTCCACCTTAACAATATAGGAATTGGGGTGTCACTTTTTAGTGTTGAATCATTCCTGACGTTAAGTTCGTTAATTCCATTCCCACCTTATATTATCTCTTTCTTATTGTTTCCAAACCGAACCACCCATTCACCCTTCTTCTCATTACCTTAGCCGAACCTATCACTTTTCTTTACTTATATTTTGAAACCCTTCTGCTTATTTCGACCTATCCATCAACTTTTACTTTCGAGACCAAGACACGAATGATTCTTCTCGTCTACGATCAGGGCAACTACGTGAATTCGACTCAATCACCTGAGCTGGATTATATAATTTGGTATCAGAGCTTGTAAATCGAGAAGCGACAATGTTCATATCAAGATCAAAATAGGTTTGTTGTGAAAAAAATTTGAAAAAAAATATTATTAAAATCATCAAGTTGTATTTGAAGATTCTCCATTATAATAGCATTATTTTGAAGTTATAAAAAAAAGAGAAGAAATTCGAAAAAAAAAAGAAGAAGTGAAGTGTTCTAGTTCTCATCTCTGTTGATTATACATTTGTTTCGATCGTCAAGTGTTCATTTCATCAACTTTGTACCCCCCCCAAAATGCCACACTACATTAAAAAATTTTCTTTCAGCCTTCCTGTACACCTATACATCTTATCCCTTGTAACCATTTTGAAGTCGACCCCAAAGAAACAAGACAAGTCAAGAGAAACAAACTACGAGGTTACGAGAGTAAGTTGAGTGGTAAAAGGCTAGAGAGTGTGAGAACATTCGAGTGTTGAAAAGCCTAAACGAGTGAAAATACGAGTGGAGTGTTCATCACTTATTTCTTTCTGAGCGAAATAGTGAGGATTTTGTAGTGAGGATTTTTTTTTCTATTTTACTTAACAATTTCCCTTTGCAGCGATAACAATCATGTCTCGCGAAGATTTTACCGAATCAGAATATCAATATTTGGTGTAAGAAATGCGAAGAGTGGTGAAAACTAAGTTTGACAAATTGCATGAGAGATTAGACCGTGTGGAGAAGAGAGACCAACGGGAACAAATGTTATCAAGTCGAAAAGTGAATTTGAGAACATCACGGAGATACACATCCAACGACTACTCGAGAATAGACTCCGATCGAGATTCCTTTTCATTAAGGAATTCGAGACGAAGAGAAGCTGATTTTTATTTTGAATCCTTTCAAGAAGATGTGCGAGATGAAAGATACACCTCTTCAAGAACTCCAAAGAAAACATCCACGGTGAGATCTTCACGAAGGATTGTTCGTGAACCATATGTAAATGATTTTTCTTCTTTTGAACAAAATGAATATTCTCCTAACTCTTTTGTGTCCTCTTGTAAAAAGAAAATGAGAAAAGAAAAAGATGAAAGGCAAAAAGAGATAAAAAGTAAAGAGAGGCAAGAAAAGATTATGAGAGAAAATGAGAGGATCTTGAGTGAAATTGAGAAGAAAAACAAAAAAAATAAAAGAAAAAGAGGAAGAGATGAAACAAAATGAGATTGAAAAAGAGAATGAAAAAGAAAAAGAGTTTGATCAAAAGAAAAGAGTGGAAAAAGAAATTGAGGTAAAAGAAGTGAGTGTTTCCAAAGAAAAAGATTCGAGTGGAAAAGATGTTAGTAAGCAAGAGAGGATCATTTCCACTAACCCACTTGTTAGTTTTTCTTGTGATATTTCTTCCCAGGTTTTTCAAAATTCGTGTGACCAATTCTAGCTTCAATACCTTTCCAACGAGCGGCGATTTCAGTTGTACAAGAAAGGTAAGAACGAGAATGACAACTGCCCACTTGTGTCCGAAGGTAAGCGAGGCAAGGACTCTATGATTATCGAGTCACAAAAAATTGATTTAAAAACTGCTAATAAAGGTTTTTATTACTTAATTTCTGAAAGGTCTCCATATTTTGATTTGGATAGTCGTTGCCCACCTATTGATGTTAATATTCTTATTTCAAGAAGAGCCTCAAAAAGTTTATCTTATGACATGTTTAACCCTTCTGTTGAGTTGGTTTCGCCGATACAAAACATGGAGGTGTGTGATAAAAGTTTTGTACATACAAATTTTGATGTGTTTGAATGCTTAAACTCTTTGAATATAGGTGCTAAACCTTTTTGCTTAAACATGCCTATTCGATTGGTCTGTGTTGGATTTGAAATTTTGAAAAGTCGCATGTTTATAACTTCTTTGTTCGACATATGTGTTCCAAGGTTTTCTCATACAATGAATAATTTGTTTGATTGTGTCTATCAAAAGAAAACTTCAAATTTTTGTGCAAAGTTTCCATGTTTTGATCTCTCTATTCGATTGAGTTTTGTGAAGTATGAATGTTTGCATGTTTGTCTGCCTAAACTTTCTCTGATATACTTTTGTGATTTATCTGAGAAAATGAAATTCTGGCTATATTTTGGGATAAGTGATCAAAATCGAGTATTTAAGCCTGGAGCTAGCCACTTTAAGTTGATACCAGGACAAGGTAAGTATCGTAATCTTATTGTAAATAAATTTGTTGTACCTTTTCATCTGTTACGAATTTTATCTTCATTTCTGGAAATAAATCTTTCGGTTAGTTTACAAAATCAAAATCAAGTTTTTGATTCTGGAAATTTTGTTTTAAATCCCAGAATCGGTTTATGCTATCCGCCTGAGAATAACATCTCATCATGTCCTTTTAAGTGCATTATCCATGGTGACAGTGACATCTTCCGTCTTTGTGGAAATTACATTTTGAAGGGTGTGAGTTACTTCTTTGATTTTTCACCTTTTCAGGTTTACTCGAGTTCAAAATATCGATTACATTACCTTGCTAAGGAGCGAAGGTTTGTTTTGCGCAAGCAAGGTAAATTCAAACTTTCATCATGTAACTTCCAAGATAATCAAGGTAAGTCAACAATACCTCTATTTTATTTGAAAGATGAAGAAATCGGTGTTGTTGATGATGACTTTGTGGAAAGTGGCCATATTATTTATCCTACTACTGTACGTCCATTTAATCAAATACGACAAGGTGAGGATGTTCAAATTCAAAAGCAAAGTAAATGTGTCCTTTGTTTTGGACCTATTAGAAAGTTGTGGCTGAAACGAGGAATGAATATTCGTTTGCAAGATTGCATGACTAATCAATATTTAGCCCCCTTCTCTTCAATTGTTCATATTGATGGCATATCAAACTTGCGTGACAATGAGAAGTATCCATGTTATGACCGAATAAGATTTTTGCCATATGACCTTTGGAATAAATTTTATATATACTATTTGAATATTTTGCATTTGTCATTGCTGAATATGGTTGTGTGATATCCTTCATTCCATTCGACCGAGGAAAGCCGTGCAAGAAGGTACATTTTCAAATGGAAAAACGTCTCAACTTGAGGACAAGTTGCTTTGAAGATGGGAGGAATGATGTATGCACGCCCGGGGCTCCCACAAGTGTGAACCAAGATTCAATCGAGCTGCCTAAAGGACCCATAACTCGAGCTCTTGCTAAACATTTCCTAGAAGCTATTCTAGCTTCTAATGCAAAACCTTGGTTTGAAAAAAGGGCCAATATTCTCAAAATTAGCTTGAAGCAACTATCCAAAGAACCCGTGCATTGTTGGCAAGCTAATCCTAGCTCATTTCCAGCTCTTCGAGCTCTGTCCAGCTCAACTCAGCTCGTTTGAGCTCAACCAAGCTTACTTTTAGCTCATTCTTTACTTACAAAAAAATTAAACTAAGTTTTAGTTTTATACTAATTAGTTTGCTACAGCTCAATAATGAAAATCCTAGCTCAAATAAGTTCATTAAATGTTTTCACTTAGTTTGAGCTAGCCGAACTTAATGTTAATAGTTAGTTTCAATTAAATGTGTCCAATTTAGTTAGTGTCATTTAAGTTGTCTAATTTCTGTTTAATTATGTTTAAAATGAATATATATTTTAAATAATTATGTGTTTAATTCTTTTGTAGGTTAGCCGAATATGGAGGTGCATTTAAGGCTAGGTGCATGTACGGGCTAGTTCAATGCATAAGAAGATTTATGCACGGCATGGTTCAATGTTTGGAGGAATTAAGTTCATGTGCATGGATGGTAAATTACATGCATTTGAATTAATGAAGATACTTCTCCTTTAGACGGCACACATGCATGTATGATGGGCATTTATTGCATGCTCATGTACGGCCAGATTCAAGACCCCTTTTTTGTTCCATGCATGACCGATTGAATGTGGGTGATCTATTGAGTTTCCTAAGTAATTATTCAGCCAAGGGGTAGCTACATAATCAATTTCCAACTTCAATCCATGAATGAAGATTAAGAGAAGATGCATGGACAGCAAGTTATAATGAATGGGAGAATGCATCTAGTTCTTGATGCATGAATCGTTGCTGTCCAAATGACTTCCCTAGGTGTCTATTCAGCCAAAAGACACTTCTTTAATGCTCCAATCAATCCATGGACGAATTTAGACTAGCCATTGAGCTGCCATTCATTCACATTCATCCAAGTCAATTTTGCTTAACCATGAAGCTGCCCATTGAAGTTCCAATCAGCCGAATGTGGACATAATTCTTTAATGATTTATTCTAGTGAATTCTTAGCTAAATTACTTAGCCTTTAAGCTAGTTAATTTGACCATTCGGCTATCACCTGTTAGACTATAAATAGTATGTTTATTTCTTTGTAAAAGGACTTTCGTCAATTTGTTAATGAAACTCTATTTCTATGAGGTTGCTTCCTCTCATATCTCGTGCAAGTTTCGAAGACTTATCTAGTTTGTGCTAGTGGTGTCTACCGATCTTGTTTGAACCTATCACCATTTCTGGTGTGGTGTTCACCTATCCTTCTATCCATCCTTTCCACCTTAACAATATAGGAATCGGGGTGACACTTTTTAGTGTTGAATCATTCCTGACATTAAGTTCGTTAATTCCATTCCCACCTTATGTTATCTCTTTCTTGTTGTTTCCAAATCGAACCACCCATTCACCCTTCTTCTCGTTACCTTAGCCGAACCTATCACTTTCCTTTACTTATATTTTGAAACCCTTCTGCTTATTTGGACCTATCCATCAAATTTTACTTCCAAGACCAAGACACAAACGATTCTTCTCGACTACGATCGGGCAACTACGTGAATTCGACTCAATCACCCGAGCTGGATTATATCACTTAAGACATAGCATCGAACAACCTCCAGATTCAAAAATTTGATTTTGACCTTTTCTTGGAAATAATTCTAGAAAACATGATCTGGGTTTGAATATATGATTTAGGTCATCCGTTCCATAACACAACAAAGGTTTCATTCATGCCAAGAAGTCACACATGCCAAATATGTTAGAAACAGGCAAAAACTGATGCGAATCTGGTAGCATCATGTTTTGACACAACTCGCCGACCTCAGGATTGACCTAAACTTGAAGGGCCCAAGTGCACGATGAAACATCTTGATGTGATCTGACCCGGGTAGTCGAGTCGAATTCACGTAGTTGCCCGATCGTAGTTTGAGAGAGAGTCGTTCGTACCTCGGGTTTTAGAAATAGAAGTGAATGGATAGGTTTGGATAGCGGAAGGTTTTTAAAAGTTATGCAAAAGTGTAGTGATAGGTTCGGCTAAGGAAACAAGAAAGGATGTTGGATAGATGGCTCGGTTTGGTTAACAAGAAGGAAAGTTGAAAGATAGTGAATGGAAAAATGAACTCAACGTCAGGAATGATTCAACACTAAAAAGTGTCACCCCAATTCCTATATTATTAAGGTGAAAAGATGGATAGAAGGATAGGTGAACGCCACACCAAGATTGGTGATAAGTTCAAAACAAGTCGGTTGACGCCACTAGCACAAGCTAGATGATGTGAGCACACCCGGGGCATCCTCGAATGCACATCAAGTATCTATTGAGCTGCCAAAAGGTCCCATGACCCGAGCCCGAACTAAGCAACTTCAAGATGCTATATCGGCCTATGTGATGTGCATTTGGGAAGATAACCAGCTCCCTGACGTCAAAGGAGCTAAGAACAACTTTTTGAAGACTCCATGCACCATATTGCAAACCGATCTCAGCTCCTCTTCAGCTCCCCTATGCGCCATTCAGCTCACATCAGCTCACTTGAGCTCATTTTAGCTCGTTTGAGCTCGAACTTAGCTCAATTCAGCTTATTCCTTTTTCATTTTAATAAATTAAGTTTTAATCTAGTTTATAACTAAGTTTGCTATAGCTCATGCTGAGTTCCCTAGCTCATTTTAGCTCACTTAGTGTTTTTGACTATTTGAGCTAGTCGAATTTATTATAAGTTGACTTATAATTATTGTTTCAAATTTAGTTAGTGTCATTAAGTTATTTAGTTATTAATTTAAATTATAATTATATGAATAGTTGTGTGTTATTTAATTTTTGTTAATTAATTTTGTAGGTTAGCCGAACTTGGAAGATTCATGTATGGACTTTAATGCAAGGTGCATGCATGGGAGGATTCAATGGACGGCAATCAAGAGGCACATGAATGTTCATGATGAACATTCATGCATTTGAAGATACATGGATCAAATTAATGGAGGAGCATGCATTGGACGGTTCATGCATTGACCATGTGTTCACACATTGTCTTCACACCATGATGACCCTTCGGTTGGCCGTTCACACTCAAGTGTCTACTCAAGCTCCTTGTTCACACCAATTTTGACTCTTCATGAAGCCCTAATTAATTAAGTCACTCATGGTGAAACAACATGAATTCAAGGCTCCATTAAGGTGTTAGCCGAATCTAGCCATGCATGTATGAAGACCATTCATTCAAGTACATCAATGTACATTCATGAAGCTAACCATTCACCTCCCATTCGGCCGAACATGGACAAGACACTAATGGTCATTTTCTAGAATATTCATGTATTAAATTAGGTTCATTGCTTAATAGTCAAGTTCATGAATAGTCTATTCGGTTAGCCTAAGGAACTAGTATAAATAGTTTGTTAATTTCATTTGTAAAGGACTTTTGCCAAATTTGTTAATGAACTTTGTTCTTGTGAGGTTGCTTCCTCTCATATCTCGTACAAGTTTCGAAGACTTATCTAGCTTGTGCTAGTGGCGTCAACCGACTTGTTTTGAACTTATCACCAATCTTGGTGTGGCGTTCACCTATCCTTCTATCCATCTTTCCACCTTAACAATATAGGAATCGGGGTGACACTTTTTTTAGTGTTGAATCATTCCTGACGTTGAGATCGTCTTTCCATCCCCCATCTATCCAACATCCTTTCTTGTTTCCTTAACCGAACCTATCATTACCCTTTTTACATAATTTTGAAAACCTTCTGCTATCCAAACCTATCCATTTCATTTCTATTTCTAAAATCCGAGGTACGAACGACTCTCTCGAACTACGATCGGGCAACTACGTGAATTCGACTCATCTACCCGGGCCGAATCACATCAAGTGGCATCAGAGCTTGTAAATCGAGAGGCACCGACGTCTGTATCCAGATCAAAATAGATTTGTGGTGAAAAAATGTATTTTAATTTTTATCATTGTAAAGTGATATATTGAAAGTTGTAAAAAAAAAAGAGAGATACGAAATTATCAAAAAAAAAGAAGAAAGAAATTCGAAATTGAAAAAAAAAGTGAAGTGATCAAAAGTTCGATTCTATTGTTTTATATTTCTTCCGATCGTCTTATATTCTTTTCATCAATTTTAACCCCCCCAAAACGCCACACTACTTTAAAAATTATTTTTGTTCTTTTAGCTTACCCGTACACCATACGTCTTATCCCTTGTAACCATTTGAAGCCGACCCCAAAGCACCTAGTCAAGTCAAAAGAAACAAAATAGGAGGTTACGAGAGTCAACTTGAGTGGTAAAAGGCAAGAGTGGTGAGATCATTCGAGAGTGTAAAAAAGCCTAAAAACGAGTGCAAACACGAGTGGAGTGCTCATACATTATTTTCTTTGCGAGTGAATAATGAGATTTGTGGTGAAGATTCTAATTATCTTTATTGTTCAACATGGCGCAAGCCAAAAAGCTTCTCGTTGTTAAAAGAAGCCTCAGTATTCAAAGTCCTGAAAATGAACAACAACGGGAGAATATCTTCCATTCTCGATGCCAAGTTCAAGGGAAAGTCTGTAGTTTGATCATCGATGGTGGAAGCTGTACCAATGTGGCAAGCACTTTAATGGTGGAGAAACTAGGCTTGACCACCACCAAACATCCGAGCCCATACAAACTTCAATGGCTCAATGATGGCGGCGAAATCAAGGTAACCAAACAAGTACTTGTTTCTTTTTCAATTGGTAAGTACGAGGACGAGGTACTTTGTGATGTTGTTCCCATGCATGCGGGACATCTGTTGCTTGGAAGGCCGTGGCAATACGATCGAAGAGTGACCCATGACGGGTATACCAATCGGTATACATTCAAATATCAAGGAAAGAGTATTACTTTGGTACCATTGACACCAAAGCAAGTTTTCGAGGATCAAACGAGAATGAAGTCTGTTGTAAACCAGTTGAGAGGAGAAGAAAAGAATGAAAATGAAAAAGAAAAGAAAATTGAGAAAAAGAATGCAAAAATAGTAAAAGAAAAAAAAGAACAAGTGAGAAAAGAAAAAGGAAATAGAAAAAAAATTTTGTTTGCAAAAAAAAGAGAAGTTAGGAGAGCGTTACTATCGAAACAAACCGTTCTTGTACTCTTGTACAAAGAAAATATTTTTAGCACTAACGAACTGCCCGAGGGCTTGCCGTCTTCTATTTTGAGTCTTTTGCAGGATTTCCAAGACGTTTTCCCGGAAGAGACTCCTAACGGATTACCACTTTTTCGAGGAATCGAGCACCAAATCGATTTTGTGTCGGGAGCCGTAATTCCAAATTGGCCTGCCTATCGCACGAATCCTGAAGAAACTAAAGAGCTACAATGGCAAGTTAACGAATTGATGGAAAAGGGCTATATTAGAGAAAGTCTTAGCCCCTGCGCCGTGCCAGTCCTCTTGGTGCCGAAAAAAGATGGTACTTGGCGAATGTGTGTCGATTGTCGTGCCGTGAATAAAATCACTATCAAATATCGACATCCCATTTCGCGACTAGATGACATGCTAGATGAACTAAGTGGAGCCAAGCTATTCTCTAAGATCGATCTAAAAAGTGGATATCACCAGATTCGTATGCGAGAAGGCGACGAGTGGAAAACTGCCTTCAAAACGAAACATGGTTTGTATGAGTGGTTGGTCATGCCATTTGGCTTAACCAATGCTCCTAGTACTTTTATGAGGCTCATGAACCATGTGTTGAGATCCTTTATTGGTAAGTTTTGTGTTGTTTACTTCGATGATATCCTCATATATAGCAAGACTTTGAAAGATCACGTAACACACCTCAAATCTGTTCTTGAAACATTGCGTAAGGAAACTCTCTTTGCTAATCTTAAGAAATGTACTTTTTGTTCTGAAAAAGTTATCTTTCTTGGATTTGTAGTTAGTGCACAAGGTTTGGAAGTCGACCAAGAGAAGATAAAGGCGATTCAAGAGTGGCCGAGGCCTACATCTATTAGCCAAGTTTGAAGCTTCCATGGATTAGCAAGCTTCTATCGGCGATTTGTGCCCAATTTCAGCACATTGGCTGCACCCTGAACAAGCGTGATTAAAAAAGACTCCGCGTTCCATTGGCAAGATGAGCAAGAGAGGTCTTTTATTAAGATTAAAAATTGTCTTACTAATGCACCTTTACTTGCTTTGCCAGATTTTTCAAAAACCTTTGAACTTGAGTGTGATGCATCTGGTGTGGGTATTGGAGTCAGATTAACCCAAGACGGATGACCCATTGCTTATTTTAGTGAGAAGCTTAGCGGAGCCCCACTAAATTATCCGGTCTACGACAAAGAAATGTATGCGTTGATACGGGCTCTTGAAACTTGGCAACATTATTTGTGGCCAAAAGAGTTTGTAATCCATTCCGACCATGAATCCTTGAAACATATAAAGGGTCAAAACAAGTTGAACAAGAGGCATGCTAAGTGGGTCGAGTACCTTGAGTCATTTCCCTACGTAATTAAGTACAAGAAAGGTAAAGACAACGTGGTAGCTGATGCCCTATCCTGGAGGTATACCTTACTTTCTACTCTTGAGTCAAAACTGATTGGGTTTTCTTTCTTGAAAGAATTGTATGCTAACGATGTTGATTTTGGAGAAATCTATTCTGCTTGTGAGCATGTTGCATTTGAGAAATTTTATAGGTTTGATGGGTTTCTGTTCAAGGAAGGTAAGCTCTGTGTTCCACAAAGTTCTGTTCGGGATTTGCTTGTGCAAGAAGCACATAGTGGAGGACTCATAGGTCATTTTGGAGTTAGCAAGACGTTAGCTACCCTTAACGAACATTTTTATTGGCCTAGGATGAGGCGAGACGTGGAGCGGGTTTGCGAGCGATGTTTGGCGTGCAAACGAGTAAAATCCAAGATTCAACCCCATGGACTTTACTCTCCATTACCAAAACCTGAAACTCCTTGGACGGATATATCCATGGATTTCATCCTGGGTTTGCCCCGAACCAAAACGGGAAAGGATTCTATAGTTGTAATTGTAGATCGATTTTCTAAAATGTCACATTTTATTGCTTGTGCGAAAACTGATGATGCCGTACATATTTCTAACCTTTTCTTTAGGGACATTGTTCGTTTACATGGAGTGCCGCGAACTATTGCGTCAGATCGAGATGCAAAATTCCTTAGCCATTTTTGGAGGTCTCTTTGGGGTAAACTTGGAACCAAATTATTGTTCTCAACTACTTGTCATCCTCAAACGGATGGACAAACCGAAGTGGTCAATCAAGTACTTTCTACTCTCCTGTGAGCTATCATTCGTAAGAATTTGAAATCATGGGAAGATTGTTTGCCCCATATTGAGTTTGCCTATAATAGAACGGTCCATTCAGCAACCAAACATACACCTTTCGAAGTGGTCTATGGATTTAATCCAATAACTCCTTTAGACTTAGTCTCTTCACCTAATAACCAATTGATTCATTCTGATGCTAGGAAAAAGGCCGATTTTGTGAGGAGGCTACATCAACAAGTGCGAGCTAACATAGAGGCAAGGACTAAGTCTTACGTGCAGCAAGCAAACAAGGGACGAAAGAGAGTCATATTTGAACCCGGTGATTGGGTTTGGGTCCATATGCGTAAGGAATGATTTCCAGCCCAAATGGCGCCCAAGTTACTTCCCGAGGAGATAGACCTTCCAAGTGCTTGAACGCATTAATGAGAATTCATATAAACTTGACTTACCGGGTGAATATAACATAAGTGCTAGTTTTAATGTATCCGATTTATCCCCTTTTGATGCAGAATCCGACTTGAGGACAAGTCGCTTTGAAGACGGGGGGAATGATGTGAGCACACCCAGGGCATCCTCGAATGCACATCAAGTATCTATTGAGCTGCCAAAAGGTCCCATGACCCGAGCCCGAACCAAGCAACTTCAAGATGCTATATCGGCCTTTGTGACGCGCATTTGGGAAGATAACTAGCTCTCTGACGTTGAAAGAGCTAAGAACAACTTTTTGAAGACTCCATGCACCATATTGCAAACCGATCTCAGCTCCTCTTCAGCTCCCCTATGTGCCATTCAGCTCACATCAGCTCACTTGAGCTCGTTTTAGCTCGTTTGAGCTCGAACTTAGCTCAATTCAGCTTATTCCTTTTTCATTTTAATAAATTAAGTTTTAATCTAGCTTATAACTAAGCTACAATGGCTTAATGATGGAGTTGAGTTAAAGGTAACCCAGCAAGTTCCTGTCCCATTTTCAATTGGAAAGTATGAAGATGAAGTTCTTTGTGATGTGGTGCCCATGCATGCGGGCCATATACTGCTTGGGAGGCCCTGGCAATTCGACCGAAGAGTGAAGCATGACGGATTTGCAAATCAATATAATTTCAAGTATCAAGGCCGAAATTTTACTTTGGCACCTTTGACACCGAAACAAGTTGTGGAGGATCAACAATTGTTAAAGCAATCTTTGGAATGAATGCAAGCTGAAAAAGAAAATGAAAATGAAACAAAAGAAAATGAAAGAGAAAAGAAAAAGAGTTGTGATAAAAAAATGAGAGAAAAAGAACTTCAAAGAAACATGAGTGAAGAAAAGAAAAGAGTTTTGATTAACCAAAGTTTTCTTCTTTCTAATTCTTTTCAGGTTGACTCAAGCCCTATGATGCGGTTACGATACATTCCCGAAGAGAGAAGGTTTGTAATGATCGGGAAAGGTAAAGTTAATACTTGTTTTTGTGAACAAGGTAAGGTTTCTGGAATTTCTATTACATTTTTGTCTAACTTGATTGATGACGAAAACATTAACGATGACTGTTTTGGTTGATGGACACAAGATTTTTGATAAGCATGAGGTTGATAAGTTTGATGATTACTTGCTGTCCAAATTGCGTAGTTTAAGAGTACGACACCATGAGATAAATTTTTCTTTTCCATTGTTTGTCTATGACGAATGTATGCAGGTTTTGAATTGTCAAACGAATTCCTGTCAAAGGTCCATTACTTCGCAAGTACAATTTGGAATGCTCAAGCGAAGTACGGACATTTTGTTCTCAAATTCCTTGTTCATTAAGTTTTTAAGTTATAACGAGATATGTGTAATTGATAGTGAACATGGGATATTTATATTGTTCTGTTGTGATGGTCTTAAGTGTGAGAAAACTTGCTTCCATGACCGTGTGAATAGGTTTCTGCTTTGTAATGATTCTCAATTGGTTGCAAGTTATGAAATGTTTTTGCAGCAAGGTCTGATGCGACTACTAAACACATTCATTCAAGGACGATCAAGTAGACATCCCTGTTTCAAAATTAACCGTCGGCTCGACTTGAGGACAAGTCGCTTTGAAGACGGGGGGAATGATGTGAGCACACCCGGGGCATCCTCGAATGCACATCAAGTTTCTATTGAGCTACCAAAAGGTCCCATGACCCGAGCCCGAACTAAGCAACTTCAAGATGCTATATCGGCCTATGTGATGCGCATTTGGGAAGATAACTAGCTCCCTGACGTTGAAGGAGCTAAGAACAACTTTTTGAAGACTCCATGCACCATATTGCAAACCGATCTCAGCTCTTCTTCAGCTCCCCTATGCGCCATTCAGCTCACATCAGCTCACTTAAGCTCGTTTTAGCTCGTTTGACAATTCAGCTTATTCCTTTTTCATTTTAATAAATTAAGTTTTAATCTAGTTTATAACTAAGTTTGCTACAGCTCATGCCGAGTTCCCTAGCTCATTTTAGCTCACTCAGTGTTTTTGACTATTTGAGCTAGCCGAATTTATTATAAGTTGACTTATAATTATTGTTTCAAATTTAGTTAGTGTCATTAAGTTATTTAGTTATAAATTTAAATTATAATTATATGAATAGTTGTGTGTTATTTGATTTTTGTTAATTAATTTTGTAGGTTAGCCGAACTTGGAAGATTCATGTATGGACTTTAATGCAAGGTGCATGCATGGGAGGATTCAATGGACGGCAATCAAGAGGCACATGAATGTTCATGATGAACATTCATGCATTTGAAGATACATGGATCAAATTAATGAAGGAACATGCATTGGACGGTTCATGCATTGGCCATGTGTTCACACATTGTGTTCACACCATGATGACCCTTCGGTTGGCTGTTCACACTCAAGTGTCTACTCAAGCTCCTTGTTCACACCAATTTTGACTCTTCATGAAGCCCTAATTAATTAAGTCACTCATGGTGAAACAACACGAATTCAAGGCTCCATTAAGGTGTTAGCCGAATCTAGCCATGCATGTATGAAGACCATTCATTCAAGTACATCAATGTACATTCATGAAGCCAACCATTCATCTCCCATTCGGCCGAACATGGACAAGACACTAATGGTCAGTTTTCTAGAATATTCATGTATTAAATTAGGTTCATTGCTTAATAGTCAAGTTCATGAATAGTCTATTCGGTTAGCCTAAGGAACTAGTATAAATAGTTTGTTGATTTCATTTGTAAAGGACTTTTGCCAAATTTGTTAATGAACTTTGTTCTTGTGAGGTTGCTTCCTCTCATATCTCGTATGTTTTTCAAGACTTATCTAGCTTGTGCTAGTGGCGTCAACCGACTTGTTTGAACTTATCACCATCCTTGGTGTGGCGTTCACCTATCCTTCTATCCATCTTTCCACCTTAACAATATAGGAATCGGGGTGACACTTTTTAGTGTTGAATCATTCCTGATGTTAAGTTCGCTTTCCATCCCCATCTTTCAAATTTCTTTCTTGATAACCAAACCGGGCCTTCTATACTTCAACCACCTTTTGCTATCCTTAGCCGAACCTATTGCTAATTCTATATTTCTTAAAACCTTCCGCTATCCAAACCTATCCATTTCATTTCTATTTCTAAAATTCGAGGTACGAACGAGTCTCTCGAACTACGATCGGGCAACTACGTGAATTCGACTCATCTACCCGGGCCGAATCACATCATTCGAGCATACTTGATTTGGCGTTCACATCCGGGGCAACCCGAATATAGGAATCGAATGGTGAGCACACCCGGGGCATCCTCGAATGCACATCAAGTTTCTATTGAGCTGCCAAAAGGTCCCATGACCCGAGCCCGAACTAAGCAACTTCAACATGCTATATTGGCCTATGTGATGCGCATTTGGGAAGATAACCGGCTCCCTGACGTTGAAGGAGCTAAGAACAACTTTTTAAAGACTCCATGCACCATATTGCAAACCGATCTCAGCTCTTCTTCAGCTCCCCTATGCGCCATTCAGCTCACATCAGCTCACTTGAGCTCGTTTTAGCTTGTTTGAGCTCGAACTTAGCTCAATTCAGCTTATTCCTTTTTCATTTTAATAAATTAAGTTTTAATCTAGTTTATAACTAAATTTGCTACAGCTCATGTCGAGTTCCCTAGCTCATTTTAGCTCACTCAGTGTTTTTGACTATTTGAGCTAGCCGAATTTATTATAATTGAGTTATAATTATTGTTTCAAATCTAGTTAGTGTCATTAAGTTATTTAGTTATTAATTTAAATTATAATTATATGAATAGTTGTGTGTTATTTAATTTTTGTTAATTAATTTTGTAGGTTAGCCGAACTTGGAAGATTCATGTATGGACTTTAATGCAAGGTGCATGCATGGGAGGATTCAATGGACGGCAATCAAGAGGCACATGAATGTTCATGATGAACATTCATGCATTTGAAGATACATGGATCAAATTAATGAAGGAACATGCATTGGACGGTTCATGCATTGGCCATGTGTTCACACATTGTGTTCACACCATGATGACCCTTCGGTTCGCCGTTCACACTCAAGTGTCTACTCAAGCTCCTTGTTCACACCAATTTTGACTCTTCATGAAGCCCTAATTAATTAAGTCACTCATGGTGAAACAACATGAATTCAAGGCTCCATTAAGGTGTTAGCCGAATTTAGACATGCATGTATGAAGACCATTCATTCAAGTACATCAATGTACATTCATGAAGCCAACCATTCATCTCCCATTCGGCCGAACATGGACAAGACACTAATGGTCATTTTTCTAGAATATTCATGTATTAAATTAGGTTCATTGCTTAATAGTTAAGTTCATGAATAGTCTATTCGGTTAGCCTAAGGAACTAGTATAAATAGTTTGTTGATTTCATTTGTAAAGGACTTTTTGCCAAATTTGTTAATGAACTTTATTCTTGTGAGGTTGCTTCCTCTCATATCTCGTACAAGTTTCGAAGACTTATCTAGCTTGTGCTAGTGGCGTCAACCGACTTGTTTGAACTTATCACCATCCTTGGTGTGGCGTTCACCTATCCTTCTATCCATCTTTCCACCTTAACAATATAGGAATCGGGGTGACACTTTTTAGTGTTGAATCATTCCTGACGTTAAGTTCGCTTTCCATCCCCATCTTTCAAATTTCTTTCTTGATAACCAAACCAGGCCTTCTATCCTTCAACCACCTTTTACTATCCTTAGCCGAACCTATTGCTAATTCTATATTTCTTAAAACCTTTCGCTATCCAAACCTATCCATTTCATTTCTATTTCTAAAATTTGAGGTACGAACGACTCTCTCGAACTACGATCGGGCAACTACGTGAATTCGACTCATCTACTCGGGCCGAATCACATCATTTGGTATCAGAGCTTGTAAATCGAGAGGCGCCGACATCCGTATCAAGATCAAAATAGGTTTGTGGTGAAAAAAAATTTGAAAAAAAAATTTTGTATTTTCATTTTTATCATTGTAAAGTGATATATTGAAAGTTGTAAAAAAAAAAGAGAGAGATACGAAATTATCAAAAAAAAAGAAGAAATTCGAAATTAAAAAAAAAGTGAAGTGATCAAAATTTCGATTCTATTGTTTTATATTTCTTTCGATCGTCTTATATTCTTTTCATCAATTTTAACCCCCCCAAAATGCCACACTACTTTAAAAATTATTTTTTTCTTTTAGCTTACCCCTACACCATACGTCTTATCCCTTGTAACTGTTTGAAGCCGACCCTAAAGCACCTAGTCAAGTCAAAAGAAACAAAATACGAGGTTACGAGAGTCAGCTTGAGTGGTAAAAGGCAAGAGTGGTGAGATCATTCGAGAGTTTGAAAAAGCCTAAAAACGAGTGCAAACACGAGTGGAGTGTTCATACATTATTTTCTTTTCGAGTGGAATAGTGTGATTCGTGGTCAGGATTTGAAAAATCTATTAAAAAAAAAAGAGAAAGCAACATGGAACAAAATGTGGAGGAAAGGCAACCCGTTCGTAATGTGCCGGACTTGAACATGCAAGCCTTACTTTGAGAAGTTGAACGGTTGTTTGATCGAAAGTTGGAACCGATACGAGACCGACTCGATCAAGTGGAGGGAAGAGGCCGACGAGCAAGGACCCCAATAAGTCCACCTCGAGACCGTGACCGAAGGTATGTTCGAGATGATGAAGTTTCCGAACCAAGTGAAGCCGAAAGTGAGGCTGGTTCGAATGTTAGTGCCCGACGGAGAGGCCAACGTCATCGAGGCCAACGAGAGCGAGAAAGGTATGCTGATGACTTGAAAAGTATTAGGCTATCAACTCCCCCGTTCCAAGGCCATTCGGATCCTGAAGCATATTTGGAGTGGGAGAAAAAGATCGAGCTTATTTTCGAGTGCCATAACTACTCAGAAGTAAAGAAAGTTAAGTTGGCTGCCATAGAATTCACCGACTATGCCATGATTTGGTGGGACCAACTCACAACAACCCGAAGGCGAAATGGCGAGCGACCCATTAACACTTGGGCCGAAATGAAGGCTGTCATGCGCCGGAGGTTCATTCCAACACACTACCACTGAGAGCTTTACCAAAAGCTCCAAAATCTTTCTCAAGGCACAAGGAGTGTCGAGGACTATTACAAAGAAATGGAAGTTGCTATGATCCGTGTGAATGTGGACGAGGATCGAGAAGCCACTATGGCTAGATTTCTGTCCGGGCTTAACCGTGAGATCACCAATGTTGTGGAGCTACAACATTGTGTAGAGATAGTTGATATGGTCCACATGGCCATCAAAATCGAAAAGCAACTCAAAAGGAAAGGTGCTGCCCGAGGCTATTCAACCACCAATGTGTCTCGATGGAACCAAGGCACGGCAGCAAGAGTGCTACTGTGAGCCAAACAAAAAAAGATCCTATGGCACCTATCAAAGCTACCAAGCCTACGGGTGAAAATAGCAAAGGCAAGGCTGTTGAAGGTACCCAAAATCGGACGAGAGACATAAGATGTTTCAAGTGCCTTGGAAGAGGGCATATTACGAGTCAATGTCCGAATCGGAGTGTCATGGTGATTCAACCAAATGGCGATATTGAATCGGAGAAGGAGGAGGATGAAAAGGTTGAAAACAATAACGAAACCCTTTCCGATGCCGAGGAAGAAATGGAGTACGCGGTCGAAGGTGAGATGCTTGTTGCTAAGAGGAGCTTAGGTTCACAAGGTACCGAACTCGATCCGCAACGAGAGAACCTTTTTCATACCCGATGTTTTGTCCGTGGAAAAGTTTGTAGCATGGTGATTGACGGAGGAAGTTGTACAAATGTTGCGAGTACCCTCCTAGTTGAAAGACTTGATTTGCCGACAAGTGTTCATCCGAGTCCATACAAGCTACAATGGCTTAATGATGGAGTTGAGTTAAAGGTAACCAAGCAAGTTCTTGTCCCATTTTCAATTGGAAAGTATGAGGATGAAGTTCTTTGTGATGTGGTGCCCATGCATGCGGGCCATATACTGCTTGGGAGGCCCTGGCAATTTGACCGAAGAGTGAAGCATGACGGATTTGCAAATCAATATACTTTCAAGTATCAAGGATGAAATTTTACTTTGGCACCTTTAACACCGAAACAAGTTGTGGAGGATCAACAATGGTTAAAGCAATCTTTGGAATGAATGCAAGCGGAAAAAGAAAATGAAAAAGAAAGAAAAGAAGATGAAAGAGAAAGGAAAAAGAGTTGTGATAAAAAAATGAGAGAAAAAGAACTTCAAAGAAACATGAGTGAAGAAAAGAAAAGAGTTTTGATTAACCAAAGTTTTCTTCTTTCTAATTCTTTTCAGGTTGACTCAAGCCCTATGATGCGGTTACGATACATTCCCGAAGAGAGAAGGTTTGTAATGATCGGGAAAGGTAAAGTTAATACTTGTTTTTGTGAACAAGGTAAGGTTTCTGGAATTTCTATTATATTTTTGTCTAACTTGATTGATGACGAAAACATTAACGATGACTGTTTTGGTTGATGGACACAAGATTTTTGATAAGAATGAGGTTGATAAGTTTGATGATTACTTGCTGTCCAAATTGCGTAGTTTAAGAGTACGACACCATGAGATAAATTTTTCTTTTCCATTGTTTGTTTATGACGGATGTATGTAGGTTTTGAATTGTCAAACGAATTCCTGTCAAAGGTCCAATACTTCGCAAGTACAATTTGGAATGCTCAAGCGAAGTACGGACATTTTGTTCTCAAATTCCTTGTTCATTAAGTTTTTAAGATATAATGAGATATGTGTAATTGATAGTGAACATGGGATATTGATATTGTTCTGTTGTGATAGTCTTAAGTGTGAGAAAACTTGCTTCCATGACCGTTTGAATAGGTTTCTGCTTTGTAATGATTCTCAATTGGTTGCAAGCTATGAAATGTTTTTGCAGCAAGGTCTGATGCGACTACTAAACACATTCATTCAAGGACGATCAAGTAGACATCCCTGTTTCAAAATTAACCATCGGCTCGACTTGAGGACAAGTCGCTTTGAAGACGGGGGGAATGATGTGAGCACACCCGGGGCATCCTCGAATGTACATCAAGTTTCTATTGAGCTGCCAAAAGGTTCCATGACCCGAGCCCGAACTAAGCAACTTCAAGATGCTATATCGGCCTATGTGATGCGCATTTGGGAAGATAACCAGCTCCCTGATGTTGAAGGAGCTAAGAACAACTTTTTAAAGACTCCATGCACCATATTGCAAACCGATCTCAGCTCCTCTTCACTCTCCCTATGCGCCATTCAGCTCACATCACTCACTTGAGCTCGTTTTAGCTCGTTTGAGCTCGAACTTAGCTCAATTCAGCTTATTCCTTTTTCATTTTAATAAATTAAGTTTTAATCTAGTTTATAACTAAGTTTGCTACAGCTCATGCTGAGTTCCCTAGCTCATTTTAGCTCACTCAGTGTTTTTGACTATTTGAGCTAGCCGAATTTATTATAAGTTGACTTATAATTATTGTTTCAAATTTAGTTAGTGTCATTAAGTTATTTAGTTATTAATTTAAATTATAATTATATGAATAGTTGTGTGTTAATTAATTTTTGTTAATTAATTTTGTAGGTTAGCCGAACTTGGAAGATTCATGTATGGACTTTAATGCAAGGTGCATGCGTGGGAGGATTCAACGGACGGCAATCAAGAGGCACATGAATGTTCATGATGAACATTCATGCATTTGAAGATACATGGATCAAATTAATGAAGGAACATGCATTGGACGGTTCATGCATTGACCATGTGTTCACACATTATGTTCACACCATGATGACCCTTCGATTGGCTGTTCACACTCAAGTGTCTACTCAAGCTCCTTATTCACACCAATTTTGACTCTTCATGAAGCCCTAATTAATTAAGTCACTCATGGTGAAACAACATGAATTCAAGGCTCCATTAAGGTGTCAGCCGAATTTAGCCATGCATGTATGAAGACCATTCATTCAAGTACATCAATGTACATTCATGAAGCCAACCATTCATCTCCCATTCGGCCGAACATGGACAAGACACTAATGGTCATTTTTCTAGAATATTCATGTATTAAATTAGGTTCATTGCTTAATAGTCAAGTTCATGAATAGTCTATTCGGTTAGCCTAAGGAACTAGTATAAATAGTTTGTTGATTTCATTTGTAAAGGACTTTTGCCAAATTTGTTAATGAACTTTGTTCTTGTGAGGTTGCTTCCTCTCATATCTCGTACAAGTTTCGAAGACTTATCTAGCTTGTGCTAGTGGCATCAACCGACTTGTTTGAACTTATCACCATTCTTGGTGTGGCATTCACCTATCCTTCTATCCATCTTTCCACCTTAACAATATAGGAATCGGGGTGACACTTTTTAGTGTTGAATCATTCCTGACGTTAAGTTCGCTTTCCATCCCCATCTTTCAAATTTCTTTCTTGATAACCAAACCTGGCCTTCTATCCTTCAACCACCTTTTGCTATCCTTAGCCTAACCTATTGCTAATTCTATATTTCTTAAAACCTTCCGCTATCCAAACCTATCCATTTCATTTCTATTTCTAAAATTCGATGTACGAACGACTCTCTCGAACTACGATTGGGCAACTACGTGAATTCGACTCATCTACCAGGGCCGAATCACATCAATTACACTAAAAAGTGTCACCCCGATTCCTATATTGTGAAGGTGGAAAGATGGATAGAAGGATAGGTGAACCCACACCAAGGATGGTGATAAGTTCAAACAAGTCGGTTGACGCCACTAGCACAAGCTAGATAAGTCTTCGAAACTTGTACGAGATATGAGAGGAAGCAACCTCACAAGAACAAAAGTTCATTAACAAATTTGGCAAAAGTCCTTTACAAATGAAATGAACAAACTATTTATACTAGTTTCTTAGGCTAACCGAATAGACTATTCATGAACTTAACTATTAAGCAATGAACCTAATTTAATACATGAATATTCTAGAAAAATGACCATTAGTGTCTTGTCCATGTTCGGCCGAATGGGAGGTGAATGGTTAGCTTCATGAATGTACATTGATGTACTTGAATGAATGGTCTTCATACATGCATGGCTAGATTCGGCTAACACCTTAATGGAGCCTTGAATTCATGTTGTTTCACCATGAGTGACTTAATTAATTAGGGCTTCATGAAGAGTCAAAATTGGTGTGAACAAGGAGCTTGAGTAGACACTTGAGTGTGAACAACCAACCAAGGGGTCATCATGGTGTGAACATAATGTGTGAACACATGGCCAATGCATGAACCGTCCAATGCATGTTCCTTCATTAATTTGATCCATGTGTCTTCAAATGCATGAATGTTCATCATGAACATTCATGTGCCTCTTGATTGCCGTCCATTGAATCCTCCCATGCATGCACCTTGCATTAAAGTCCATACATGAATCTTCCAAGTTCGGCTAACCTACAAAATTAATTAACAAAAATTAAATAACACACAACTATTCATATAATTATAATTTAAATTAATAACTAAATAACTTAATGACACTAACTAAATTTGAAACAATAATTATAAGTCAACTTATAATAAATTCGGCTAGCTCAAATAGTCAAAAACACTGAGTGAGCTAAAATGAGCTAGGGAACTCGGCATGAGCTGTAGCAAACTTAGTTATAAACTAGATTAAAACTTAATTTATTAAAATGAAAAAGGAATGAGCTGAATTGAGCTAAGTTCGAGCTCAAACGAGCTAAAACGAGCTCAAGTGAGCTGAATGGCGCATAGGGGAGCTGAAGAGGAGCTGAGATCGGTTTGCAATATGGTGCATGGAGTCTCCAAAAAGTTGTTCTTAGCTCCTTCAACGTCAGGGAGCTGGTTATCTTCCCAAATGCGCATCACATAGGCCGATATAGCATCTTGAAGTTGCTTAGTTCGGGCTCGGGTCATGGGACCTTTTGGCAGCTCAATAGAAACTTGATGTGCATTCGAGGATGCCCCGGGTGTGCTCACATTATTCCCCCGGTCTTCAAAGCGACTTGTCCTCAAGTCGAGCCGACTGTTAGTTTTGAAACAGGGATGTCTACTTGATCGTCCTTGAATGAATGTGTTTAGTAGACGCATCATGCCTTGCTGCAAAAACATTTCATAACTTGCAACCAATGGAGAATCATTACAAAGCAGAAACCTATTCAAACGGTCATGGAAGCAAGTTTTCTCACACTTAAGACCATCACAACAGAACAATATCAATATCCCATGTTCACTATCAATTACACATATCTCGTTATAACTTAAAAACTTAATGAACAAGGAATTTGAGAACAAAATGTTCGTACTTCGCTTGAGCATTCCAAATTGTACTTGCAAAGTATTGGACCTTTGACAGGAATTCGTTTGACAATTCAAAACCTGCATACATCCGTCATAAACAAACAATGGAAAAGAAAAATTTATCTCATGGTGTCGTACTCTTAAACTATGCAATTTGGACAGCAAGTAATCATCAAACTTATCAACCTCATGCTTATCAAAAATCTTGTCTCCATCAACCAAAATAGCTATATCTTCATCATAATGTTTTCGTCATCAATCAAGTTAGACAAAAATGTAATAGAAATTCCAGAAAACTTACCTTGTTCACAAAAACAAGTATTAACTTTACCTTTCCCGATCATTACAAACCTTCTTTCTTCTGGAATGTATCAGAACTGCATCATATGGCTTGAGTCAACCTGAAAAGAATTAGAAAGAAGAAAACTTTGGTTAATCAAAACTCTTTTCTTTTCTTCACTCATGTTTCTTTGAAGTTCTTTTTCTCTCATTTTTTTATCACAACTCTTTTTCTTTTCTCTTTCATTTTCTTTTCTTTCTTTTTCATTTTCTTTTTCGCCGCATTCGCTCCAAAGATTGCTTTAACCATTGTTGATCCTCCACAACTTGTTTCGTGTCAAAGGTGCCAAAGTAAAATTTCGCCTTGATACTTGAAAGTATATTGATTTGCAAATCCATCATGCTTCACTCTTCGATCGAATTGCCGTGGCCTCCCAAGCGAAGATATGGCCCGCATGCATGGGCACCACATCACAAAGAACTTCATCTTCATACTTTCCAATTGAAAATGGGACAAGAACTTGCTTGGTTACCTTTAACTCAACTCCATCATTAAGCCATTGTAGCTTGTATGGACTCGGATGAACACTTGTCGGCAAATCAAGTCTTTCAACTAGGAGGGTACTCGCAACATTTGTACAACTTCCTCCGTCAATCACCATGCTACAAACTTTTCCACGGACAAAACATCGGGTATGAAAAAGGTTCTCTCATTTCGGATCGAGTTCGGTACCATGTGAACCTAAGCTCCTCTAAACAACAAGCATCTCACCTTCGACCGCGTACTCCATTTCTTCCTTGGCATCGGAAAGGGTTTCGTTATTATTTTCAACCTTTTCATCCTCCTCCTCCTCCGATTCAATATCGACATTTGGTTGAATCACCATGACACTCCGATTCGGACATTGACTCGCAATATGCCTTCTTCCAAGGCACTTGAAACATTTTATGTCTCTCGTCCGATTTTGGGTACCTTCAACAGCCTTGCCTTTGCTATTTTCACCCGTAGGCTTGGTAGCTTTGATAGGTGCCATAGGATCTTTCGTTTGGCTCACTGTAGCACTCTTGCCAGTGCCTTGGTTCCATCGAGACACATTGGTGGTTGAATAGCCTCGGGCAGCACCTTTCTTTTTGAGTTGCTTTTCGATTTTGATGGCCATGTGGACCATACCAACTATCTCCACATAATGTTGTAGCTCCACAACATTGGCGATCTCACGGTTAAGTTCGGACAGAAATCTAACCATAGTGGCTTCTCGATCCTCGTCCACATTCGCACGGATCATAGCAACTTCCATTTCTTTGTAATAGTCCTCGACACTCCTTGTGCCTTGAGAAAGATTTTGGAGCTTTTGGTAAAGCTCTCGGTGGTAGTGTGTTGGAATGAACCTCCGGCGCATGACAGCCTTCATTTCAGCCCAAGTGTTAATGGGTCGCTTGCCATTTCGCCTTCGGGTTATTGTGAGTTGGTCCCACCAAATCATGGCATAGTCGGTGAATTCTATGGCAGCCAACTTAACTTTCTTTACTTCCGAGTAGTTATGGCACTCGAAAATAAGCTCGATCTTTTTCTCCCACTCCAAATATGCTTCGGGATCCGAACGGCCTTGGAACGGGGGAATTGATAGCCTAATACTTTTCAAGTCATCATCATACCTTTCTCGCTCTCGTTGGCCTCGATGACGTTGGCCTTTCCGTCGGGCACTAACATTCGAACCAGCCTCGCTTTTGGCTTCACTTGGTTCGGAAACTTCATCATCTCGAACATACCTTCAGTCACGGTCTCGAGGTGGACTTATTGGGGTCCTTGCTCGTCGGCCTCTTCCCTCGACTTGATCGAGTTGGTCTTGTATCGGTTCCAACTTTCGATCAAACAACCGTTCAACTTCTCGAAGTATGGCTTGCATATTCAAGTCCGGCACTTTACGAACGGGTTGCCTTTCCTCCATATTTCGTTCCATGTTGCTTTCTCTTTTTTTGTTTTTTTAATAAATTTTTCAAATCCTCACCACGAATCTCACTATTCCACTCGGAAAGAAAATAATGTATGAACACTCCACTCGTGTTTGCACTCATTTTTAGGCTTTTTCAAACTCTCGAATGATCTCACCACTCTTGCCTTTTACCACTCAAGCTGACTCTCGTAACCTCGTATTTTGTTTCTTTTGACTTGACTAGGTGCTTTGGGGTCGGCTTCAAACAGTTACAAGGGTTAAAACGTATGGTGTTTGGGTAGGCTTAAAAGAAAAAAAATAATTTTTAAAGTAGTGTGGCGTTTTGGGGGGGTTAAAATTGATGAAAAGAATATAAGACGATCGAAAGAAATATAAAACAATAGAATCGAACTTTTGATCACTTCACTTTTTTTTCTTTTTAATTTCGAATTTCTTCTTCTTTTTTTTTTGTTGATAATTTCGTATCTCTCTTTTTTTTTACAACTTTCAATATATCACTTTACAATGATAAAAATGAAAATACAATTTTTTTTTGAATTTTTTTCACCACAAACCTATTTTGATCTTGATACGGACGTCGGCGCCTCTCGATTTGCAGGCTCTGATACCAAATGATGTGATTTAGCCTGGGTAGACGAGTCAACATTCACGTTGTTGCCCGATCGTAGTTCGAGAGAGTCGTTCGTACCTCGAATTTTAGAAATAGAATGAAAAGGATAAGTTTGGATAGCGGAAGGTTTTCAAAATTATGTAAAAAGGGTAGTGATAGGTTCGGTTAGGGAAACAAGAAAGGATGTTGGATAGATGGGGGATGGAAAGACGATCTCAACGTCAGGAATGATTCAACACTAAAAAGTGTCACCCCGATTCCTATATTGTTAAGGTGGAAAGATGGATAGAAGGATAGGTGAACGCCACACCAAGGATGGTGATAAGTTCAAACAAGTCGGTTGACGCCACTAGCACAAGCTAGATAAGTCTTCAAAACTTGTACGAGATATGAGAGGAAGCAACCTCACAAGAACAAAGTTCATTAACAACTTTGGCAAAAGTCCTTTACAAATGAAATCAATAAACTATTTATACTAGTTCCTTAGGCTAACCGAATAGACTATTCATGAACTTAACTATTAAGCAATGAACCTAATTTAATACATGACTATTCTAGAAAAATGACCATTAGTGTCTTGTCCATGTTCGGCCGAATGGGAGATGAATGGTTGGCTTCATGAATGTACATTGATGTACTTGAATGAATGGTCTTCATACATGCATGGCTAAATTCGGCTAACACCTTAATGGAGCCTTGAATTCATGTTGTTTCACCATCAGTGACTTAATTAATTAGGGCTTCATGAAGAGTCAAAATTGGTGTGAACAAGGAGCTTGAGTAGACACTTGAGTGTGAACGGCCAACCGAAGGGTCATCATGGTGTGAACACAATGTGTAAACACATGGTCAATGCATGAACCGTCCAATGCATGTTCCTTCATTAATTTGATCCATGTATCTTCAAATGCATGAATGTTCATCATGAACATTCATGTGCCTCTTGATTGCCGTCCGTTGAATCCTCCCATGCATGCACCTTGCATTAAAGTCCATACATGAATCTTCCAAGTTTGGCTAACCTATAAAATTAATTAACAAAAATTAAATAACACACAACTATTCATATAATTATAATTTAAATTAATAACTAAATAACTTAATGACACTAACTAAATTTGAAACAATAATTATAAGTCAACTTATAATAAATTCGGCTAGCTCAAATAGTCAAAAACACTGAGTGAGCTAAAATGAGCTAGGGAACTCGGCATGAGCTGTAGCAAACTTAGTTATAAACTAGATTAAAACTTAATTTATTAAAATGAAAAAGGAATAAGCTAAATTGAGCTAAGTTCGAGCTCAAACGAGCTAAAACGAGCTCAAGTGAGCTGATGTGAGCTGAATGGCGCATAGGGGAGCTGAAGAGGAGCTGAGATCGGTTTGCAATATGGTGCATGGAGTCTTCAAAAAGTTGTTCTTAGCTCCTTCAACGTCAGGGAGTGGGTTATCTTTCCAAATGCGCATCACATAGGCCGATATAGCATCTTGAAGTTGCTTAGTTTGGGCTCGGGTCATGGGACCTTTTGGCAGCTCAATAGAAACTTGATGTGCATTCGAGGATGCCCCGTGTGTGCTCACATCATAGTCTAGTTGACGTGCATTCGAGGATGCCCCATGTGTGCTCACATCATAGAAACTTGATGTGCATTCGAGGATGCCCCGTGTGTGCTCACATCATAGAAACTTGATGTGCATTCGAAGTTGCTTAGTTTGGGCTCGGGTCATGGGACTTTTGCCAAATTTGTTAATGAACTTTTGTTCTTGTGAGGTTGCTTCCTCTCATATCTCGTACAAGTTTCGAAGAGTTATCTAGCTTGTGCTAGTGGCGTCAACCGACTTGTTTGAACTTATCACCATCCTTCGTGTGGCGTTCACCTATCCTTCTATCCATCTTTCCACCTTAACAATATAGGAATCGGGGTGACACTTTTTAGTGTTGAATCATTCCTGACGTTGAGATCGTCTTTCCATCCCCCATCTATCCAACATCCTTTCTTTTTTCCCTAACCGAACCTATCACTACCCTTTTACATAATTTTGAAAACCTTCCGCTATCCAAACTTATCCTTTTCATTCTATTTCTAAAATTCGAGGTACGAACGACTCTCTCGAACTACGATCGGGCAACTACGTGAATTTTGACTCGTCTACCTAGGCCGGATCACATCATTTGGTATCAGAGCCTGCAAATCGAGAGGCACCGACGTCCGTATCAAGATAAAAATAGGTTTGTGGTGAAAAAAATTCGAAAAAAATTGTATTTTCATTTTTATCATTGTAAAGTGATATATTGAAAGTTGTAAAAAAAAGAGAGATACGAAATTATCAACAAAAAAAAGGAAGAAGAAATTCGAAATTAAAAAGAAAAAAAAGTGAAGTGATCAAAAGTTCGATTCTATTGTTTTATATTTCTTCCGATCGTCTTATATTCTTTTCATCAATTTTAACCCCCCCAAAACGCCACACTACTTTAAAAATTATTTTTTTCTTTTAAGCCTGCCCAAACACCATACGTTTTAACCCTTGTAACCGTTTGAAGCTGACCCCAAAGCACCTAGTCAAGTCAAAAGAAACAAAATACGAGGTTACGAGGGTCAGCTTGAGTGGTAAAAGGCAAGAGTGGTGAGATCATTCGAGAGTTTGAAAAAGCCTAAAAACGAGTGCAAACACGAGTGGAGTGTTCATACATTATTTTCTTTCCGAGTGGAATAATGAGATTCGTGGTGAGGATTTGAAAAATTTATTAAAAAAAAAAGAGAAAGCAACATGGAACGAAATATGGAGGAAAGGCAACCCGTTCGTAATGTGCCGGACTTGAACATGCAAGCCATACTTCGAGAAGTTGAACGGTTGTTTGATCGAAAGTTGGAACCGATACAAGACCAACTCGATCAAGTCGAGAGAAGAGGCCGACGAGCAAGGACCCCAATAAGTCCACCTCGAGACCGTGACCGAAGGTATGTTCGAGATGATGAAGTTTCCGAACCAAGTGAAGCTGAAAGTGAGGCTAGTTCGAATGTTAGGGCCCGACGGAGAGGCCAACGTCATCGAGGCCAACGAGAGCGAGAAAGGTATGATGATGACTTGAAAAGTATTAGGCTATCAATTCCCCCGTTCCAAGGCCGTTCAGATCCTGAAGCATATTTGGAGTGGGAGAAAAAGATCGAGCTTATTTTCGAGTGCCATAACTACTCGGAAGTAAAGAAAGTTAAGTTGGCTGCCATAGAATTCACCGACTATGCCATGATTTGGTGGGACCAACTCACAACAACCCGAAGACGAAATGGTGAGCGACCCATTAACACTTGGGCCGAAATGAAGGCTGTCATACGCCGGAGGTTCATTCCAACACACTACCACCGAGAGCTTTACAAAAAGCTCCAAAATCTTTCTCAAGGCACAAGGAGTGTCGAGGACGATTACAAAGAAATGGAAGTTACTATGATCCGTGCGAATGTGGACGAGGATCGAGAAGCCACTATGGCTAGATTTCTGTCTGGACTTAACCGTGAGATCGCCAATGTTGTGGAGCTACAACATTATGTGGAGATAGTTGATATGGTCCACATGGCCATCAAAATCGAAAAGCAACTTAAAAAGAAAGGTGTTACCCGAGGCTATTCAACCACCAATGTGTCTCGATGGAACCAAGGCACTGGCAAGAGTGCTACAGTGAGCCAAACGAAAGATCCTATGGTACCTATCAAAGCTACCAAGCCTACGGGTGAAAATAGCAAAGGCAAGGCTATTGAAGGTACCCAAAATCGGATGAGAGACATAAAATGTTTCAAGTGCCTTGGAAGAAGGCATATTGCGAGTCAATGTCCGAATCGAAGTGTCATGGTGATTCAACCAAATGTCGATATTGAATCGGAGGAGGAGGAGGATGAAAAGGTTGAAAACAATAACGAAACCCTTTCTGATGCCGAGGAAGAAATGGAGTACGCGGTCGAAGGTGAGATACTTCTTGTTAAGAGGAGCTTAGGTTCACATGGTACCAAACTCGATCCGCAACGAGAGAACCTTTTTCATACCCGATGTTTTGTCCGTGGAAAAGTTTGTAGCATGGTGATTGACGGAGGAAGTTGTACAAATGTTGCGAGTACCCTCCTAGTTGAAAGACTTGATTTGCCGACAAGTGTTCATCTGAGTCCATACAAGCTACAATGGCTTAATGATGGAGTTGAGTTAAAGGTAACCAAGCAAGTTCTTGTCCCATTTTCAATTGAAAAGTATGAAGATGAAGTTCTTTGTGATGTGGTGCCCATGCATACGGGCCATATACTGCTTGGGAGGCCCTGGCAATTCGATCGAAGAGTGAAGCATGACGGATTTGCAAATCAATATACTTTCAAGTATCAAGGCCGAAATTTTACTTTGGCACCTTTGACACCGAAACAAGTTGTAGAGGATCAACAATGGTTAAAGCAATCTTTGGAACGAATGCGAGCGGAAAAAGAAAATGATAAAGAAAGAAAAGAAAATGAAAGAGAAAAGAAAAAGAGTTGTGATAAAAAAATGAGAGAAAAAGAACTTCAAAGAAACATGAGTGAAGAAAAGAAAAGAGTTTTGATTAACCAAAGTTTTCTTCTTTATAATCCTTTTCAGGTTGACTCAAGCCATATGATGCGGTTACGATACATTCCCGAAGAGAGAAGGTTTGTAATGATCGGGAAAGGTAAAGTTAATACTTATTTTTGTGAACAAGGTAAGGTTTCTGGAATTTCTATTACATTTTTGTCTAACTTGATTGATGACGAAAACATTAACGATGAAGATATAACAGTTTTGGTTGATGGAGACAAGATTTTTGATAAGCATGAGGTTGATAAGTTTGATGATTACTTGCTGTCCAAATTGCGTAGTTTAAGAGTACGACACCATGAGATAAATTTTTCTTTTCCATTGTTTGTTTATGACGGATGTATGCAAGTTTTGAATTGTCAAACAAATTCCTGTCAAAGGTCCAATACTTCGCAAGTACAATTTGGAATGCTCAAGCGAAGTATGAACATTTTGTTCTCAAATTCCTTGTTCATTAAGTTTTTAAGTTATAACGAGATATGTGTAATTGACAGTGAACATGGGATATTGATATTGTTCTATTGTGATGGTCTTAAGTGTGAGAAAACTTGCTTCCCTGACCGTTTGAATAGGTTTATGCTTTGTAATGATTCTCCATTGGTTGCAAGTTATGAAATGTTTTTGCAGCAAGGCATGATGCGTCTACTAAACACATTCATTCAAGGACGATCAAGTAGACATCCCTGTTTCAAAACTAACCGTCAGCTCGACTTGAGGACAAGTCACTTTGAAGACGGGGGAATGATGTGAGCACACCCGGGGCATCCTCGAATGTACATCAAGTTTCTATTGAGCTGCCAAAAGGTTCCATGACCCGAGCCCGAACTAAGCAACTTCAAGATGCTATATCGGCCTATGTGATGCGCATTTGGGAAGATAACCAGCTCCCTGATGTTGAAGGAGCTAAGAAAAACTTTTTAAAGACTCCATGCACCATATTGCAAACCGATCTCAGCTCCTCTTCAGCTCCCCTATGCGCCATTCAGCTCACATCAGCTCACTTGAGCTCGTTTTAGCTCGTTTGAGCTCGAACTTAGCTCAATTCAGCTTATTCCTTTTTCATTTTAATAAATTAAGTTTTAATCTAGTTTATAACTAAGTTTGCTACAGCTCATGCGGAGTTCCCTAGCTCATTTTAGCTCACTCAGTGTTTTTGACTATTTGAGCTAGCCGAATTTATTATAAGTTGACTTATAATTATTGTTTCAAATTTAGTTAGTGTCATTAAGTTATTTAGTTATTAATTTAAATTATAATTATATGAATAGTTGTGTGTTAATTAATTTTTGTTAATTAATTTTGTAGGTTAGCCGAACTTGGAAGATTCATGTATGGACTTTAATGCAAGGTGCATGCGTGGGAGGATTCAACGGACGGCAATCAAGAGGCACATGAATGTTCATGATGAACATTCATGCATTTGAAGATACATGGATCAAATTAATGAAGGAACATGCATTGGACGGTTCATGCATTGGCGCCATGTGTTCACACATTGTGTTCACACCATGATGACCCTTCGGTTGGCTGTTCACACTCAAGTGTCTACTCAAGCTCCTTGTTCACACCAATTTTGACTCTTCATGAAGCCCTAATTAATTAAGTCACTCATGGTGAAACAACATGAATTCAAGGCGCCATTAAGGTGTTAGCCGAATCTAGCCATGCATGTATGAAGACCATTCATTCAAGTACATCAATGTACATTCATGAAGCCAACCATTCATCTCCCATTCGGTCGAACATGGACAAGACACTAATGGTCATTTTTCTAGAATATTCATGTATTAAATTAGGTTCATTGCTTAAGAGTTAAGTTCATGAATAGTCTATTCGGTTAGCCTAAGGAACTAGTATAAATAGTTTGTTGATTTCATTTGTAAAGGACTTTTGCCAAATTTGTTAATGAACTTTTGTTCTTGTGAGGTTGCTTCCTCTCATATCTCGTACAAGTTTTGAAGACTTATCTAGCTTGTGCTAGTGGCGTCAACCGACTTGTTTGAACTTATCACCATCCTTGGTATGGCGTTCACCTATCCTTCTATCCATCTTTCCACCTTAACAATATAGGAATCGGGGTGACACTTTTTAGTGTTGAATCATTCCTGACGTTGAGATCGTATTTCCATCCCCCATCTATCCAACATCCTTTCTTGTTTCCCTAACCGAACCTATCACTACCCTTTTTACATAATTTTGAAAACCTTCCGCTATCCAAACCTATCAATTTCATTTCTATTTCTAAAATCTGAGGTACGAACGACTCTCTCGAACTATGATCGGGCAACTACGTGAATTTGACTCGTCTACCCGGGCCGGATCACATCATTTGGTATCAGAGCTTGTAAATCGAGAGGCGCCGACGTCCGTATCAAGATCAAAATAGGTTTGTGGTGAAAAAATTCAAAAAAAATGTATTTTCATTTTTATCATTGTAAAGTGATATATTGAAAGTTGTAAAAAAAAAAAAGAGAGATACGAAATTATCAAAAAAAAAAAGAAGAAATTCGAAATTAAAAAAAACAGTGAAGTGATCAAAAGTTCGATTCTATTGTTTTATATTTCTTCCGATCGTCTTATATTCTTTTCATCAATTTTAACCCCCCCAAAACGCCACACTACTTTAAAAATTATTTTTTTTCCTTTAGCTTACCCGTACACCATACGTCTTATCCCTTGTAACCATTTGAAGTCGACCCCAAAGCACCTAGTCAAGTCAAAAGAAACAAAATACGAGGTTACGAGAGTCAGCTTGAGTGGTAAAAGGCAAGAGTGGTGAGATCATTCGAGAGTTTGAAAAAGCCTAAAAATGAGTGCAAACACGAGTGGAGTGTTCATACATTATTTTCTTTCCGAGTGGAATAGTGAGATTCGTGGTCAGGATTTGAAAAATCTATTTAAAAAAAAAAGAGAAAGCAACATGGAACGAAATGTGGAGGAAAGGCAACCAGTTCGTAATGTGCGGGACTTGAACATGCAAGCCTTACTTCGAGAAGTTGAACGGTTGTTTGATCGAAAGTTGGAACCGATACAAGACCGACTCAATCAAGTGGAGGGAAGAGGCCGACGAGCAAGGACCCCAATAAGTCCACCTCGAGACCGTGACCGAAGGTATGTTCGAGATGATGAAGTTTTCGAACCAAGTGAAGCCGAAAGCGAAGCTGGTTCGAATGTTAGTGCCCGACGGAGAGGCCAACGTCATCGAGGCCAACGAGAGCGAGAAAGGTATGATGATGACTTGAAAAGTATTAGGCTATCAATTCCCCCGTTCCAAGGCCGTTCGGATCCTGAAGCATATTTGGAGTGCGAGAAAAAGATCGAGCTTATTTTCGAGTGCCATAACTACTCAGAAGTAAAGAAAGTTAAGTTGGCTGCCATAGAATTCACCGACTATGCCATGATTTGGTGGGACCAACTCACAACAACCCGAAGGCGAAATGGCGAGTGACCCATTAACAACTGGGCCGAAATGAAGGCTGTCATGCGCCGGAGGTTCAGTCCAACACACTACCACCGAGAGCTTTACCAAAAGCTCCAAAATCCTTCTCAAGGCACAAGGAGTGTCGAGGACTATTACAAAGAAATGGAAGTTGCTATGATCCGTGCGAATGTGGACGAGGATCGAGAAGCCACTATGGCTAGATTTCTGTCCGGGCTCAACCGTGAGATCGCCAATGTTGTGGAGCTACAACATTATGTGGAGATAGTTGATATGGTCCACATGGCCATCAAAATCGAAAAGCAACTCAAAAGGAAAGGTGCTGCCTGAGGCTATTCAACCACCAATGTGTCTCGATGGAACCAAGGCACTGGCAAGAGTGCTACGGTGAGCCAAACGAAAGATCCTATGGCACCTATCAAAGCTACCAAGCCTACGGGTGAAAATAGCAAAGGCAAGGCTGTTGAAGGTACCCAAAATCGGACGAGAGACATAAGATGTTTCAAGTGCCTTGGAAGAGGGCATATTGCGAGTCAATGTCCGAATCGGAGTGTCATGGTGATTCAACCAAATGGCGATATTGAATCAGAAGAGGAGGAGGATGAAAAGGTTGAAAACAATAACGAAACTCTTTCCGATGCCGAGGAAGAAATGGAGTACGCGGTCGAAGGTGAGATGCTTGTTGGTAAGAGGAGCTTAGGTTCACAAGGTACCGAACTCGATCCGCAATGAGAGAACCTTTTTCATACCCAATGTTTTGTTCGTGGAAAAGTTTGTAGCATGGTGATTGACGGAGGAAGTTGTACAAATGTTGCGAGTACCCTCCTAGTTGAAAGACTTGATTTGCCGACAAGTGTTCATCTGAGTCCATACAAGTTACAATGGCTTAATGATGGAGTTGAGTTAAAGGTAACCAAGCAAGTTCTTGTCCCATTTTCAATTGGAAAGTATGAAGATGAAGTTCTTTGTGATGTGGTGCCCATGCATGCGGGCCATATACTGCTTGGGAGGTCCTGGCAATTCGACCGAAGAGTGAAGCATGATGGATTTGCAAATCAATATACTTTCAAGTATCAAGGCCGAAATTTTACTTTGGCACCTTTGACACTGAAACAAGTTGTGGAGGATCAACAATGGTTAAAGCAATCTTTGGAACGAATGCAAGCAGAAAAAGAAAATGAAAAAGAAAGAAAAGAAAATGAAAGAGAAAAGAAAAAGAGTTGTGATAAAAAAATGAGAGAAAAAGAACTTCAAAGAAACATGAGTGAAGAAAAGAAAAGAGTTTTGATTAACCAAAGTTTTCTTCTTTCTAATTCTTTTCAAAGTTGACTCAAGCCCTATGATGCGATTACGATACATTCCCAGAGAGAAAGGTTTGTAATGATCGGGAAAGGTAAAGTTAATACTTGTTTTTGTGAACAAGGTAAAGTGTCTGGAATTTCTATTACATTTTTGTCTAACTTGATTGATGACGAAAACATTAACGATGAAGATATAATTGTTTTAGTTGATGGACACAAGATTTTTGATAAGCATGAGGTTGATAAGTTTGATGATTACTTGCTGTCCAAATTGCGTAGTTTAAGAGTACGACACCATGAGATAAATTTTTCTTTTCCATTGTTTGTTTATGACGGATGTATGCAGGTTTTGAATTGTCAAACGAATTCCTGTCAAAGGTCCAATACTTCGCAAGTACAATTTGGAATGCTCAAGCGAAGTACGGACATTTTGTTCTCAAATTCCTTGTTCATTAAGTTTTTAAGTTATAACGAGATATGTGTAATTGATAGTGAACATGGGATATTGATATTGTTCTATTGTGATGGTCTTAAGTGTGAGAAAACTTGCTTCCATGACCGTTTGAATAGGTTTCTGCTTTGCATTGGCCATGTGTTCACACATTGTGTTCACACCATGATGACCCTTCGGTAGGCCGTTCACACTCAAGTGTCTACTCAAGCTCCTTGTTCACACCAATTTTGACTCTTCATGAAGCCCTAATTAATTAAGTCACTCATGGTGAAACAACATGAATTCAAGGCTCCATTAAGGTGTTAGCCGAATCTAGCCATGCATGTATGAAGACCATTCATTCAAGTACATCAATGTACATTCATGAAGCCAACCATTCATCTCCCATTCAGTCGAACATGGACAAGACACTAATGGTCATTTTTCTAGAATATTCATGTATTAAATTAGGTTCATTGCTTAATAGTTAAGTTCATGAATAGTCTATTCGGTTAGCCTAAGGAACTAGTATAAATAGTTTGTAGATTTCATTTGTAAAGGACTTTTGCCAAATTTGTTAATGAACTTTTGTTCTTGTGAGGTTGCTTCCTCTCATATCTCGTACAAGTTTCGAAGACTTATCTAGCTTGTGCTACTGGCGTCAACCGACTTGTTTGAACTTATCACCATCCTTGGTGTGGCGTTCACCTATCCTTCTATCCATCTTTCCACCTTAACAATATAGGAATCAGGGTGACACTTTTTAGTGTTGAATCATTCCTGACGTTAAGTTCGTCTTTCCATCCCCATCTTTCAAATTTCTTTCTTGATAACCAAACCGGGCCTTCTATCCTTCAACCACCTTTTGCTATCCTTAGCCAAACCTATTGCTAATTCTATATTTCTTAAACCCTTCCGCTATCCAAACCTATCCATTTCATTTCTATTTCTAAAATTTGAGGTACGAATGACTCTCTCGAACTACGATCGGGCAACTATGTGAATTCGACTCATCTACCCGGGCCGAATCTCATCATTTGGTATCAGAGCCTGTAAATCGAGAGGCGCTGACGTCCGTATCAAGATCAAAATAGGTTTGTGGTGAAAAAAATTCGAAAAAAATTGTATTTTTCATTTTTATCATTGTAAAGTGATATATTGAAAGTTGTAAAAAAAAAGAAGAGAGATATGAAATTATCAAAAAAAAAGAAGAAGAAATTTGATATTAAAAAAAAAAGGTGAAGTGATCAAAAGTTTGATTCTATTGTTTTATATTTCTTCCGATCGTCTTATATTATTTTCATCATTTTTAACCCCCCCAAAACGCCACACTACTTTAAAAATTATTTTTTTCTTTTAAGCCTACCCAAACACCATACGTTTTAACCCTTGTAACCGTTTGAAGCCGACCCCAAAGCACCTAGTCAAGTCAAAAGAAACAAAATACGAGGTTACAAGAGTCAGCTTGAGTGGTAAAAGGCAAGAGTGGTGAGATCATTCGAGAGTTTGAAAAAGCCTAAAAACGAGTGCAAACACGAGTGGAGTGTTCATACATTATTTCCTTTCCGAGTGGAATAGTGAGATTCGTGGTGAGGATTTGAAAAATCTATTAAAAAAAAGAGAAAGCAACATGGAACGAATTGTGGAGGAAAGGCAACCCGTTCGTAATGTGCCGGACTTGAACATGCAAGCCTTACTTCGAGAAGTTGAACGGTTGTTTTATCGAAAGTTGGAACCGATACAAGACCGACTCGATCAAGTAGAGGGAAGAGGCTGATGAGCAAGGACCCCAATAAGTCCACCTCGAGACCGTGACCAAAGGTATGTTCGAGATGATGAAGTTTTCGAACCAAGTGAAGCCGAAAGTGAGGCTGGTTCGAATGTTAGTGCCCGACGGAGAGGCCAACGTCATCGAGGCCAACGAGAACGAGAAAGGTATGATGATGACTTGAAAAGTATTAGGCTATCAATTCCCCCGTTCCAAGGTCGTTCGGATCCCGAAGCATATTTGGAGTGGGAGAAAAAGATCGAGCTTATTTTCGAGTGCCATAACTACTTGGAAGAAAAGAAAGTTAAGTTGGCTGCCATAAAATTCACCGACTATGCCATGATTTGGTGGGACCAACTCACAACAACCCGAAGGCAAAATGGTGAGCGACCCATTAACACTTGGGCCGAAATGAAGGCTGTCATGCGTCGGAGGTTCATTCCAATGCACTACCACCGAGAGCTTTACCAAAATCTCCAAAATCTTTCTCAAGGTACGAGGAGTGTCGAGGACTATTACAAAGAAATGGAAGTTGCTATGATCCGTGCGAATGTGGACGAGGATCGAGAAGCTACTATGGCTAGATTTCTGTCCGGACTTAACTGTGAGATCGCCAATGCTGTGGAGCTACAACATTATGTGGAGATAGTTGATATGGTCCACATGGCCATCAAAATCGAAAAGCAACTCAAAAAGAAAGGTGTTGCCCGAGGCTATTCAACCATCAATGTGTCTCGATGGAACCAAGGCACTAGCAAGAGTGCTACGGTGAGCCAAACGAAAGATCCTATGGCACCTATCAAAGCTACCAAGCCTACGGGTGAAAATAGCAAAGGCAAGGCTTTTGAAGGTACCCAAAATCGGACGAGAGACGTAAAATGTTTCAAGTGCCTTGGAAGAGGGCATATTGCGAGTCAATGTCTGAATCGGAGTGTCATGGTGATTCAACCAAATGGCGATATTGAATCGGAAGAGGAGGAGGATGAAAAGGTTGAAAACAATAATGAAACCCTTCCCGATGCCGAGGAAGAAATGGAGTACGCGGTTGAAGGTGAGATGCTTGTTGTTAAGAGGAGCTTAGGTTCACATGGTACCGAACTCGATCCGCAACGGGAGAACCTTTTTCATACCCGATGTTTTATCCGTGGAAAAGTTTGTAGCATGGTGATTGACGGAGGAAGTTGTACAAATGTTGCGAGTACCCTCCTAGTTGAAAGACTTGATTTGCCGACAAGTGTTCATCCGAGTCCATACAAGCTACAATGGCTTAATGATGGAGTTGAGTTAAAGGTAACCAAGCAAGTTCTTGTCCCATTTTCAATTGGAAAGTATGAAGATGAAGTTCTTTGTGATGTGGTGCCCATGCATGCGGGCCATATACTGCTTGGGAGGCCCTAGCAATTCGATCGAAGAGTGAAGCATGACGGATTTGCAAATCAATATACTTTCAAGTATCAAGGCCGAAATTTTACTTTGGCACCTTTGACACCGAAACAAGTTGTGGAGGATCAACAATGGTTAAAGCAATCTTTGGAACGAATGTGAGCGGAAAAAGAAAATGAAAGAGAAAAGAAAAAGAGTTGTGATAAAAAAATGAGAGAAAAAGAACTTCAAAGAAACATGAGTGAAGAAAAGAAAAGAGTTTTGATTAACCAAAGTTTTCTTCTTTCTAATTCTTTTCAGGTTGACTCAAGCCATATGATGCGGTTACGATACATTACCGAAGAGAGAAGGTTTGTAATGATCGGGAAAGGTAAAGTTAATACTTATTTTTGTGAACTAGGTAAGGTTTCTGGAATTTCTATTACATTTTTGTCTAACTTGATTGATGACGGAAACATTAACAATGAAGATATAACTGTTTTGGTTAATGGACACAAGATTTTTGATGAGCATGAGGTTGATAAGTTTGATGATTACTTGCTGTCCAAATTGCGTAGTTTAAGAGTACGACACCATGAGATAAATTTCTCTTTTCCATTGTTTGTTTCTGACGGATGTGTCAGGTTTTGAATTGTCAAACGAATTCCTATCAAAGGTCCAATACTTCGCAAGTACAATTTGAAATGCTCAAGCGAAGTACGGACATTTTGTTCTCAAATTCTTTGTTCATTAAGTTATTAAGTTATAACGAGATATGTGTAATTGATAGTGAACATGGGATATTGATATTGTTCTGTTGTGATGGTCTTAAGTGTGAGAAAACTTGCTTCCATGACCGTTTGAATAGGTTTCTGCTTTGTAATGATTCTCAATTGGTTGCAAGTTATGAAATGTTTTTGCAGCAAGGTATGATGCTTCTACTAAACACATTCATTCAAGGACGATCAAGTAGACATCCCTGTTTCAAAATTAACCATCGGCTCGACTTAAGGACAAGTCGCTTTGAAGACGGGGGGAATGATGTGAGCACACCCGGGGCATCCTCGAATGCACATCAAGTATCTATTGAGCTGCCAAAAGGTCCCATGACCCGAGCCTGAACCAAGCAACTTCAAGATGCTATATCGGCCTTTGTGACGCGCATTTGGGAAGATAACCAGCTCCCTAATGTTGAAGGAGCTAAGAACAACTTTTTGAAGACTCCATACACCATATTGCAAACCGATCTCAGCTTCTCTTCAGCTCCCCTTTGCGCCATTCAGCTCACATCAGCTCACTTGAGCTCGTTTTAGCTCGTTTGAGCTCGAACTTAGCTCAATTCAGCTCATTCCTTTTCCATTTTAATAAATTAAGTTTTAATCTAGCTTATAACTAAGTTTGCTACAGCTCACGCCGAGTTCCCTAGCTCATTTTAGCTCACTAAGTATTTTAGCTCATTCCTTGAGTGTGAACGGCCTACCGAAGGGTCATCATGGTGTGAACACAATGTGTGAACACATGGCCAATGCAAAGCAGAAACCTATTCAAACGGTCATGGAAGCAAGTTTTCTCACACTTAAGACCATCACAACAGAACAATATCAATATCCCATGTTTACTATCAATTACACATATCTCGTTATAATTTAATAACTTAATGAACAAGGAATTTGAGAACAAAATGTCCGTACTTCGCTTGAGCATTCAAAATTGTACTTGCGAAGTATTGGACCTTTGACAGGAATTCGTTTGACAATTCAAAACCTGCATACATCCATCATAAACAAACAATGGAAAAGAAAAATTTATCTCATGGTGTCGTACTCTTAAACTACGCAATTTGGATAGCAAGTAATCATCAAACTTATCAACCTCATGCTTATAAAAAATCTTGTGTCCATCAACCAAAACAGTTATATCTTCATCGTTAATGTTTTTGTCATCAATCAAGTTAGACAAAAATGTAATAGAAATTCCAGAAACCTTACCTTGTTCACAAAAACAAGTATTAACTTTACCTTTCCCGATCATTACAAACCTTCTCTCTTCGGGAATGTATCGTAACCGCATCATAGGGCTTGAGTCAACCTGAAAAGAATTAGAAAGAAGAAAACTTTGGTTAATCAAAACTCTTTTCTTTTCTTCACTCATGTTTCTTTGAAGTTCTTTTTCTCTCATTTTTTTTATCACAACTCTTTTTCTTTTCTCTTTCATTTTCTTTTCTTTCTTTTTCATTTTCTTTTTCCGCTTGCATTCGTTCCAAAGATTGCTTTAACCATTGTTGATCCTCCACAATTTGTTTCGGTATCAAAGGTGCCAAAGTAAAATTTAGAAATTGATACTTGAAAGTATATTGATTTGCAAATCCGTCATGCTTCACTCTTCGGTCGAATTGCCAGGGCCTCCCAAGCAGTATATGGCCCGCATGCATGGGCACCACATCACAAAGAACTTCTTCTTCATACTTTCCAATTGAAAATGGGACAAGAACTTGCTTGGTTACCTTTAACTCAACTCCATCATTAAGCCATTGTAGCTTGTATGGACTCGGATGAACACTTGTCGGCAAATCAAGTCTTTCAACTAGGAGGGTACTCGCAACATTTGTACAACTTCCTCCGTCAATCAACATGCTACAAACTTTTCCACGGACAAAACATCGGGTATGAAAAAGGGTCTCTCGTTGTGGATCGAGTTCGGTACCTTGTGAACCTAAGCTCCTCTTAACAACAAGCATCTCACCTTCGACCACGTACTCCATTTCTTCCTCGGCATCGGAAAGGGTTTCGTTATTGTTTTCAACCTTTTTATCCTCCTCCTCCTCCGATTCAATATCGCCATTTGGTTGAATCACCATGACACTCCGATTCAGACATTGACTCGCAATATGCCCTCTTCCAAGGCACTTGAAACATTTTATGTCTCTCGTCCGATTTTGGGTATCTTCAACAGCCTTGCCTTTGCTATTTTCACCCGTAGGCTTGGTAGCTTTGATAGGTGCCATAGGATCTTTCGTTTGGCTCACCGTAGCACTCTTGCTAGTGTCTTGGTTCCATCGAGACATATTGGTGGTTGAATAGCCTCGGCAAAGACCTTTCTTTTGAGTTGCTTTTCGATTTTGATGGCCATGTGGACCATATCAACTATCTCTACATAATGTTGTAGCTCCACAACATTGGCGATCTCACGGTTAAGTCCGGACAGAAATCTAGCCATAGTGGCTTCTCGATCCTCATCCACATTCGCACGGATCATAGCAACTTCCATTTCTTTGTAATAGTCCTCGACACTCCTTGTGCCTTGAGAAAAATTTTGGAGCTTTTGGTAAAGCTCTCGGTGGTAGTGTGTTGGAATGAACCTCCGGCGCATGACAGCCTTCATTTCGGCCCAAGTGTTAATGGGTCGCTCGCCATTTCGCCTTCGGGTTGTTGTGAGTTGGTCCCACCAAATCATGGCATAGTCAGTGAATTCTATGGCAGCCAACTTAACTTTCTTTACTTCCGAGTAGTTATGGCACTCGAAAATAAGTTCGATCTTTTTCTCCCACTCCAAATATGCTTCGGGATCCGAACAGCCTTGGAACGGGGGAATTGATAGCCTAATACTTTTCAAGTCATCATCATACCTTTCTCGCTCTCGTTGGCCTCGATGACGTTGGCCTCTCCATCGGGCACTAACATTCGAACCAGCCTCGCTTTCGACTTCACTTGGTTCGGAAACTTTATCATCTCGAACATACCTTCGGTCACGGTCTCGAGGTGGACTTATTGGGGTCCTTGCTTGTCGGCCTCTTCCCTCCACTTGATCGAGTCGGTCTTGTATCGGTTCCAACTTTCGATCAAACAACCGTTCAACTTCTCGAAGTAAGGCTTGCATGTTCAAGTCCGGCACATTACGAACGGGTTGCCTTTCCTCCACATTTCGTTCGATGTTGCTTTCTCTTCTTTTTTTAATAGATTTTTCAAATCCTCACCATGAATCTCACTATTCCACTCGGAAAGAAAATAATGTATGAACACTCCACTCGTGTTTGCACTCATTTTTAGGCTTTTTCAAACTCTCGAATGATCTCACCACTCTTGCCTTTTACCACTCAAGCTGACTCTCGTAACCTCGTATTTTGTTTCTTTTGACTTGACTAGGTGCTTTGGGGTCGACTTCAAATGGTTACAAGGGATAAGACGTATGGTGATTCGGCCCTATCCTTCTAGTGAACGCCACATCAAGTATGCTCGAATGATGTGATTCGGCCCGGGTAGATGAGTCGAATTCACGTAGTTGCCCGATCGTAGTTCGAGAGAGTCGTTCGTACCTCGAATTTTAGAAATAGAAATGAAATGGATAGGTTTGGATAGCGGAAGGTTTTAAGAAATATAGAATTAGCAATAGGTTCGGCTAAGGATAGCAAAAGGTGGTTGAAGGATAGAAGGCCCGGTTTGGTTATCAAGAAAGAAATTTGAAAGATGGGGATGGAAAGCGAACTTAACGTTAGGAATGATTCAACACTAAAAGGTGTCACCCCGATTCCTATATTTTTAAGGTGGAAAGATGGATAGAAGGATAGGTGAACGCCACACCAAGGATGGTGATAAGTTCAAACAAGTCGGTTGACACCACTAGCACAAGCTAGATAAGTCTTCGAAACTTGTACGAGATATGAGAGGAAGCAACCTCACAAGAACAAAGTTCATTAACAAATTTGGAAAAAGTCCTTTACAAATGAAATCAACAAACTATTTATACTAGTTCCTTAGGCTAACCGAATAGACTATTCATGAACTTAACTATTAAGCAATGAACCTAATTTAATACATGAATATTCTAGAAAAATGACCATTAGTGTCTTGTCCATGTTCGGCCGAATGGGAGATGAATGGTTGGCTTCATGAATGTACATTGATGTACTTGAATGAATGGTCTTCATACATGCATGGCTAAATTCGGCTAACACCTTAATGGAGCCTTGAATTCATGTTGTTTCACCATGAGTGACTTAATTAATTAGGGCTTCATGAAGAGTCAAAATTGGTGTGAACAAGGAGCTTGAGTAGACACTTGAGTGTGAATGGCCAAGCGAAGGGTCATCATGGTGTGAACACAATGTGTGAACACATGGGCAATGCATGAACCGTCCAATGCATGTTCCTTCATTAATTTGATCCATGTATCTTCAAATGCATGAATGTTCATCATGAACATTCATCTGCCTCTTGATTGCCGTCCATTGAATCCTCCCATGCATGCACCTTGCATTAAAGTCCATACATGAATCTTCCAAGTTCGGCTAACCTACAAAATTAATTAACAAAAATTAAATAACACACAACTATTCATATAATTATAATTTAAATTAATAACTAAATAACTTAATGACACTAACTAAATTTGAAACAATAATTATAAGTCAACTTATAATAAATTCGGCTAGCTCAAATAGTCAAAAACACTAAGTGAGCTAAAATGAGCTAGGGAACTCGGCATGAGTTGTAGCAAACTTAGTTATAAACTAGATTAAAACTTAATTTATTAAAATTAAAAAGGAATAAGCTGAATTGAGCTAAGTTCGAGCTCAAACGAGCTAAAACGAGCTCAAGTGAGCTGATGTGAGCTGAATGGCGCATAGGGGAGCCGAAGAGGAGCTGAGATCGGTTTGCAATATGGTGCATGGAGTCTTCAAAAAGTTGTTCTTAGCCCCTTCAATGTCAGGGAGCTGGTTATCTTCCCAAATGCGCATCACATAGGCCGATATAGCATCTTGAAGTTGCTTAGTTCGGGATCGGGTCATGGGACCTTTTGGCAGCTCAATAGAAACTTGATGTGCATTCGAGGATGCCCCGGGTGTGCTCACATCACTAGATAAGTCTTCGAAACTTGTACGAGATATGAGAGGAAGCAACCTCACAAGAACAAAGTTCATTAACAAATTTGGCAAAAGTCCTTTACAAATGAAATCGACAAACTATTTATACTAGTTTCTTAGGCTAACCGAATAGACAATTCATGAACTTAAGTATTAAGCAATGAACCTAATTTAAGACATGAATATTCTAGAAAAATGACCATTGATGTCTTTTGTCCATGTTTGGCCGAATGGGGAGGTGAGTGGGCAGCTTCATGTATGAGCAAGCTTTGGAAGCCAAGGGAATGGTCTAGGTTCGGCCATGGGATGCATGAAACTCCCAAAGGGTGTCTCTTGGCCGAATAGGTGCTTAGGAAACTCCAAGGGTCCTCCTACATGCATTGGTTGTACATGGAACTTGGAAGGGGGCTTGAACCTAGCCGTACATGCACTTGCATTAATTACCCTCCATTCATGCATGTGTGCCGTCCAAGGGAGATGCACCTTTCAATATGCATTAACCTTCCATGTACATGAATGTATGTCCTCCAAACATTGAACCGAACCATTCATGAATCTTCCCATTCAATGAACATTCCCGTTCATGCACCTTGCTTTAAATGCCATGAATGTATCTTCCAAATTCGGCTAACCTACAAAATTAAATAACAAAATTAAATAACACACAACTATTCATATAATTATAAATTAAATTAATAACTAAATAACTTAATAACACTAACTAAATTTGAACACAATAATTATAAGTCAACTTATAATTCGGCTAGCTCAAATAGTCAAAAACACTTAGTGAGCTAAAATGAGCTAGGGAATTCGGCATGAGCTGTAGCAAACTTAGTTATAAGCTAGATTAAAACTTAATTTATTGAAATGAAAAAGGAATGAGCTGAATCGAGCTAAGTTCGAGCTCAAACGAGCTAAAACGAGCTCAAGTGAGCTGATATGAGCTGAATGGCGCATGGGGGAGCTGAAGAGGAGCTGAGATCGGATTGCAATATGGTGCATAGAGTCATCAAGGAGTTGTTCTTAGCTCCTTCAACGTTAGGGAGCTGGTTATCATCCCAAATGTGCGTCACAAGGGCCGATATAGCATCTTGAAGTTGCTTGGTTCGAGCTCAGGTCATGGGACCTTTTGGCAGCTCAATGGATACTTGGTGTGCAGTCGAGGATGCCCCGGGTGTGCTCACATCATTCCCCCCGTCTTCAAAGCGACTTGTCCTCAAGTCGAGCCGACGGTTAATTTTGAAACAGGGATGCCTACTTGATCGTTCTTGGATGGATGTGTTTAGTTGACGCATCATGCCTTGCTGCAAAAACGTTTCATAACTTGCAACCAATTGAGAATCATTACAAAGCAGAAACTTATTCAAACGGTCATGGAAGCAAGTTTTCTTACACTTAAGACCATCACAACAGAACAATATCAATATCCCATTTCACTATCAAATAAACATGGCTCATTATAACTTAAAAACTTAATGAACAAGGATTTTGAGAATATAATGTCCGTACTTCGCTTGGGCATTTCAAATTGTACTTACGAAGTATTGGAACTTCGACAGGAATTCATTTGACATTTCAAAACCTGCATACATTCGTCATAAGCAAACAATGGAGAAGAAAAATTTATCTCATGTTTTTGTGATCTTAAACAACACAATTTGGACAGCAAGTATTCATCAAACTTAACAACTTCACGCTTATCAAGAATCTTTTGTCCATCAACCAAAACAGTTTTATTTTCATCGTTAATGTTTTCTTCATCAATCAAGTTGGGCAAAAATGTAATAGAAATTCCAGCAATCTTACCTTGTACACAAAAACAAGAAGTAACTTTACCTTTTCCGACCATTACAAACCTTCTTTCTTCTGGAAAGTATCGAACTCATCATCATAGGGCTTGAGTTAACTCAAAAAGAATTAGAATGGAGAAAACTTTGGTTAATCAAAACTCTTTTCTTTTCTTCACTCATGTTTCTTTGAATTTCTTTTTCTCTCATTTTTTTATCACAACTCTTTTTCTTTTCTCTTTCAATTTCTTTTCTTTCTTTTTCACTTTCTTTTCTTTCTTTTTCATTTTCTTTTTCCACTTGCATTCGATCCAAAGATTGCTTTAACCATTGTTGATCCTCCACAACTTGTTTCGGTGTCAAAGGTGCCAAAATAAAATTTCGGCCTTGATACTTGAAAGTATATTGATTTACAAATCCATCATGCTTCACTCTTCGGTCGAATTGCCAGGGCCTCCCAAGTAGTATATGGCCCGCATGCATGGGCACCACATCACAAAGAACTTCTTCTTCATACTTTCCAATTGAAAATGGGACAAGAACTTACTTGGTTACCTTTAACTCAACTCCATCATTAAGCTATTGTAGCTTGTATGGACTCGGATGAACACTTGTCGGCAAATCAAGTCTTTCAACTAGGAGGGTACTCGCAACATTTGTACAACTTCCTCCGTTAATCACCATGCTACAAACCTTTCCGCAGACAAAACAACGGGTATGAAAAAGGTTCTCTCATTGCGGATCGAGTTCGGTACCTTGCAAACCTAAGCTCCTCTTAACAATAAGCATTTCACCTTTGACCGCGTACTCCATTTCTTCCTCGGCATAGGAAAGGATTTCGTTATTGTTTTCAACTTTTTCATCCTCCTCCTCCTCCGATTCAATTTCGCCATTTGGTTGAATCACCATGATGCTCTGATTCGGACATTGACTCGTAATATGCCCTCTTCCAAGGCACTTGAAACATTTTATGTCTCTCATCCGATTTTGGGTACCTTCAACAGCCTTGCCTTTGCTATTTTCACCCGTAGGCTTGGTAGCTTTGATAGGTGCCATAGGATCTTTCGTTTGGCTCGCCCGTGAGCGCCTCTTACTAGTGCCTTGGTTCCATCGAGACACGTTGGTGGATGAATAGCCTCGGGCAGCACCTTTCTTTTTGAGTTACTTTTCGATTTTGATGGCCATGTGGACCATATCAACTATCTCCACATAATGTTGTAGCTCCACAACATTGGCAATCTCACGGTTAAGTCCGGACAGAAATCTAGCCATAGTTGCTTCTCGATCCTCGTCCACATTTGCACGGATCATAGCAACTTCCATTTCTTTGTAATAGTCCTCGACACTCCTCGTACCTTGAGAAAGATTTTGGAGCTTTTGGTAAAGCTCTCGGTGGTAGTGCGTTGGAATGAACCTCTGGTGCATGACAGCCTTCATTTCGGCCCAAGTGTTAATGGGTCACTCGCCATTACGCCTTCGGGTTGTCATGAGTTGGTCCCACCAAATCATGGCATAGTCGGTGAATTCTATGGCAGCCAACTTAACTTTCTTTACTTCTGAGTAGTTATGGCACTCGAAAATAAGCTCGATCTTTTTCTCCCACTCCAAATATGCTTCGGGATTCAAACGGCCTTGGAATGGGGAAATTGATAACCTAATGCTTTTCAAGTCATCATCATACCTTTCTCGCTCTCGTTGGCCACGATGACGTTGGCCTCTCCGTCGGGCACTAACATTCGAACCAGCTTCGCTTTCAGCTTCACTTGGATCGGAAACTTCGTCATCTCGAACATGCCTTTGGTCACGGTCTTGAGGTGGACTTATTGGGGTCCTTGCTCGTCAGCCTCTTCCCTTCACTTGATCGAGTCGGTCTTGTATCGGTTCCAACTTTCGATCAAACAATCATTCAACTTCTCGAAGTAAGGCTTGCATGTTCAAATCCGACACATTACGAACGGGTTGCCTTTCCTCCACATTTCGTTCCATGTTGATTTTTTTTCAATAGATTTTCAAATCCTCACCACAAATCTCACTATTCACTCGCAAAGAAAAATTGATGAACACTCCACTCGTGTTTACACTCATTTTTAGGCTTTTTTTTTCAAACTCTCGAATGATCTCACACACTCTAGCCTTTTACCACTCAAGCTTACTCTCGTAACCTTGTATTTTGTTTCTTTTTGACTTGACTAGGTGCTTTGGGGTCGACTTCAAATGGTTACAAGGGTTAAAACGTATGGTGCACGGGTAGGCTAAAAGAAAAAAATAAAAAATAAAAAATAATTTTCTTAAAATAGTGTGGCGTTTTGGAAATAGGGGGTACAAAATTGTTGAAAAGATCACTTGCTGATCGGTATAAAAGAAATAGAAAGAACTTGTTCACTTCACTTTTTTTTTAATAATTTTCGTAACTCTCTTTTTTTTTTTACAACTTTCAATATATCACTTTACAATGATAAAAATGAAAATACAAAATTTTTTTCGAATGTTTTTTTTCACCACGAACCTAATTCGATCTTGATACGGACATCGGCGCCTCTCGATTTACAAGCTCTAATACCAAATGATGTGATCCGGCCCGGGTAGTCGAGTCAAATTCACGTGTTGCCCGATCGTAGTTCGAGAGAGAGTCGTTCGTACCTTCAGTTTTAGAAATAAAAGTGAATGGATAGGTTTGGATAGCGGAAGGTTTTCAAAAGTTATGCAAAAGTGTAGTGATAGGTTCGGCTAAGGAAACAAGAAAGGATGTTGGATAGATGGCTCGGTTTGGTTAACAAGAAGGAAAGTTGAAAGATAGTGAATGGAAAAATGAACTCAACGTCAGGAATGATTCAACACTAAAAAGTGTCACCCCGATTCCTATATTGTTAAGGTGAAAAGATGGATAGAAGGATAGGTGAACGCCACACCAAGATTGGTGATAAGTTCAAAACAAGTCGGTTGATGCCACTAGCACAAGCTAGATAAGTCTTCGAAACTTGTACGAGATATGAGAGGAAGTAACCTCACAAGAACAAAGTTCATTAACAAATTTGGCAAAAGTCCTTTACAAATGAAATAGACAAACTATTTATACTAGTTTCCTAGGCTAACCGAATAGACAATTCATGAAATTAACTATTAAGCAATGAACCTAATTTAAGACATGAATATTCTAGAAAAATGACCATTGATGTCTTTTGTCCATGTTCGGCCGAATGGGGAGGTGAGTGGGCAGCTTCATGTATGAGCAAGCTTTGGAAGCCAAGGGAATGGTCTAGGTTCGGCCATGGGATGCATGAAACTCCAAGGGTGCTTAGGAAACTCCAAGGGTCCTCCCACATGCATTGGTTGTACATGGAACTTGGAAGGGGGCTTGAACCTAGCCGTACATGCACTTGCATTAATTACCCTCCATTCATGCATGTGTGCCGTCCAAGGGAGATGCACCTTTCAATATGCATTAACCTTCCATGTACATGAATGTATGTCCTCCAAACATTGAACCGAACCATTCATGAATCTTCCCGTTCAATGAACATTCCCGTTCATGCACCTTGCTTTAAATGCCATGAATGTATCTTCCAAATTCGGCTAACCTACAAAATTAAATAACAAAATTAAATAACACACAACTATTCATATAATTATAAATTAAATTAATAACTAAATTTGAACACAATAATTATAAGCCAACTTATAATAAATTCGGCTAGCTCAAATAGTCAAAAACACTTAGTGAGCTAAAATGAGCTAGGGAATTCGGCATGAGCTGTGGCAAACTTAGTTATAAGCTAGATTAAAACTTAATTTATTGAAATGAAAAAGGAATGAGCTGAACCGAGCTAAGTTCGAGCTCAAACGAGCTAAAACGAGCTCAAGTGAGCTGATGTGAGCTGAATGGCGCATGGGGGAGCTGAAGAGGAGCTGAGATCGGATTGCAATATGGTGCATGGAGTCATCAAGGAGTTGTTCTTAGCTCCTTCAACGTTAGGGAGCTGGTTATCATCCCAAATGTGCGTCACAAGGGCCGATATAGCATCTTGAAGTTGCTTGGTTCGAGCTTGGGTCATGGGACCTTTTGGCAGCTCAATGGATACTTGGTGTGCAGTCGAGGATGCCCCGAGTGTGCTCACATCACATCTTATTGGCCTGATTGATTATTGGGCCAATGTTTTAAGGATTTTTTTAAATTTAATATAGTTTTATTTAAATTAATAAGTTTGCATATTTTTAATTTTAGACTTGCACTTTGTGTGTTCTGCATTTAGTAAAGTTATGCATTATGTAACTTCCATGCTAGTTAAGTATGCATCATAAATAATGACATGCATTATGTAACTACCATGTTAGTTTAAGTCTGCATCATTAAATTAAGTCTTGCATTAAATACTTATTTGTTCATTTACTTTGCATTTCAAACCATGCATTTAAGCATCTTAGTTTAATAAATGAGTTGCTGGACATTTATTCAACTCATCTTAGTTTAATTAATAAGTGTTTTTGTTGAACTTTATTTAATAAGTGTTGCTCTTAATTAATCTAGTTCCTAGGATTATTTATTGATGCATGAGTTAAGTTTATTTAATGATGTTTCTTTAATTAACTAGTTGCTAGAATAATTGATGCATAGTTCATTTACCTAAGTTAAGTATTAATGTGTGTTATGTTTAATAAGTGTTTATATGTGTTTAATAAGCTCATTTAAATATGTTTATTGCAGGAGTCTTTTCAAGTCATAATCGTTACAATTAAAGGCTGTTACAAATTAAGTAAAGTGGCTTTTCAAGTCATTTTCGGTTACAAAGTAAGGGTGATGTTATAAGAAGGGTTATACATCATTTAATGGAGGTTTAAGAAGAATTATATCATCCAAATTAATTTTAGCAGCAACCTTTTCCACTACCAGCCATTTTTTTCATTTCAAAGGTTATTTCAAGCATTCAAACACCATTAAGAAGCTGGTTAAGAAGTTTGTGTCCATTCAGCTGACCAAGGGCTAACTTAAGAGTCATTTTTCAAGCAATTAAAGTCATTCATTTAGCTGAATTGAAGTGAATTCAAGGATGGAGTTATTTGGCTCAAGAATGTGAAAAGACTTAAATTTAATTTTAGCTTTCAATTGGCACATTAAGTTGAATGTTTGTGACCATTTAGCTAGCCCATTCTAGCACTATAAATAGGTGAAATCAGCCTTTGTAAAGGGACTTTTGCTGAATATATATGAAATATTTGAATTGTGAGTTATCCAATTCTTCTTGTTCTTACGAAATTGATTTGACTTATCAAGCTAGCTTATGGCGTCTATCCTTTCCTTGTTATTGAACTTATCACTTTCAAAGTGTGGTGTTCATTTATACCGAGGTTCCTATCATCCTTGATAGTGGGTCGAGGTTCATCATATACCAAGGTTCCTATCATTCTTGATAGTGGGTCGAGGTCTTTTCTTTGCTGTTTTCCTTGAAATCAAAATCTTCTAAGAGCCATTTGAGATCCGGGTCAACAATCAAGTATTGTTGGTTCATTTTCGGCCTTAGTTAATTTTCCCATCATTTTTTTTGTTAACCTCTTTGCTATTTGTTTTAAAACATTTTTCCTTCTTTCTTCAACCTTTTATTTGTTTAAACCTTGTTTGTTTTGAAACATTCAACTCTTACTCAAATTCACGATTGGGCAACATTACGACTCGAATCATCCCGAGGCGAGTTCATATTAAATTGGTATTAGAGCTAGCAAAATTGGAGTGAGAATCGACATGTTCGGCACCCCGGTATACTATTTTACATTCAAAAAAATTCAAAATTTTTTTAAAAAAATTATATATATATTCAACGAGTGAATATTAATTTTTTTAAAAATTCGTGAAATTTTTTTTCAAGTGCTTTGTTTTGATTTGCTGCTCAAAGACACCCAATCAATCTTCTTCCATTCAGCCACACTTAATTTTTTTCATTTCTTTTGTTTCTAGCCTACCCATTGTAAGCTGAAATTATCCTTTGTAACCCAAACATCAAGTTTGTAAGCCGACCCACAACAACAGCTTTGAAGATCAAGTAATTTCTTAAGAACTTAGAGAAGCGGAGTGAGTGGTAAAAGGCACGAGTGTTGTAAGAGCATTAGAGTGTTGAAAAAGCTAATCTTGAGTGCAAACACGAGTGTGAGTGCCATTCAAAATTTCTTGTGAGTGACTAGTGAGGTTTGTGGTGGGGTATTCATTTTCTGTTTTGTTTTATACACATTTATTTTCATCTATTAATCATGTCTCGAGAATAGTTTTCAACCTTTGAATTTCAATATTTGTTGAAAGAGATGGAGTGCATGCTCGATCAAAAAATCAAGCCTATCTAAGAAAATCTAGACCATCGAGCAAGAGCTCAACGAAAGCAAAATTCACCAAGTCAGAAAACGGAGTCAAGAACATCACGGAGACACACATTCAATGACTACTCGAGAAGATATTTCTATCGTGATACCTATTCAACAATAAATTCGAGTAGAAAGAAAGAAAGCTTCGAGTATAAGGTCTTTCAAGATAACAAACGAGGGAGCCTAAGTAACTCTTCGTATGCATCCATGAAGACTCATTCATGAAGACTTGATCGTGAACTCTATCTAAATGATTTCTTGTAACATCCTGATTTTTGGATTTATTCGCGGGTTTCAATATTTTGTAAATATTTTAAAATTTTGTATTTGGAAGTGAGATTAATATTTTGAGTAGGTAGATGGGCTTATGGAAGGCCCATGTGTTGGCCAAAACCTGGGTGAATTTTTGAATTTTGGACATAGGAGTTAGGGGTTCTGGCTAGGTGGCCCTTGAATAGAGTTATGGGTAAATTGCATCACAAAAAGAGCCTTGGTAAAGTGGCCAGGGTGACGCCACTAGGCTCCTAGGAAGGGTGGCGTGGAGCATTGGAGAAGGCAAGGGATCGATTCCCTGTGCTGACAAATAGATGCATTTATTTTTAAGTGCAGGAGGGGTAGTGTTGGAGTCCAGGTGGATTCTGCCAAAGGCGAGTTTGAATCAGTCCAAACGCTTGGATTAAGAAGTGATAAGGGGAGAGATTTAAGGGATTTGGAGAGAGGCTAGGAGTTGGCTGAATTAGGGGAATTAGAAAGGGGATTTCGGCATTTAGGGTGTTGAGTGGTGCCATTTTCTTCTGCTTAAACACCTTGGGGTTGTTCTTTTCTCTCTTTTTCCTCTCTAGCCGAAACCACCATTCTCTCTATTCTTCTTTCTTCATTTTTCTTCTTCAAAACCGTTCACCAAATCTGCTGTTCTTCAACACTTGTGTCGAAACCACAAAAGCTGAAAACCCAAAAAAAATACATTAGTTGTACCGACTTCTTCCAAGCCAAATCCTTCGATATTTTTGTGCCTAATAAACGACAACCATCTTTTCTAAACCCTAGATACCTGTCGGCAATTTTACATTAAGGTTATAACCCCACATTGTCATCTCCTTCATCACTCAAAAGCCGAAAAACCATAGATTTGGGGCTTATAGCCGAAACTGTAAAACTCCGAGAGTCGAGTTCTATCGTCGTTTGAAAGATAAATCTGCATCATATTGTGTGGAGATCAAAAAGGAGAAAGGGGTAAGTGTTCAACATCTCAGATCTGGTCCTATTTTACAAAGTTAGGAAAAGCCAAGTCCCTAAAACCTAGGAGGTCATCGATTTGGGCATGTGGCTCTAAGGGTTTTTAATCGACATTTTTGTCTATGATTAGTGTCTTCCTAAGTGCTGGATTGAAGGCGTGGGCTGTTGGAGCAATCGGATTCGAAGCTAGCTATCGATTTTGGCAAAAGGGTAAGGTTTCAAAGGCTTTTAAGGACATGGGTCGATCAGGGATAAATAGGTTGTGGGTTTAGTGATTTCGGTTTGTAAATAAGAACTGTGCTAATCAATTGTAGGACATCGAAAGGGATCTCGGTGGCAGTCGTCGCGAAATAGGTGTGTACCGAACACCCTTCCTTAGTTCAATTCGGCAAAAGCCGAAATGCCGAAATTCTGGCATTTCATGGGCTTGTGAGTATGCGAATGCTCTCAAGACATAGAGTAATTGTTGGATCTAGCACCGTAAAGTAGTAAGTAAGTTATGTGACATTTTAGCATACTTCGAAAAAAAAGGCTCGATGGGCCAAAACTGGGCCCAATGGGCTTACGGACCAATATAGGTAAGAGATGGGCAAATTAGCCTGTTAGTTAGATGGTGGAACCAAATTGCATAAAACTATTGAAAATTACTGAAGTAGCTAGTGTAGTTGTTAAGTTACGAAAATTATCTCTAAAGAGCAAAATTACCGATATACCCCTAGGGTTTAAATTGGCTAAACTGCATGATTGTTTGATACTGTATTTTACATGATATGCATCTATTAATATCTATTGCATGGGATTGGGGTATTGATGGTGGAAGTATTGAAAGTGGTTTATCCACGTACTCGGGAGGCTTTGCCTCAACTTATCGATATTTGAGCGGCGTTCTTTTTGGCGTGGAGTGTAGGTTGGGTGGGTTGAGATATTCCCACATGGAGTGTAGGGTGAACGCGGTGCAGTGTAGCGGATGGTGGGTTGAGTAGTCTCCCCAGATGGGTTTGCATGCATTACTATTATTGTTATCTATGTTACTGAACTGGGCCTATGGGCCACACTGTTATGTTAAAAGGGGCTAAGGCCTTGCTACTGTATTTTGAAAGGGCTTCGTCCCACTTTGTGTCTTCGTTATCTGAATAGGGCTTAGGCCCAATGGGCTAGAGCTGACTTGGGCTTTGGATGGGTTTCTGTATCCACTGAGTTTCCCAAACTCACCCCTTTTTCTTCCATCCTTGCAGGTGAGCCCTGGTTGGTGGACTTGGAGCTGGGCGGGATTCAGAGTGGCCATGAAGATTGATTGCCGGTTTTAATTAAGTTCAGCATTTTTTTTATTATTTCTATTATGGTTAAAGTTGTTATAAGGCCGCTCTTTTTAATTAATTTTATTTTGGGATTATTAAACTGGATAGCACTAGGGCACGTTTTATAAAAAAAAAATTACATGTTTTTAAAAGAGCATGATGACACACAAAGTTTTTCGCAACGTAAATGTTTTTTCCAAGAAAATAAATAATTCAAATAGACTTAAACTTAATTTAATGTTTGTAGGCACGTAACCTGTTTAAAGTGTGGTAATGGGTGTGTGCATGTCTAGGATTGGATCCGGGAAGAGCTTGGTACTTAAGCAGTCCAATAAGACCCACCTCCTCTTTGCTGGCTTCCTACCTGGTGTACAGCTTCCATTCACTTTAACTTAAAACAAGAACATATTTTCGCTAAACACTAAACAACGAATTTAGATAAACACATGTTTTTGAAACATCTCCATGTGACATACTAAATTCGACCGTAACGTCTGGGCTGGGTTTGGGGTGTTACATTTAGTGGTATCAGAGCCAGGTTGCAACAACTCGGCTGTGGATCGGGTCCGAAAATTTTTTTTAAAAACTTAGGCCTAAGAAGGGTATTTTTGGAAATGGAAAGTTTTTTGAAGAAGGTTCAAGTTTTTCTATTGTTAAACCGGGTTAAATCAATAGTCTTAAAATAAAAGTGTTTTCAAATTCTCAGTAAGCAAAAAACATGTTGACTGATAAGGAAGTGGCACGCTGAATCCCCGGCACCAAGTCTGTAAGTGTTCTTTTTCTGCTTTAAATATTTATAGAACTGGACTGGAAATAATACTATAGATAGTACTGAGCCTTAGAGATAGTGCTATTGATAATATAAATATAAGGGCTACAAAACTGCGACTGTAGCTAAATGGTGATTGCGCGAAAATAACTCTGAAACTCTATCTGTTCAATAAGACATTCTGTAATAAATAGTGAAACCAGTAAACTAATGTCATAAAATTCGTAATCAGATAAATCGTTATGAGTACAAGGACTACTCGGGGAAGAGGCCGTGGTCGAGGCCGAGGTAGCACTCAAGCTGGAACTGGGTCCTCTGAACACATACCAGTTGGCGAGGCACGACCACCACCGGTCAATGAAAATGGGCCGTATGACCGAGCCGCAGGGGATGACGCTTTGTCTCAGGCCATGTTGAGGGTTCTGGAAAGGGTGGCCGGAGTTAACAGCGGGCCCATGAATAGGGGGTCCATTTCTGAACGACTTCGGGCCAACGGAGCTGAGATTTTTAGGGGCGTATCTGGAGTGGCTCCAAATGTGGCTGAGTACTGGTTGGAAGCCACAGAGCGGATCATGGATGACCTGGACTGCTCAGTGGAGTAGAAGTTGAAAGGGACGGTGTCGTTGCTGCGGGATGAAGCGTATCAGTGGTGGATTACTGTGAGAGAGGGTACCCCAGCTGAGAGGGTAACATGGGAGCTGTTCAAGCAGACCTTTAAGGCAAAATATGTTGGAGCTAGCTATGTGGATGCACGCAGAAAGGAGTTCTTGAACCTGACTCAAGGAAATAAGACCATTGCTGAATATGAGGCGGAGTTTCTACGACTGAGTCGGTATGCTAATGGCATCGTTTCCACCGAATACGAGCGCAGCGTTCGTTTTGAGGATGGTCTTAGAGATGAGTTAAGGGTGCTCATAGCTCCGCAGAGAGAGTGAGATTTCGTTGCACTGGTAGAGAAGGCTAAGATAGCCGAGGAGGTGAAACAAACTGAACGAAAGAATCGTGATAGGGATCGAAATCGGTTCAGGAGGGATGTTGGACCAGCGGGTGCTGCAAATCGAAATGTTAAGAGAGCTAGGATGGAGGAACTGGTTCGAGCAGTTCCGGTGAACACAGGTAGACCACAAGCTTGTGGGGTTTGCGACAGAATGCATCAAGGAGAGTGCTGGAAGCGTTCTGGGGCTTGTCTTCGTTGTGGGTCTAAGGAACATAGGATTAAGGATTGTCCTAGGAGGGCCACTCAGGCTCAGGTGGCCGAACAAGGGGCTGTGCGACTGGCTCAACCTATGAGGGAAGGACCGCCGCTGCCGAGAGGTCGTGGACAAGGTCGCGGTGGTAATGGCCGTGGACATGGGGCACCCAACAGGGGTATTGGTAACACGGATGCTCGTCAGCCAGCTTTGGTGTATGCTACCCGTCGTCGCGAGGAGGGTGACGTACCTGATGTCATAACTGGTACGTTTTTTATATTTGGTGTACCTTATACTACTCTGATTGATGTGGGATCAACCCATTCATATGTGGCATATAACATTTCTGGGGCACTGGGTGTGCACTCCGAGGAGGCTGTGTGTGGGGTGTCTGTGATAAGTCCTTTGGGTCATTCAGTTAAGGTAGAGAAACTCTTCAAGGAGGTGCCTTTGGAGATTCAAGGCAGGGTTTTCTGTGGGGATTTGATGGAGTTACCGCTTGAAGAATTCGATTTGATACTAGGGATGGATTGGTTGACCAAGCATAAGGCAACATTGGATTGTGCAGCTAAGAGGATGGTGTTAAGGATCACAATGATGAAGAGGTAATGATTATTGGAGAACGAAGGGATTACTTATCCAATGTAGTATCAGCGTTGAGGGCTGAGAAACTGATGCACAAGGGGTGCGAGGCATATCTTGCTTTGGTAAGCCAAGCTGAAACTAAGGATCTGACTTTGGAGACCATCAGAACTGTTAGGGAATTCCAGGATGTTTTTCCGGAAGAGCTTCCTGGATTACCTCCGAATCGAGAAGTTGAGTTTGGAATCGATTTGTTGCCCGAACGGCTCCAAAGATCTATTGCACCCTATAGGATGGCACCGAAGGAGTTGGTAGAATCAAGGCTCAAGTTCAAGAATTGTTAGATAGAGGCTTCATTAGGCCTAGTGTGTCTCCTTGGGGAGCACCGGTCCTATTTGTGAAGAAAAAGGATGAAACGATGCGCATGTGCATCGATTATCGCCAGTTGAACAAACTGACAATTAAGAATAGGTATCCACTACCAAGGATTGACGATCTGTTTGATCAACTTAGGCGCTTTTGGTATTCTCCAAAATCGACCTTCGCCTCTGATACCATCACCTAAGGGTAAGAGAAGGGGATATTCATAAGACAACATTTCAACTCGATATGGACATTATGAGTTTTTGGTCATGCCGCTTGGGCTGACGAATGCACCTACAGCTTTTATGGATCTGATGAATCGAGTATTCCAACCTTACTTGGATCGGTTCATAGTTGTCTTTATCGACGATATCCTGGTATACTCTGAAACGGAGGCGAAGCATGATGAGCATCTCCGTATTGTGCTGCAAGTGTTAAGGGAAAAAGAGCTCTATGCGAAATTCAACAAGTGTGAATTCTGGTTGAGGGAGGTAACCTTCACCTTCCTAGGGCATGTGGTCTCTGCCGAGGGGATTAAGGTGGATCCTCGAAAAATAGAAGCGATTCTGGAATGGAAGCCACCTAGGTCAGTATCAGAAATTCAGAGTTTTTTAGGGTTAGCAGGTTACTATAGAAGGTTTGTGGAGGGTTTCTCGGTGATGGCAGCACCCTTGACAAAACTTATAAGGAAAGGAGTACCATTTGTCTGGACCGAGAAACAGCAAAAAGCTTTTGATCGGTTGAAAAAGGTATTGACCGAAGCGCCAGTGTTGATTCAACCGGTGTTTGGGAAGGACTTTACTATATACAGCAATACGTCGCATGTGGGGTTAGGTTGTGTACTGATGCAAGAGGGCAAGGTGGTCGCTTATGCATCGCGACAGCTTAAGGCTCATGAGGTGAATTACCCTACGCATGATTTGGAGTTAGCAGCGGTGATTTTTGCGTTAAAAATTTGGAGACACTACTTATATGGGGAGAAGTGCATTATATATACAGACCATAAGAGCCTAAAGTACTTGTTGACTCAGAAGGAGTTGAACCTTAGGCAACGAAGATGGGTGGAGTTGCTTAAAGATTATGACTGTTCGATAGAGTACCACCCAGGAAAGGCTAATGTGGTGGTGGATGCGTTAAGTCGAAGGGTTGTTACGGATTTAAGAGCCTTGTTCGCACATTTAAGTCTGTACGACGATGGAAGCTTGTTGGCAGAACTGCAAGTAAGGCCTACTTGGACTGAGCAGATTAAGGAGAAACAGTTGAAGGACAATTTATTAGCTCTTCGGTTCCAGCAAGTTAAGAATGGTGAGAACGAGGATTTTGGGTTGAACACTGAAGGAATTCTGTGCTTCGTGGAAGGGTTTGTATTCCAAAGGACCCTGAATTAAGGCAGTTAATTCTAAAAGAGGCTCATAGTGGACTCTGTGCCATGCATCCTGGAGGGAATAAGTTATATCGAGACTTGCGAGAGGTGTACTGGTGGCCCGGATTAAAACGAGAGGTGACTGAATTTGTTGGGAAATGTTTGACGTGCCAGCAGGTTAAGGCTGAGCATCAATTGCCTTCGGGATTATTGCAACCTGTGAAAATTCTGCTATGGAAGTGGGAAAGAGTAACAATGGACTTTGTGAGTGGGTTACCTTTGACACCCACCAAGAAAGATTCGGTGTGGGTGGTTGTGGATAGGTTAACAAAATCTGCTCATTTCATACCTTTTCGTACCGACTACTCACTACAAAAGTTGGCCAAGTTATATGTGGCGGAGGTAGTGCGACTGCATGGGGTGCCAGTGTCGATAACTTCTGATCGAGACCCTAGGTTTACATCTCAGTTTTGGCGGAAGTTGCAGGAAGCGTTGGGTACACGATTGGATTTTAGCACCGCCTTTCACCCACGAGCGGATGGGACAATCGAGAAAGGGTTATTCAGGTTCTGGAGGATATGTTGAGAGGTTGCATCATTGATTTTTGTGGAAGTTGGGAGGATTACCTGCCATTGGCGGAGTTTGCCTACAATAACAGCTATCAAGTAAGTATTCAGATGGCACCATATGAAGCACTTTATGGGCGAAGATGTCGTACGCCAACGTGTTGGACAGAGTTGGGTGAACGACGAGTGCTTGGACCGGAATTGGTGGCTGACACTGAAAGCAAGGTTAGGCTGATAAGGGATCGGTTAAAGGAGGCATCCGATAGACAGAAGTCGTATGCGGATCTGAAGCGCAAAGAGATGGAATTTGCTGTCGGGGATATGGTTTTCTTGAAGGTTTCCCCTTGGGAGAAAATTTTGAGATTTGGTAAGAAGGCTAAGTTGAGCCCACGGTTTATTGGGCCTTTCCGAATTGTTAAGCGGGTTGGACCAAAGGGCCTATCACTAGAGTTAACACCGAATCGCATTGTATCCACGACGTTTTCATGTATCCATGCTTTGGCGGTATCGATCGACCCAACTCATATCATACCAGTTACAGAAATCGAAGTGCAGTCAGATTTAACCTTCGAAGAGGAACCTGTGCAAGTACTGGATCGTGACATCAAGGTGCTGAGAAGGAAATCAGTTCCTCTAGTGAAAGTACTTTGGAGGAACCATGGCAAAGAAGAAGCTACTTGGGAGACGGAGGAGGCTATGCGTCAACAAGCATTCCTCAATCGTTTGAATAAGGTAAAATTTCGAGGTCGAAATTTCTTTAAGAAGGGTAGAGTTGTAACATCCTGATTTTCGAATTTATTCGCGGGTTTCAATATTTTGTAAATATTTTAAAATTTTGTATTTGGAAGTGAGATTAATATTTTGAGTAGGTAGATGGGCTTATGGAAGGCCCATGTGTTGGCCAAAACCTAGGTGAATTTTTGAATTTTGGACATAGGAGTTAGGGGTTCTGGCTAGGTGGCCCTTGAATAGAGTTATGGGTAAATTGCATCACAAAAAGAGCCTTGGTAAAGTGGCCAGGGTGACGCCACTAGGCTCCTAGGAAGGGTGGCGTGGAGCATTGGAGAAGGCAAGGGATCGATTCCCTGTGCTGACAAATAGATGCATTTATTTTTAAGTGCAGGAGGGGTAGTGTTGGAGTCCAGGTGGATTCTACCAAAGGGGAGTTTGAATCAGTCCAAATGCTTGGATTAAGGAGTGATAAGGGGAGAGATTTAAGGGATTTGGAGAGAGGCTAGGAGTTGGCTGAATTAGGGGAATTAGAAAGGGGATTTCGGCATTTAGGGTGTTGAGTGGTACCGTTTTCTTCTGCTTAAACACCTTGGGTTGTTCTTTTCTCTCTTTTTCCTCTCTAGCCGAAACCACTATTCTCTCTATTCTTCTTTCTTCATTTTTCTTCTTCAAAACTGTTCACCAAACCTGCTGTTCTTCAACACTTGTGTCGAAACCACAAAAGTCGAAAACCCGAAAAAAATACATTAGTTGTACCGACTTCTTCCAAGCCAAATCCTTCGATATTTTTGTGCCTAATAAACGACAACCATCTTTTCTAAACCCTAGATACCTGTCGGCAATTTTACATCAAGGTTATAACCCCACATTGTCATCTCCTTCATCACTCAAAAGCCGAAAAACCATAGATTTGGGGCTTATAGCCAAAACTATAAAACTCCGGGAGTCGAGTTCTATCATCGTTTGAAAGATAAATCTGCATCATATTGTGTGGAGATCAAAAAGGAGAAAGGGGTAAGTGTTCAACATCTCAGATCTGGTCCTATTTTACAAAGTTAGGAAAAGCCGAAGTCCCTAAAACCTAGGGAGGCTGTCGATTTGGGCATGTGGCTCTAAGGGTTTTTAACTGACGTTTTTTGTCTATGATTAGTGTCTTCCTAAGTGCTGGATTGAAGGCGTGGGTTGTTGGAGCAATCGGATTCGGAGCTAGCTATCGATTTTGGCAAAAGGGTAAGGTTTCAAAGGCTTTTAGGGACATGGGTCGATCAGGGATAAATAGGTTGTGGGTTTAGTGATTTCGGTTTGTAAATAAGAACTGTGCTAATCAATTGTAGGACATCGAAAGGGATCTCGGTGGCAGTCGTCGCGAAACAGGTGTGTACCGAACACCCTTCCTTAGTTCAATTCGGCAAAAGCCGAAATGCCGAAATTCTGGCATTTCATGGGCTTGTGAGTATGCGAATGCTCTCAAGACATAGAGTAATTGTTGGATCTAGCACCGTAAAGTAGTAAGTTATGTGACATTTTAGCGTACTTCGAAAAAAAGGCTCGATGGGCCAAAACTGGGCCCAATGGGCTTACGGACCAATATGGGTAAGAGATGGGCAAATTAGCCTATTAGTTAGATGGTGGAACCAAATTGCATAAAACTGTTGAAAATTACTGAAGTAGCTAGTGTAGTTGCTAAGTTACGAAAATTATCTCTAAAGAGCAAAATTATCGATATACCCCTAGGTTTAAATTGGCTAAACCGCATGATTGTTTGATACATGTATTTTACATGATATGCATCTATTAATATCTGTTGCATGGGATTGGGGTATTGATGGAGGAAGTATTGAAAGTGGTTTATCCACGTCTTTGGAGGCTTTGCCTCAACTTATCGATATTTGAGCGCAGCGTTGCTTCGCAATCTGGAGTGTAGGTTTGGGTGGGTTGAGATATTCCCCACATGGAGTGTAGGGCTGGTATGGGTGCAGTGTAGCGGATGGTGGGTTGAGTAGTCTCCCGGATGGGTTTGCATGCATTACTACTATTGTTATCTATGTTCATTTGACCGGGCCTATGGGCCACACTTTGTTATGTTAAAAGGGGCTAAGGCCTTGCTACTGTATTCTGAAAGGGCTTCGATCCATTGTGTACTGTTATCTGAATAGGGCTTAGGCCCAATGGGCTAGAGCTGACTTGGGCTTTGGATGGGTTTCTGTATCCACTGAGTTTCCCAAACTCACCCCTTTCTCTTCCATCCTTGCAGGTGAGCCCTAGTTGGTGGACTTGGAGCTGGGCGGGATTCAGAGTGGCCATGAAGATTGATTGCCGGTTTTAATTAAGTTCAGCATTTTTTTTTGATTATTTCTATTATGGTTAAAGTTGTAATAAGGCCACTCTTTTTAATTAATTTTATTTTGGGATTATTAAACTGGATAGCACTAGGGCACCTTTTATAAAAAAAAATTACATGTTTTTAAAAGAGCATGATGACACACAAAGTTTTTCGTAACGTAAATGTTTTTTCCAAGAAAATAAATAATTCAAACAGACTTAAACTTAATTTAATGTTCGTAGGCACGTAACCTGTTTAAAGTGTGGTAATGGGTGTGTGCATGTCTAGGATTGGATCTAGGAAGAGCTTGGTACTTAAGCAGTCCAATAAGACTCACCTCCTCTTTGCTAGCTTCCTACCTGGTGTACAGCTTCCATTCACTTTAACTTAAAACAAGAACATATTTTCGCTAAACACTAAACAACGAATTTAGATAAACACATGTTTTTGAAACATCTCCATGTGACATACTAAATTCGGCCGTAACGTCTGGGCTGGGTTTGGGGTGTTACATTTCTTATCTTTCAAACAAAATACTTATTATGCTGATTCACTTGTATTATCTTCAAGTTGTAACGAAAATATGATAGAAAAAGAAACAAAAAGAAAAGAGAGGAAAAAGATGATCATGAGAGAAAACGAGTGGATTCTAAAAGAAATTGAGAGAAGAGAAAAAAAAGTCGAAAAATAAAAAGAAATAAAAAAAGAGCAAGAGTGTGTGCAAGAAAGTAAAGTTGAAAAAGAGAGTGAGCAAAAAGAAAGTGTGGAAGAAATGATTGTTCTCAAAGAAAAAGAAACGAAAGAAAAAGTTGATAGAGAGCAAGAAAAAGAGAGTGTTGTTTCTACTAACCAATCTGTGAGTTCTTCTTGTCTTACTTTTTCTTTTCAGGTTCCTAACAATCTATGTGACGAACTTCAACTTCAATACTTTCCCGATGAGAGATGCTTTCGTATGATCGGAAAAGGAAAGGTTAAAGATAAAATCCAACCACAAGTGTTCAAAGATAAGGAATCTTTAGAAATTGAGCCACGGCAAATAGGTTTGAAAGTTGTCAGTAAAATTTTTGATGGCTTAATTCATAAAAGATCCCCTCATTTTGATTTAATTAACTCTTATTCTTTCTTTGTGGTTGATAAGTCCATTTTAAGTGGAAGTATGAGGCGGTGTTCTCTTGACTTGTTTTGTGTTGAAAAACTTGTTGATGATGTCCGATTAAATCAGCAAGCACATAATATCATCTTACATGCTAATAGTTCTTCACGAAAGACATTTAAGTTGTTTGATTATGGTGATTATGTGAATCAACTACTGCCTTGTGCGAAATCTTTAAATTTGTGCCCATCTGTCCTAATGAATGTAGGGAATTTTGATTGTTTGTTTTCGTATATGCACAAATTCTTTTGGATCACATGTTTGAAATCATATCACGCATGAAACCTTTGTTGCATTTTCTAGCAAGTGAACAAACTTATGTGTTTAAACCTGGAATTTGCTATTTTGGTTCGATATGTGGAAAACAAGCATTCTAAATTTTGTGCGACCAATTTTTGTTTGATTGATGCTTGGCTTTTGACTAAGGGAACAAAATTTAAAAATTCTGAATACAATATAAAATAGTTCCTTGATCATTTTATTTGGCTATCCATAAATTTCTTATGTCATCTCAAAAAGGTGAGCCCAACTCATATTTTTGATCTTGGCATCAATTCAGCATGTCCCTTAAAGTTCAACATCTATGGTGTCACTAACCCCTTTACTTTTCGTGAAGGTGACACTTTGAGAAGCACGAGTTGTCCTTGTATTTCTCCTACATTTTAGGTTAGTTCGAGTAAAGAGCTACGACTTTACTATCTCTCCGAAGAGAGGAGGTTTATGTTGATTGAAAAAGGTACTAAACTGATCCACATTCATCCATTTATGTGGGAAAACAAGGTGAGTTCTCTGAATCCTTTAAGACTCAACCACCCCCTTTGATCGTTGATGGAAACATTGTTGATGTTTTGGTTTCTAAAACGCATTCGTACCTTGATGAGGTTTATTGTTTTTTTTATTAGTAATGGATGGTTTGAAGATGATGAGAACATTACTAACAAAGGTTGTGTCGTTGATGTGCATCCTTTGATCTATGGAAAAACCACATGTTTAAACAAGGCTGTGCACATAAAACTTGTGATGTATGAGTGTTTTATTTATATGCAGACTATTACCAAATTTGGATATCCAACTTGCAAAGGTAAAATTTGTCAATTATTTTGAATTCGACAATCGATCAAGTGCTCGAGTATGCACCAAGACTTCGAAAAGGAATTGTTCATTCTTGATTCATCATTTTATTACTCCTTGTCTTTATGATGATGACAATATTTTCTTGTGTCAAGCTGTGAATAAAATCTCAGAATGTTCCTCCTAGTTTGATACGATCCGACTTCGTGATGAATCAAATTGTATGTAAAAAATGCCTGATCGTCTACGAGAAGCAATGATAATTTAGTTTAGTGAAATTGGTATGGAATGAAGTTGTTTTGACAAATTAGTAGCTGGTTTAAGAATATGGTATAAAAAAGGTAAGATGGAAAAGAAGGAGTTTTTTTTGGTTCGAAATAGTAAGATGTGAAAAGAAAGAATTAGTTTTGGAACCAAATGGTTAAGAAAGGAAAATGGATTGAACAAAAGTGCAAACAAGTACTTGTTGCTTATAAGCCCTTTAGTTTGGTTTAAGAGTGGTTAAGGTGACCTCAACCCACTATCTAGCAAGATAGGAACCTCGGTATGTTTGAACGCCACACTACGAGTAGTGATAAGTTCAGTTTTTGACAAAGAAAACGGATGACACAACTAGAACACTAGGTAGCCAATGAATCCTTGAACGAAAATAGAGAAAAGTTTTGCCTCACAAATTTGGCAGCATAACATTAACAAAATGTCCAAAAGTTTTTTTATTCAATAAGCTGATTACATATATTTATAATGTCAAAAAAGGCTAGTTGAATGGTCGCTTTTAATGAAGCTAATAATGAGCTAATGAAAAATCACAACTTTTGAAATTCTAACCCAAGTAACTCCAACCTTCAATGTGATTTACTTCTTCAATTTAAGTTGCTTTCAAAATCTTTTGAAGTTTCCATGACCAACCGAAAAGACACCAGCTTCTTTGATGGAGAATTGAATGCATGTAATGATTACTCATGAAGCAAATGGCTATGGAAGATGAAACAAAGTTGCTGCCCATTTTAAAGAAGAATAATGCTCTCCTTTAATTGATAAAAACAACTTCTTAATGATATATAAAGCCTCTTTGTAACAGCCCCCTCTTTTGTAACCGAAATCTCTTGAAAAGTCACCTTGTTGAATGCATAACAGCCTTTAAATGTAATGGATGTGAGTTGAAAAGTCACCTGTAATTAACACATGTAACCGTCACTTTTATTCAATTATTAAGCTTAAAACAAATTAACAACAAACTTAAATAAATAAACTATCACTTATGCAACATTTATTCCAGCAACTAGTTTAATTAAGAGAAGCATTATTAAATGAACTTTAACTCATGCATCAATAAATTATCCTAGTAGCTAGATTATTTAAAGAAACAACTATTAAATTAAGTTCATAAAAACTCAATTAATTAAACTAAAATGAGTTGACTTAATAACTAGCATCTCATTTATTAAACTAAGATGCTTAAATGCAAGGATTAAAAATGCAACTAAATGCAAAGCTAAAAAATAAAAAAAAAAGTTCAATTTTGTTGGAACGGGTTCAAAGAGCTGGAATTGAGCTGAAATCGGTTTGCAATATGTTGCAAGAAATCTTTATTGAACTGGTCCCAACTCGTTCTATTTCTCCAACCAAAGCCTCGCCCCACAATTGGTTAATTAAGGCTAAAATGGCCTATTTGAATTGCTTAGCTCGAGCTCACGTAATTGGTCCTTGGGGCAGCACCGTTGAATCCTTGCTAGAACTTGGTGCATTCTGGGACGTGATCGTATCATGGTTTAACCTTTATTGTGTCACTAATTTGTTTTATTCTTTTGTAGGTGACAATGTGAGGTGGTACCCTCTTAAAGAGGGAGGGCTGATTTGTGATCCTGAGAAATTTTTTTCGAGCAAATGGCCCGATTTGAGGACAAATCATCTTCAAGAGAGAGGGTATGATGCGAATCTGGTCGCATCATGTTTTGATACAACTCACCGACCCTAGAATTGGCCTACACTTGAAGGGCCCAAGTGTATGATGAAACATCTCATAGGCCTGATTGATTACTGGGCCAATGTTTTAAGGATTTTTTTAAATTTAATATAGTTTTATTTAAATTAATAAGTTTGCATATTTTTTAATTTTAGACTTACACTTTGTGTGTTCTACATTTAATAAAGTTATGCATTATGTAACTTCCATGCTAGTTAAGTATGCATCATAAATAATGACATGCATTATGTAACTACCATGTTAGTTTAAGTCTGTATCATTAAATTAAGTCTTACATTAAGTATCATTTGTTCATTTACTTTGCATTTCAAACCATGCATTTAAGCATCTTAGTTTAATAAATGAGTTGCTGGACATTTATTCAACTCATCATAGTTTAATTAATAAGTGTTTTTGTTGAACTTTATTTAATAAGTGTTGCTCTTAATTAATCTAGTTCCTAGGATTATTTATTGATGCATGAGTTAAGTTTATTTAATGATGTTTCTTTAATTAACTAGTTGCTGGAATAATTGATGCATAGTTCATTTACCTATGTTAAGCATTAATGTGTGTTATGTTTAATAAGTGTTTACATGTGTTTAATAAGCTCATTTTAATATGTTTATTGTAGGAGTCTTTTCAAGTCATAACTGTTACAATTAAAGGCTGTTACAAATTAAATAAAGTGGCTTTTCAAGTCATTTTCGGTTACAAAGCAAGGGGGTTGTTATAAGAAGGGTTATACATCATTTAAAGGAGGTTTAAGGAGCATTATATCATCCAAATTAATTTTAGCAGCAACCTTTTTCACTACCAGCCATTTTTTTCATTTCAAAGGTTATTTCAAGCATTCAAACACCATTAAGAAGTTGGTTAAGAAGTTGGTGTCCATTCAGCTGACTAAGGGATAAATCAAGAGTCATTTTTCAAGCAATTAAAGTCATTCATTCAGCTGAATTGAAGTGAATTCAAGGATGGATTTATTTGGCTCAAGAATGTGAAAAGACTCGAATTTAATTTTAGCTTTTAATTGGCACATTAAGTTGAATATTTGTGACCATTTGGCTAGCCTATTCTAGCACTATAAATAAGTGAAATTAGCCTTTGTAAAGGGACTTTTGCTGAATATATATGAAATATTTGAATTGTGAGTTATCCAATTGATACGCACTTGCCTCAGATTAGATTCGTGACGTAAGAATTTTCCCAATCGTAAATCAAGTAAGCTAGGGTGTTTCAAAAGGGTTGATGGAAGAGAAAGGGATTTTGGTTCAAATGGGTTGACAACGGATTGGTAAAAGTTTAAAGAATGTAAATTGGAAATTCGGTTAAGGACCAAGCAAGAACTAACACAATATAAGCATGTTAACCCGTTACTTATATGAACACTTAATTCAATAAAAGATGGTTTGAAAGTAAAGTTGGATATTGGTGTAGAACCTCGACCCACTATCAAAGTTGATAGGAACCTCGGTTAAAACACTTAAAACACTTTATATCATGATCTCGATTAGGAACAGGCTCATTTCTACTCTTACTAGTGTCACCGCTTGGTTGATTGGGTTTAGCAGTAATGGATGGTTCCTTAGGCCGAATAAGGGTTTTGCTCGTCCCTTGACTCCATTTGCTAGTAGAAGACGTTGGATAGGTCCGGTTGACACTTTTTTGCTTTAATTACTTTTCAATATTTATCGCCATATGAACCATATCAGTCACCTCAATATAATGTTGAAGTTCCATGATATTGGCAATATCGTGGTTTAAACTAGCTAAGAATCTCACCATCGTCGCTTCTCTATCCTCATCCACATTGGCTCGTATCATGGCAACCTCCATTTCCTTGTAATAATCTTCGACACTACAGTTGCCTTGAGTGAGATTTTGCAATCGTTGATATAATTCCCTATGATAGTAGGAGGGAACAAATCTCTTCCTCATGACAGCCTTTATTTCGGCCCACGTCGAGATAGGTCTCTCGCCATTCCTCCTTCGGCTAGTCACAAGCTGATCCCACCATACGATTGCGTACTCTGAGAATTCTATCACTGTAAGTTTCACCTTTTTGATCTTTGAGTAATTATGACACTCGAAGACTAGATCGACTTTCTTTTTCCACTCCAGATATGCCTTTGGGTTATTCTTGCCTTGGAATGGCTGTATGGATATTTTAATGTATCAGAGGTTGTCGTCGGGACGATCTCTTTCTTAATGACCCCGATTACGTTGGCCTCAATCCCGCACACTCCAAACAGACGAGCGATCACACTCTTGGTTACTTGATTCATAAGGCTCCTCCCGATTTTGATTAGGACGCCCACGCCCAGGCCTTACTTCCTCGGGGGTTCTTTCTTATTGTCCTTGTACCTCCACTTGATAGAGTAGGTCCTCGACGGGCTCAAGCTTACGATCAAAAAGTCTTTCCATTTCACGCATTAAGGCTTGTAGGTTCAAATCTAGTACTCCTCCACCCGCAACATTGCGAATGGGCCGCAAGCCTCTTCCCTCCACTTGATTTCTCTCGGGGCTTCTAAACATGAGAATTTAATCACACAATAAAAACTCACACGTCACTCACAAAGAAAAATCACTCAATTTTTGGCTTTTATTTCAGTCGAATAGTCTCACCACTCTCTTTCCTTTTACCACTTGGTTTTCGTCTCTCGAAATTCTCCACAAACTATGCAGACAAATCAAAGAAAACCTTTGGGGTTGGTTTACAAAAGTGATGCTTGGGTTGGGTGTGATAATGATGTCGGGTCAATGGGTAGGCTGAAACAAAGAGGAATATTGGCTTAGTGTGGCATTGGTGTATACGAAAGTAGCATAAATATTTAAGGATCGAGAATACCAGAGAGAATTAAATACAACTTCCAATCACTTTTTTTTGAATTTTTTTCAACTTTCGAAATTTTTTTGTTTTTTTAACTACAAAATGATACTTCCAATGCAATACTTGAATTTCATGAAATAGCTTTTTTTTACTCTTTTTTTTACTAATATACGATCCTGGGGTTATAAATATCGATACTTATCTTGATTTTAACTAGCTCTGATACCAACTTGATATGCACTTGCCTCGGATGAGATTCGTGATGTAAGAATTTGCCCAATCATAAATCGAGTAAGCTAGGGTGTTTCTGATGTGATCCGGCCAGGGTAGATGAGTCAAATTCACGTAGTTTCCCGATCGTAGTTCGAGAGAGTCGTTCGTACCTCGAATTTTTGTAATAGTAGTAAAAGAATTTAGAATAGGATAGCGGAAGTTTTCAAGAAGGGTAAGTTTAGTATAGGTTCGGTTAAGGGTAGCAAAGATGGATGAAGGATAGTAGGCTCAGTTTTGGTTAACAAGAAAAAGATATAAAAGATGGAAATGGAAATCGAACTCAACGTCAGGAATGATTCAACACTAAGTAGTGTCACCCCGATTCCTATATTGTTAAGGAGAAAAGATGGATAGAAGGATAGGTGAATGCCACACCAAGATTGGTGATAAGTTCAACAAGATCGGTAGACACCACTAGCACAAACTAGATAAGTCTTCGAAACTTGTACGAGATATGAGAGGAAGCAACCTCACAAGAACAAAGTTCATTAACAAATTTGGCAAAAGTCCTTTACAAAATGAAAGAAAACAAATATTTATAGGCACATAGATGACCATTCAAATTCGGCATCTAGGTGTTCACACAATAATAAAAACGTTCACACTAATGTATTAAAATAGTTCATAAATTCGGCAGATTCATGCACTAGCTAAATGGACACTTTCTTCCCCCTTGGTTTGTGCATGAATGCTTAGTCATAAAGAAAGGCTTCAAGTGACTTGTATGTGCACCAAAAGGTTGCATTCATCTCCTTGGGACGTTCATACACTTGTATGGAACATGTATCTTCATAATTAAACACTTTAATGGCATGTAGGTTCATAAATGACAAAGCATGAACCTAGTAAATTCGTTCTCCCTTTGTGCATGCACTTAATTCAATCAATGTGTTGAATTATTGAGTTAATTCCTTCCCTTGGACGTTCTTGAACCCATCCATGCATGTGTAGTAGCCTATAGGTCAATTCAAAGGTGAACATGTTCAAGGAGCTCTATGGTCAACATAGAATTAGTTAGCAGCTACTTCTTGGCCGAATAAGTGCCTTGGAAAGTTAGGAGACAGCCACCATACATGCACTTAAGCCATTCATGCATTCTATCATCCCATGCATTTGATCCATTCATGGACTAGCCTTTAATGTCCATACATGCATTCGACACATGCATGAATTTGTAGAAACATTGCATCTAGCCGTACATGCACCAAAGATTTAATACTTCTTCATTCATGAGTGTGGAATGCCCAAAAGAGATGTTTCTTCATCCATACATTGTACCGTCCAAAGGGATGTACCTACATGAAATAAACAAGTCATTAAGACATCTCATGAACACTCATAAATTCGGCATGATGTGAACACATTAATGTCATGCATTAATTCGGCTATGTAAACATAATCAATTTATATAATGACAATGACATATTAATAACAAATATTAATATAAGACAAGTTTAATGCTTAAATGAATATGTGCAAATTTTTATTTAATGTATTAAAGACAAAATTGAGTTTAAACTAAAATGAGCTAAGCTTTAGCTCGTGAGCTAAAGTTGAGCTGAGGCTGAACTCCTAAGTTGAAGTTGAGCTAAGGTTTAGCTCGTGAGCTGAATATGAGCTAGGAGTGAGCTCGGTTTAGCTCAGGCAAGTTGGATTGAGCTCGAATAAGCTGGATTTGAGCTGTACGGAGCTCGTGGAGCTAGAAACTAGCTGGGATCAGCTTACCAACATGTCAATGCTCGGCTTGACAGACTTGTTCGATGAAGTTCGCGGGGCGTACTCGTATCATTCCCCCTCTTTTAAGCGACTTGTCTTCAAGTCGAGCCGTTTGTCCATGGGAGAACTTTGACTTGTGCATGGTTTTCCTCGATCAAATGGGATGGAAGATGTCACACAAACCTGAAAAATTCTTACCACAGCCAATAAAAAGAAACTCAAAGGAGTCAGATTCAAATGTGTTCGATAGTTCATAAAAAATTCATTCAATCGAACATATGCCAAAAATCTCAATTGGACAAAGCAAGCATACGTAAATTTATCAAAGAGTTTCGTTAGACCATCGTTGCAAACATGAAAACCAAGTTGGATCAAGGGATAATTGGTTGTAAACGATGGCAGGCACTTAAACACATTATTCCTCATCCAAAACATTTCAGTATGTTTATTCAAAAATAACAATTCATGGGACTGTACACGCAAAGTGTACCATGGCCAATTGGAAACTAAATCACTCTTTCGCTTATTAACAACATGATTTGTGTAATCACTTTCCAACACAAACGGATCACTACTAGGCCAAAGACAACAATCAATCACAACAAGGTACAAACAATTTCCAAACATCAAACCATCAAAAAGGTTTTCAACAACATTCGAATAGAGTAAAGGTATTTGAAAATTTTCATAAACTTTACCTTGTCGATCTTGAAGAGAAGAAAATTTAGAATCGGTTTTACCTTTTTCAAACAAGATGAATCTTCTCTCTTCGGACAGATAATGTAAAACAAACCTTTTACCTCGATCAACTTGGGTGGGTGACGAAGCACCATGACAGCTCGTGCTTTTTAAAGGGTTACATTCACAAAAATGTAAAAGGTTAGTTTCAATAGCAGGTATGGACTGAAAAGAAAAAAATAAATCATCATTGAAATTTGATTCAAGTCCCAAAGCATAAGTCGATCTTACCTTCTCAAAATGGAACGAAAATTTCAGATGTGGCCAAACAAGGTGATTAGTAAACAAATCAAAATTGAAACCCAAATCATTGAATTTCACCTTCTTATCAAAATTTCGAACATCAGGCAAACATAATTTGAATGCAAATGATGCAAAGTGCTTAATGTTTCCATAAAATGAATTCATGTATGATGTGAGCACACCCGGGGCATCCTCGAATGCACACCAAGTATCCATTGAGCTGCCAAAAGGTCCCATGACCTGAGCTCAAACCAAGCAACTTTAAGATGCTATATCGGCCTTTGTGACACGTATTTGGGATGATAACCAGCTCCCTAACGTTGGAGGAGCTAAGAACAACTCCTTGATGATTCCATGCACCATATTACAATCCGATCTCAGCTCCTCTCCAGCTCCCCCATGCGCCATTCAGCTCACATCAGCTCACTTGAGCTCGTTTTAGCTCGTTTGAGCTCGAACTTAGCTCGATTCAGCTCATTCCTTTTTCATTTCAATAAATTAAATTTTAATCTAGCTTATAACTAAGTTTGCTACAGCTCATGCCGAGTTCCCTAGCTCATTTTAGCTCACTAAGTGTTTTTGACTATTTGAGCTAGCCGAATTTATTATAAGTTGACTTATAATTATTGGTTCAAATTTAGTTAGTGTTATTAAGTTATTAGTTATTAATTTAATTTATAATTATATGAATAGTTGTATGTTATTTAATTCTGTTATTTAATTTTGTAGGTCAGCCGAATTTGGAAGATTCATGTATGGAATTTAATGCAAGGTGCATGCATGGGAGGGTTCAATGGACAGCAATCAAGAGGCACATGAATGTTCATGATGAACATCCATGCATTTGAAGATTCATGGATCAAATTAATGAAGGAACATGCATTGGACGGTTCATGCATTGACCATGTGTTCACACATTGTGTTCACACCATGATGACCCTTCGGTTGGACGTTCGCACTCAAGTGTCTACTCAAGCTCCTTGTTCACACCAATTTTAACTCTTCATAAAGCCCTAATTAATTAAGCCACTCATGGTGAAACAACATGAATTCAAGGCTCCATTAAGGTGTTAGCCGAATCTAGCCATGCATGTATGAAGATCATTCATTCAAGTACATCAATGTATATTCATGAAGCTAACCACTCACCTCCTATTCGGCCGAACATGGACAAGGACACTAATGGTCATTTTTCTAGAATGTTCATGTATTAAATTAGGTTCATTGCTTAATAGTTAAGTTCATGAATAGACTATTCGGTTAGCCTAGGAAACTAGTATAAATAGTTTGTTGATTTCATTTGTAAAGGACTTTTGCCAAATTTGTTAATGAACATTGTTCTTGTGAGGTTGCTTCCTCTCATATCTCGTACAAGTTTTGAACGACCTATCTAGCTTGTGCTAGTGGCGTCAATCGTTCTTGTTTGAACTTATCACCAATCTTGGTGTGGCGTTCACCTATCCATCTATCCATCGTTTCACCTTAACAATATAGGAATCGGGGTGACACTTTTTAGTGTTGAATCATTCCTGACGTTGAGATCGTTTTTCCATCCCCCATCTATCCAACATCCTTTCTTGTTTCCTTAGTCGAACCTATCACTACCCTTTTGCTTAACTTTTGAAAACCTTCTGCCATCCAAACCTATCCATTTCATTTCTATTTCTAAAATCTGAGGTACGAACGACTCTCTCCAACTACGATCAGGCAACTACATGAATTCAACTCGTCTACCCGGGCCGAATCACATCAATGTAGCAAATACCAGGCTTGAACACACGAACTTGATTAGGAATTCCAACAAGCAACATATTAGAAGAAAATATAATCAACTCACCACACGAATTATATTTCACTAGTTTAAACACACATGTTGAATTGACAAAACCGAGCATACCAATATGCAAAGGTTCATGCTTCAAGAGTATCAATCGGGAATGCAAATCACTACATGGAAATTTTGCACAAAAACTCAAAGATTGTTCATGAAGAACACAATTGCACATATCATGTGAAGATCTTTTAACATGGATACCAAACAAAGAATTTTTAGAGAACATGCAACTTTTTAAATAGGCAGATTTATCACAAATCAATTGAGCAGGCATATTTAAACATAAAGATTTAACACATGAATTCAAAAAGTTTGCATGGTCAAACACATCAGAATTTTTAAGTGACAGACTTTGATCAAACACATTCAAAATTCGCTTAGAGAAAACTAATCCAATGTTGTCAACAAATTTGCCAATGTAGTAATCGTCATAAGAAAAGCTGTATATGGCACCTTTTAAAACAAAATCGTTAACAATAGTAAGTGAACAAAAATTAGCCAAATCAAGTGACTTTGATTCGATAAACAAAGAATCCTTACCTTCCTTACCTTCGATCGCAAGTGGGTGGTTGTCATTCGCGAACTTATCTTTTTCGAACAACCTAAAACACCTCTCGTTTGGAAGGTAATGTAGATGGAATTGGTCGCACAAACCTCTAGGAACTTGAAAAGTTAATTCACAAGAAGATCGAACATGTGGGTTAGTAGAGATAGTCCTCACTTGTTTTCTCACTCGATTCTTTTTCTTCTGAATCACTCGTTCCTTTTGTTTCAATTTCTTTTTCATCTTCTTTTTCACTCTCAAACTCTTTTTCATTCTCTTTTTCAATCTCATTTTCTTTTTCTTTTTCTTTTTGCTTTTCAAAGGCTTTTTCAAAGGCTTTTTCAAGTTCTCTCAAGATTCGCTCATTTTCTCTCTTACTTGCCTTTTGCCTCTCTTTTCTTTTTATTTCGTTTTCTTTTTCTTCTTTTGCTTTTTCTTTTCTTTTCTTTGTTTTCTCTTTACAAGAATGTACAGAAGAATGTTGAGAATAAAAATCTTGTTCGAAAGATGAAGAACTATTTGCATATGATTCACAATCAAAACTTCGTGAAGAATACTCCGAGTAAGATTTCGTTGACGATCTAGTAGGAGTATGTCCTTCTCTCCGAATGCCATCTTGGAACGAATCAAAATCGTAATCGGCTTCTCGTCTTCTCAAATTTCTTGATGAAAAGGACTTTTGATCGAAGTCACTTCTCGAATTCGCTAATGAATATAAGTCATAGTATGAATCTCTTTGTCTCGAAGTAGATGGCGAAAAGGAATCACAATAGGAACTTTTTTTCAAGTAGTAGTCGGGGGTATATCTCCGTGGGGTTCTTGTCTCTATTTTTTGACTCGAAGAAACTCTACCACTTTGATCTTGTTTTTCCAAATGATTTAATCTCTCGTGTATGTTCTTAGTGTTGGACTCCATCATTTTTCGTATTTCTTGTACCAAGTATTGGTATTCCAATTTGGTGAACTCTTCGCGTGACATGATTTTTGTTGCTGAAAAGAAAATGTTAGATCACAAAACAAAATAAAAAATTAAGTACCTCACCACAAACCTCACAATTTCACTCGCAAAGAAATATTGATGAACACTCCACTCGTGTTTGCACTCATTTTTAGGCTTTTTCAAACTCTCAAATGCTCTCACACACTCTAGCCTTTTACCACTCAAGCTTACTCTCGTAACCTCGTATTATGTTTCTTTTGACTCGTCTTGGTGCTTTGGGGTCGGCTTCAAACGGTTACAAGGGATAAGATGTATAGGTTATGGGTAGGCTAAAAGAAAATTTTTTCTTTGGTGTAGTGTGGCGTTTTGGAAATGGGGTGCAAAGTTGATGAAAAGAACACTTTGTCGATCGGGTCAAAATATAAACAAAAGAAGAACTTGATCACTTCACCTTTTTTTTTCTCTTTTTTTTTAAATAATTTTCGTACCCTTTTTTTTTACAACTTCAACATATCACTTTTACAAAGATAAAACGAAAATATAACTTAATTTTTTTTCAATTTTTTTACTACGAACCTAGTTCAATCTTGATACGGACGTCGGCGCCTCTCAATTTACAAGCTCTGATACCAAATGATGTGATTCGGCCCGGGTAGATGAGTCGAATTCATGTAGTAGCCCGATCGTAGTTCGTGAGAGTCGTTCGTACCTCAAATTTTTGTAATAGTAGTAAAAGAATTTAGAATAGGATAGCAGAAGTTTTCAAGAAGGTTAAGTTTAGTATAGGTTCGGTTAAGGGTAGCAAAGATGGATGAAGGATAGTAGGCTCAGTTTTGGTTAACAAGAAAAAGATATAAAATATGGAAATGGAAATCGAACTCAACGTCAGGAATGATTCAACACTAAGTAGTGTCACCCCGATTCCTATATTGTTAAGGTGAAAAGATGGATAGAAGGATAGGTGAACGCCACACCAAGATTGGTGATAAGTTCAACAAGATCGGTAGACGCCACTAGCACAAACTAGATAAGTCTTTGAAACTCGTACGAGATATGAGAGGAAGCAACCTCACAAGAACAAAGTTCATTAACAAATTTGGCAAAAGTCCTTTACAAAATGAAAGAAAACAAATATTTATAGGCACATAGATGACCATTCAAATTCGGCATCTAAGTGTTCACACAATAATAAAAACGTTCACACTAATGTATTAAAATAGTTCATAAATTTGGCAGATTCATGCACTAGCTGAATGGACACTTTCTTCCCCCTTGGTTTGTGCATGAATGCTTAGTCATAAAGAAAGGCTTCAAGTGACTTGTATGTGCACCAAAAGGTTGCATTCATCTCCTTGGGACATTCATACACTTGTATGGAACATGTATCTTCATAATTAAACACTTTAATGGCATGTAGGTTCATAAATGACAGCATGAACCTAGTAAATTCATTCTCCCCTTTGTGCATGCACTTAATTCAATCAATGTGTTGAATTATTGAGTTAATTCCTTCCCTTGGACGTTCTTGAACCCATCCATGCATGTGTAGTAGCCTATAGGTCAATTCAAAGTGCGAACATGTTCAAGGAGCTCTATGGTCAACATAGAATTAGTTAGCAGCTACTTCTTGGCCGAATAAGTGCCTTAGAAAGTTAGGAGACAGCCACCATACATGCACTTAATCCATTCATGCATTCTATCATCCCATGCATTTGATCCATTCCTGGACTAGCCTTTAATGTCCATACATTCATTTGACACATGCATGAATTTGTAGAAACATTGCATCTAGCCGTACATGCACCAGCATTTAATACTTCTTCATTCATGAGTGTGGAATGCCCAAAAGAGATGTTTCTTCATCCATACATTGTACCGTCCAAAGGGATGTACCTACATGAAATAAACAAGTCATTAAGACATCTCATGAACACTCATAAATTTGGCATGATGTGAACACATTAATGTCATGCATTAATTCGGCTATGTGAACACAATCAATTTATATAATGACAATGACATATTAATAACAAATATTAATATAAGACAAGTTTAATGCTTAAATGAATATGTGCAAATTTTTATTTAATGTATTAAAGACAAAACTGAGTTTAAACTAAAATGAGCTAAGTTTTAGCTCGTGAGCTAAAGTTGAGCTGAGGCTAAACTCCTAAGTTGAAGTTGAGCTAAGGTTTAGCTCGTGAGCTGAATATGAGCTAGGAGTGAGCTCGGTTTAGCTCAGGCAAGTTGGATTGAGCTCGAATAAGCTGGATTTGAGCTGGACGGAGCTCGTGGAGCTGGAAACGAGCTGGCATCAGCTTGCCAACATGTCAATGCTCGGGTTGACAGACTTATTCGATGAAGTTCACGGGGCGTGCTCGAATCAGTTTCAAAAGGGTTGATGGAAGAGAAAGAGGTTTTGGTTCAAATGGGTTGACAACGGATTGGTAAAATTTTAACGAATGTAAATTGGAAATTCAGTTAAGGTCCAAGCAAGAACTAACATAATATATGTGTGTTAACCTGTTACTTATATGAACACTTAATTCAATAAAAGATGGTTTGAAAGTAAAGTTGGATATTAGTGTAGAACCTCCACCCACTATCAAAGTTGATAGGAACCTTGGTATATCTTAGAATGCCACACTTTGAAAATCAAAGTGATAAGTTCAGAAACAAAGATAGTATGATGCCACAAGGATTCTTGATAAGTCAAACTAGTCTTTGGAGAAAATTGAGAGTTGAAAACAAACTCACAAAGTTGATAAAATTCATAAAATGTTCATGAGCCATTACAAGAAGAAAACAACTCCTATTTATAGCTAAAGTCTAGCTAGCAGAATGGTCTTTCTTAGCCTTCAAGATTTCGGCTAGAAGGTGCTAGAATCACTCAAGGAAATTTCCTTGAAGCTTCCCTTTGGCTGATGCATGAATGAACTTATCCATCTACCTTAACAAGGTTCGACCAAATGCTTGAAGAAAGAGGAGATTGTGCTTCGTGAGCTGAACAGTCATGTAATAATTAAATGAAGCTTGGGAAAAATCTCCCTTGGTTCAGCCAAATGATTAATGAATAAGCATGCCCATTTATCTTCACTAGGCGTCACTCTTAATTGTGGCTACTGGAATTAAATCCCCTTGACCATTGCTATTCACGAAAAAGGCAGCAACAAAGTGATGTTGATTCAGCTCTTCCCAAGGCCGAAACACATGCTTGCATTTACTGCAAAAATAAAGCACAATTAAATAAGGTCAGGCACATTAAATTCGACAGTAATTAATTGACCAAGACATCCATAAATTTGGATGGACAAGAATTAAATAGAAATTGAAGACAACTTTAAATTTCGACTGGACATAATTAATTTAGCAGCAATTTAATTTGTCCTAAACAAGACATATTTAAAGGTTGTCTCAAGTTGACATATTAAAAGGATGTCCTAAATTAGACTCATTTAATTTGTAAAAATTAAAATGTCCAGATTTTAATTAAATATACAAACCCAAGCTAACTAATTTAACTAACTAAACTTTATTCCAGCAATTAAAATGCATAAAAATAAATTGAATCAGCTCATTGAGCTTGATTAAGGGGTCATGGGCTCCTTGGAGCTGGTACGAGCTAAATCAACGTGAACAACGTTGCAAATGGAGCTACTTGAGCTGGTGATTTGATTTCAGCCATTCCTTCCATCCAAACTCGAGCAATGTAACTTGCTACAGCCTCTTGGAACCTCTCGGCATGGGCTCGAGTGATTGGCCCCGATGGCAATTCCATAGTCTTCATGGGCGAGCTTGCATCATCCTCCCCCTCTTCAAGGCGATTCATCCTCGAATCGTCACCTACATCAAAGGCAGAAAGGTTAGCAACATTAAAGCTAGCACTCACACCATACTCACCAGGTAAATCGAGTTTGTAGGCATTATCGTTGATTTGCTCCACTACTTGGAATGGCCTGTCACCCCTTGGTAGAATTTTTGATTTCCTTTGCTCAGGAAATCTTTCTTTGTGCATGTGGATCCAAACCCAATCACCAGGTTTGAATACAACTCACTTGCGCCCTTGTTCACTCCTTGAACATATTATTCGGTTCTCCTCTCGATGTTGTCTTTGACGCTCTTATGCATAGGAACCAAATCAAGGGGTGTAATAGGGTTAAAGCCATATACTACCTCGAAAGGAGAATGTTTAGTTGCTAAATGAACTATTCAGTTGTAAGCAAACTCCACATGAGGTAGGCATTCTTCCCATAACTTTAAATTCTTTCAAAGGATGGCTCGAAGCAAGGTCGACAACACTCGGTTAACCACTTCAATTTGGCCATCCGTTTGAGGGTGGCATGTCATCAAAAATAGTAACTTTGTTCCTAACTTACCCCACAACGTTCTCCAAAAATGACTTAGAAACTTTGTGTCACGATCAGAAACGATGGTGCAAGGTATTCCGTGCAACCTGACAACTTCCTTAAAAATAAATTAGCAATGTTAGTAGCATCATAAGTTTTATTACAAGGAATGAAATATGCCATTTTTGAAAATTGATCCACAACAACAAATATTGTGTCCTTCCCTCTTTTGGTTCGAGGAAGGCCTAGAACGAAATCCATTAAAATATCGACCCACAGTGCATCTAGTATAGGCAACGGGGTGTACAAACCATGGGGCTTGATGTGTGATTTTGCTTTCTTACAGATGATGCATCGTTTGCATTTCCTTATGACATCACGCTTCATTTTAGGCCAGTAGAAGTGTTCATGCAATATTGCTAGAGTCTTCATAACTCCAAAATGACCCATAAGTCCACCACTATGGGCTTCATTGACAAGCACCTAACCTTGAGGTATACACATCTTACCTTCACAAAAAAGGTAGCCTTCATGTTGAAAATACTTGTCAATCGCACCATGCAAACAACTTTTATAGATTTCAGCAAAATCGACATCATTTTGAGACAAATCTTTCATAAATTCAAAACCAATCAACTTAGAATCCAACAAGTTAACAAGCGCATACCTTTGCGATAATGCGTCGACAACAACATTTTCCTTACCTTTCTTGTACTTGATTACATATGGGAATGATTCCAAGAACTCCACCCACTTGGCATGTATTTTATTAAGCTTTGTTTGCCCTTTGAGGTGTTTTAATGCCTCGTGATCCGTATGGATTACGAATTCCTTCGGCCATAGATAGTGTTGCCAAGTCTCTAAGGCTTGAATCAATCCGTACATCTCTTTGTCGTACGTTGGATAGTTCAAAGTAGCACCATTTAGCTTCTGATACGAACTCAACCGTATCATGGTTTGACACAACTCGACAACATCGAGCATGGCCTAAGCTTGAGGGGCCTAAGTGCAAAATGAGGCCTAACCTCAGCTCGATCAGCTCAATTTTTGCTCATCTCTAGCTCAATAAGTTTGTGTGCTCGATTCAACGAGCTTGGTTTAGCTTAAATAAGCTCGTTTGAGCTCATCTTTAAATTCTAATTTTTGCTTTTTATTAAGCTGGAATAAATTAGTTACTTTGTTTTAATTAAGTTAGTTAATTAGTTAAGGTTTAATAAATTGTTTAAATCTGAACATTTTAATTAAATTATTAAATATGTCTTATATTAATACATAGTTTTAATATGTCTAGTTTAGGACATCAATTTAATGTGTCTATCTTAGGGAAAAATTTAATTAGCGGCTGATTTAATTTGTCCAGCCCATATTGAATTTGTCCTAGCAGACTTAATGGTAGGTATTAATGTGTCTTAGCTCAAACATGTTCTTAATTTGTGTTTGCTGATTTTAATGAGTGTGTTAATATGTCTTAAGTTGCTACTGGTTTTAATGTGCCGAATTTTAATGAGCTAATTTAATGTGCTTCATGCTTCAGACGAATTAATGACAACTTGAGCTGAATTAATTTGCTTCATTAACTTGGTGCAGGTACGTATGCAATGGACGGCACATTAAGTGAGGGAATAGTCCAGCTTTTTCAAAGCTCCTTTTTCGTGAACAACAAAGGCATTAAAAGCTGCTGGAGAAAACATGCATGGGCGAATTTAATGCAAGTAAACACATGTATGAATCGGCCAAAGGAGGGAGCTGAATCAACATCCTTTTTCAGCTGACTTTTTTTCATGCACAGCAATAGCCTTGAAGATTTAATTTCCAGCTGCAGCAATTACACTCTTTTAAAGTGACGCCTTGGACATCTCAATGGTCATGCTTCTTCACTAAGATATTAGCTGAATATTGCTGTCCATTGAAGTCTTCTAAGCTTATTTAAATGCCCCTTTGATCGTCCAGCTAACCAAAGTAGCACCTGGACTTGTTCACTCACTTGGCCAAATACAACAAAGGGAATTTTCAGCTCATTTAATTCTCCAGCTGGTGAGGAAACTTCAAGGAACTTTCTTGGCATCTTTTAAGAAATATTCAACTCTTCTAGCTGAATTACAAGCTGACCATTCGATTTTCTAGGTGGCTGATCAGCTCACCTTTATTTTAAATGATTCCAGCTGTATGAAGACACCTTGGAAGCTGTCCAAATACGTTCTCAAGGCTGGAGGAAGCATTCTAGAATTTTCCTAAATTTTTCTGAAAATTTCAGCTCATTTAAAGGCTGAATTAAGTGACCATTCAGCTAGTTTTTGAGACTATTCGGCTGACCATGTTTTAGGCTATAAATATTTGTTAAATTTCATTTGTAAAGGTAAGACATTTTTAGACTTTGCTACTTATATGAACTTAATTGTTCTAGTGAGAATTCAATTCTCTTTATTCACTTTAGGACTGATTTGACTTATCAGGATTTCGTCTCGTGGCATCCATCTTTCCTTTATTTTTATTCTGAACTTATCACCTCCGGTGTGGCGTTCAAAATATATCTTTGGTTCCTAACTCTCTATAGTTAGCGGGTCAAGATTCTCTTGCCGACCTAACTGCCTATTTTAAGATTTGGGTCAACTTTTCCTATAACGTTGGTTCAATCTTGGCCTTAGCCGATTTTCATCCACCTATCACCAAGTTTCCTTTAACCTTGTTTGATCCCTTTGATAGCCATTTATCCATTTCTCTTTCAGCCTTCTTGAAATAAAACCATCCGTTCACTTCCACATCTATTACGAAACTAACCATTCGAACCTATCTTCCTTGTTTTCATCCCCAATTTTGCAGACCGTTCAAACTTATCCAATTTATCGATCGAGCAACTATTACAACTCAAATCATCTTGAGGCGAGTTCGTATTAGCTTCTCACTAAAGAAAGCTACGGGCCTTCTGTCTTGTGTCAACACAGCTCCAATGCCAATTCCTGAGGCATCACACTCAATCTTGAATGTCTTGTTAAAATCGGGTAGAGACAATAATGGAGCTTTCGTTAGACATTCTTTAATCTTGTTAAAAGCTTCCTCTTATTCATTAGACCAATTAAAAGGAGATTTTTTCTTAATAATACTTGTTAAAGGGGCAGCAAAGGTACTAAAGTTAGGCACAAACCTTTGATAGAAGCTTGCCAACCCGTGAAAACTCCTTACTTTGCTGATGTTTGTTGGTCGCGGCCACTCGTTGATCGCTTTAACTTTTTCTTGATCAACTTGCAAGCCATGAGCATTACCACGAAGCCTAAAAATACAACCTCATTAGTGCAAAACGTATATTTCTTTAAGTTGGCATAAATTACCTCTTTTCATAGCACTTCAAACACCGCACGCAGATGCTGGACATGTTCTTCCAATGATTTACTATAAATCAAAATATCGTCAAAATAAACAACACAAAATTTTCCAATAAACGCATGCAAAACATGATTCATTAAGTGCATGAAAGTACTAGGGGCATTTGTAAGGCCGAATGGCATTACCAGCCATTTGTACAAACTGTATTTCATCTTGAATGTAGTTTTCCACTCGCTGCCCTCCCGCATTTAGATTTGATGGTAGCCACTCTTTAGATCAATCTTTGAAAAGATTTGGGCTCCATTAAGTTCATCGAGCATGTTATCAAGGCGGGAATAGGGTGTCGATATTTAATGGTTATTTTATTGATAGCGCGACAATCAACACACTATACCAAGTTCGACACCCTATTCCCTGCCTTTCTTAATAATCTTGTTAAAGGGGCGGCAAAGGTACTAAAGTTAGGCACAAACCTTCGATAGAAGCTTGCCAACCTGTGAAAACTCCTTACTTGGCTAATGTTTGTTGGTCGCGGCCACTCGTTGATCACTTTGACTTTTTCTTGATCAACTTGCAAGCCATGAGCATTACTACGAAGCCTAAAAATACAACCTCGTTAGTGTAAAATGTACATTTCTTTAAGTTGGCATAAAGTACCTCTTTTGGTAGCACTTCAAACACCGCACGCAAATGCTAGACATGTTCTTCCAATGATTTACTATAAATCAAAATATCGTCAAAATAAACAACAAAAAATTTTCTAATAAACGCACGCAAAACATGATTCATTAAGTGCATGAAAGTACTAGGGGCATTTGTAAGGCCGAATGGCATTACCAACCATTTGTACAAACCGTATTTCGTCTTGAATGCAGTTTTCCACTCGCTGCCCTCCCGCATTCAGATTTGATGGTAGCCGCTCTTTAGATCAATCTTTAAAAAGATTTGGGCTCCATTAAGTTCATCGAGCATGTCATCAAGGTGGGGAATAGGGTGTCGATATTTAACGATTATTTTATTAATGGCGCGACAATCAACACACTATACCAAGTTTGACACCCTATTCCTCGCCTCAATACAAGTTTCATCTTGCACTTGGGCTCTTCGAGTTTAGGCCAATTCTGAGGTCGGCAAGTTGTGTTGATATTTAAGGGTGTTGAAGTGATCAAGTTCGATTCTATTGTTTTATATTTTGTTCCGATCATCAAGAGTTCTTTTCATCAACTTTGTACCCCCCAAAACACCACACTATACCAAAAACTTTCTTTTAGCCTACCCGTACACCGTAAAATCTTTTCCCTTGTAACCGATTTTGAAGCCAACCCTAAAGCACCAAGACGAGTCAAGAGAAACAAACTACGAGGTTACGAGAGAAGCTTGAGTGGTAAAAGGCTAGAGATTGTGAGAGTATTCGAGAGTTGAAAAAGCCTAAAACAAGTGAAAACACGAGTGGAGTGTTCATCAATGTTTCTTTGCGAGTGAAGTAGTGAGGATTTTGTAGTGAGGATTTTATTTCTATTTTACTTAACAATTTTCATTTGTAGCGATAACAATCATGTCTCGCGAATATTTTACCGAATTGGAATATCAATATTTGGTGCAAGAAATGTGAAGAATGGTGAAAACTAAGTTTGAAAAATTGCACAAGAGATTAGACCGTGTGGAGAAAAGAGACCAATGGGAACGAATGTCATCAAGTCGAAATGTGGATTCGAGAACATCACGGAGATACACATCCAATGACTACTTGAGAATAGACTCCGATCGAGATTCCTTTTCATTAAGGAATGCAAGATGAAGAGAAGCTAATTTTGATTTTGAATCCTTCCGAGAAGATGTGCGAAGATACACCTCTTTAAGAACTCTAAAGAAAACATCCACGGAGAGATCTTCACAAAGGATTGTTCGTGAATCATATGTAAATGATTTTTCTTCTTTTGAACAAAATGATTATTCTCCTAACTCTTTTGTGTCCTCTTGTAGAAAGAAAATGAGAAAAGAAAAAGATGAAAAAAAAAGAAATCAAAAGAAAAGAGAGGCAAGAAAAGATTATGAGAGAAAATAAGAGGATCTTGAATGAAATCGAGAGAAAAAACAAAGAAATGAAAGAAAAAGAGTGTGAACAAAAGCAAGAAGAGAATGAGAAAAAGAAAAATGAAATTGAAAAAGAAAGTGAAAAAGAAAAAGAGAAGGAAAAAGTGATCGAGATCGAGATCGAGAGTGGAAAAGAATGTGAGAAGAAAAAGAAAATTGAAAAAGAGAGTGAGTATAACAAAGAAAGAAAGAAAAATGATCAAGAAATGAGTGTTTTAAGAAAAGAAAGTGAATTCGAAAAAGAAGCGAGTGAAAATAAAGAACGAGAGCAAGAAAAAGCGAGAAGTATTTCAACTAACCAAACTACAAGTTCTCCTTGTATTGCTTCTTCTTTTCAGGTTTATGCAGAAATGATTAATAAGTTCCATCTACATTACCTCCGAAAGGAGAGACGGTTCACATTGGTTGGTAAAGGTAATCCTAGTCCACCCATGCCACAAGGTAAGGAAGGTAAGTGTTATAAAGCATTTTGATGTGATCCAGCCCGGGTAGTTGAGTCGAATTCACTTAGTTGCCTGATCGTAGTCGAGAGAATTGTTCGTGCCTCGAATTTTAGAATTAGAAGTGGATGATTAGGGATGGATAAGCAAAAGGTTTCAAGAAGTGTAGAATTAGTAATAGGTTCGGCTAAGGGTAGCAAATATGGATGTTGGATAGATGGCTCGATTTGGTGATAACAAGAAAGAAATTCGAAAGATGGGGATGGAAAACGAACTTAACGTCAAGAATGATTTAACACTAAAAAGTGTCACCCCGGTTCCTATATTGTTAAGGTGGAAAGATGGAATAAAGATAGGTGAACGCCACACCAAGAATGATTATAAGTTCAAACAAGGTCGATTGACGCCACTAGCACAAACTAGATAAGTCTTTCAAAACTTGTACGAGATATGAGAGGAAGCAACCTCACAAGAACAATGTTCATTCAAAAATTTGGCAAAAGTCCTTTTTACATGAAATGAGCAAACTATTTATAAGCCTAAGATGCCTACTGATATTCCGCATCTATGATGTTCACACTAACTTAAATTCTGTTCACATTTGTATTTAACATGTTCACACAAAAGCATTAAAATTCAGTTCATGCTTGGAGATGGTGATGTGAGCATACCCGGGGCATCCTCGAATGCACACCAAGAATCCATTGAGCTGCCAAAAGGCCCATGACTCGAGCTCAAACCAAGCAACTTCAAGATGCTATATCAGCCTTTGTGTTGCGCATTTGGGATGATAACAAGGTCCATGACGTTGGAGGAGCTAAGGACAACTCCTTGAAGACTCCATGCATCATTTTGCAATCCGATCTCAGCTCCTCTCCAGCTCCCCCATGCACCATTCAGCTCACATCAGCTTACTTGAGCTCGTTTTAGCTCGTTTGAGCTCCAATTTAGCTCATTTCAGCTCATTCCTTTTTCATTTCAATAAACTACGTTTTAATCTAGCTTATAACTAAGTTTGCTACAGCTCATGCCGAATTCCCCAGATCAATTTAGCTCACTAAGTGTTTTTGACTATTTGAGCTAGCCGAATTTATTATTATAAGTTGACTTATAATTATTGTGTCCAAATTTAGTTAGTATCATTAAGTTATTTAGTTATTATTTTAAATTATAATTATATGAATAGTTGTGTGTTATTTAATTATGTTATTTAATTTTGTAGGTTAGCCGAATTTGGAAGATTCATTCATGGCATTTAATGCAAGGTGCATGCATAGGAAGGTTCAATGGACAGCAATCAAGAGGCACATGCATGTTCATGATGGACATTCATGTATTTGAAGATTCATGGATCAAATTAATGATGGAACATGCATTGGACGGTTCATGTATTGATCATGTGTTCACACATTATGTTCACACCATGATGACCCTTCGGTTGGACGTTCACACACAAGTGTCTACTCAAGCTCCTTGTTCACACCAAGTTTGACTCTTCATAAAGCCTTATTTAATTAAGCCACTCATGGTGAAACAACATGAATTCAAGGCTCCATTAAAGGAGTTAGCCGAATCTAGCCATGCATGTATGAAGATCATTTATCCAAGTACATCAATGCATATTCATGAAGCTATCCACTCACCTCCCATTCAGCCGAACATGGACAAGGATACCATTGGTTATTTTTCTAGAAAGTTTCATGTCTTAATTAGGTACATTACTTAATTGTTATGAATGGACTATTCCGCTAGCATAAGTTACTAGTATAAATAGTTTGTTGATTTCATTGTAAAGGGACTTTTGCCAAATTTGTTAATGAACATTGTTCTTGTGAGGTTGCTTCCTCTCATATCTCGTACAATTTTCGAACGACTTATCTGGCTTGTGCTAGTGGCGTCAATCGTCTTGTTTTGAACTTATCACCAATCTTGGTGTGGTGTTCACCTATCCTTCTATCCATATTTTTCACCTTAACAATATAGGAATCGGGGTGACACTTCTTAGTGTTGAATCATTCCTGACGTTGAGTTCGTTTTTCCATTCCCATCTTTTAAATTTCTTTCTTGTTAACCCAAACCGGGCCTTCTATCCTTCATCCATCTTTGCTACCCTTAACCGAACCTATTACTAAACTTACCCTTCTTGAAACCTTTCGCTTATCCTATTCTAATTATTTTACTACTATTACTAAAATTTGAGGCACGAACGACTCTCTCGAACTACGATCAGGCAACTACGTGAATTTGACTCATCTACTCGGGTCGGATCAGATCATTTGGTATCAGAGCTTGTAAATCGAGAGGCGCCGACGTTCGTATCAAGATCAAAATAGGTTCGTGGTGAAAAAAAATTCGAAAAAAATTTAAAAAAAATTTAAGTTGTATTTTCATTTTAACATTGTAAAAGTGCTATATTGAAAGTTGTAAAAAAAAAAGAGATACGAAATTATAAAAAAAAAGGTAAAGTGATCAAGTTCTTCTTTTGTTTATATTTTGACCGATCGACAAAGTGTTTTTTTCATCAACTTTGCACCCCATTTCCAAAACGCCACACTACACCAAAGAAAAATTTTCTTTTAGCCTACCCATAACCTATACATCTTATCCCTTGTAACCGTTTGAAGCCGACCCCAAAGCACCAAGACGAGTCAAAAGAAACAAAATATGAGGTTACGAGAGTAAGCTTGAGTGGTAAAAGGCTAGAGTGTGTGAGAACATTTGAGAGTTTGAAAAAGCCTAAAAACGAGTGCAAACACGAGTGGAGTGTTCATCAATATTTCTTTGCGAGTGAACTAGTGAGGTTTGTGGTGAGGATTTAATCATTTGGTTCTATTTTAATCATTTTTTTTTCTAAATCATGTTGCAAGAAGAATTTTTAGAATTTGAATTTCAGTATTTGTTGAAAGAGATGGAGTGCATGCTCGACCAAAGAATTGACCCGATCCAAGAAAAACTAGATCATCGAGCCAGAACCCAACGAGAGCAAATTAGTCCAAGTGAAAGGGCAGAAATGAGAGTGCCAAGGAGACGAACATCCAATGAATGTTCGAGAAGAGATTCTTATTGTGAATCCTATTCCTCGAGGAATCCAAGACAAAAAGTAGCAAACTTTGAGTCTGAGATCTTTCAAGATGACGAACAAGAAAGTATAAGTTATTCGACATATGCCTCAAAGAAATCATCTGCAAAGGAGTCCTTATGAAGGAGTGAACGTGAATCCTATGTAAATCATTCTATTCATACCCGACAAAGCTCATCTCATTTTGATTCTTTTGTTTTATCTTCATTTTGTAGAGAAAGGAAGCGAGAAAAGAAATAAAAAGAAGAGAGAGACAAGAAAATATTATGAGAGAAAATGAGAGAATTTTGAATGAAATCGAGAAAAGAAAAAAAGAAACAAAAGAAAATGAGTGTGAAAGAAAAGAAAATGAGAGGAAAAAGAAAAATGAAGTTGAAAAAGAAATTGAAACAAAAGAAACGAGTGATTCAGAAGAAAAAGAATCGAGTGAGAAAACAAGTGAGCAAGTGAGGATTATTTCTACTAACCCACCTGTTCGATCTTGTTGTGATTTAACTTTTCAGGTTCCTAGAGGTTTTGTGCGACCAATTCCATTTACATTACCTTCCAAATGAGAGGTGTTTTAGGTTGTTCGAAAAAGGTAACAACCACCCACTTGCGGTCAAAGGTAAGGAAGGTAATGATTCTTTGTTTATCGAATCAAAGTCACTTGATTTGGCTAATTTTTGTTCACTTATTGTTGTTAACGATTTTGTTTTAAAAGGTGTCATATACAGCTTTTCTTATGACGATTACTACATTGGCAAATTTGTTGACAACATTGGATTAGTTTTCTCTAAGCGAATTTTGAATTTGTTTGATCAAAGTCTGTCACTTAAAAATTCTGATGTGTTTGACCATGCAAACTTTTTGAATTCATGTGTTAAATCTTTATGTTTAAATATGCCTACTCAATTGATTTGTGATAAATCTGCCTGTTTGAAAAGTTGCATGTTCTCAAAAAATTCTTTGTTTGGCATCCATGTTAAAAGATCTTCACATGATATGTGCAATTGTGTTCCTCATGAACAATCTTTGAGTTTTTGTTCAAAATTTCCATGTAGTGATTTACATTCCCGATTGATACTCTTGAAGCATGAACCTTTGCATATTGGTATGTTCGGTTTTGTCAATTCAACATTTGTGTTTGAACTAGTGAAATATAATTCGTGTGGTGAGTTGATTATATCTTCTCCTAATATGTTGCTTGTTGGAATTCCTAATCAAGTTCATGTGTTCAAGCCTGGTATTTGCTACATGAATTCATTTTATGGAAACATTAAGCACTTGGCATCATTTGCATTCAAATTATGTTTGCTTGATGTTCGAACTTTTGATAAGAAGGTGAAATTCAATGATTTGGGTTTCAATTTTGATTCGTTTACTAATCACCTTGCTTGGCCACATCTAGAATTTTTGTTTCATTTCGAGAAGGTAAGACCAACCTATGTTTTTGGAATTGAATCAAACCTCCATGGTAACTTTCTTTTTCCATTTAAGTCCATAGTTTTCGTTAATACTAACTATTCTCATTTCTGTGAATTCCACCCCTCGAGGAGCAAGACATGTCATGGCGCATCACCACCTATTCAAATTTATCGGAGTAATAGGTTTGTCTTACATTATCTATCCAAAGAGAGAAGATTCATTTTGACCGAGAAAGGTAAACCCAATCCTCAATTGTCTTCTCTTCATATTCGTCAAGGTAAGTCATCTGAAAATTTTCAAATATCTTTGCTCAATTCGGTTGAAGTTGAAAATTCCATTGATTTGTTGTTTGGAAATTATTTATACTTTGATGTGATGGATTTTTCCTTTTGGCATTGTAATAATGTGATTATTATGCTGGAATTTGGAGACACCCCTCATGTTGTTCAAAAACGAAAGAAAGAGTTAGCATACCTTTGGCCATGGCATACCTTGCATGAACAAGACAAGGGACCAAATGAGTTGCTATATTTGGTTAAAGAAATTAAAATGTTTTGGATGAGGAATAATGTGTTTAAGTGCCTGCCATCATTTACAACCAATTATCCCTTGATCCAACTTAGTTTTCATGTTTGCAACGATGGTCTAACGAAACTCTTTGATAAATTTACGTATGCTTGTTTTGTCCAATTGAGATTTTTGGCATATGTTCGATTGAATGAATTTTTAATAAACTATCGAACACGTTTGAATTTGACTCCTTTGAGTTTCTTTTTACTGGCTGTGGTAAGAATTTTTCAGGTTTGTGTGACATCTTCCATACCATTTGATCGAGGAAAACCATGCACGAGTCAAAGTTCTCCCATGGACAAATGGCTCGACTTGAGGACAAGTCGCTTTGAAGACGAGGGGAATGATGTGAGCATACCCGGGGCATCCTCGAATGCACACCAAGAATCCATTGAGCTGCCAAAAGGCACCATGACTCGAGCTCGAACCAAGCAACTTCAAGATGCTATATCAGCCTTTGTGTTATGCATTTGGGATGATAACAAGGTCCATGACATTGGAGGAGCTAAGGAAAACTCCTTGAAGACTCCATGCACCATTTTGCAATCCGATCTCAGCTCCTCTCCAGCTCCCCCATGTGCCATTCAGCTCACATCAGCTTACTTGAGCTCGTTTTAACTCGTTTGAGCTCGAATTTAGCTCGTTTCAGCTCATTCCTTTTTCATTTCAATAAACTAAGTTTTAATCTAGCTTATAACTAAGTTTGCTACAGCTCATGCCGAATTCCCTAGCTCAATTTAGCTCACTAAGTGTTTTTGACTATTTGAGCTAGCCGAATTTATTATGATAAGTTGACTTATAATTATTGTGTCCAAATTTAGTTAGTCTTATTAAGTTATTTAGTTATTATTTAAAATTATAATTATATGAATAGTTGTGTGTTATTTAATTATGTTATTTAATTTTGTAGGTTAGCCGAATTTGGAAGATTCATTCATGGCATTTAATGCAAGGTGCATGCATAGGAAGGTTCAATGGACGGCAATCAAGAGGCACATGATGGTCATGATGGACATTCATGTATTTGAAGATTCATGGATCAAATTAATGATGGAACATGCATTGGACGGTTCATGCATTGATCATGTGTTCACACATTGTGTTCACACCATGATGACCCTTCGGTTGGACGTTCACACACAAGTGTCTACTCAAGCTCCTTGTTCACACCAAGTTTGACTCTTCATAAAGCCTTATTTAATTAAGCCACTCATGGTGAAACAACATGAATTCAAGGCTTCATTAAAGGAGTTAGCCGGATCTAGCCATGCATGTATGAAGATCATTTATCCAAGTACATCAATGCATATTGATGAAGCTATCCACTCACCTCCCATTCAGCCGAACATGGACAAGGATACCATTGGTCATTTTTCTAGAAAGTTTCATGTCTTAATTAGGTACATTACTTAATTGTTAAGTTCATGAATGGACTATTCCGCTAGCATAAGATACTAGTATAAATAGTTTGTTGATTTCATTGTAAAGGGACTTTTGCCAAATTTGTTAATGAACATTGTTCTTGTGAGGTTGCTTCCTCTCATATCTCGTACAAGTTTCGAACGACTTATCTGACTTGTGCTAGTGGCGTCAATCATCTTGTTTTGAACTTATCACCAATCTTGGTGTGGCATTCACCTATCCTTCTATCCATATTTTTCACCTTAACAATATATGAATCGGGGTGACACTTCTTAGTGTTGAATCATTCCTGACGTTGAGTTCGTTTTTCCATTCCCATCTTTTAAATTTCTTTCTTGTTAACCCAAACCGGGCCTTCTATCCTTCATCCATCTTTGCTACCCTTAACCGAACCTGTTACTAAACTTACCCTTCTTGAAACCTTTCGGTTATCCTATTCTAATTATTTTACTACTATTACTAAAATTCGAGGCACGAGTGACTCTCTAGAACTACAATCGGGCAACTACGTGAATTCGACTCATCTACCCGGGCCGGATCACATCAGATGGTGCATGAATTGGCCGAACCACCATGTTGCTTCACTTGATGTATTCATGCATACTTAGCCTTGAAGAAAAGCCATAGTTCATGAATGTGCAGCCCTTTAATACTCCTACATCTCCCTTGGCCGAATGAGGCTTGAATGTACCTTGAGTACTTGAATGGACATCTTGGATATGCATGATACATGCATGAAACATCCCAATGCATGTTCTTCCTTAATTACGATCCATGAATCCTCAAATACATGTACGTAAAATAGCCCCCACTTGCATGAACGTCCCCAATACATGAATTCCTTCAAATGCCATCCATTGAACACTAGTTGTGCATGCATCCTTCCATACAATATATTAAGCCATGCATGTACTTGCATTAATGGCTCATTCATGTATTCGGTCACTTTGTGGAACTTAAATCTTGGCCAAAAGGTTGCTTAGGGATCACCAATAGCCAACCTACCATGCATAAATTCGTTCATGCATGAACTCTCATAATTCATGTACCTGGCCGTGCATGAATCTCATTCAATGTACTCAATAAATTTGACCGAACCTACAAGAAACATGAACTCATTAAATCCCAATGTATATTCAGCTGAACATGTTAAGAGCATGAACTAGACATCATAAATATCATATTAAACTAAACTAAACACATTAATTAAAGTCTAGCTAGTAGCATTAAGTTCAGCTAGCTCAAACTAAGTGCAAAACATTTAATGAACTTATTTGAGCTAGGATTTTTTTTATTAAGCTAACAAGCTAATTAGTATAAAACTAAAACTTAGTTTAATTTATTGAAATAAAGAATGAGCTAAAAGTAAGCTCGGTTGAGCTCAAATGAGCTGAGTTGAGCTGGAGAGAGCTTGAGGAGCTGGAAATGAGCTAGGATCAGCTTGCCAACAATGCACGGGTTCTTTGGATAGTTGCTTCGAGCTGATTTTGTGAGCATTGTCCCTTGTTTCAAACCAAGGTTTTGCATTAGAAGCTAAAACAGTTTCTAGAAAATGCTTAACACAAGCTCGAGTTATGGGTGCTTTTGGAAGCTCAATTGAATCTTGATATGCACTTGAGGGAGCTCTGAGTGTGATCCTTGAGAAACCTGAAATGAAGAATAAAAACAAAAACAATTCTCACTTTTCAAAGCGTCTCCTTCACAAAAATGATAGATGATAGTGTCTCCATGGTTGGTGAACTCGAAGGGACATGCTGAAATGATATTCACCAATTGAGCGTATGAATCTATACCAGGATCAAAAGCATGAGTTGATCTTACCTTTTTGAGATGAAACAAGAATTCCATAACCAGCAACATAGAATGAACAAGGAACAATTTTAAGCATAGAATGAACAAGGAACAATTTTAAGTTATAATTAGAATCTTTAAATTTCATTTCCTTAGTCTTAGTCCAAGCATCAAGTAAACATAAATTATTCACACAAAATTTAGGTTGCTTGAGTTCCCCACATATCGAACCAAAATAACAAATTCCAGGTTTGAACACACGAGCTTGGTCACTCGATTCAATATGCAATAAGAGTTTATTGATTTCCAATGTCCCACGTATGTTAATCAAAGAAGATGTGATCAAGCAATCATTCAAACAATCATAAAACTCAAGTCTCACTCGATCAAACCTACACAAGCATGCAAAATTTCCACAACAAGGCAGCAACATTACACCATCATCACAAACAATCGGACTAGGAGTTTTACATGGCAACTTTTTAACACACAAATTCAAAAATTGTTTGTGCTGATTTATACTTACTTCACCAACAAGCTCGTCAACACCACAATTTTCATGAGTAATGCTCTCCTTGCCATCATTTAAAATAAACACATCTCCATTAATCAAAGAATGGCAGTTGGCCATATCATCAATATAATCATAAACATTCAAATAGGTCGGTGGAGACTGAAACGCTTTATAACACTTACCTTCCTTACCTTGTGGCATGGGTGGACTAGGATTACCTTTACCAACCAATGTGAACCGTCTCTCCTTTGGGAGGTAATGTAGATGGAACTTATTAATCAATTCTTCAGAAACCTAAAAAGAAGAAGCAATACAAGGAGAACTTGTAGTTTGGTTAGTTGAAACACTCATTGCTTTTTCTTGCTCTCGTTCTTCATTTTCACTCGCTTCTTTTTCGAACTCACTTTCTTTTCTAAAAACACTCGTTTCTTGATCATTTTTCTTTCTTTCTTCATATTCACTCTCTTTTTCAATTTTCTTTTTCTTCTCACATTCTTTTTCACTCTCGATCTCTTTTTCCTTCTCTTTTTCTTTTTCACATTCTTTTTCAATTTCATTTTTCTTTTTCTTATTCTCTTTTTGCTTTCTTTCACACTCTTTTTCTTTTGTTTCTTTTTTTCTTTCAAATTCTTTCTCATTTGCTTTTTTGATTTTATTACAAGAGGAAGAATATAAGAAGGAATTAGAATGCGAGACTTTTCGTTGAGAATGTGAAGAGGGGTCTTCATACAAACGACAATCATCTCTTCGAGATTGATTCTTCATGGATGGATAACTTGGTGTACACGACGATATACTTGGACCTTCTCGTTCATCACCGTAATAGGCTTCAAACTCGAAACTTGTTTGATTTTGTCTCGAACTCCTTGATGAAAAAGAATCACGAGATAGGTCTTTTACAAAATAGCCATTGGACAATTGTTTTCTTGATAGTCTTGAATCCGCCCCTGGACTTGATGAACTTTGCTCTCGTTGGGTTCTTGCTCGATGATCTCCCTTTTCTTGGATAGGCTTAATTTTTCAGTCGAGCATGCACTCCATCTCTTTCAACAAATACTGAAATTTAAATTCTGAAAATTTGTTTCGCAACATAATTTAGAAAAAAATGATTAAAATAGAAAGATGAAATCCTCGCCACAAACCTCACTATTTCACTCAGAAAGAAAATAATGGATGAGCACTCCACTTGTGTTTTCACTCATTTAGGCTTTTTCAACACTCGAATGTTCTCACACTCTCTAGCCTTTTACCACTCACGCATACTCTCGTAATCTCGTAGTTTGTTTCTCTTAACTTGTCTTGGTGCTTTGGGGTCGGCTTCAAAATGTTACAAGGGATAAGATGTATGGGTTACGGGTAGGCTAAAAGAAATTTTTTTTAAATGTCGTGTGGCGATTTGGGAATGGGGGGCTAAACTTAAAGAAAAGACACGAGATGATCGAAACAAGATATAAACAATAGAATTTGAACTTGATCACTTCACTTTTTCTTTTCCTTTTTAATTTCGTATATATATTTTTCTTCTTTTTTTTTTGAAATTTTGTATTTCTATCTCTTTTTTTATTTCTTCAAGATAGCACTATTACAATAGAGAGAAATGAAAAATACAACTTGAATTTTTTTCACCACGAACCTATTTCGATCTTGATACGAACATCGGTGTCTCTCGTTTTACAAGCTCTGATACCAAATGATGTGATCTGACCCGGGTAGTTGAGTCAAATTCACTTAGTTTCCCGATCGTAGTCGAGAGAATTGTTCGTGCCTCGAATTTCAAAATTAGAAGTGGATGATTAGGGATGGATAAGCGAAATGTTTCAAGAAGTGTAGGATTAGTAATAAGTTCGGCTAAGGGTAGCAAAGATGGATGTTGGATAGATGGCTCGATTTGGTGATAACAAGAAAGAAATTTGAAAGAAGGGGATGGAAAACAAACTTAAAGTCAGGAATGATTCAACACAAAAAATTGTCACCCCGGTTCCTATATTGTTAAGGTGGAAAGATGGAATAAAGATAGGTGAACGCCACACCAAGAATGGTTATAAGTTCAAACAAGGTCGATTGACGCCACTAGCACAAACTAGATAAGTCTTTCGAAACTTGTACGAGATATGAGAGGAAGCAACCTCACAAGAACAGTGTTCACTCAATAATTTGGCAAAAGTCCTTTTTACATGAAATGAGCAAACTATTTATAAGCCTAAGATGGCTATTGATATTCCGCATCTATGATGTTCACACTAACTTAAATTCTGTTCATATTTGTATTTAACATGTTCACACAAAAGCATTAAAATTCGGTTCATGCTTGGAGATGGTGCATGAATTGGTTGAACCATCATGTTGCTTCACTTGATGTATTCATGCATACTTAGCCTTGAAGAAAAGCCATAGTTCATGAATGTGCAGCCCTTTAATACTCCTACATCTCCCTTGGCCGAATAAGGCTTGAATGTACCTTGAGTACTTGAATGGACATCTTGGATATGCATGATACATGCATGAAACGTCCCAATGCATGCTCTTCCTTAATTATGGTCCATGAATCCTCAAATACATGTACATAAAATAGCCCCCACTTGCATGAACGTCCCCAATACATGAATTCCTTCAAATGCCATCCATTGAACACTAGTTGTGCATGCATCCTTCCATACAATGTATTAAGCCATGCATGTACTTGCATTAATGGCTCCTTCATGTATTCGATCACTTTGTGGAACTTAAATCTTGGCCAAAAGGTTGCTTAGGGATCACCAATAGCCAACCTACCATGCATAAATTCGTTCATGCATGAACTCTCATAATTCATGTACCTGGCCGTGCATGAATCTCATTTAATGTACTCAATAAATTTGACTGAACCTACAAGAAACATGAACTCATTAAATCCCAATGTATATTTGGTTGAACATGTTAGGAGCATGAACTAGACATCATAAATATCATATTAAACTAAACTAAACACATTAATTAAAGACTAGCTAGTAGCATTAAGTTCAGCTAGCTCAAACTAAGTGAAAACATTTAATGAACTTATTTGAGCTAGGATTTTTGTTATTGAGCTGTAACAAGCTAATTAATATAAAACTAAAACTTAGTTTAATTTATTGAAATAAAGAATGAGCTAAAAGTAAGCTCGGTTGAGCTCAAACGAGTTCGAGTTATGGGTGCTTTTGGAAGCTCAATTGAATCTTGATATGCACTTGAGGGAGCTCCGGGCGTGCATACATCATTCCCCCGTCTTCAAAGCCACTCAAGTCGAATGTTTGGATCACTCTAGGGCGGAATATAAAAGAGCTGTCAGAAATTTGAATAGGAATCGAAATTTGACAACTATTAATTTCATCATCATGAAAGAGTAAAAACTTGAATACAAAACAAACTAGAAACGGGCCAATCCTTTTTGTTACACGAACAGATAAGGGATTGTCGTTGGTGAGGTAAAGGTTGGGTCTTACCTTTCCAATTTGACTATCGATCTTCGGCAATAAAAATGGTATATGAATCATGTGACAGGAATATCCATAAGTTGTCAATAAATTTTTCGAACAAACAAATTGTCCAAGCACAATTGTATCAAAACAAATATGATTCATATAAGCGAACGTATTCAAAACACCATTTTCACAAACGAATGGACGAAACGTCTTACAAGGTAATGCTTCATCAATCAAAGAATAGCAATTGACCGCATAAATGGATGGAACCTTTTTCGGACTCAAGTCATGAACAAAATCATCAATTCGAGTCGAATAGAGCGGCCTAAGAGCTAATGAAAACTCACCTTGCTTATCATTGGGACTAGGGAGATGAAAATTAGTTTTACCGTTTTCAACCAACGTAAACCTTCTATCCTCAGAAAGGTATTGAAGCCAAAGCTCTTCACATGATCCTTGAGAAACCTGAAATGAAGAATAAACACAAAAACAATTCTCACTTTTCAAAGTGTCTCCTTCACAAAAATGATAGATGATAGTGTCTCCATGGTTGGTGAACTCGAAGGGACATGCTGAAATGATATTCACCAATTGAGTGTATGAATCTATACCAGGATCAAAAGCATGAGTTGATCTTACCTTTTTGAGATGAAACAAGAATTCCATAACCAGCAACATAGAATGAACAAGGAACAATTTTAAGTTATAATCAGAATCTTTAAATTTCATTTCCTTAGTCTTAGTCCAAGCATCAAGTAAATATAAATTATTCGCACAAAATTTAGGTTGCTTGAGTTCCCCACATATCGAACCAAAATAAAAAATTCCAGGTTTGAACACACGAGTTGGTCACTCGATTCAATATGCAATAAGAGTTTCTTGATTTTCAATGTCCCACGTATGTTAATCAAAGAAGATATGATCAAGCAATCATTCAAACAATCATAAAACTCAAGTCTCACTTGATCAAACCTACACAAGCATGCAAAATTTCCACAACAAGGCAGCAACATTACACCATCATCACAAACAATCGGACTAGGAGTTTTACATGGCAACTTTTTAACACACAAATTCAAAAATTGTTTGTGCTGATTTATACTTACTTCACCAACAAGCTCGTCAACACCACAATTTTCATGAGTAATGCTCTCCTTGCCATCATTTAAAATAAACACATCTCCATTAATCAAAGAATGGCAGTTGGCCATATCATCAATATAATCACAAACATTCAAATAGGTCGGTGGAGACTGAAATGCTTTATAACACTTACCTTCCTTACCTTATGGCATGGGTGGACTAGGATTACCTTTACCAACCAATGTGAACCGTCTCTCCTTTGGGAGGTAATGTAGATGGAACTTATTAATCAATTCTTCAAAAACCTGAAAAGAAGAAGCAATACAAGGAGAGCTTGTAGTTTGGTTAGTTGAAACACTCATTGCTTTTTCTTGCTCTCGTTCTTCATTTTCACTCGCTTCTTTTTCGAACTCACTTTCTTTTTCAAAAACACTTGTTTCTTGATCATTTTTCTTTCTTTCTTCATATTCACTCTCTTTTTCAATTTTCTTTTTCTTCTCACATTCTTTTTCACTCTCGATCTCTTTTTCCTTCTTTTTTTATTTTTCACATTCTTTTTCAATTTCATTTTTCTTTTTCTTATTCTCTTTTTGCTTTCTTTCACACTCTTTTTCTTTTGTTTCTTTTTTTCTTTCAAATTCTTTCTCATTTGCTTTTTTGATTTTATTACAAGAGGAAGAATATAAGAAGGAATTAGAATGAGAGACTTTTCGTTGAGAATGTGAAGAGGGGTCTTCATACAAACGAAAATCATCTCTTCGAGATTGATTCTTCATGGATGGATAACTTGGTGTACACGACGATATACTTGGACCTTCTCGTTCATCACCGTAATAGGCTTCAAACTCGAAACTTGTTTGATTTTGTCTCAAACTCCTTGATGAAAAAGAATCATGAGATAGGTCTTTTACAAAATAGTCATTGGACGATTATTTTCTTGATAGTCTTGAATCCGCCCCACGACTTGATGAACTTTGCTCTCGTTGGGTTCTTGCTCGATGATCTCCCTTTTCTTGGATAGGCTTAATTTTTCGGTCGAGCATGCACTCCATCTCTTTCAACAAATACTAAAATTCAAATTCTGAAAATTCGTTTCGCAACATGATTTAGAAAAAAAAATGATTAAAATAGAAAGATGAAATCCTCGCCACAAACCTCACTATTTCACTCAGAAAGAAAATAATGGATGAGCACTCCACTTGTGTTTTCACTCGTTTAGGCTTTTTCAACACTCGAATGTTCTCACACTCTCTAGCCTTTTACCACTCACGCTTACTCTCATAATCTCGTAGTTTGTTTCTCTTGACTCGTCTTGGTGCTTTGGGGTCAGCTTCAAAAGGTTACAAGGGATAAGATGTATGGGTTACGGGTAGGCTAAAAGAATTTTTTTTTTAAATGTCGTGTGGCAATTTGGGAATGGAGGGCTAAACTTAAAGAAAAGACACGAGATGATCGGAACAAGATATAAACAATAGAATTTGAACTTGATCACTTCACTTTTTCTTTTTCTTTTTAATTTCGTATATATATTTTTTTCTTCTTTTTTTTTGAAATTTTGTATTTCTATCTTTTTTTTATTTCTTCAAGATGGCACTATTACAATAGAGAGAAATGAAAAATACAACTTGAATTTTTTTTTGATTTTTTCATCACGAACCTATTTCGATCTTGATACGAACATCGGTGCCTCTTATTTTACAAGCTCTGATACCAAATGATGTGATCTGACCCAGGTAGTTGAGTCAAATTCACTTAGTTGCCCAATCGTAGTCGAGAGAATTATTCGTGCCTCGAATTTTAAAATTAGAAGTGGATGATTAGGGATGGATAAGCGGAAGGTTTCAAGAAGTGTAGGATTAGTAATAGGTTCGGCTAAGGGTAGCAAAGATGGATGTTGGATAGATGGCTCGATTTGGTGATAACAAGAAAGAAATTCAAAGGATGGGGATAGAAAATGAACTTAACGTCAGGAATGATTCAGGACTAAAAAGTGTCACCCCGGTTCCTATATTGTTAAGGTGGAAAGATGGAATAAAGAAAGGTGAACGCCACACCAAGAATGGTGATAAGTTCAAACAAGGTTAATTGACGCCACTAGCACAAACTAGATAAGTCTTTCAAAACTTGTACGAGATATGAGAGGAAGTAACCTGATACGAGCACGCCCCACGAACTTTATCGAACAAGCCTGTCAAGCCGAGCATTAACATGTTGGCAAGCTAATCGCAGCTCGTTTCCAGCTCCACGAGCTCCGTCCAACTCAATTCCAGCTTATTCGAGCTCAATCCAACTTGCCTGAGCTAAACCGAGCTCACTCCTAGCTCATATTCAGCTTACGAGCTAAACCTTAGCTCAACTTCAGCTTAGGAGTTTAGCCTCAGCTCAACTTTAGCTCACGAGCTAAAGCTTAGCTCATTTTAGTTTAAACTCGTTTTTGTCTTTAATACATTAAATAAAAATTTGCACATATTCATTTAAGCATTAAACTTGTCGTATATTAATATTTGTTATTAATATGTCATTGTCATTATATAAATTGATTATGTTCACATAGCCGAATTAATGCATGACATTAATGTGTTCACATCATGCCGAATTTATGAGTGCTCATGAGATGTCTTAATGACTTGTTTATTTCATGTACGTACATCCCTTTGGACGGCACAATGTATGGATGAAGAAACATCTCTTTTGGGCATTCCACACTCATGAATGAAGAAGAATTAAATGCTGGTGCATGTACGGCTAGATGCAAGGTTTCTACAAATTCATGCATGAGTCGAATGCATGTATGGACATTAAAGGCTAGTCCATGAATGGATCAAATGCATGGGATGATAGAATGCATGAATGGCTTAATTGCATGTATGGTGGTTGTCTCCTAACTTTCCAAGGCACTTATTCGGCCAAGAAGTAGCTGCTAACTAATTCTATGTTGACCATAGAGCTCCTTGAACATGTTTACACTTTGAATTGACCTATAAGCTACTACACATGCATGGATGGGTTCAAGAACGTCCCAAGGAAGGAATTAACTCAATAATTCAACACATTGCTTGAATTAAGTGCATGCACAAAGGGGAGAACAAATTTACTAGGTTCATGCTGCCATTTATGAACCTACATGCCATTAAAGTGTTTAATTATGAAGATACATGTTCCATACAAGTGCATGAACGTCCCAAGGAGATGAATGCAACCTTTTGGTGCACATACAAGTCACTTGAAGCCTTTCTTTATGACTAATCATTCATGCATAAACCAAGGGGGAAGAAAGTGTCCATTCAGCTAGTGCTTGAATCTGCCGAATTTATGAACTATTTTAATACATTAGTATGAACGTTTTTATTATTGTGTGAACACTTAGATGCCGAATTTGAATGATCATCTATGTGCCTATAAATATTTGTTTTCTTTCATTTGTAAAGGACTTTTGCCAAATTTGTTAATGAACATTGTTCTTGTGAGGTTGTTTCCTCTCATATCTCGTACAAGTTTCGAACGACTTATCTGGCTTGTGCTAGTGGCGTCAATCGTCTTGTTTTGAACTTATCACCAATCTTGGTGTGGCATTCACCTATCCATCTATCCATATTTTTTACCTTAACAATATAGGAATCGGGGTGACACTTTTTAGTGTTGAATCATTCCTGACGTTGAGTTCATTTTCCATTTCCATCTTTTAAATTTTTTTCTTGTTAACCCAAACCAATCCTTCTATCCTTCATCCATCTTTGCTACCCTTAACCAAACTTATACTAAACTTACCCTTCTTGAAACTTTCCGCTATCCTATTCTAATTCTTTTACTACTATTACTAAAATTCGAGGCACGAACGACTCTCTCGAACTACGATCGGGCAACTACGTGAATTTGACTCATCTATCCGGGCCGGATCACATCACAACCTCACAAGAACAATGTTCATTCAATAATTTGGCAAAAGTCCTTTTTACATGAAATGAGAAAACTATTTATAAGCCTAAGATGCCTATTGATATTCGGCATCTATGATGTTCACACTAACTAAAATTCTGTTCACATTTGTATTTAACATGTTCACACAAAAGCATTAAAATTCGGTTCATGCTTGGAGATGGTGCATGAATTGGCCGAACCATCATGTTGCTTCACTTGATGTATTCATGCATACTTAGCCTTGAAGAAAAGCCATAGTTCATGAATGTGCAGCCCTTTAATACTTCTACATCTCCCTTGGCCGAATGAGGCTTGAATGTACCTTGAGTACTTGAATGGACATCTTGGATATGCATGATACATGCATGAAACGTCCCAATGCATGTTCTTCCTTAATTACAGTCCATGAATCCTCAAATACATGTACATAAAATAGCCCCCACTTGCATGAACGTCCCCAATACATGAATTCCTTCAAATGCCATCCATTGAACACTAGTTGTGCATGCATCCTTCCATACAATGTATTAAGCCATGCATGTACTTGCATTAATGGCTCCTTCATGTATTCTGATGTGAGCACACCCGGGGCATCCTCGAATGCACACCAAGAATCCATTGAGCTGCCAAAAGGTCCCATGACTCGAGCTTGAACCAAGCAACTTCAAGATGCTATATCAGCCTTTGTGTTGCGCATTTGGGATGATAACAAGGTCCATGACATTGGAGGAGCTAAGGACAACTCCTTGAAGACTCCATGCACCATTTTGCAATCCGATCTCAGCTCCTCTCCAGCTCCCCCATGCGCCATTCAGCTCACATAAGCTCACTTGAGCTCGTTTTAGCTCGTTTGAGCTCGAATTTAGCTCGTTTCAGCTCATTCCTTTTTCATTCCAATAAACTAAGTTTTAATCTAGCTTATAACTAAGTTTGCTACAGCTCATGCCGAATTCCCTAGCTCAATTTAGCTCACTAAGTGTTTTTGACTATTTGAGCTAGCTGAATTTATTATGATAAGTTGACTTATAATTATTGTGTCCAAATTAGTTAGTGTCATTAAGTTATTTAGTTATTATTTTAAATTATAATGATATGAATAGTTGTGTGTTATTTAATTATGTTATTTAATTTTGTAGGTTAGCCGAATTTGGAAGATTCATTCATGGCATTTAATGCAAGGTGCATGCATAGGAAGGTTCAATGGACGACAATCAAGAGGCACATGCATGTTCATGATGGACATTCATGTATTTGAATATTCATGGATCAAATTAATGATGGAACATGCATTGGACGGTTCATGTATTGATAATGTGTTCACACATTGTGTTCACACCATGATGACCCTTCGGTTGGACGTTCACACACAAGTGTCTACTCAAGCTCCTTGTTCACACCAAGTTTCACCCTTCATGAAGCCTTATTTAATTAAGCCACTCATGGTGAAACAACATGAATTCAAGGCTCCATTAAAGGAGTTAGCCGAATCTAGCCATGCATGTATGAAGATCATTTATCCAAGTGTTTATGCTCATACATGAAGCTGCCCACTCACCTCCCATTCGGCCGAACATGGACAAGGACACCATTGGACATTTTTCTAGAAAGTTTCATGTCTTAATTAGGTACATTACTTAATTGTTAAGTTCATAAATGGACTATTCAGCTAGCATAAGATACTAGTATAAATAGTTTGTTGATTTCATTGCAAAAAGACTTTTGCCAAATTTGTTAAAATTTGTTAATGAACATTATTCTTGTGAGGTTGCTTCCTCTCATATCTCATACAAGTTTCGAACAACTTATTTGGCTTGTGCTAGTGGCGTCAATCGTCTTGTTTTGAACTTATCACCAATCTTGGTGTGGCGTTCACCTATCCATCTATCCATATTTTTCACCTTAACAATATAGGAATCGGGGTGACACTTCTTAGTGTTGAATCATTCCTGTCGTTGAGTTCGTTTTTCCATTCCCATCTTTTAAATTTCTTTCTTGTTAATCCAAACCGAACCTTCTATCCTTCATCCATTTTTGCTACCCTTAACTGAACCTATTACTAAACTTACCCTTCTTGAAACCTTCCGCTTATCCTATTCCATTCTTTTACTTTTATTACTAAAATTCGAGACACGAACGACTCTCTCGAACTACGATCGGTCAACTACGTGAATTCAACTCATCTACCCGAGTCGGATCACATCATTTGGTATCAGAGCTTGTAAATCGAGAGGCACCAACGTTCGTATCAAGATCGAACTAGGCTCGTTGTGAAAAAAATTTCAAAAAAAATAAAAAATTTAAGTTGTATTTTCGTTTTATCTTTGTAAAAGTGATATGTTGAAGTTGTAAGAAAAAAAGAGAAAAAAAAGGTACGAAATTATTTAAAAAAAAGAAAGAACAAAAAAAAAGAGTGAAGTGATCAAGTTTGATTCTACTGTTTTATATTTTGTGCCGCTCTTCAGTTATTCTTACCATCAACTTTGTACCTGCCAAAAACGCCACACTATACCAGAATTTTTTTTTTAGCCTACCCGTACACCATATGTTTTAACCCTTGTAACCGTTTGAAGTCGACCCCAAAGCACCTAGACGAGTCAAAAGAAACAAAATAAGAGGTTACGAGAGTAAGCTTGAGTGGTAAAAGGCTAGAGTGTGTGAGAACATTTGAGAGTTTGAAAAAGCCTAAAAAAAATGAGTGCAAACACGAGTGGAGTGTTTATCAATTTTTTCCTTGCGAGTGAATAGTGAGATTTGTGGTGAAGATTCTAATTATTCTTATTGTTCAACATGGCACAAGCCAAAAAGCTTCTCGTTGTTAAAAGAAGCCTCAATATTCAAAGTCCTGAAAATGAACAACAACGGGAGAATATCTTCCATTCTCGATGCCAAGTTCAAGGGAAAGTCTGTAGTTTGATCATCGATGGTGGAAGCTGTACAAACGTGGCAAGCACTTTAATGGTGGAAAAATTAGGCTTGACCACCACCAAACATCTGAGCCCTTACAAACTCCAATGGCTCAATGATGGTGGCGAAATCAAGGTAACCAAACAAGTACTTGTTTCTTTTTCAATTGGTAAGTACGAGGATGAGGTACTTTGTGATGTTGTTCCCATGCACGCGGGACATCTGTTGCTTGGGAGGCCGTGGAAATACGATCGAAGAGTCACCCATGACGGGTATACCAATCGGTATACATTCAAATATCAAGGAAGGAATATTACTTTGGTACCATTGACGCCAAAGCAAGTGTTCGAGGATCAAACGAGAATGAAGTCTGTTGTAAATCATTTGAGAGAAAAAGAAAAGAATGAATGTGAAGAAAGAAAAGAAAATGAAAAAGAAAAGAAAAACGAGAAAAAGAATGCAAAAATAGCAAAAGAAAAAAAAGAAAAAGTGAGAAAAGAAAAAGAGGAGCAAGAAAAAGAGAATAGAAAAAAATTCTGTTTGCAAAAAAAAGAGAAGTTAGGAGAGCATTTCTATCAAAACAAACCATTCTTGTACTCTTGTACAAGGAAAATCTTTTTAGCACTAACGAACTGCCCGAGGACTTGCCGTCTTCTATTTTGAGTCTTTTGCAGGATTTCCAAGACGTTTTCCCGGAAGAGACTCCTAATGGATTACCGTCTTTTCGAGGAATCGAGCACCAAATCGATTTTGTACCGGGAGCGGTAATTCCAAATCGGCCTGCCTATAGAATGAATCTCGAAGAAACTAAAGAGCTACAACGGCAAGTTAACAAATTGATGGAAAAAGGCTATATTAGAGAAAGTCTTAGCCCCTGCGCTGTGCCGTCCTCTTGGTGCCGAAAAAGGATGGTACTTGGCGAATGTGTGTTGATTGTCGTGCTGTGAATAAAATCACTATCAAATATTGACATCTGATTCCGCGACTAGATGACATGCTAGATGAACTAAGTGGAGCCAAACTATTCTCCAAGATCGATCTAAAAAGCGAATATCACCAGATTCGTATGCGAGAAGGCGATGAGTGGAAAACTGCCTTCAAAATGAAACATGGTTTGTATGAGTGGTTGGTCATGCCATTGGGCTTAACCAACGCTCCTAGTACTTTTATGAGGCTCATGAACCATGTGTTGAGATCCTTCATTGGTAAGTTTTGTGTTGTTTATTTCGATGATATCCTCATATATAGCAAGACTTTGGAAGATCACGTAATATGCCTCAAATCTGTTCTTGAAACATTGCGTAAGGAAACTCTCTTTGCTAATCTTAAGAAATGTACTTTTTGTTCTGACAAAGTTATCTTTCTTGGTTTTGTAGTTAGTGCACAAGGTTTGGAAGTCGACCAAGAGAAAATAAAGGCGATTCAAGAGTGGCCGAGGCCTACATCCATTAGCCAAGTTCGAAGCTTCCATGGATTGGCAAGCTTCTATCGGCGATTTGTGCCCAATTTCAGCACATTGGCTGCACCCTTAACAAGCGTGATAAAAAAAGACTCTACGTTCCATTGGGAAGATGAGCAAGAGAGGTCTTTTATTGAGATTAAAAATTGTCTTACTAATGCACCTTTACTTGCTTTGCCAGATTTTTTGAAAACCTTTGAACTTGAGTGTGATGCATCCGGTGTGGGTATTGGAACTGTATTAACCCAAGACGGACGACGCATTGCCTATTTTAGTGAGAAGCTTAGTGGAGCCCCACTCAATTTTCCAGTCTACGACAAAGAAATGTACGCATTGATACGGGCTCTTGAAACTTGGCAACATTATTTGTGGCTAAAAGAGTTTGTAATCTATTCCGACCACGAATCCTTGAAACATATAAAGGGTCAAAACAAGTTGAACAAGAGGCACGCTAAGTGGGTCGAGTACCTTGAGTCATTTCCCTATGTAATTAAGTACAAGAAAGGTAAAGACAACGTGGTAGCTGATGCCCTATCGCGGAGGTATACCTTACTTTCTACTCTTGAATCAAAATTGCTTGGGTTTTCTTTCTTAAAAGAATTGTATGCTAACGATGTTGATTTTGGAGAAATCTATTCTGCTTGTGAGCATGTTGCATTTGAGAAATTTTATAGGTTTGATGGGTTTCTGTTCAAGTAAGGTAAGCTCTGTGTTCCACAAAGCTCTGTTCGGGATTTGCTTGTGCAAGAAGCACATAGTGGAGGACTCATGTAATATCCCGAATTAGGGCTTAATCAGAATAGTGGTTTTGTGACCACAAATCCGAGATAGAAATAATTATTTTATAATTATTTTGAGGTTTATGATATGATTGCATAATTGTGTGAAGATTTCGTGAAGAAATTTTTGGCATAACGAGTTTAATTTAAAGTTAGGGACTAAATCAAATAAGTTGCAAAACTTGCATTCTAGAAGTTTTTAGTATGAAATTGTTTTGCAATATTAATTAGGAGGTCTTAAATAGCAATTTGACCAATTTTAAGTTCATGGACAAAATTAGGACATGGAAGGAATTTTGAAAGTTCGATGAGAGGGCATTTTGGTCATTTGGATATTAAATGAAATAAAATGGGAAAAATAACACAAAATGGTCATCTTCTTTATTTGGTTGCTGCCGAATTTTGCTCTCACCATAGCTAGGGTTTCTTCAACTTTCATAATCAAGAAAGACGTGGAATCGACCCCAATCGAGGAAAAGAAAAGATTGTGGACTAAATTGCAAAATCTTTGTATTTTGGTACCAAGACGGCAAGGATATGTGTTCGAGGAAAATCCCGTTAGAACCTTAGGAATAGATTAGGATACAAGTTACATGTCACTAGGATGGTTGAGCATCCGAACTCGTTAAGTTGAATCCGAGTTCACTTATGGATGCGAATGTCCGAACTCGTTGAGTTGAGTTCGAGTTCGTGAGATGTAACTAGGCATCCGAACTCGTTGAGTTGAGTCTGAGTTCACTTATGGATGCGAACGCCTGAGCTCGTTAAGTTGAGTCTGAGTTCACTTAGGGGCAGGTTATATGATTGCTTGATTTCATATGTGGCACTTATGTGCAAATTATCCATGTATCCAAATTATATTCCGATGTGTTCAACGGGTAAATTTCTACTCAAATGGTGGAATACTCGAGATGAAAAGAAACGTATTGGTAAGTGTTGTGAAATGGATACTTTGGACAGGTATGTACTTAACCCTCGGGTTGAGTATTGATACAACAACGATAAGGTAATAAGATGATGAAAAATGATTAGAAATGTGATATATGTTTTGGTGATACCATGCTAATGTTGGTTGGTATGATTGCTTTGTTATGTTACTTATTATTTGCATATGAACTTACTAAGCATTTATGCTTACTCCCTCCTTCTTATTCATTGTAGTTTTGGACAAGCCAGCTCAGGAGTCGGGATAGGTCGAAGGCTCGATCACACTATCTGAAGGATTTTTGGTAAATGGCTTGTAAATTTAAGTATGGCATGTATAGCAATATCCCTATTTTGTGTAAATGATCTTATGATATGGTGATGGAATGGTTGAGAAAATGTTTGATAATGGTAAGTTATGGAAATGGTTAGTTTAGATTATGTTTGATGTCATGGAAGGCTAATAGGATACCTAGTCATGAAAACTCATAAAAGGGATGAAATTTGCCATAAACAGAACATTGCATCAACACTAACGTGAGTTTGAAAATTTACTAAAAATCATAGAAATCGAATTAGATTATGGAATAAATATTAAATTTAATCTTATTGTGTCTAGTTTCACATAAAATAAACTAAACGGGTAAATGAATTATATGTTAGAAGATATTTGAATTTTAGTGAAACAGTGGTAGAGCGATTTTTGGATCCCCTATTCCAAATTTAGAAATTTACCATTAATTTTACAAATATAATTAGGTGTTGTATTTTATATTCTCAGAATCCTTATTGAATCTAGTTTCAGGAGAAACAAACCTTATAGTCATATGAATTTTGTACAGAGAGAAATATGGTTCATAGTAAACAGAGGTTAGTCCAGTCAAGTCCTGAAACAGGGGTAACTTTAACTAATAAACTGTACTAATTTGCCCAACCAAAAATTCTAGAAAAACATTAGTAAAGAGGTATATGAGTCTAGATTCAGGAAAAATTTACGGATCTTGATTTTGAGTTTCGTAACTTGAGATATGATTTTTCTTGTAACTGTGATGCAAGTAACTAGAAAGCTGTGAATGTAGAAACAAGTGATCCAAAGTTCTTAAAATGTTAAATAGTTTAGTAACACCTCATACTTGACTCGGGCGATGGTCTTGGGTGTGGGGGCGTTACATTTAGTGGTATCAGAGCAGGTTTAGTCAGTTCTTAGACTATGTGTTGTATGTACGAATTTTGCTATACATGCCATATGTATAAATTGTGATAGTGTGACGACTTCTGACCTTTTTTAAATGATTTTTTTATAGTAAATGGATCCCGATCCAGCTGTGGCAGATGAAGTAGAGAGTAATGCGCCATGACTCGGTGAAGGAGCGGCGCACGACTAAAAATCCACCTCCTCTTGTTGGTCAAGGAAGAGGAGAAAGGGATCGGAAGCCTTTCTCCAAATGATGAGTACATGGTACACCGAGTTCGTTCAATGCGAACCCAAATGTACGACCTCCCCCACCTCCCCCAATTCCTCAACCTGTACCCCCGATGCCTCAGGGTGTGGATATGATAAAATTTCACAGAACTCTAGTAGACAGAATTCGTAAACAAGTGGCCGAAGAATTTAGGGCAAATATTGATGATGATGCCGAGAAAGCAGAGTTCTGGCTTGAAAATTCTATCCGGGTATTTGATGAATTATCTTGTACACCTGAAGAATGTTTGAAATGCGCTATATCTTTGTTGAGGGATTCAGCCTATAATTGGTGGAAGACTTTGATTTTGGTGGTACCGAAAGAGAGAGTAAGCTGGGAATTCTTTCAAGAAGAATTTCGGAAGAAATATATTAGTGAAAGATTTATTGATCAGAAGCGTAAAGAATTTCTTGAGCTGAAGCAAGGTAATATGACAGTTACAGAATATGAAAGAGAGTTTGTTCGATTAAGTAAGTATGCTAGAGAGTATGTTCCTACAGAGGCCAAGATGTGTCGACGATTTGAAGATGGGCTCAACGAAGACATCAAGGTATTTGTTGGAATTCTTGAATTAAAAGAAATGGTAGTACTGGTTGATCGAGCTTGCAAGGCTGAAGAACTACTTAAAGAGAAGAAAAAGGTAAAGGCTGAGACTAGAAATTGGAAGAAAAGACCGATGAGCAGTTCATTCTCACAGCAACCCGGAAAGTCAAGAAATATGAATCCTCATTCCCAAGTTTCAGCTGGGCAATCATATGGGAATTATAAGAAGCAAAATGTGGGTCCTAAGTCCCAGACTACTTCGGCAGCCAGTGTAGGGAACTCGAGATTTGTTAAACCCGAATGCCAGCGGTGTGGTAGAAATCATTTTGGTCCGTGCAGAGCAAATGAATGTTTTTGATATGGTTCTCCGGATCATTTTATTAGAGACTGCCCAGAGAGAGCTGAAAAAGAAAATTTTCAGAATACAAATGTAACGCCCCCACGCCCGAGACCGTCGCCAGAGTCGAGTATGAGGTGTTACTAAACTTAATTTAACATTTTTAGAACTTTGAATTATTTATTTCTACATTCATAGCTTTCAAGCTACTTGCGTCATAGTCACAAGAAAAATCATATCTCGAGTTACGAAACTTGAAATCAAGATCCGTAAATTTTCCCTGAATCTAAACTCATATACCTATCTACTATTTTTTTCTAGAATTTTTGGTTGGGCCAATTAGTACAGTTTATTAGTTAAAGTTACCCCTATTTTAGGACTTGACTGAACTGACTTCTGTTTACTACAAACCATATTTCTCTCTGTAAAAAATTCATATGATTATGAGATTTGTTTCTCCTGAAACTAGACTCAATAAGGATTCTGAGGACTTAAAATACACTACTTAATTATATCTGTACAATTTATGGTGAATTTATAAAGTTGGAACAGGGGATCCAGAAATCACTCTGACCCTGTTTCACTAAAATTCAAATATCTTCTAACATATAATTCCTTTACCTGTTTAGTTTGTTTCATGTGAAAATAGACATAATAAGCTTCAATTTGATATTATTCCATCACCAAATTCAATTTATATGATTTTTAGTAAATTTTCAAACTCACGTCAGTGTTGCTGCAATGTTCTGTTTATGGCAAATTTCATCCCTTTTTATGAGTTTTCATGATTAAAGTATCCTATTAACCTTCCATGACATCAAACATAATCTAAACTAACCATTTCCATAACTTATCATTATCAAGCATTTTCTCAACCATTCCATCACCATATCATAAGATCATTTACACAAAATAGGGATATTGCTATACATGCCATACTTAAATTTACAAGCCATTTATCGAAAAGTTCTTCAGATAGTGTGACTGAGCCTTCGACCTATCCCGACTCCAGAGCTGGCTTTTCCAAAACTACAATGAGTAAGAAGGAGGGAGTAAGCATAAATGCTTAGTAAGTTCATATGCAAATAATAAGTAACATAACAAACAATCAAACCAATCAACATTAGCATATATCACCAGAATACGTATCACATTTCTAATCATTTTTCATCATCTCATTACCTTATCGTGGTTGTATCAATACTCAATCCGAGGGTTAAATACATACCTGTCCAAAATATCCATTTCACATCACTTACCAATATGTCTCTTTACATCTCGAGCTTTCCTCCATTTGAGTAGAACTTTACCCGTTGAACACATCGGAATATAACTCGGATACATGGATAACTTGCACATAAGTGCCACATATGCAATGAAGCAATCATGTAACCCGCCCATAAGTGAACTCGAACTCAACTCAACGAGCTCGGGCATTCACATCCATAAGTGAACTCGGACTCAACTCAACGAGCTCGGATGCCTAGTTACATCTCACGAACTCGGACTCAACTCAACGAGTTCGGACATTCGCATCCATAAGTGAACTCGGACTCAACTCAACGAGTTCGGATGCTCAACCATCCTAGTGACATGTCACTTGTATCCTAATCTATTCCTAAGGTTCAAACGGGATTTTCCTCGAATACACATCCTTGCCATCTTCCGTAGAATGCCGTAATCAACACTCGGTAACAATTTATTTTTAACAAGTAATTCACATAATTTGCATTTTATTTGAAAATAACCACAAAGCATATATTTCATAATAAAAAAATCAGCATATCATATAATTAACATCAATAACTTAAAAATAACCATTATGCTACATTATTTACACATGAACTTACCTTGGTACCAAAATACAAAGATTTTGCAATTTAGTCCACAATCTTTTCTTTTCCTCGATTGGGGTTGTTTCCACGTCTTTCTTGATTATGAAGCTTGCAAGTTGAAGAAACCCTAGCTATGGTGAGAGTGAAGTTTCAGCAGCAACTAAATGGGGAAGATGACTATTTTGTGTTATTTTTCCCATTTTATTTCATTTAATATCCAAATGACCAAAATGCCCTTAATACCTTTCTTTGAAAATTTTCATGTACAAGCCCATTTTTGTCCAAAATTTTAGAAATTGGTCAAATTGCTATTTAAGACCTCCTAATTAATATTTCAAAGCAATTTCATACTAAAAACTTCTAGAATGCAAGTTTTACAACTTTTTTGATTTAGTCCCTAATTTCAATTTAAGCACTTTATGCATAAAATTTCTTCACAAAATTTTCACACAATCATGCAATCATATCATAAACCTCAAAATAATTATAAAATAACTATTTCTATCTCGGATTTGTGGTCACAAAACCACTATTCCGATTAGGCCCTAATTCTGGATATTACAACTCTTCCCCCTTTAAGGATTTTCGTCCTCAAAAATCTTACCGGTAAACAGATGTGGGTATTGATTTCTCATAGTTTCTTCGCGTTCCCATGTAGCTTCTTCTACTCCATGCCTTTGCCACAACACCTTCACAAGTGCAATATTTTTATTTCTTAGTTGTTTGACCTCTCGAGCTAAAATCTTAATCGGTTCTTTTTCGTAAGTCATATCTGGTTGTAGTTCAATTTCTGTCAGTGAAACCACATGTGAAGGATCCAAACGATACCGACGTAACATAGATACGTGGAACACATCATGAATCTTCTCTAATTCAGGTGGTAAAGCTAGCTGATATGCTACCGGTCCAATTTTTTTCAATTACTTCATACGGCCCAATAAAACGCGGACTTAATTTGCCCTTCCGTCCAAATCTGAGAACTTTCTTCCACGGAGACACCTTTAAAAATACTTTATCACCAACTTGAAATTCAATGTCCTTTCGTTTTAAATCTGCATAAGATTTCTATCTATCTGAAGCAGCTTTCAAACAATCTCGAATTACCTTCACTTTTTCTTCGGTTTCTTTTATTAGATCAACTCCATAAATCTGATTTTCCTTGAGTTCAGTCCAATACAAAGGCGTTCGACATTTACGACCATACAAAGCTTCATAAGGTGCCATTTTCAAGCTCGTCTAATAACTATTATTGTAAGCAAATTCTACCAACGGTAAATATTTTTCCCAACTTCCTTGAAATTCCAATACACAACATCTGAGCATATCTTCAAGAATCTGAATTACTCTCTCTGATTGTCCATCAGTTTGTGGATGAAAAGCAGTACTGAAATTTAACTTCGTACCTAACGTGTCTTGCAACTTTTGCCAAAACCGCGAGGTAAACCTTGGATCTCTATCTGAAATAATCGAAAACGGTATTCCATGTAGTCTAACAATTTCTCTAACATACAGTTCAGCCAACTTGTTAAGAGAATAATCCATACGTCATCGGGATAAAATGAGCCGACTTAGTTAATCATCAACTATTACCCGGATGGCATCTTTCTTTCCTGGAGTCAATGGCAATCCTGATACAAAATCCATAGTAATCCGATCCCATTTCCATTCAGGAACCATAATAGGCTGAAGTAATCCCGAAGGCACTTGGTGTTCAACTTTCACCGTTGACAAATTAAGCATTTGGACACAAACTCGATATATCTTTTTCATTCCATTCCACCAATACATTTTCTTCAAGTCATTATACATTTTCGTACTACCTGGATGAATCGAGAAATAACTATTATGTGCTTCCTGTAGGATCTTTTGAATCAATTCCTCATTCTTCGGTACACAAATCCGATCTTTAAACATTAAGCACCCATCAGAACTGATTCTGAAATCTGACTTTGTATCAACTTCACACTGCTTTCTTTTGGCTTGCAAATCTTGATCATCTTTCTGAGCTTCAGAAATCTCTTGTAAAAGCATTGGTTTTGCTCTTAACTCTGCTAGAATCAAACCATTATCTGACATTTTCAACTGAGTGTTCATAACTCTCAATGCAAACAACAACTTTCTGCTCAAAGCATCGGCTACTACATTCGCTTTTCTCGGATGATAATCAATAACAAGCTCGTAATCTTTCAATAACTCCAACCATCTTCGCTGTCTTAAATTCAAGTCTTTTTGTGACATCAAGTATTTAATACTTTTATGATTGGTATATACCTGGCACTTTTCACCATACAAATAATGTCGCCAAATTTTCAAAGCAAACACCACCGCAGCCAATTCCAAATAATGAGTAGGATAATTCCTCTTATGAGGTTTTAACTGCCTCGAAGCATAGGCCACCACTTTTCCTTCTTGCATAAGCACACACCCCAAACCATTTAGAGAAGCATCACTATACACCACAAATTCTTTACCTGATTCGGGCTGTACTAACACTAGTGCCTCTGTTAATAACTTTTTCATTTCTTCAAAACTCTGTTGACATTCTTTCGTCCATTCAAATTTAACATCCTTTCGGAGTAGTCTAGTTATAGGAGCAGCAATTATAGAAAATCCATTTACAAACCGTCGATAATACCCAGCTAGCCCCAAAAACTTCTAACTTCTTACATTTTTCTGGTGGTTTCCAATAAAAATGGCTGAAATTTTACTAGGATCAACCCGTATACCATCACCAAACAATATGACCCAAAAATCTAACTTCCGGAGCCAAAATTCACTTTTACTAAACTTAGCATACAAACAACATTATCTCTCAAAGTTTGCAAAACTATCCTCAAATGCTCAAGCATGCTCTGTCTCATTTTTTGAATAAATTAAAATATCATCTATAAATACCACAACAAATTTGTCCAAGTATGGTCAGAATATGCGATTCATTAAATCCATAAACACAGCAGGAGCATTTGTCAACCCGAATGGCATAACTAAAAATTCATAATGACCATACCTTGTTCTAAAAGCAGTTTTAGGCACATCTGACTCTTTTACCCGCAGTTGGTAATACCCAGATCTCAAATCAATCTTTGAAAACCATGTCGCTCTTTTTAGCTGATCAAACAAATCATCAATTCTTGGCAACGGATACTTGTTTTTGATTGTCACCTTGTTTAACTGCCGATAATCAACACACAACCTCATAGAACCATCCTTCTTTTTCACAAATAACACAGGAGCACCCCAAGGTGAAAAACTCGGTCTCACAAAGCCTTTATCAGTCAACTCTTGCAACTGCGACTTTAATTCTTTCAACTCTGCTGGTGCCATTCTATATGGAGCAATCAAAATCGGAGCTGTTCCCGGTATCAAATCAATACCAAATTCTACTTCCCTGACTGGAGGCAAACCCGGCAATTCTTCTGGAAATACGTCCGCAAATTCACACACAACCAGCACTGATTCAACTTTCTTTTCAACTTTTTTTGTATTAATTACATACGCCAAATAAGCTTCATAACCCTTTCTCAGATATTTTTGAGCCGACATTGAAGAAATCACACTAAATAATACCTCTGATTTGTCTGATTCAACCCGCAGAATTTCACCACTTTCACACTTTAATTCTACAACTTTTTCTTTACAGTTTATTTTAGCATCATGCAATGTCAACCAATCCATACCCAAAATAACATCAAATTCATCAAACGGCAACAACATCAAGTCGGCCGAAAAGTAATGACCCCGAATAATTAAAGAACATTTCTTACATACTTTATCAACAATCACACATTTGCCTAACGGATTCGACACTCTAATCATAAATTCTGTGTTCTCAACAGGTATATTCATACTAGACACCAGTTTCATGCACACATATGAATGAGTAAAACCAGGATCAATCAAAGCAATAACATTAACATTATAGAGAGAAAATGTACCGGTAATCACATCAGGTGAGGAAGCATCTTCACGCGCTTTAATAGCATAAGTCCTAGCTGGAGCCCTTCCTTCAAGTCTAATTGGTGCATCCCTGGCTACATTCTTACTGCTGCTTCGCTCCCAACTTTTCTTGGATATCTTCCTCTCGAATCCGCCCCACTTGTTTTTATATTCTGAAATTTTTCTTTTTCAGCTCTCTCTGGGCAGTCTCTAATAAAATGATCCGGAGAACCACATTGAAAACATTCATTTGCTCTGCACAGACCAAAATGATTCCTACCACACCGCTGGCACTCAGGTTTAACAAATCTCGAATTCCCTACACTAGCTGCCGAAGTAGTCTGGGACTTAGGACCCACATTTTGCTTCTTATAATTCCCATATGATTGCCCAGCTAAAGCTTGGGAACGAGGATTCATATTTCTTGACTTTCTAGGTTGCTGTGAGAATGAACTGCTCATCGGTCTTTTCTTCCAGTTTCTAGTCTCAGTATCTGCCTTTTTCTTCTTTTTAAGTAGTTTTTCAGCCTTGCAAGCTCGATCAACCAATACTACCATTTCTTTTAATTCAAGAATTCCAACAAATACCTTGATATCTTTGTTAAGCCCGTCTTCAAATCGTCGGCACATCTTGGCCTCTGTAGGAACATACTCTCTAGCATATTTACTTAATCGAACAAACTCTCTTTCATATTCTGTAACCGTCATATTACCTTGCTTCAACTCAAGAAATTCTTTACGCTTCTGATCAATAAATCTTTCACTAATATATTTCTTCCAAAACTCTTCTTGAAAGAATTCCCAAGTTATTCTCTCTTTTGGTACCACCGAAATCAAAGTCTTCCACCAATTATAGGCTGAATCCCTTAACAAAGATATAGCGCATTTCAAACATTCTTCAGGTGTACAAGATAATTTATCAAATACCCGAATAGAATTTTCAAGCCAGAACTCTGCTTTCTCGGCATCATTATCAATATTTGCCTTAAATTCTTCAGCCCCTTGCTTGCGGATTCTGTCAACTGGAGTTCTATGAAATTTCATTAGATCCATACCTTGAGGCATCGGGGGTACAGGTTGAGGAATTGGGGGAGGTGGGGGAGGTTGTACATTTGGGTTCGTACGAACGAACTCAGTGTACCATACACTCATCATTTGGAGAAAGGCTTCTCGACCCCTTTCTCCTCCTCCCTGACCAACAGTAGGAGGTGGATTTTCAGATCACACGCTCCTTGGTATGGAGTGGCGCATTACTCTCTACTTCATCTCGCCACACTGGATCGGGATCCATTTACTATAAAAAAATCATTTAAAAAGGTCAAAAGTCGTTACACTATCACAATTTATACATATGGCATGTATAGCAAAATCTGTACATACAACACGTAGTCCGAGAACCAACTAAACCTGTTCTGATACCAATAAATGTAACACCCCCACGCCCAAGACCATTCCCAGAGTTGAGTATGAGGTGTTACTAAACTTAATTTAACATTTTTAGAACTTTGAATTATTTATTTCTACATTCACAGCTTTCAAGCTACTTGCATCACAGTCACAAGAAAAATCATATCTCGAGTTACAAAACTTGAAATCAAGATCCGTAAATTTTCCCTAAATCTAAACTTATATACCTATCTAATAATTTTTTTCTAGAATTTTTGGTTGGGCCAATTAGTACATTTTATTAGTTAAAGTTACCCCTATTTCAGGACTTAACTGAACTGACCTCTGTTTACTACGAACCATATTTCTCTCTGTAAAAAATTCATATGATTATGAGATTTATTTCTACTGAAACTAGACTCAATAAGGATTCTTAGGAATTAAAATACGCCACTTAATTATATCTGTACAATTTATGGTGAATTTATAAAGTTGGAACAGGGGATCTAGAAATCACTCTGACCCTGTTTCACTAAAATTCAAATATCTTCTAACATATAATTCCTTTACCTGTTTAGTTTGTTTCATGTGAAAATAGACATAATAAAATTCAATTTGATATTTAATCCATCACAAAATTCAATTTATATGATTTTTAGTAAATTTTCAAACTCACATCAGTGTTGCTGCAATGTTCTGTTTATGGCAAATTTCATCCCTTTTTATGAGTTTTCATGATTAAAGTATCCTATTAACCTTCCATGACATCAAACATAATCTAAACTAACCATTTCCATAACTTATCATTATCAAGCATTTTCTCAACCATTCCATCACCATATCATAAGATCATTTACACAAAATAGGTATATTGCTATACATGCCATACTTAAATTTACAAGCCATTTACCGAAAAGTTCTTCAGATAGTGTGACTGAGCCTTCGACCTATCCCGACTCCAGAGCTGGCTTTTCCAAAACTACAATGAGTAAGAAGGAGGGAGTAAGCATAAATGCTTAGTAAGTTCATATGCAAATAATAAGTAACATAACAAACAATCAAACCAATCAACATTAGCATATATCACCAGAATACGTATCACATTTCTAATCATTTTTCATCATCTCATTACCTTATCGTGGTTGTGTCAATACTCAATCTGAGGGTTAAATACATACCTGTCCAAAATATCCATTTCACATCACTTACCAATATGTCTCTTTACATCTCGAGTTTTCCTCCATTTGAGTAGAACTTTACCCGTTGAACACATCGGAATATAACTCGGATACATGGATAACTTGCACATAAGTGCCACATATGCAATCAAGCAATCATGTAACCCGCCCATAAGCGAACTCGGACTCAACTCAATGAGCTCGGGCATTCGCATCCATAAGTGAACTCGGACTCAACTCAACGAGCTCGGATGCCTAGTTACATCTCACGAACTCGGACTCAACTCAACGAGTTCAGACATTCACATCCATAAGTGAACTCGGACTCAACTCAACGAGTTTGGATGCTCAACCATCCTAGTGACATGTCACTTGTATCCTAATCTATTCCTAAGGTTCAAACGGGATTTTCCTCGAATACACATCCTTGCCGTCTTCTGTAGAATGCCGTAATCAACACTCAGTAACAATTTATTTTTAACAAGTAATTCACATAATTTGCATTTTATTTGAAAATAACCATAAAGCATATATTTCATAATAAAAAAAATCAGCATATCATATAATTAACATCAATAACTTAAAAATAACCATTATGCTACATTATTTACACATGAACTTACCTTGGTACCAAAATACAAAGATTTTGCAATTTAGTCCACAATCTTTTCTTTTCCTCGATTGGGGTCGTTTCCACGTCTTTCTTGATTATGAAGCTTGCAAGTTGAAGAAACCCTAGCTATGGTGAGAGTGAAGTTTCAGCAGCAACTAAATGGGGAAGATGACTATTTTGTGTTATTTTTCCCATTTTATTTCATTTAATATCCAAATGACCAAAATGCCCTTAATACCTTTCTTTGAAAATTTTCATGTACAAGCCCATTTTTGTCCAAAATTTTAGAAATTGGTCAAATTGCTATTTAAGACCTCCTAATTAATATTTCAAAGCAATTTCATACTAAAAACTTCTAGAATGCAAGTTTTGCAACTTTTTTGATTTAGTCCCTAATTTCAATTTAAGCACTTTATGCATAAAATTTCTTCACAAAATTTTCACACAATCATGCAATCATATCATAAACCTCAAAATAATTATAAAATAATTATTTCTATCTCGGATTTGTGGTCACGAAACCACTATTCCGATTAGGCCTTAATTCGGGATATTACAACAAAAACAAGTGGTGCGGATTCGAGAGGAAGATATCCAAGAAAAGCTGGGAGTGAAGCAAGCAGTAAGAATGTAGCCAGAGATGCAGCAGTTAGACTTGAAGGAAGGGCTCCGGCTAGAATTTATGCTATTAAAGCGCGTGAAGATGCTTCCTCACCTGATGTGATTACCAGTATATTTTCTCTTTATGATGTTAATGTTATTGCTTTGATTGATCCTGGTTCTACTCATTCATATGTGTGCATGAAATTGGTGTCTAGTATGAATATACCTATTGAGAACACAGAATTTATGATTAAAGTGTCAAATCCGTTAGGCAAATGTGTGATTGTTGATAAAGTATGCAAGAAATGTCCTTTAATGATTCGGGGTCATTACTTTTTGGCCGACTTGATGTTGTTGCCGTTTGATGAGTTTGATGTTATTTTGGGTATGGATTGGTTGACATTGCATGATGCTATAATAAATTGCAAAGAAAAGGTTATAGAATTAAAGTGTGAAAATGGTGAAACTCTGCGGGTTGAATCAGATAAATCAGAGGCATTGCCTAGTGTGATTTCTTCAATGTCGGCTCAAAGATATTTGAGAAAGGGTTATGAAGCTTATTTGGCGTATGTAATTAATACAAAAGAAGTTCAAAAGAAAGTTGAATCAGTGCCTTAGGTTGTGTGTGAATTTACTGGACGTATTTCGGAAATTGCCTGGTTTGCCTCCAGTCAGGGAAGTAGAATTTGGTATTGATTTGATACCGGGAACAGCTCCGATCTCGATTTCTCCATATAGAATGGCACCAGCAGAGTTGAAGGAATTAAAGTCACAGTTGCAAGAGTTGACTGATAAAGGCTTTGTGAGACTGAGTTTTTCATCTTGGGGTGCTCCCGTGTTATTTGTGAAAAAGAAAGATGGTTCTATGAGGTTGTGTGTTGATTATCGGCGATTAAACAAGGTGACAATCAAGAACAAGTATCATGTTGCCAGAAATTGATGATTTGTTTGATCAGCTAAAAGGAGCGACATGGTTTTCAAAGATTGACTTGAGATCTGGGTATTACCAACTGCGAGTAAAAGAGTCGGATGTGCCTAAAAAACGCTTTTAGAACAAGGTATGGTCATTATGAATTTTTAGTTATGCCATTCAGGTTGACAAATGCTCTCATTGTGTTTATGGATTTAATGAATCGCATATTTCACCATACTTGGACAAATTTGTTGTGGTGTTTATAGATGATATTTTAATATATTCAAAAGATGAGACAGAGCATGTTGAGCATTTGAGGATAGTTTTGCAAACTTTGAGAAATAAGCACTTGTATGCTAAGTTTAGTAAAAGTGAATTTTGGCTCCGGAAGTTGGATTTTTGGGTTATATTGTTTCAGTGATGGTATACGGGTTGATCCTAGTAAAATTTCAGCCATTGTTGATTGGAAACCACCAAAAATGTAACTAAAGTTAGAAGCTTTTGGGGCTAGCTGGGTATTATCATGTTTTGTAAATGGATTTTCTATAATTGCTGCTCCTATAACTAGACTACTCAGAAAGAATGTTAAATTTGAATGGACGGAGGAATGTCAACAGTTTTGAAGAATTGAAAAGTTATTAACAGAGGCACCAGAGTGTTAGTACAGCCGAATCGGGTAAAGAATTTGTAGTGTATAGTGATACTTCTCTAAATGGTTTGGGGTGTGTGCTCATGCAAGAAGGAAAAGTGGTGGCTTATGCTTCGAGGCGATTAAAACCTCATGAGAGGAATTATCCTACTCACGATTTGGAATTGGTCTTTGTGGTGTTTGCTTTGAAGATTTGGCGACATTATTTGTATGGTGAAAAGTGCCGGGTATATATCACCCACAAAAAGTCTAAAGTACTTGATGTCACAAAAGACTTGAATTTGAGACAGCGAAGATGGTTGGAGTTATTGAAAGATTACGAGCTTATTATTGATTATCATCAGGGAAAAGCGAATGTGGTTGCTGATGCTTTAAGTAGAAAATTGTTGTTTGCTTTGAGAGTTATGAACACTCAGTTGAAAATGTCAGATGATGGTTCGATTTTAGCAGAGTTAAGAGTAAAACCGATATTTTTACAAGAGATTTTTGAAGCTCAGAAAGATGATCAAGATTTGCAAGTCAAGAGAAAGCAGTGTGAAGTTGATACAGAGTCAGATTTCAGAATCGGTTCTGATGGGTGCTTAATGTTTAAAGATCGAATTTGTGTACCGAAGAATGAGGAATTGATTCAAAAGATCCTACAGGAAGCACATAGTGGTTGTTTCTCGATTCATTCGGGTAGTACGAAAATGTATAATGACTTGAAGAAAATGTATTGGTGGAATGGAATGAAAAGGGATATATCAAAGTTTGTGTCCAAATGCTTAATTTGTCAATAGGTGAAAGCTGAACACCAAGTGCCTTCGGGATTACTTCAGCCTATTATGGTTCCTGAATGGAAATGGGATCGGATTACTATGGATTTTGTTTTAAGGTTGCCATTGACTCCAGGAAAGAAAGATGCCATCTGGGTAATAGTTGACAGATTAACTAAGTCGGCTCATTTTATCCCGGTACGTATGGATTATTCTCTTAACAAGTTGGCTGAACTGTATATTAGAGAAATTGTTAGACTACACGGAATACCATTGTCGATTATTTTAGATAGAGATCCAAGGTTTACCTTGCAGTTTTGGCAAAAGTTGCAAGACGCGTTAGGTATGAAGTTAAATTTTAGTACTGCTTTTCATCCACAAACTGATGGGCAATCAGAGAGAGTAATTCAGATTCTTGAAGATATGCTCAGATGTTGTGTATTGGAATTTCAAGGAAGTTGGGAAAGATATTTACTGTTGGTAGAATTTGCTTACAATAATAGTTATCACACGAGCTTGAAAATGGCACCTTATGAAGCATTGTATGGTCGTAAGTGTCGAACGCCTTTGTATTGGACTGAACTCAAGGAAAATCAGATCTATGGAGTTGATCTAATAAAAGAAACCGAAGAAAAAGTGAAGATAATTCGAAATTGTTTAAAAGCTGCTTCAGATAGACAGAAATCTTATGCAGATTTAAAACGAAGGGACATTGAATTTCAAGTTGGTGATAAAGTATTTTTAAAGGTGTCTCCATGGAAGAAAGTTCTTAGATTTGGACGGAAGGGCAAATTAAGTCCGCGTTTTATTGGGTCGTATGAGGTAATTGAAAAAGTTGGACCGGTAGCATATCGGCTAGCATTACCACCTGAATTAGAGAAGATTCATGATGTGTTCCACGTATCTATGTTACGCCGGTATCGTTCGGATCCTTCACATGTGGTTTCACTGACAGAAATTGAACTACAACCAGATATGACCTATGAAGAAGAACCGATTAAGATTTTAGTTCGAGAGGTCAAACAACTAAGGAATAAAAATATTGCACTTGTGAAGGTGTTGTGGCAAAAGCATGGAGTAGAAGAAGCTACATGGGAATCCGAAGAAAATATGAGAAATCAAAACCCACATCTATTTACCGGTAAGATTTTCGAGGACGAAAATCCTTAAAGGGGGGAGAGTTGTAATATCCCGAATTAGGGCTTAATCGGAATAGTGGTTTCGTGACCACAAATCTGAGATAGAAATAATTATTTTATAATTATTTTGAGGTTTATGATATGATTGCATAATTGTGTGAAGATTTCGTGAAGAAATTTTTGGCATAACGAGTTTAATTTAAAGTTAGGGACTAAATCGAATAAGTTGCAAAACTTGCATTCTAGAAGTTTTTAGTATGAAATTGTTTTGCAATATTAATTAGGAGGTCTTAAATAGAAATTTGACCAATTTTAAGTTCATGGACAAAATTAGGACATGGAAGGAATTTTTGAAAGTTTAGTAAGGAGGGGCATTTTGGTCATTTGGATATTAAATGAAATAAAATGGGAAAAATAACACAAAATGGTCATCTTCTTCATTTGGTTGCTGCTGAATTTTGCTCTCACCATAGCTAGGGTTTCTTCAACTTTCAAGCTTCATAATCAAGAAAGACGTGGAATCGACCCCAATCGAGGAAAAGAAAAGATTGTGGACTAAATTGCAAAATCTTTGTATTTTGGTACCAAGATGGCAAGGATATGTGTTTGAGGAAAGTCCCGTTTGAACCTTAGGAATAGATTAGGATACAAGTGACATGTCACTAGGATGGTTGAGCATCCGAACTCGTTGAGTTGAGTTCGAGTTCACTTATGGATGCGAATGTCTGAACTTGTTGAGTTGAGTCCGAGTTCGTGAGATGTAACTAGGCATCCGAACTCATTGAGTTGAGTCCGAGTTCACTTATGGATGCGAACGCTCGAGCTCATTGAGTTGAGTCCGAGTTCACTTAGGGGCGGGTTACATGATTGCTTGATTTCATATGTGGCACTTATGTGAAAATTATCCATGTATCCAAATTATATTCCGATGTGTTCAACGGGTAAATTTCTACTCAAATGGTGGAATACTCGAGAAGAAAAGAGACGTATTGGTAAGTGTTGTGAAATGGATACTTTGGACAGGTATGTACTTAACCCTCGGGTTGAGTATTGATACAACAACGATAAGGTAATAAGATGATGAAAAATGATTAGAAATGTGATATATGTTTTGGTGATACCATGCTAATGTTGGTTGGTATGATTGCTTTGTTATGTTACTTATTATTTGCATATGAATTTACTAAGCCTTTATGCTTACTCCCTCCTTCTTATTCATTGTAGTTTTGGATAAGCCAGCTCAGGAGTCGGGATAGGTCGAAGGCTCTATCACACTATCTGAAGGATTTTTGGTAAATGGCTTGTAAATTTAAGTATGGCATGTATAGCAATATACCTATTTTGTGTAAATGATCTTATGATATGGTGATGGAATGGTTGAGAAAATGTTTGATAATGGTAAGTTATGAAAATGGTTACTTTAGATTATATTTGATGTCATGGAAGGCTAATAGGATACCTAGTTCATGAAAACTCATAGAAGGGATGAAATTTGCCATAAACAGAACATTGCAGCAACACTGACGTGAGTTTGAAAAATTACTAAAAATCATAGAAATCAAATTAGGTGATGGAATAAATATTAAATTGAATTTTATTATGTCTAGTTTCACATAAAACAAACTAAAAAGGTAAAGGAATTATATGTTAGAAGATATTTGAATTTTAGTGAAACAGGGCTAGAGCAATTTCTGGATCCCCTATTCCAAATTTAGAAATTCACCATAAATTTTACAGATATAATTAGGTGTTTTATTTTATATTATCAGAATCCTTATTGAATCTAGTTTCAGTAGAAATAAACCTCATAGTCATATGAATTTTTTACAGAGAGAAATGTGGTTCGTAGTAAACAGAGGTCAGTCCAGTCAAGTCCTGAAACAGGGGTAAATTTAACTAATAAACTGTACTAATTGGCCCAACCAAAAATTCTAAAAAAAAATTGTAAATAGGTATATGAGTCTAGATTCAGGGAAAATTTACAGATCTTGATTTTGAGTTTTGTAACTCGAGATATGATTTTTCTTGTAACTGTGACACAAGTAACTAGAAAGCTGTGAATGTAGAAACAAGTGATCCAAAGTTCTTAAAATGTTAAATTAAGTTTAGTAACACCTCATACTCGACTCTGGCGATGGTCTCGGGCATGGGGGCGTTACAACTCATGGGACATTTTGGAGTTAGCAAGATGTTAGCCACCCTTAACGAACATTTTTATTGGCCTAGGATGAGGCGAGACGTGGAGCGGGTTTGCGAGCGATGTTTGGCGTACAAACGAGCAAAATCCAAGATTCAACCCCATGGACTTTACTCGCAATTACCAATACCTGAAACCCCTTGGACGGATATATCCATGGATTTCATCCTCGGTTTGCCCCGAACCAAAATGGGAAAGGATTCTATATTTGTAGTTGTAGATCAATTTTTTAAACATTTTATTGCTTGTGCAAAAACTGATGATGCTGTACACATTTCTAACCTTTTCTTTAGGGACATTGTTCATTTACATGGAGTGCCGCGAACTATCGTGTCAGATCGAGACGCGAAATTCCTTAGCCATTTTTGGAGATCTCTTTGGGGTAAACTCAGAACCAAATTATTGTTTTCAACTACTTGTCATCCTCAAACGGATGGACAAACTGAAGTGGTCAATCGAGTACTTTCTACTCTTCTGCGGGCTATCATTCGTAAGAATTTGAAATTATGGGAAGATTGTTTGCTCCATATTGAGTTTGCTTATAATAGAACGGTCCATTCAGCAACCAAACATACACCTTTTGAAGTGGTCTATGGGTTTAATCCAATAACTCCTTTAGACTTAGTCTCCTTACCTAATAACCAATTGATTCATTCTGATGCTAGGAAAAAGGCCGATTTCGTGAAGAGGCTACATCAACAAGTGTGAGCTAATATAGAGGCAAGAACTAAGTCTTACGTGCAGCAAGCAAACAAGGGACGAAAGAGAGTCATATTTGAACTCGGTGATTGGGTTTGGGTCCATATGCACAAGGAACGATTTCCAGCCCAACGACGATCCAAGTTACTTCCCCGAGGAGATGGACCCTTCCAAGTGCTTGAACGCATTAATGAGAACTCATATAAACTTGACTTACCAGGTGAATACAACATAAGTGCTAGTTTTAATGTATCAGATTTATCCCCTTTTGATGCAGAATCCGACTTGAGGACAAGTCGCTTTGAAGACGGGGGGAATGATGTGAGCACACCTGGGGCATCCTCGAATGCACACCAAGAATCCATTGAGCTGCCAAAAGGTCCCATGACTCGAGCTCAAACCAAGCAACTTCAAGATGCTATATCAGCCTTTGTGTTGCGCATTTGGGATGATAACAAGGTCCATGACGTTGGAGGAGCTAAGGACAACTCCTTGAAGACTCCATGCACCATTTTGCAATCCGATCTCAGCTCCTCTCCAGCTCCCCCATGTGCCATTCAGTTCACGTCAGCTCACTTGAGCTCGTTTTAGCTCGTTTGAGCTCGAATTTAGCTCGTTTCAGCTCATTCCTTTTTCATTCCAATAAACTAAGTTTTAATCTAGCTTATAACTAAGTTTGCTACAGCTCATGCCGAATTCCCTAACTCAATTTAGCTTACTAAGTGTTTTTGACTATTTGAGCTAGCCGAATTTATTATGATAAGTTAACTTATAATTATTGTGTCCAAATTTAGTTAGTGTCATTAAGTTATTTAGTTATTATTTTAAATTATAATGATATGAATAGTTGTGTGTTATTTAATTATGTTATTTAATTTTGTAGGTTAGCCGAATTTGAAAGATTCATTCATGGCATTTAATGTAAGGTGCATGCATAGGAAGGTCCAATGGACGACAATCAAGAGACATATGCATGTTCATGATGGTCATTCATGTATTTGAAGATTCATGGATCAAATTAATGATGGAACATGCATTGGACGGTTCATGTATTGATCATGTGTTCACACTTTGTGTTCACACCATGATGACCATTCGGTTGGACGTTCACACACAAGAGTCTACTCAAGCTCCTTGTTCACACCAAGTTTGACCCTTCATGAAGCCTTATTTAATTAAGCCACTCATGGTGAAACAACATGAATTAAAGGCTCCATTAAAGGAGTTAGCCAAATCTAGCCATACATGTATGAAGATCATTTATCCAAGTACATCAATGCATATTCATGAAGCTATCCACTCACCTCTCATTCGGCCGAACATGGACAAGGATACCATTGGTCATTTTTCTAGAAAGTTTCATGTCTTAATTAGGTACATTACTTAATTGTTAAGTTCATGAATGGACTATTCGGCTAGCATAAGATACTAGTATAAATAGTTTGTTGATTTCATTGTAAAAGGACTTTTGCCAAATTTGTTAATGAACATTGTTCTTGTGAGGTTGCTTCCTCTCATATCTCGTACAAGTTTCGAACGACTTATCTGGCTTGTGCTAGTGGTGTCAATCGTCTTGTTTTGAACTTATCACCAATCTTGGTGTGGCGTTCACCTATCCATCTATCCATATTTTTCACCTTAACAATATAGGAATCGAGGTGACACTTCTTAGTGTTGAATTATTCCTGACGTTGAGTTCGTTTTTCTATTCCCATCTTTCAAATTTCTTTCTTGTTAATCCAAACCGAACCTTCTATCCTTCATCGATCTTTGCTACCCTTAACTGAACCTATTACTAAACTTACCCTTCTTGAAACCTTCCGCTTATCCTATTCCATTCTTTTACTTTTATTACTAAAATCTAAGGCACGAACGACTCTCTCGAACTACGATCGGGCAACTACGTGAATTCAACTCATCTACCCGGGCCGGTTCACATCAAATAGCTTCTAGGAAATGTTTATATTGCAATCGGCTTATTAAAACTTCAAGTAGCTTGAGGAGCTCATTGTCAGAGCTTAATGAGCTCTGGGGCATGCTTGTATCACTAAACACATTAAAATTTGGCTGTAGCTAGATACATTTAAAGCATGTAATCAGCTAGACAAATTAAATAGCAGCAGCTATTAAATTTGTACTAACCTAAACACATTAAACTCATGCAATAATTAAAACATATTTAAACAAAATGAGAGCACATTAAAGATGTCCAGATTTTAAACACAAGCAAACAATAATTATTTGAGCTGAAAAAAATTAAGTAAATTAAAACTAAAGCTGAATTTATTCGAAGGATAAATTAAGTGAGCTGGAAATATGCAATTGAGCTCAAACGAGCTGGCATGAGCTCAAATGTGCTGATTTGAGCTGAACGGAGCTCGGAGTTGAGTTGAAATCAACTTGAACTAAAATGCATGGAACTTGTACTAAGCTAGTGATGTATGCATGCCCGGGGCTCCCACAAGTGCTAACTAAGAATCAATCGAGCTGCCTAAAGGGCCCATAACTCGAGCTCTTGCTAAACATTTCCTATAAGTTGTTCTAGCTTCTAATGCTAAACCTTGGTTTGAAACAAGGGCCAATGCTCACAAAATCAGCTCGAAGCAACTATCCAAAGAACCCGTGCATTGTTGGCAAGCTGATCCTAGCTCATTTCCAGCTCCTCGAGCTCCGTCTAGCTCAACTCAGCTCATTTGAGCTCATTTTAGCTCGTTTGAGCTCAACCGAGCTTACTTTTAGCTCATTATTTATTTCAATAAATTAAACTAAGTTTTAGTTTTATACTAATTAGCTTGTTACAGCTCAATAATGAAAATCCTAGCTCAAATAAGTTCATTAAATGTTTTCACTTAGTTTGAGCTAGCCAAACTTAATGCTACTAGCTAGTCTTTAATTAATGTGTTTAGTTTAGTTTAATATGATATTTATGATGTCTAGTTCATGCTCTTAACATGTTCAGCCGAATATACATTGGGATTTAATGAGTTCATGTTTCTTGTAGGTTCAGCCGAATGTATTGAGTACATTAAATGAGATTCATGCACGGCCAGGTACATGAATTATGAGAGTTCATGCATGAACGAGTTTATGCATGATGGGCTGGCTATTGGTGATCCCTAAGCAACCTTTTGGCCAAGAGTTAAGTTCCACAAAGTGACCGAATACATGAAGGAGCCATTAATGCAAGTACATGCATGGCTTAATACATCGTGTGGAAGGATGCATGCACAACTAGTGTTCAATGGATGGCATTTGAAGGAATTCATGTATTGGGGACGTTCATGCAAGTGGGGGCTATTTTATGTACATATATTTGAAGATTCATGGACCGTAATTAAGGAAGAACATGCATTGGGACGTTTCATGCATGTATCATGCATATCCAAGATGTCCATTCAAGTACTCAAGGTACATTCAAGCCTCATTCAACCAAGGGAGATGTAGGAGTATTAAAGGGCTGCACATTCATGAACTATAGCTTTTCTTCAAGGCTAAGTATGCATGAATGCATCAGGTGAAGCAACAAGATGGTTCGGCCAATTCATACACCATCTCCAAGCATGAACTGAATTTTGATGCTTTTGTGTGAACATGTTAAATATAAATGTGAACAGAATTTAAGTTAGTGTGAACGTCATAGATGCCAAATATCAATAGGCATCTTAGGCTTATAAATAGTTTGCTCATTTCATGTAAAAGAGACTTTTGCCAAATTATTGAATGAACATTGTTCTCGTGAGGTTGCTTCCTCTCATATCTCGTACAAGTTTTGAAAGACTTATCTAGTTTGTGCTAGTGGCATCTATTGACCTTGTTTGAACTTATCACCATTCTTGGTGTGGCGTTCACCTATCTTTTATTCCATCTTTCCACCTTAACAATGTAGGAACCGGGGTGACACTTTTTAGTGTTGAATCATTCTTGACGTTAAGTTCGTTTTCCATCCCCATCTTTCGAATTTCTTTCTTGTTATCACCAAACTGAGCCATCTATCCAACATCCATCTTTGCTACCCTTAGCCGAACCTATTACTAACCTTACACTTCTTTGAAACCTTTTGCTTATCCAAACCTATCCATTCACTTCTATTTCTAAAATTTGAGGCACGAACGACACTCTCATCTACGATCAGACAACTACGTGAATTTGACTCAATCACCCGAGCCGGATCACATCAGTTTGCCTGATCTATCCCTTTGGATTGGAGCTCATTGTGGTTCCAAAGTTTAGCAAGCAAGGCTTAAACAGCTTCTTGAAGGCGTTTAGCTCATGCATGGGTCATTGGTCCTTTAGGCAGCTCGAGAGAATCTTGGCTCGTGCTTGATGAGCTCCTGGGCATGCTTACATTACAAAGATGCAAGAGTGCAAGAACAAGTGAGGAATGATTCTACTAACCAAATCTTGAGTTCTCCTCTTATTTCATCTTTTCAGGTTTCTGAAGTTCCATTGGACAAGTTCCAACTACATTACCTTCTGATGTATACATGCCTGGGGCATCCTCAAGTGCATATTAAGATCCTATCAAGCTTCCAAAAGGTCCCATGACTCGAGCTCGTACCAAGCGACTTCAAGAAGCTTTATCAGCTTTAGTGATGCGCATTTGGGAAGAGAACAAGGACCTAGATGTTGGAGAAGCTGTGGATATCCCTTTGAGGACAATGCACTCTTTTGCAAACTGACTTCAGCTCCTCTTCAGCTCCCCCAGCTCAATTCAGCTCTAACCAGCTCACTTGAGCTTGTTTTAGCTCGTTTTAGCTTCTTTCTAGCTCATTTCTTTTCCCATTTCAATAAACTAATTTTTAGCTTTGTTTTAACTTAATTTGCTACAGCTCATGCTGATTTCCCTACCTCAAATTAGTTCATTAAGTTTTTTTTTATTATTTAAGCTAGCCGAATTTAATATGCTAGTTGAATTTTAATTAATGTGTCCGAATTTAGTTAGTTTCATTTAAGTTGTCTAATTGTTGTTTAAAATTATGATTATATGAATATTTATATTTTATTTAATTATGTGTTTATTTCTTTATAGGTTCAGCCGAATGTGGAGATACATTAAAAGCTAGGTGCATGTACGAGTTTTTCAATGAATGAGAAGATTCATGCATGGCATGGTTCAATGTTTGGAGGAATTAAGTTCAAGTACATGGAACATTAATTACATGCATTGGATTATGAAGAATACATCTCCTTTAGACGGCACACATGCATGTATGCATGGTATTTATTGCAAGTTCATGTACGACCAGATTCAAGCTCCCTTCCAAGTTCCATGCATAGCTGAATGTATATGGAAGGACAGTTGGAGTTTCTATGCACCTATTCGGCCAAGAGACACTCTTGGAAGCTTTATGCACCCCATGGCTGAACCTAGACAACCTATTAAGCTTCCAAGGCTTCACATTCAGTCAAGTTGTTTTGCTTATACATGAAGCTGTCCAATGGAGCTCCCATCAGCCGAATCTAGCCCTAACAAATTAAATATTTGTTCTAGATTATTCTAGTGCATTCAAAGTCGAAATACTTAGCCCTTAAGTTAGTCAATGTGTCCAATCGACTACTACATGCTAGACTATAAATAGTTTACTCATTTCTTTGTAAAAGGACTTTTGCCAATTTGTTAATGAAACTCTATTTCTGTGAGGTTGCTTCCTCTCATATCTCGTACAAGTTTCGAAGACTTATCTAGTTTGTGTTAGTGGCATCTACCGATCTTTTTGAACTTATCACCATTTTTGGTGTGGCGTTCACCTATCCTTCTATCCATCCTTTTCACCTTAACAATATAGGAACCGGGGTGACACTTTTTAGTGTTGAATAATTCCTGATGTTAAGTTCATTAATTCCATCCCCACCTTACATTATCTCCTTCTTATTGTTTTCAAACCGAACCATCCAATCAACATTCTTCTTGTTTCCTTAGCCAAACCTATCACTTCCCTTTTACTTATCTTATGAAACCCTTCCGCTTATTTGAACCTATCTATCTAACTTTTACTTCCAAGACCAGGACACGAATGACTCTTCTCATCTACGATCGGGCAACTACGTGAATTCGACTTAATCACCCGAGCCAAATCAAATCACCTTCCCAAGAAGAGACGGTTTAAATTGATCAAGGAAGGTAAGAATGAAAGTGACATTATACCACAAGTGCCTAAAGGTAAGTTAGGTAAAGATATAGTCGTCTCTAAGTCTCCATCAACTTATTTGAATGGTTGTGATTATATTTATGATATAGTTGATTGACATTCTTTGGTTAATAAAGACGTGTTTGTCTTAAATGTTGGCAAGGCGAGTATCTTTAATGAAAACCATGGTATTGATGAGCATGTTGGTGAAGTAAAATCCAAATGGCCATTGCAAAACTTGGTTGTGTGCAATAGTGGATGTCCAAGTATGCAATTTGATTACTCTGATTTTGGTGTTGACGTGCATTCTTAGTTCTGTTATGGAAAAATCGCATACTTTAAACAAGGCTGTACACATGAGACTTGTGAAGTATGAATGCTTAAATATATGCATGCCTAAATTTAATTTGATTCAGCATATACAAATTTTTTATGTGTGTGTTAAAGATTATCTACATACAAATCTTGACTTGTTTAATTGTGATTGTTATGTGAGATCTTTGAGTTTTTGTGTGAACTCGTTTGGTATAAGCTTACCTTTTCAGATGAATTGTGAAAGTTATAATGGTTTGAATGATTATATGCTTAAGTCTTGCATGATTGAAGAGAGTGAGTTGTTGACAAAAGAAAAGTCTTTGCTATTTTTGAAAATGTATGATCAAAATCACGTGCTCAAACTCGGAGAATGATTTCCTAAGTTGATAAGAAAATGTCAAAATCAAGTTTTTGATTTTGGTTGGTTGCTATCGATGAATTCCCTGTTTCGTAAAGATAAGGTAAGATTCACTTCTACTTTTGATCCTGGCATCAATTCAGCATGTCTTTTCAAGTTCATCAATTATGGTGTCACTAACCCCTTTTCTTTTTGTTAAGGTGACACTTTAAGAAGTGTGAGTTATTTTTCTCCTACATTTTAGGTTAGTTAGAGTAAAGAGCTTTGACTTTACTAACTCTCTGAAGAGAGGAGGTTTACGTTGACTGAAAAAGGTATTGTTCAAATCAATTCCCATCCATTCATTCATATGGGTAAACAAGGTGAGTTTTCTAAATCTTTTAAGACTCAACCATTCCCTTCAATCATTGATGGAAAATTGTTGATGTCTTATTTTCTGAAACGCATTCGTACTTGGATGAGGTTTATTGTTCTTTTTTGATTAGTAATGGATTGTTTGTTTTGAAAAAAAGATAATGAGAATATTACTCAAAAAGGTCATGTTGTTGATATGCATTCCTTGATATACTACACGAATTCAATTTGTTTAAATAACGACTTGCGGGTGCAATTTGAGATGATTGAATATTTCAAAACATGTGTGTTTTTTATTCAATTATGTGATAAGGCATTAACTTGTAAAAAGTTCTGTTCAATTGATTGTGATGATGGTGTATGGAAGTTGCCTTTTGATATGAATCATGCATGTTCTGAACAAAAGATGCTTGGATTACATGTTTGTTTGGAAGCATTCTTAATGTACTTTGATTACCATTTGAGATTGAATATGAATAAATTCTTGGAAAATTTCTCTTGGTTTAACCTTCATTGTGTCACTAATTTATTTTATTCTTCTGTAGGTGGCGCTGTGAGGTGGTACCCTCTTAAAGAGGGAGGGAGGGCCTGCAACTAATCTGATTTGTGATCTTGAAAATTTTTTTTAAGCAAGTGGCCCAATTTGAGGACAAATCATCTTCAAGAGGGAGGGTATGATGCGATCCTGGTCACATCATGTTCTGATACATCTTGATGACATCGAGATTGGCCTAAACTCGAGGGACCCAAGTGCAAAATGAGATGTTTAATTTCAGTTTGTTAATAAATTGAGTTGTTGGACTTTATTTTTAATTAAGTTACTTGAATAAATTACTCATCTTAGTTAATTGAGTTCATCTTAGTTAATAACTCATTTTAGATTAATAAATGAGTTGCTGGTCATTAATTCAACTCATCTTAGTTTTAATAATTGAGTTATTATTGAACTTCATTTAATAGATGTTTCTTTAATTAATCTAGTTATTAGGATAATTTGTTGATGCAAGAGTTTAAGTTTAATTAATTATGCTTCATTTAATTAAACTAGTTCCTGGAATAATTGATGAATAAGTTTTAGTTCATTGAAGTTAAGTGTTTAATGTGTTTGAGTTTAATTAGTATTTAATTGTGTTTAATAAGTTCATTTTAATGTGTCTTTTCAGCTTACAATCGTTACAAATTCAATAAAGAGGCTTTTCAAGTGTTTTCGGTTACATGCCGTTATACATTCAATGAAGTGGCTTTTCAAGTTCTTTTTTTTTTGGTTTTAAGTAAGGGGTTGTTACAAAGAAGATTTAACACATCATTTAAAAGAGTTTAAAGAGTGGATTATTGCTTCTTTAAATTTGGCAACAAGCTTTTCAGCTTCCAACCGTTTTGCTACTTTAAAAGAATTAATTCAAGCATTCAAAACACCATTAAGGTGCTAGTGACTATTCGGCTAATCAAAGGGACACTTCAAGAGTCACTTTTCAAGCATTCAAGGTCAATTATGCAGCTGAATTGAAGTGAATTAAATGGTGGAGTTATTTGGTTCTAGAATTCCAAGAGACTTGAGCTTTATTTCAGCTTTTAAGATGAATACTAGTGAACATTTAGCTAGCCTTTTCCTAGCCTTATAAATATGTGTGTAATCATCCTTTTGAAAAAAAAAACCTTTTTGCCGAATATTTGAAATATATTTGAATTGTGAGTTATCCAATTCTCTTTGTCCTTTTGGAATTGATTTGACTTATCAAGCTTAGCTTGTGGCATCTATCCTTTCTTTGTTACCGAACTTATCACTTCTAAAGTATGGTGTTCATATACCAAGGTTCCTACAACCATTGATAGTAGGTCAAGGTTAGATATCAAATTATCTTATCTTTCAACCATTTTAAAACCTAAGTTCTTGTCTAAATTTCGGGTCAACATGTCCAATTGTGTTGGTTCACTTTTTAAGCCTTAGCCGAATCCCATTCTTTGCTTCCATAACCATTTCAAACTATTCTATTTGAGCCTATCTTTCATCATTTTAAGTCTTTTTTTGCCAAGCCGTTCAGATTTACTCAAATTCATAATCGGGCAACATTACGACTCAAATCATTTCGAAATGAGTTCGTATCATCTTTTTTTTCTTTTCAATCTCAATCTCTTTTTCAACTTTCTTTTCTTTCTAACATTTTTTTCGCTCTCAATCTCTTTTTGCTCTCTTTCGTTCTCTTTTTCTTTTTTTTCTTTAATTCATTTTTCTTTTTCTATTTCTTTTTCTTTTTCACATGCTTTTTCAATTTCATTACAAAAAGAAGAAAACAAGAAAGAATCAAAATGTGAAACTTGTCGTTGAGCATAAAAGGAGGGATCTTCATACAAAAGACGATCATCTCTTCGAGATTAATTCTTCATGGATGAATATCTTAGAGTATACGTAGAATTGCTTGAACCTTCTTGTTTGCCACCATAATAGGCTTCAAACTCAAAGCTTGAGTTATTTCAGCCTGAATTCCGTGTTGAGTACGAATCTTGATAGGAGTCTTTTCTCACATAGTCGTTGGACGTGGAACTCTTTGACGATCTTGTTTTTATCCTTTGGCTTGAAAAAATTCGCTCTCGATGGTAGGAAGATGGAAGGAAATGCTTGTGCATCACATCTTTCATTTCAGACTAGGTTGATATTGGGCACTCTCTAATTTGTCTTCGACTCGTGGTGAACTGATCTCACCAAGTCATGGCATAATCAGAGAAACCATTCACTGTAAGCCTCAATTTCTTGGTTTTCGAGTAGTCGTGGTATTCAAAAACCAAATCTACCTTCTTTTCCCATTCAAGGTATACCTTCGGGTCAGATCGACCTTGAAACGGTGGAATGGCTAACTTGTGATTCTTCAAATCACCATCAAGAAGTTCATACTCTCTAAAGCCTCGATTTCTATGAACGTGTCGCCTTTCACTTTGATTGAATGCTTGGTATGTTGGATCGAACCAACCACCAACAGCAACAACTTTTCTTTCAAAACTTAGAGACATTTTATTTGAACCTCACTTCAAACCTCACTATTCACTCACAAAAAAATAATAATAATATGGCACTCCACTCGTGTTTACACTCTTTTATGACTTTTTCTACACTTGAATGCTCTCACTAACTCTCGTGCCTTTTACCACTCATTTCATCTCTCAAAGTTCGTAGAAGACTCAATTAGACCTATGATGTGATCTGACCTGGGTAGACGAGTTGAATTCACGTAGTTGCCTGATCGTAGTTCGAGAGAGTCATTCGTACCTCAGATTTTAGAAATAGAAGTGAAATGGATAGGTTTGGATAGCGGAAGGTTTTCAAAAGTTATGCAAAAGGGTAGTGATAGGTTCGGCTAAGGAAACAAGAAAGGATGTTGGATAGATGGCTCGGTTTGGTTAACAAGAAGAAAAGTTGAAAGATGGGGAATGGAAAAATGAACTCAACATCAGGAATGATTCAACACTAAAAAGTGTCACCCCGATTCCTATATTGTTAAGGTGAAAAGATGGATAGAAGGATAGGTGAACGCCACACCAAGATTGGTGATAAGTTCAAAACAAGTCGGTTGACGCCACTAGCACAAGCTAGATAAGTCTTCGAAACTTGTACGAGATATGAGAGGAAGCAACCTCACAAGAACAAAGTTCATTAACAAATTTGGCAAAAGTCCTTTACAAATGAAATCGACAAACTATTTATACTAGTTTCTTAGGCTAACCGAATAGACAATTCATGAAATTAACTATTAAGCAATGAACCTAATTTAAGACATGAATATTCTAGAAAAATGACCATTGATGTCTTTTGTCCATGTTCGGCCGAATGGGGAGGTGAGTGGGCAGCTTCATGTATGAGCAAGCTTTGGAAGCCAAGGGAATGGTCTAGGTTCGGCCGTGGGATGCATGAAACTCCCAAAGGGTGTCTCTTGGCCGAATAGGTGCTTAGGAAACTCCAAGGGTCCTCCCACATGCATTGGTTGTACATGGAACTTGGAAGGGGGCTTGAACCTAGCCGTACATGCACTTGCATTAATTACCCTCCATTCATGCATGTGTGCCGTCCAAGGGAGATGCACCTTTCAATATGCATTAACCTTCCATGTACATGAATGTATGTCCTCCAAACATTGAACCAAACCATTCATGAATCTTCCCGTTCAATGAACATTCCCGTTCATGCACCTTGCTTTAAATGCCATGAATGTATCTTCCAAATTCGGCTAACCTACAAAATTAAATAACAAAATTAAATAACACACAACTATTCATATAATTATAAATTAAATTAATAACTAAATAACTTAATAACACTAACTAAATTTGAACACAATAATTATAAGTCAACTTATAATAAATTCGGCTAGCTCAAATAGTCAAAAACACTTAGTGAGCTAAAATGAGCTAGGGAATTCGGCATGAGCTGTAGCAAACTTAGTTATAAGCTAGATTAAAACTTAATTTATTGAAATGAAAAAGGAATGAGCTGAATCGAGCTAAGTTTGAGCTCAAACGAGCTAAAACGAGCTCAAGTGAGCTGATGTGAACTGAATGGCGCATGGGGGAGCTGAAGAGGAGCTGAGATCGGATTGCAATATGGTGCATGGAGTCATCAAGGAGTTGTTCTTAGCTCCTTCAACGTTAGGGAGCTGGTTATCATCCTAAATGTGCGTCACAAGGGCCGATATAGCATCTTGAAGTTGCTTGGTTCGAGCTCGGGTCATGGGACCTTTTGGCAGCTCAATGGATACTTGGTGTGCAGTCGAGGATGCCCCGGGTGTGCTCACATCATTCCCCCCGTCTTCAAAGCGACTTGTCCTCAAGTCGAGCCGACGGTTAATTTTGAAACAGGCCTACTTGATCGTTCTTGGATGGATGTGTTTAGTTGACGCATCATGCCTTGCTGCAAAAACGTTTCATAACTTGCAACCAATTGAGAATCATTACAAAGTAGAAACTTATTCAAACAGTCATGGAAGCAAGTTTTCTTACACTTAAAACCATCACAACAGAACAATATCAATATCACATGTTCACTATCAAATAAACATGTCTCATTATAACTTAAAAACTTAATGAACAATGATTTTGAGAATATAATGTCCGTACTTGGGCATTTCAAATTGTACTTGCGAAGTATTGGAACTTCGACAGGAATTCATTTGACATTTCAAAACCTGCATACATTCGTCATAAGCAAACAATGGAAAAGAAAAATTTATCTCATGTTTTTGTGATCTTAAACAACACAATTTGGACAGCAAGTATTCATCAAACTCAACAACTTCACGCTTATCAAGAATCTTGTGTCCATCAACCAAAACAGTTTTATTTTCATCGTTAATATTTTCTTCATCAATCAAGTTGGGAAAAAATGTAATAGAAATTCCAGCAATCTTACCTTGTACACAAAAACAAGAAGTAACTTTACCTTTTTCGACCATTACAAACCTTCTTTCTTCGGGAATGTATCGTAACCACATCATAGGGCTTGAGTCAACCTGAAAAGAATTAGAATGGAGAAAACTTTGGTTAATCAAAACTCTTTTCTTTTCATCACTCATGTTTCTTTGAATTTCTTTTTCTCTCATTTTTTTTATCACAACTCTTTTCCTTTTCTCTTTCAATTTCTTTTCTTTCTTTTTCATTTTCTTTTCTTTCTTCGTCATTTTCTTTTTCCACTCGCATTCGATCCAAAGATTGCTTTAACCATTGTTGATCCTCCACAACTTGTTTCGGTGTCAAAGGTGCCAAAATAAAATTTTGGCCTTGATACTTGAAAGTATATTGATTTGCAAATCCATCATGCTTCACTCTTCGGTCGAATTGCTAGGGCCTCCCAAGTAGTATATGGCTCGCATGCATGGGCACCACATCACAAAGAACTTCATCTTCATACTTTCCAATTGAAAATGGGACAAGAACTTGCTTGGTTACCTTTAATTCAACTCCATCATTAAGCCATTGTAGCTTGTATGGACTCGGATGAACACTTGTCGGCAAATCAAGTCTTTCAACTAGGAGGGTACTCGTAACATTTGTACAACTTCCTCCATCAATCACCATGCTACACACCTTTCCGCGGACAAAACAACGGGTATGAAAAAGGTTCTCTCGTTGTGGATCGAGTTCGGTACCTTGCGAACCTAAGCTCCTCTTAACAACAAGCATTTCACCTTCAACCGCGTACTCCATTTCTTCCTCGGCATCAGACAGGATTTCGTTATTGTTTTCAACTTTTTCATCCTCCTCCTCCTCCGATTCAATTTCGCCATTTGGTTGAATCACCATGACGCTCCGATTCGGACATTGACTCGTAATATGCCCTCTTCCAAGGCACTTGAAACATTTATGTCTCTCGTCTGGTTTTGGGTACCTTCAACAGCCGTAGGCTTGGTAGCTTTGATAGGTGCCATAGGATCTTTCGTTTGGCTCGCCGTAGCACTCTTACTAGTGCCTTGGTTCCATCGAGACACGTTGGTGGATGAATAGCCTCGGGCAGCACCTTTCTTTTTGAGTTGCTTTTCAATTTTGATGGCCATGTGGACCATATCAACTATCTCCACATAATGTTGTAGCTCCACAACATTGGCAATCTCACGGTTAAGTCCGGATAGAAATCTAGCCATAGTTGCTTCTCGATCCTTGTCCACATTCGCACGGATCATAGCAACTTCCATTTCTTTGTAATAGTCCTCGACACTCCTCGTACCTTGAGAAAGATTTTGGAGCTTTTGGTAAAGCTCTCAGTGGTAGTGCGTTGGAATGAACCTCCGGCGCATGACAGCCTTCATTTCGGCCCAAGTGTTAATGGGTCGCTCGCCATTTCACCTTCGGGTTGTCGTGAGCTGGTCCCACCAAATCATGGCATAGTCGGTGAATTCTATGGCAGCCAACTTAACTTTCTTTACTTCCGAGTAGTTATGACACTAAAAAATAAGCTCGATCTTTTTCTCCCACTCCAAATATGCTTCAGGATCCGAACTGCCTTGGAACGGGGGAATTGATAACCTAATGCTTTTCAAGTCATCATCATACCTTTCTCGCTCTCGTTGGCCTCGATGATGTTGGCCTCTCCGCCGGGCACTAACATTCGAACCAGCCTCGCTTTCGGCTTCATTTGGATCGAAAACTTCATCATCTCGAACATGCCTTTGGTCACGGTCTCGAGGTGGACTTATTGTGGTCCTTGCTCATCGGCCTCTTCCCTTCACTTGATCGAGTCGGTCTTGTATCGGTTCCAACTTTCGATCAAACAACCGTTCAATTTCTCGAAGTAAGGCTTGCATGTTCAAATCCAGCACATTACGAACGGGTTACCTTTCCTCCACATTTCGTTCCATGTTGATTTTTTTATTTTTTTCAATAGATTTTCAAATCCTCACCACAAATCTCACTATTCACTCGCCAAGAAAAATTGATGAACACTCCACTCGTGTTTACACTCATTTTTAGACTTCTTTTTTTTCAAACTCTCGAATGATCTTACACACTCTAGCCTTTTACCACTCAAGCTTACTCTCGTAACCTCGTATTTTGTTTCTTTTTGACTTGACTAGGTGCTTTGGGGTCGGCTTCAAATGGTTACAAGGGTTAAAACGTATGGTGTACGGGTAGGCTAAAAGAAAAAAAATAATTTTCTTAAAATAGTGTGGCGTTTTGGAAATGGGGGGTACAAAATTGTTGAAAAGATCACTTGCTGATCGATATAAAAGAAATAGAAAGAACTTGTTCACTTCATTTTTTTTCTTTTTTTTCTTTTTTGATAATTTTCGTAACTCTCTTTTTTTTTACAACTTTCAATATATAACTTTACAATGATAAAAATGAAAATACAATTTTTTTTGAATGTTTTTTTCACCACGAACCTATTTTGATCTTGATACGGACGTCGGCGCCTCTCAATTTATAAGCTCTGATACCAAATGATGTGATCTAGCCCGGGTAGACGAGTCAAATTCACGTAGTTGCCCGATCGTAGTTTGAGAGAGTCGTTCGTACCTCGGATTTTAGAAATAGAAGTGAAATGGATAGGTTTGGATAGCGGAAGGTTTTCAAAAGTTATGCAAAAGGGTAGTGATAGGTTCGGCTAAGGAAACAAGAAAGGATGTTGGATAGATGGCTCGGTTTGGTTAACAAGAAGAAAAGTTGAAAGATGGGGAATGGAAAAATGAACTCAACGTCAGGAATGATTCAACACTAAAAAGTGTCACCCCGATTCCTATATTGTTAAGGTGAAAAGATGGATAGTAGGATAGGTGAACACCACACCAAGATTGGTGATAAGTTCAAAACAAGTCAGTTGACGCCAGTAGCACAAGCTAGATAAGTCTTCGAAACTTGTACGAGATATGAGAGGAAGCAACCTCACAAGAACAAAGTTCATTAACAAATTTGCCAAAAGTCCTTTACAAATGAAATCGATAAACTATTTATACTAGTTTCTTAGGCTAACCGAATAGACAATTCATGAACTTAACTATTAAGCAATGAACCTAATTTAAGACATGAATATTCTTGAAAAATGACCATTGATGTCTTTTGTCCATGTTCGGCTGAATGGGGAGGTGAGTGGGCAGCTTCATGTATGAGCAAGCTTTGGAAGCCAAGGGAATGGTCTAGGTTCGGCCATGGGATGCATGAAACTCCCAAAGGGTGTCTCTTGGCCGAATAGGTGCTTAGGAAACTCCAAGGGTCCTCCCACATGCATTGGTTGTACATGGAACTTGGAAGGGGGCTTGAACCTAGCCGTACATGCACTTGCATTAATTACCCTCCATTCATGCATGTGTGCCGTCCAAGGGAGATGCACCTTTCAATATGCATTAACCTTCCATGTACATGAATGTATGTCCTCCAAACATTGAACCGAACCATTCATGAATCTTCTCGTTCAATGAACATTCCCGTTCATGCACCTTGCTTTAAATGCCATGAATGTATCTTCCAAATTCGGCTAACCTACAAAATTAAATAACAAAATTAAATAACACATAACTATTCATATAATTATAAATTAAATTAATAACTAAATACCTTAATAACACTAACTAAATTTGAACACAATAATTATAAGTCAACTTATAATAAATTCGGCTAGCTCAAATTGTCAAAAACACTTAGTGAGCTAAAATGAGCTAGGGAATTCAGTATGAGCTGTAGCAAACTTAGTTATAAGCTAGATTAAAACTTAATTTATTGAAATGAAAAAGGAATGAGCTGAATCGAGCTAAGTTCGAGCTCAAACGAGCTAAAACGAGCTCAAGTGAGCTGATGTGAGCTGAATGGCGCATGGGGGAGCTGAAGAGGAGCTGAGATCGGATTGTAATATGGTGCATGGAGTCATCAAGGAGTTGTTCTTAGCTCCTTCAACGTTAGGGAGCTGGTTATCATCCCAAATGTGCGTCACAAGGGCTGATATAGCATCTTGAAGTTGCTTGGTTCAAGCTCGGGTCATGGGACCTTTTGGCAGCTCAATGGATACTTGGTGTGCAGTCGAGGATGCCCCGGGTGTGCTCACATCAACTTATAAGCAAGCCTACGGGTCGGCTTCAAAAAGGTTATGCAAAGGTAATGAGAAAATGGGTGTGGGTAGGCTAAAAAAAAAGATATTTGGTTACTAAGTGTGGCATGAAAATGTTGGATGATAGTAGAAGGGAATTTGCTAATTGGGAATACAAAATGCAACTTTTCAACACTTTTATTTATATCACTTCGAAATTCCTTCTATTTTTTTCAATAACAAATGATAAATAGAAATGGAATACTTTGATTCATGAATTTTTTTATTTCTACAAACACTTACTCCAAAACTTCACGAACATCAGTACACCTCAAATTTTGCTAGCTCTGATACCAAATGATATGAACTCACCTCTATGATGATTCGAGTCATTTATGTTACCCGATCATAAAATGGAAAAGTATCGTTCTTTAATTTAAGCAATGGATGGATTTGACTAAGTAATTGTTTTTGGAAAACAAAAAGGGTTCAAAGGGCTAAGTGAATGATGGTGAAAGTGGTTAACAAAGAAACAATGTAGTTAAGGTGTTGGATAGGGTGGATAGATGAACTTAAGGACAATAATGAACCAATACTATGTAGAGTATTGACCCGAGATTTATAAGTCACTTAAGGTGGACCTTTACCTATTACCTAAAAAGGGAGGAACCAATGGTATAAATTTGGTAGAACGCCACACTCGAAATGAGTGATAAGTTTGAAAGAAACAGAATGATGCCACTAGTAAGCTAGATAAGTCATGCTGAGTCTAAAATGAAATAAGAGAGTTGAAAAACTCACAAAATGTTATAAACAATAATCAAAGGAGCAAAGGTTTTCTAACCAAAATAATGTCCTCTTACAATCTATTTATAAGCACTATTATGACTATTCAAATGCCTATTTGTGACCTTTCACCTTCAGCGATTAACTAAGGTTTTTACAAGCTTTAATTTTGTTTTTAAGTCATGTAAGGAAGCCAATAGTCATGTATTTTCACTTGATTCTGGTGTAGATGAAAAGGCATGTCTCTTCACTTTATAATTAACTTAGTGAACCCTTAATGTGTTATTTGGTGTCCCTTCATCTCCCTTAAATCGAATGTCAAAAGACTTGTGCATTCATCACTTTAATTGGCACCATAACTAGCTTTGAGTACATGAAACTGATCAGACTTGAAGAGTCACTCTTGGTCCATTTGAACAGCCACCATAATGAGCTTTGAAGGCTTGAAAAAAAGTCCAAAACTTAAAGAGCCAATTAGCCATATGAATAGTCACCTACAAGGTAGATAATTAAGTATTAAAGATACTCATAAGAATCAGCACACTAGAAACACTCATACACAAATTTATTAATGAACATACAGATCAAATCACCTTATTTAAAATGAAAATAAACACACTTTAATTTATGTAGTAAAAAGTAACAACCAAATTAAATAACATACTTATATAAATAAAATCAAACATATTTAACAACTAAGATGCTTAAATGCATGGTTTAAGATGTAAACTAAATGAACAAATGAGTTACTTAATGCATGACTTAATTTAATGATGCAAACTTTAACTAACATGGGAGTTACATAATGCATGTTATAATTTATGATGTAAACTTAACTTACATGAGAGTTACATAATGCATGACTTTATTAAATGCAGAACACATATTAATGATGTTCAAACTATGACATAATTAAAGACACACATTAAAATAACTAAAGTAACTAAAATAAATGAATCAAAGTCCTTATTTTCTAGTAGCCAAATTAACAAACTAAAATTAAAAACTTCATTTTGACTTGGGCCGCTCAAGTTTAGCCCAATCTCGGTGTCGACAAGTTGGGTCGTAACATGATGCGACCGGGTTTGCATCAACGTCAAAGCCTTTCGTACATCACTTGCTTTTGCAAACATGCTCATTTTCTCACACTTATTTTCTTTTCTCATTTTCTTTTCACTCTCTTTTATTGTTTTTCCTCTCTTTTTCTGATTTTTCTTTTCTTTTACATTTTCACTCTTTTCTTTTTCTCTCATTTGATCTATTGAATTTTTCAATTTCTTTTCATCCTCGTATACTTACTTCAGTGTCAATTGGGCTAATGTCACATTCTTTCCCATATGCTTGAACGTACACCTATTGGTATACTCATCATGGAGGACTCGTCTATCAAACTGCCACGGGCGTCCAAGTAACAAATGGCCCGCATGCATAGGCACAACGTCACAAAAAACTTTGTCAGAATATTTTCCTATGGAGAAAGACACAAGTACTTGCTTCATTACCTTCAACTCGCCACCATCATTGAGCCATTGAAGTTTGTACGGGCTCGGGTGCTTGGTGGTCAACAAACCTAGTTTCTCCACCATGAGAGTGCTCGCCATGTTTGTGCAACTCCCACCGTCAATAATGACACTACATATGTACCCTTGGACTTGGCACCGAGTATGGAATATGTTTTCTCTTTTTTGCTCATCTTCCACACTTTGGAGACTAAGGCTCCTTTTGACAATAAGAAGCTCACCGTCCACAGCATGTTCTACTTCTTCCTCCTCGTCGGATGTTGATTCAGACTCATTTTCAACCTCATCCTTAGACTCGATTTTGCCATTTGCGCGCACCACCATAGTGCTTTGATTTGGGCATTGACTTGCAATATGGCCTTTTTTGAGGGATTTGAAGCACTTGATGTCCCTCAAACGGTTGGAGGAACTCTTGGCCACTTTGCCTTTGCTGGCACTGCTGACTCTTTAGCTCGATTCAATGGAGTGTTTTTCCTAACACCTTGACTTCATTTTGAAGTGTTCGTGGTGGAATAGCCTCGGACAGCACTTTTGCGTTTTAGCTACTTCTCCACTTTGATGGTCGTGTGCACCATGTCCACCACCTTGACATAGTGTTGCAACTCCACAATATTGGCAATGTCTCAATTGAGACCAGCCAAGAAACATGCCATTGTTGCTTCACCATCTTCTTGCACGTCCGCTCTTATCATCACAACCTCTATTTCTTTGTAATAATCCTCCACGCTCCTCGACCCTTGGGTAAGGTTTTGGAGCTTTTGATAAAACTTACGATGGTAATAAGACGGAATGAATATCTGGTGCATCATTGCCTTCATTTTGGCCCATGTTCGTATTGGTGGTTCTCCGTTCCTTCTACGGCTCGTGGATAATTGGTCCCACCATATCATCACGTAGTCCAAAATCTCAATTGCTACTAACTTCACCTTTTTGTTCTTGGAGTAGTTATGGCATTCAAACATTAGTTTGATCTTCTTCTCCCACTTGATATAAGCTTCCAAATTTGATCAGCCTTGGAATGGTGGAATTGTTAGCTTGATGTTCTTAAAGCCATCATCAACACGTCCTCATTCTTGAGGGCCTCGATTCCTTGGACCACGTCATCTTTCACTTTGATTTAACACCTGGTCACTCTCCATATCACTAAGGTCAAACAACTCATCTTCGTGGACTCATTGCTGACCTCAATTCCTTGGTGGACTTGGGGGCGACCTCCCTCGTTGGGCTCTCTCCTCGACTTGATCAAGCCTTTCTTGAATTGGCTCCAACTTTAGGTCAAATAAACGTTCAACCTCACAAAGTAAGGCTTGTAGATTTAAGTCCAGTACATTCCAAACTAGTTGCCTCTCGGGTCTCTCCGCCATATTCCTTTTCGGGCTTCTTGACATAGTAAAGAAAAGCCTCACCACAAAACCTCATATTCACTTAGAAACAAAGAAAAGTTGTCACTCACACTCGTGTTTACACTCATTATATGGCTTTTTCTCCTCTCTAATGTGCTCACTCACTCGTGCCTTTTTCTACTTTTTCTTCTCTCGTGATTTTGTAAAAAGACTTGTTTAAGTATTATTGTAGTCTAGGGGTCGGTTTCAAATGGGTTAACGAGGGTAGTGATGTAAAAGGTGTAGGGTAGGCTGAAAGAAAGAAAAAAATAAAAATGGCTTTGAATGTAGCGTGTAGGGTAGATAATGATAGTAGGAAGCGGGATTACGACTAGATGAGCACAAACTTTCAATCACTTTTTTTGTAATAATTCTTTGAATCTCTTTTTTTTAATATATATAACTATAATATACTTGTAATACACGAAATAATGCTAATTTTTTAAATTTTTTTTACAAACCTATTCTGAGATGGCTTTGAATGTTCGTACTTCTCGTTTTAAGTAGCACTAATACCAAATGATACGAACTCACCTCAAAATAATGAGTTGAGTCATAGTTGTGCCTGATCGTCGAACGAAGAAGTATCATGCCAATTTGCAAGCTATGAAGGTATTTGTTTAAATATGAAGATAGGTGATGGAAATAGGTTGAAAATTGGCTAAGTATAAGTTGATTTGGCTCGACTAACAAAGAAATTAAAATAGATAAGTTGATAGATAGGTGGAATGGAAATCGAACTTAAGTGGCAAGAATGAACCAACACTAAGAAGAGTGTTGACTCGGGACTTACATGGCTTAAGGTGGTTTGATGAAGGAAGAAAGGGACCTTGACCCATTACCTAGCAAAGGTAAGAACCAAAGGTATAAGTTGGGTTGAACGCCACACTCAAATGAGAGTGATAAGTTTGGAATAGACAAGGTTGACGCCACTGACTAGCAGATAAGCCAATCTAAGTCTTTGAACAAAATTTGAGAGAAGTAAATCTCACAAAAATGACAGAATTGCATTCAAAGTTTCAAAAGTTCTTACAATAGGAAATGACCTACATATTTATAGCTAAAAAAACTAAGCTAGCTGAATAGTCAAGTGGCAGCTAAATGGACAGCTTTAAATAAACTAAAATTTCTAGAATAATTCAAGTAAATTCTAAGAAGCTTCCAAGCAAATTTCATATGCATGGAGAACGTCAATGGGCAGCTTTTAGATGCCTTAATTCAGCTAGAAAATTAATTGAAAAATTTGGGAGCTGAATTAACTCAAGTAGGTTCGGCCAAAGTGCTTGTATGTCTTTAATTGAGCTGCTTTGTTCAGCTGAATGGACCTGGGATTTAATGAGTAGCTTAGGTGAAGTGTGAACCAACAAAATTGAAAGGCCATTTGTGTGTGAACAAGCAAAACCAAACAGCCTTGAAGTGTGAAAGGAATGTGCAGCAATGTGAAAATCTTTTAAGGCTGCCTTGGAGACTTAGCCGGTCAGCTTGGGGAAGTAAAATAGCAGCTCTTTTGGCCATTGGACTCCTCGAAGAGTTGCTTGGTTAAGCTGAACCATCGGCACACCTTCATTCAAGCCATTCATGCATGTAGCGGCACCTATTAAATCAGCAAAATAATTGAGTTAAGACACATTAAAATTTGGCAGTAGCTATAATTAAGTTTGCACACTAATTCGGCTGGAGCTAAGAGAACACATTTAAAGTATGTAATAAACTTAGACAAATTTATGACATGTTTTAACTAGGACATATTTAAGTTTGGTAGTAGCCTAAGACAAATTAAAATCCGACTGGACAATTTAACAGAAATTAAATTCGTCCTAAGCTAGCTAATAAATGGGCATAAACTAAGACACATTAAACACAATTAAAATGTCCAGATTTGACAAATTAAACACATAATAATTATTTAAGCTGACTTTAATTTTAACTAGCTAAAACTATCACTTAATTTATTTTATCAATTAAATACAAAACTTAAAAAAATAAGAAGGAGCTCAATTGAGCTGAAACGAGCTGAAATCAGCTTGCAATAAGTTGCAAGGGAACTTTGTTGCGCTGGTGCAAGCTCGTTTGAATTCCACAACCAATGATGCAAGCTCAACTGATGCGATCGCGCCCCATGGTTCAGCTAGTTCGAGCAAGGATTCTATGGTGCTACCACAAGGTTCTGTCACTCGAGCTCGAGCCAAGAAGTTTAAGGAGTCTATCACAGCTTTTGTAGCTCAACTTTGGAATGAAACGCTATTAGGATACTCCGAGAAAGCTGATTCCAGCTCCTTGAACTCACCTTGCAATTACCTGCAAGTCCAGCTCAGCTCATCGAGCTCACCACCAGCTCAAGCAAGTTTCCATTCAACTCAAAACCAACTCACTAGCTTGGAATCAGCTCACTTCCAATTCCCCAGCTCAGGTCCAGCTCACTACCAGCTCATGAGTCCAAGCCCAGCTCGGTTTTAGCTCATGAGTTGAATTCTAGCTCATGAAGACTACTCTGACTTCATTTGACTATTGTTAAATTTTTATTTAATAAGTTCATTAATTAGTTAATTAATAAACCACATATTAAATTGTGTTCATATTAGTTTTATTAAATATGTCTTAAAAGTGTTTATAGATGTTAATTAATTTGTCATAACTGAATTTAATGTTTACATTGTGTTAACATTAGCTTGAATTAATTCTGTTCACATTTTCTTATAGAAACTCAATGGACATATGGAGCATGAAGCAACATGTCTTTTTTGGAGGTGCATGGACGGTTAAGAGCTTTGAATCTCCTAGGTGCATGTTCGGCTAAGTGCATGTATGGCCACATTCAATGTGTTCAAGGTTCATGAATGTTTCCATTCATGTATGGTGCTACTCCTTCATTTTCCAAGTGACTATTCGGCTAAAAGGAGGCTTCCCATTACTTCATACATGTGGCTGAACATCTCCCTCTATGAACCTTAAAATTCCATTCACATTATGTTCACATGGCATGGCCTTTCAATTCAAAGTGTTCACACCTATGGACTCTTCAAGAATTGGCATTCACACTTAATTTGGCTCATGAAGTCTCCTCAATTAATTCCCAACTCTTCACCAAGTAACATGAATTGATTGCCTCAATTACTCAAGTTGGCCGAATCTAGCTAATGTCAAGGGAGTCTTTCACTCATGATTCATTTCCTTAAGCATGAAGAACCTTCAAGACATCTCCACCATAGCCGAATCTGGTCATGAACATCAAAGGACTTCTTTCTAGAACTTTCAAGATGCATTCATGAGGCTTTTACTTAATTATTAAGTATGTAAAGTGTCCATTCGGCTAGCTAGTCTTTAGGCTATAAATACTTGTTATTTTTCTTTGTGAAAGAACTTTTTGGACTTTTTGTTAATGTGATGCTGCCAAAATTGTGAGGCAAAACTTTTCTCAAATTTCGTTCAAAGATTCGATTGGCTTCCTAGAGTTCTAGTTGTGTCAACAGTTGTTCTTTGTCGAAACCGAACTTATCACTACTCGTAGTGTAGCGTTCAAACATACCGAGGTTCCTATCTTGTTAGATAGTGGGTCAAGGTTTTCCTTTACTAAACCCAAACCGAACTAAAAGAGCCTATAAACAATGGGTCGATACCAAATCGGTATTGGTTCTTGTTTGCACTTTTTGTTCAACCCCATTTCTTCATTTACCAAATTGTACCTAAACCGGCCATTTCGTTCGTACCATTTCATAATACCATTTCGTTCTTACCCTTCACACCATTACGTCCATTTCTTCAATTCCCCTTACCTAATTGAACCAATTCATTCATCTATACCTATTCGAACCCTAAATCTGAACTTTCAATTCTTCTTACCTATTCCAATTTGAACCAAAACCAATATCCCTCTTTCCTTTCTGTACTAATTCAATAAACCAACTTCCAAACCCAATCTAATTCTTTCATCTTCTTTAAACTTCTTTCTCCACCTTCTTTCTCTTATCTGACCTTTCAATTAAACCTAACGTAACTTCTTGTCAACGATCGGGCACACTATTACGACTCGACCCTTCCGAGGCAGATCATATCATCTGGTATCAGAGCTACTAAAATGAGAAGTTCGTGCGATGAAATCATCTCTGAGCTAGTCCAAGTGTACGCAAGTAAGTAGGATCCAAAAAAAAAGAGTATAGAAAAAAATTTCGTATACCGAAGTTTTCTCATTTTGATTAGTTTGTTGCTGTTGCTATAAAAATAAAAATCTATGCAGCCGAAGAAAAAAAACGTGTACAAAAGTGTTCCTATTGTATTTAGTTTGCTGAAATAGTACAAAAAAAGGGTTATACAAGTTTAAAAAAATGGTTAAAAGTGGAAATTGTTTTATCATTATTCATTCCCGATCCTGAAATAGCTCTTCCATCCTTTTCTTTCCTTCTATTTGATTAGCCACACTAAAACCCAAACTTTTATTTACTTGTTAGCCTACCCTAGACCGAGTTCACCAATCCTTTGTTACCCTTTTGAACCGACCAACTAGGCCAAGGTCTAAGCCTTACAGATTTGCTACGAAATCACGAGAAAAGTTACGAGAGGTAAAAGGCACGAGAGTTGTGAGCACAATAGAGCGGAGGTAAAAGCCTATCCTCGAGCGTAAACACAAGTGTGAGTGAATCATCTTTCTTTTCCTTTTTGAGTGATTGTGAGGTTTTGTGGTGAGGTTTATTTGACTATAGTTTAAATGTCACAAGAGTCAGATCACAATATGGAAGACCGTCCAGCAAGACAACCCGTTCGCAACATCCCCGACTTAAATATGCAAGCCTTATTATGAAAAATGGAGCGACTCCTAGATCAAAGGCTCAACCCAATCGAAGTTCGATTATTCCAAGTTGAAACAATTGGCCAACGTGAAAGAACTCTCGAGGCGGCTACACAAAGGCGGGAGAGGCCAAATCAAAATCGGGGAAGACGAAGGTTCCAAGATGATGAAGCAAACGACCTTAGTGATCTTGAAAGCGAACAAGATTCTAATGCTAGTGATCGACGTAGGCAACACTGACAACGAGATCGAAGACGCGAAGATGATGATCTCAAGAACATTAAACTATCTATTCCACCGTTTCAAGGTAAATCAGATCCGGAGGCCTATCTTGAATGGGAGAAAAAGATAGAGTTGGTGTTCGAATGTCACAACTATTCTGAGAAAAAGAAGGTGAAACTAGCGGGGATAGAGTTCTCGGACTACGCCATGATTTGGTGGGATCAATTAACTACTAACCGAAGGCGTAACGGACAACGTCCTATTTCCACATGGGCTGAAATGAAGGCGACCATGAGGCGACACTTTATTCCCACGTATTACCACCGGGAGTTACACCAAAAACTCCAAAATCTAACGCAAGGGACTAAAAGTGTCGAGGACTACTTTAAAGAGATGGAAATCGCGATGATTCGCGCGGACGTGGAAGAAGACCCTGAAGCAACGATGGTGCATTTCTTGGCTGGTTTGAACTACGATATTGCCAATGTTGTCGAATTACAACACTACCTTGAAGTGGTTGACATGGTCCATATGGCCATCAAGGTAGAAAAGCAACTCAAACGAAAGGGTCCGAGTCGAGTATTTAGCACTTCCAACACTCTCAAATGGGGCCAAGGAACGAGTAAAGGTGTTTCCAATCCCCGAGGAAAGGAGTTCACGGCTCCTCCAAAAACCAATAAGAGTACCACCAAAGTGAACAAAGGCAAGGCACCCGAATCGTCCTTCAATCAAAATCGGGACATCAAGTGCTTTAAGTACCTCGGGAGGGGCCACATAGCAAGTCAATGTCCTAACCGAAGGACCATGGTGTTGAAGGCTGATGGCGAGATCGAAACGGAAGACAAGGAAGAGAAAGAGTCTGAATTGACTTTCGAAGTCGAGGAGGACTTAGTACAACCAATGGAAGGAGAACTACTAGTGGTAAAGCGAAGTCTAAGTCTCTAAGGCGCGGACAATGATCTTCAACAAGAGAACATCTTCCACACCCGATGTCAAGTTGGAGGCAAAGTATGTAGTGTCATCATCGATGGAGGTAGTTGTACCAATGTAGCAAGTACGATGATGGTTGAAAAGCTTGGTCTGCCCACAACTAAGCATCCGAGTCCTTACAAACTTCAATGGCTCAATGACGGAGGAGAGCTTAAGGTAACGAAGCAAGTACTTGTCTCTTTCAACATCGGCAAGTATTCAGATGAAGTTTTTTGTGATGTCGTATCGATGCATGCGGGGCATTTGTTACTTAGCCGACTGTGGCAATTTGATAGGAGAGTTCAACACGACGGTTATACCAACCGGTATACATTCAAATTTATGTGAAAGAATGTGACATTGGCGCCGTTGACTCCCAAACAAGTGTATGAAGACCAAATCAAGCTAAAAGCTTCTGTTGAGCAAATGAGAGAAAAAGAAAAAGAAAGTTGTAAAAAAATAAAAGAAGAGAAAAATAAGAAAAAGAAAACAAAAGAGAGTGACAAGAAAATATCCAAGAAAAAGAAGAAAAAGAAAAGAAAATCGAGAAAATGAGTGTTTTTGGAAGAGTTAGTGATGTGAGGGAGGCTTTGGAGATGAATCGAACTGTTCTTGTACTTTTGTACAAGGAAGCATTAATTTCTACTAACGATTTACCCGATACCCTACCCCCTCCTATTTTGTCTTTGTTGCAGGATTTCCAAGACGTTTTTTCGGAAGAAGTCGCGAGTGGTCTTCCACCACTTCGTGGAATCGAGCATCAAATTAATTTCGTGCCGGAAGTGATTATTCCAAATCGACCTGCTTACCGAGCCAATCCGGAGGAGACCAAAGAGTTGCAAAGACAAGTCAATGAACTGATGGAAAAAGGATACATTCGCGAGAGCCTAAGTCCCTGTGCTGTTCCCGTACTATTGGTACCGAAAAAGGATGGAACATGGTGAATGTGCGTGGATTGCCGAGCTGTTAACAAGATAACGATCAAATACTGCCATCCCATTCCTCGCTTAGAGGACATGTTAGATGAGCTTAGTGGGGCCAAGGTGTTCTCAAAAATCAATTTGAAGAGTGGCTACCACCAAATTCGGATGCGAGAAGGAGACGAATGGAAAACGGTATTCAAGACCAAGCACAGACTATACGAATGGTTGGTTATGCCTTTTGGCCTTACCAACGCTCCAAGTACGTTCATGAGACTAATGAACCATGTCTTAAGGCCTTTCATTGGTAAGTTTTGTGTGGTATATTTCGACGATATATTGATTTACAGCAAATCTATGGAAGAACATGTAAGTCATCTCAAATCTATTTTAGAAGTTTTGCGAAAAGAGACCTTATATGCTAATTTAAAGAAATGTTCTTTTTGTTCTAACAAAACTATTTTTCTAGGATTTGTAGTTAGTGCGGATGGTTTCGAGGTAGACCAAGAGAAGATTAAGGCCATACAAGATTGGCCAAGGCCTACGAGCGTTACGCAAGTTTGAAGTTTCCATGGCCTAGCAAGTTTCTACCGACGATTCGTTTCGAATTTTAGCACTATTGCTGCTCCACTTACGAGTGTTATTAAGAAAAATTCTTCTTTTATATGGAACGATGAACAAGAGAAATCATTTATAAAAATCAAAGATTGTCTCACTAACGCTCCTTTGCTTACCCTTCCAGATTTCTCGAAGACTTTTAAGATCGAGTGTGATGCTTCGGGCATTGGAATCGGGGTCGTGTTGACACAAGATGGACGTCCTGTGGCTTACTTTAGTGAAAAACTCAATGGAGCTGTACTCAACTATCCAGTGTATGATAAAGAAATGTACACGCTCATACGAGCCCTTGAGACATGGCAACACTACTTGTGGCCTAAGGAATTCGTTATTCACTCTGATCACGAAGCCTTGAAGCACATCAAAGGCCAACATAAGTTGAACCGACGCCACGCGAAGTGGGTTGAATACCTTGAGTCATTTCCGTATGTCATCAAATATAAGAAAGGTAAAGATAATATCATGGCTGATGTGCTCTCAAGAAGGTATACTCTGTTATCATATTTGGATTCTAAGATTCTTGGTTTTGCATTATTAAAAGATTCCTATGTAAACGATTTCGATTTTGGAGAGATATTTGTTTCTTGTGAGAAAGGCCCTTTTGAAAATTTTTATAGGTACAAGGGCTATCTTTTCTGAGAAGGTAAATTATGCATTCCTTGTGGATCTGTTCAAGACCTATTACTGTATGAGGCACATAGTGGCGGGCTTATGGGACACTTCGGAGTCAATAAGACGCTTGCCACTCTCCATGAACATTTTTATTGGCCGCAGATGCGAAAAGACGTGGAGCGAGTTTGCGAAAGGTGTATAGCCTGCAAAAAGGCTAAATCAAAGGTTCAACCCCATGGCTTGTACACACCATTGCCCATCCCTAAAGCATCGTGGATTGACATCTCCATGGACTTTGTTCTCGGACTTTCGCGCACAAAAATGGGGAAGGATTCTATTTTCATTGTTGTTGATAGATTTTCAAAAATGTCTCATTTTATTGCCTGTACTAAGACTGACGATGCCGTTCATGTTGCGAACTTGTTTTTCAGGGATATCGTTAGACTACATGGCATTTCTTGAACGATCGTGTCGGACTGAGATGCAAAATTTTTAAGTCACTTTTGGAGGACTTTGTGGGGTAAATTAGGGACCAAACTTCTGTTTTCAACCACCTGCCACCCCTAAACCGATGGCCAAACGGAAGTTGTCAATAGAGTTCTATCTACTTTGCTTCGGGCCATCGTTCGGAAGAATTTGAAGACGTGGGAGGATTGTCTACCCCATATTGAGTTTGCATATAATCGTTCTATCCATTCTGCGACTAAATTCTCCCCATTTGAAATTGTTTACGGTTTTAATCCCTTGACTCCTTTAGATTTATTGCCTTTACCTATTGATCAGTTTGTCCATGCAGATGCGAAGAAAAAGGTAGATTTTGTCAAGGATTTACATAGCAAGGTGCGGGCCAATATCGAGGCTAGGACTAAGTCCTATGTGTGTAATGTGAACAAAGGCCGAAAACGAGTAGTTTTTGAACCTGGAGAATGGGTTTGGATTCATATGAGCAAGGAGCATTTTTTGACCCAACAAAAATCTAAACTACTGCCTCGCGGAGACCGTCCTTTTCAAGTTTTAGAGCAAATAAATGAAAATTCTTATAAATTTGACTTGCCAGGAGATTATAATGTCAGCGCTACTTTTAATGTGTCAGATTTAACCCCTTTTGATGCAGATTTTGACTTGAGGACAAGTCGTTTTGAAGAGGGGGGAATGATGCGATCGCGCCCCATGGTTCAGCTAGTTCGAGCAAGGATTCTATGGTGCTACCACAAGGTCCTGTCACTCGAGCTTTAGCCAAGAAGTTTAAGGAGTCTATCACAGCTTTTGTAGCTCAACTTTGGAATGAAACGCTATTAGGATACTCCGAGAAAGCTGATTCCAGCTCTTTAAACTCACCTTGCAATTACCTGCAAGTCCAGCTCAGCTCATCGAGCTCACCACTAGCTCAAGCAAGTTTCTATTCAACTCAAAACCAGCTCACTAGCTTGGAATCAGCTCACTTCCAGTTCCTCAGCTCGGGTCCAGCTCACTACCAGCTCATGAGTCCAAGCCCAGCTTGGTTTTAGCTCATGAGTCGAATTCTAGCTCATGAAGACTACTCTGACTTCATTTGACTACTATTAAATTTTTATTTAATAAGTTCATTAATTAGTTAATTAATAAACCACATATTAAATTTAGTTCATATTAATTTTATTAAATATGTCTTAAAAGTGTTTATAGATGTTAATTAATTTGTCATAACCGAATTTAATGTTTACATTGTGTTCACATTAGCTTGAATTAATTCTGTTCACATTTTCTTGTAGAAACTCAATGGACATATGGAGCATGAAGCAACATGTCTTTTTTGGAGGTGCATGGACGGTTAAGAGCTTTGAATCTCCTAGGTGCATGTTCGGCTAAGTGCATGTATGGCCACATTCAATGTGTTCAAGGTTCATGAATGTTTCCATTCATGTATGGTGCTACTCCTTCATTTTCCAAGTGACTATTTGGCTAAAAGGAGGCTTCCCATTACTTCATACATGTGGCCGAACATCTCCCTCCATGAACCTTAAAATTCTGTTCACATTATGTTCACATGGCATGGCCTTTCAATTCAAAGTGTTCACACCTATGGACTCTTCAAGAATTGGCATTCACACTTATTTTGGCTCATGAAGTCTCCTCAATTAATTCCCAACTCTTCACCAAGTAACATGAATTGATTGCCTCACTTACTCAAGTTGGCCGAACCTAGCTAATGTCCAAGGGAGTCTTTCACTCATGATTCATTTCCTTAAGCATGAAGAACCTTCAAGACATCTCCACCATAGCCGAATCTGGTCATGAACATCAAAGGACTTCTTTCTAGAACTTTCAAGATGCATTCATGAGGCTTTTACTTAATTATTAAGTATGTAAAGTGTCCATTTGGCTAGCTAGTCTTTAGGCTATAAATACTTGTTATTTTTCTTTGTGAAAGAACTTTTTGGACTTTTTGTTAATGTGATGCTGCCAAAATTGTGAGGCAAAACTTTTCTCAAATTTCGTTCAAAGATTCGATTGGCTTCCTAGCGTTCTATTTGTGTCAACCGTTGTTCTTTGTCGAAACTGAACTTATCACTACTCGTAGTGTGGCATTCAAACATACCGAGATTCCTATCTTGTTAGATAGTGGGTCAAGGTTTTCCTTTACCAAACCCAAACCGAACTAAAAGAGCCTATAAACAACAGGTCGATACCAAATCGATATTGGTTCTTGTTTGCACTTTTTGTTCAACCCCATTTCTTCATTTACCAAATTGTACCTAAACCGGCCATTTCGTTCGTACCATTTCATAATACCATTTCGTTCTTACCCTTCTTACCATTACGCCCATTTCTTCAATTCCCCTTACCTAATTGAATCAATTCATTCATCTATACCTATTCGGACCCTAAATCCAAACTTTCAATTCTTTTTACCTATTCCAATTCAAACCAAAACAAATATCCCTCTTTCCTTTCCATACTAATTCAATAAACCAACTTCCAAACCCAATCTAATTCTTTCATCTTCTTTAAACTTCTTTCTCCCCCTTCTTTCTCTTATTCGACCTTTCAATTAAACCTAACGTAACTTCTTGTCAATGATCGGGCACACTATTACGACTCGACCCTTTCGAGGCGGATCGTATCATCAACCAAGGAGTTAGATGTCGAACCTATGGAGCTGCCATTGGGACCAATCACTCGAGCTCATGCCAAAAGGTTTCAAGAAGCTTTGTCAAGTTACATTGCTCGATTTGGAATAGAAGGAATGGCCGAACATCAAGTGACAAGCTCAAGTAGCTCATTTTACAACGTTCTACAAGCTGATTTAGTTTATTTCAGCTCAAGGGAGCTCAATTCAACACAAAGCTAGCTCATTGAGCTGATTTCAATTTATTTTACTTAATGCATTTATGTGGCTGGAATAAATTTAATTAGTTGTGTTAGTTAATTAGTTAAATTTTAGCTTAAATAATTAATTAATTTAATGTGTCTTAAATCTAGACATTTTAATTTAAATTATTAAATTTGTCTTATTATACATAGTTTTAATATTTTAGTTTAGGACATCAATTTAATGTGTCTAGCTTAAGGACAAATTTAATAGATGCTGCTAATTAAATTTGCCTTAACCAAATTAATGGTATCCTAACTCATTTAATTTGCTGCCATTTAATTTGTCTAAGAGCATGCATGGGACGGCATGGAATGTGCAGGCAACAAATGCACCCTTTCGTGGACCTCAAGGGCCAAAGGTGGTGGTGATTTATTTCCTGAAGGATGGCCGGCCAACTTCCCTAAGTAGCATCTTTGTGTTCACATTTTGCTAAAGGTTCTTTTCAAACCAAAGGCTGATTGGTCCCATGTTTTCACACCTAAGGACTATACATATTTGTCCTTTCACACTTTAGGGGCTGTTGGAGTGCCCAAAATGCTCATTAAAGCTGAGTCCTTTTAGCTCAACCAAGCAGCACATTTAAGGAGCAATCAAGCTGGTTTTAAACCCCTTGGCCGAACATGGACAACACCATTCAGCTACCCCACCAACTCAATCAATGCTTAGCTAAATAATCAGCATCTAGAAGGTGTCTACTGATTTTTTTCAAGCTAGGAATGTTCTAGGGACGTCTAAGAAATTTCCAGCCTCTTTCTAGCTTAATTAAGCCGTCCATTCAGTGTCCCATATGGCCATTCGACTACGCTTTGTTTAGGCTATAAATATGAGTAGTCTATCACTTGTAAAAGGCTAATGAACAATTTATGAACTTTGTTTATTTTGTGAGATTGTTTTCAATTCTCATTGTTCTCTAAAGATTTGTCTGACTTATCAAGTAACCTTGTGGCGTCAACCCGTCTTTGTTCAAACTTATCACTTTGTTCCAAAGTGTGGTGTTCAAATTATACTGAGGTTCCTATCATCTTTGATAGCGGGTCGAGGTTTCATCAACTTTTTCATCAACTATCCAACACCCATTCATCGCCTTCCCGACTTAGGTGTTCTCATAAGTTAAAGGTTAACACACCGATATTGTGTTAGTTCTTACTTGAACCCTTAGTCGAACCCTATCCACCATTTCTTAAACTATCCAATAACCATATCGAACCATTTTGAGCCTAGCTCTTTCTTTCTGAACAAACATTCTCGAAAGAACCTTAACTTACTTGATTTATGATCGGCCAAATGTTACGACTCAAATCTCAATCGAGGTGAGTGCGTATCAAGTTGGTATCAAAGCTGGTTAAATCGAGGTAAGAATCGACATTTTTGTACCCTCAAGATTGAATATTAGTAAAAAAGTCAAAAAAATCAATAAAAAATTTATTTACAAAAAAGAGAAGTATATATATTCATTAAAAAAATTATTACGAATTAAAAAAAATTGAGTATAAAAAAAAGGTGAAGTATCAAAAGTTCTTTTGCTGTTCATATCTTTTCATTTCCCGATCTTCAAAGTTTTGTTCTATCATCTTATACACCAACACCACACTAAACCAATATTTCTCTTCGCTTCAGCCTACCCCTTAATCCTTACATTGTTCCTCACCTAACCATATCACTTTTGTAAGCCGACCCCAATGGTATCAATTCATCTACATAGTCCGAGGAGAACTTTGAGAGGCAAAAACTGAGCAGTAAAAGGCAAGAGAATGGTGAGACTATCCAAGAGAAATAAAACCCAAAATTGAGTGATGTGAGCACACCCGGGGCATCCTCGAATGCACACCAAGAATCAATCGAGCTTCCAAAAGGCCCCATGACTCGAGCTCGAACCAAGTAAATTCAAGATGCTATATCAGCCTTTGTGTTGTGCATTTGGGATGATAACAAGGTCCACGACATTGGAGGAGCTAAGGACAACTACTTGAAGACTCCATGCACCATTTTGCAATCCGATCTCAGCTCCTCTCCAGCTCCCCATGCGCCATTCAGCTCACATCAGCTCACTTGAGCTCGTTTTAGCTCGAATTTAGCTCGTTTTAGCTTATTCCTTTTTCATTTCAATAAACTAAGTTTTAATTTAGCTTTTAACTAAGTTTGCTACAGCTCATGTCGAATTCCCTAGCTCAACTTAGCTCACTAAGTGTTTTTGACTATTTGAGCTAGCCGAATTTAATATGATAGTTGACTTATAATTATTATGTCCAAATTTCGTTAGTGTCAATAAGTTGTTTAGTTACTATTTTAAATTATAATTATATGAATAGTTATGTGCTATTTAATTATTTTATTTAATTCTGTAGGTTAGCCGAATGTGGAAGATTCATTCATGACAAGGTGCATGAACGGGAATGTTCATTGAACGGGAAGATACATGCATGGATCGGTTCAATGTTTGGAAGCTATACATTCATGTACATGGAAGGTTAATGAATATTGAAAGGTGCATCTCCCTTGGACGGTACACATGCATGAATGGAGGATTTAATGCAAGGTGCATGCATAGAAAGGTTCAATGGACGGCAATCAAGAGACATATGCATGTTCATGATGGTCATTCATGTATTTGAAGATTCATGGATCAAATTAATGATGGAACATGCATTGGATGGTTCATGTATTGATCATGTGTTCACACTTTGTGTTCACACCATGATGACCATTCGGTTGGACATTCACACACAAGAGTCTACTCAAGCTCCTTGTTCACACCAAGTTTGACCCTTCATGAAGCCTCATTTAATTAAGCCACTCATGGTGAAACAACATGAATTAAAGGCTCCATTAAAGGAGTTAGCCGAATCTAGCCATGCATGTATGAAGATCATTTATCCAAGTACATCAATGCATATTCATGAAGCTATCCACTCACCTCTCATTCGGCCGAACATGGACAAGGATACCATTGGTCATTTTTCTAGAAAGTTTCATGTCTTAATTAGGTACATTACTTAATCGTTAAGTTCATGAATGGACTATTCGGCTAGCATAAGATACTAGTATAAATAGTTTGTTGATTTCATTGTAAAAGGACTTTTGCCAAATTTGTTAATGAACTTTTGTTCTTGTGAGGTTGCTTCCTCTCATATCTCGTACAAGTTTCGAAGACTTATCTAGCTTGTGCTAGTGGCGTCTACCGATCTTGTTGAACTTATCACCAATCTTGGTGTGGCGTTCACCTATCCTTCTATCCATCTTTTCACCTTAAAAATATAGGAATCGGGGTGACACTCTTTAGTGTTAAATCATTCCTGATGTTGAGTTTGTTTTTCCATCCCCCATCTTTCAACTGTCTTTCTTGTTAACCAAACCGAACCATTATCCATCACTCATCTCTGTTACACATAACCGAACCTATTACCAAACTTATCCTTCTAGAAACTTTCTGCTTATTCTTTTCCATTATTTTACTTTTATTATTAAAATTCGAGGTACAAACGACTCTTTTGAACTACGATCGGGCAACTACGTGAATTCGACTCATCTACCCGGGCCGGATCACATCATTTGGTATCAGAGCTTGTAAATCAAGAGGCGTCAACATTCGTATCAAGATCAAAATAGGTTCGTGGTGAAAGAAAAAAATTCGAAAAAAATATTCGAACAAAAAAAATTGTATTTTCGTTTTTATCATTGTAAAGTGCTATATTGGAAGTTATAAAAAAAAGAAGAGAAAGAAATACGAAATTATTAAAAAAAGGGAAAAAAATAAAGTGATCAAAGTTCGATTCTATTGTTTTATATTTCTTCCGATTGTCTTATATTCTTTTCATCAATTTTAACCCCCCCAAAACGCCACACTACTTTAAAAATTATTTTTTTCCTTTAGCTTACCCGTACACCATACGTCTTATCCCTTGTAACCGTTTGAAGCCCACCCCAAAGCACCTTGTCAAGTCAAAAGAAACAAAATGCGAGGTTACGAGAGTAAGCTTGAGTGGTAAAAGGCTACAGTGTGTGAGAACATTTGAGAGTTTGAAAAAGCCTAAAAACAAGTGCAAACACGAGTAGAGTGTTCCTCAATATTTCTTTGCGAGTGAACTAGTGAGGTTTGTGGTGAGGATTTAATCATTTGGTTCTATTTTAATCATTTTTTTCTTTCTCTAAATCATGTTGCAAGAAGAATTTTTAGAATTTGAATTTCAGTATTTGTTGAAAGAGATGGAGTGCATGCTCGACCGAAGAATTGAGCCGATCCAAGAAAAATTAGATCATCGAGCCAGAACACAACGAGAGCAAATTACTCCAAGTGAAATGGCAGAAATGATAGTGCCAAGGAGACGAACATCCAATGAATGTTCAAGAAGAGATTCTTATCGCGAATCCTATTCCTCGAGGAATCCAAGACAAAAAGTAGCAAACTTTGAGTCTGAGATCTTTCAAGATGACGAACAAGAAAGTATAAGTTATTCGACATATGCCTCAAAGAAATCATCTGCAAAGGAGTCCTTACGAAGGAGTGAACGTGAATCCTATGTAAATCATTCCATTCATACCCAACAAAACTCATCTCATTTTGATTCTTTTGTTTTATCTTCATTTTGTAGAGAAAGGAAGCGAGAAAAAGAAATAAAAAGAAGAGAGAGACAAGAAAATATTATGAGAGAAAATGAGAGAATTTTGAATGAAATCGAGAAAAGAAAAAAAAGAAACAAAAGAAAATGAGTGTGAAAGAAAAGAAAATGAGAGGAAAAAAATGAAATTGAAAAAGAATGTGAGAAGAAAAAGAAAATTGAAAAAGAAATTGAGTCTGAAGAGAGAAAAGATATTGAGCAAGAAACGAGTGTTGTCGATGAAAAAGAAATGAGAAAAAGAGATGCAAGAGAGCAAGAAAAAGTGAGGAGTGTAACTACTAACCTACATGTGAGATTTCCTCGTGCTGTTCCTTTTCAGATTTCTGAAGACCCGAGCAAAGAATTTCGACTTCAATACCTGTCCGAGGAGAAAAGATTTACGTTGATTGAAAGAGGTAACATTCTTAACGATCCTCGTTCGCCTTTGCCAAAAGGTAAGCAAGGTATGAGTTTTGAAGTTTTTAAAACACATCAGCCTCATTCGATTGTTGACAGAAACTTTATTAATGTTTTGGGTTTTGAAAAGCACTTGTACCATGACATGGTTGATTATTCTTTCTTGATTAGTAATGATTTGATTGTTTCAAGTGTTGATAATAAAAACATTGCTCATAAAGTATGTGTTGTTGACGAGTATGTTGGTGAAGTAATCATTAATCGGCAATTGCAAGGTTTGGTTATGCAAGATAATGAGCTATATAAACCTTTGTGTTTGCTTGATTGTGGAGAAAATGTGTGGACGAGATTTGAAACATATGAATGTTTAAAAACTTGCATGTCTAATTTTCCTTTGATTCGTTTGTGTGATAAAACGTTGACTTGTAAAATGCCTAGTTCATTTGATTTTGATGATGGTTGTTTAATGCTATGGTCTAAGGGATTTGAACATCATTTGCATACTCATAACTTTAGTTTGTTTCATGTTCCTACCATGTTGACAGCCAATAAATATTCAAGTCAATGTGAAATGGTAAGTAAAAATGTCATTTTTGATCCCGGTGATTTTTATTCTTTATTGATGATTAACGGACTTGATTCAAGGATTTTTTATTTTCGAGATTCTAACTGTCGAAAGTTTTATTACTCTGGATCAATATTACTTGAAATCAAGCCTTTTGAATTTCGTGTGAATGGATGTGTAAACCATTTGTGCTTATTTGATGTTTTGTCTTTAAATCTAAACATAAAGTTGTGGATTTGTGAAAAGTTGCAAATGTTAAATCAAAGTTTTGGTTTTATATCATTGTTCATAGAATTTGAGTCGTGGACTTTTGATGTTCAAAATTTTGAGTCACGAATGCTTCATGGATCTAGATTGTTTTCAACAAAGAACAAGGTAAGATCCAACTTTACTTTTGATCCCGGCATTGGTTTATTTGCCCAAGTTTGGCTTAAGAAGCTGGAGCAAGATTGTATGTTCTTAATTTGGTGTTCCCCTAAACTTTTTCTTTATTTTGTTGTTGAAACTTTGAAATGGCCTATCCAAAAAGAAGAAGGACATGTGACTAATATTTTGTCTTTTCGAGTCTTGTGTGACTTTCAGGTTATTGTGAGCCATTCTACCCCATTCGACAACCAAGGGCCTAGTGACGACGAACACTTTTTCGCAAGCAAATGGCCCGACTTGAGGACAAGCCGCTTTGAAGACGAGGGGAATGATGTGAGCACACCCGGGGTATCCTCGAATGCACACCAAGAATCAATTGCGCTTCCAAAAGGCCCCATGACTCGAGCTCGAACCAAGCAAATTCAAGATGCTATATCAGCCTTTGTGTTGTGCATTTGGGATGATAACAAGGTCCATGATGTTGGAGGAGCTAAGGACAACTACTTGAAGACTCCATGCACCATTTTGCAATCCAATCTCAGCTCCTCTCCAGCTCCCCATGTGCCATTCAGCTCACATCAGCTCACTTGAGCTCGTTTTAGCTCGTTTGAGCTCGAATTTAGCTCGTTTTAGCTCATTCCTTTTTCATTTCAATAAACTAAGTTTTAATTTAGCTTTTAACTAAGTTTGCTACAGCTCATGTCAAATTCCCTAGCTCAACTTAGCTCACTAAGTGTTTTTGACTATTTGAGCTAGCCGAATTTAATATGATAGTTGACTTATAATTATTATGTCCAAATTTCGTTAGTGTCAATAAGTTGTTTAGTTACTATTTTAAATTATAATTATATGAATAGTTATGTGCTATTTAATTATTTTATTTAATTCTGTAGGTTAGCCGAATGTGGAAGATTCATTCATGACAAGGTGCATGAGACGGGAATGTTCATTGAACGGGAAGATACATGCATGGATCGGTTCAATGTTTGGAAGCTATACATTCATGTACATGGAAGGTTAATGAATATTGAAAGGTGCATCTCCCTTGGACGGCACACATGCATGAATGGAGGATTTAATGCAAGGTGCATGCATAGAAAGGTTCAATGGACGGCAATCAAGAGACATATGCATGTTCATGATGGTCATTCATGTATTTGAAGATTCATGGATCAAATTAATGATGGAACATGCATTGGACGGTTCATGTATTGATCATGTGTTCACACTTTGTGTTCACACCATAATGACCATTCGATTGGACATTCACACACAAGAGTCTACTCAAGCTCCTTGTTCACACCAAGTTTGACCCTTCATAAAGCCTCATTTAATTAAGCCACTCATGGTGAAACAACATGAATTAAAGGCTCCATTAAAGGAGTTAGCTGAATCTAGCCATGCATGTATGAAGATCATTTATCCAAGTACATCAATGCATATTCATGAAGCTATCCACTCACCTCTCATTCGGCCGAACATGGACAAGGATACCATTGGTCATTTTTCTAGAAAGTTTCATGTCTTAATTAGGTACATTACTTAATCGTTAAGTTCATGAATGGACTATTCGGCTAGCATAAGATACTAGTATAAATAGTTTGTTGATTTCATTGTAAAAGGACTTTTGTCAAATTTGTTAATGAACTTTTGTTCTTGTGAGGTTGCTTCCTCTCATATCTCGTGCAAGTTTCAAAGACTTATCTGGCTTGTGCTAGTGGCATCTACCGATCTTGTTGAACTTATCACCAATCTTGGTGTGGCGTTCACCTATCCTTCTATCCATCTTTTCACCTTAACAATATAGGAATCGGGGTGACACTCTTTAGTGTTGAATCATTCCTAACATTGAGTTCGTTTTTCCATCCCCCATCTTTCAACTGTCTTTCTTGTTAATCAAACCGAACCATATCTATCACTCATCTCTGTTACACATAACCGAACCTATTACCAAACTTATCCTTCTAGAAACTTTCTACTTATTCTTTTCTATTATTTTACTTTTATTATTAAAATTCGAGGTACGAACGACTCTCTCGAACTACGATCGGGCAACTACGTGAATTCGACTCATCTACCCGGGCCGGATCACATCATTGAGTGACTTTTCCTTGTGAGTGACGTGTGAGTTTTTGTTGTGTGACTAAATTTTCATGTCTAGAAGCCCCGAGAGAAATCAAATAGAGGGAGGAGGTTTGTGACCCATTCGCAATGCTGCAAGTGGAGGAGTGTCGGATTTGAATTATACAAGCCTTAATGCGTGAGATGGAAAGGCTTTTTGATTGTAAGCTCGAGCCCATCGAGGATCGACTCTACTAAGTAGAGGCATGAGGACAATGAGAACAAACCTCCGAGGATGTCAGACGTAGGCGTGGGCATCGAATCAGGAGGAGCCTTATGAGTCAAGTGATCAAGAGAGCAACCACTCATCTGTTTGAAGTGTATGGAATTGAGGCCAACGTAATCAGGGTCATCAAGAAAGAGATCGTCCCGATGACAACCTCAGAAACATCAAAATGTCCATACCGCCATTCCATGGTAAAAATGACCCGGAAGCATATTTGGAGTGAGAAAAGAAATTCGAGCTCGTCTTCAAGTGTCATAATTACTCAGAGATCAAAAAGGTGAAACTCATAGCAATAGAGTTTTCTGAGTACGCAATTGTATGGTGGGATCAGCTCGTAACTAGCCGAAGGAGGAATGGCGAGAGGCCTACCTCTACGTGGGCCGAAATGAATGCTGTCATGAGGAAATGATTCGTTCCCTCATACTACCATAGGGACTTGTATCAGCAGCTACAAAATCTCACTCAAGGCAACCGTAGCGTCAAAGATTACTACAAAGAAATGGAGGTTACCATGATTCAAGCCGACGTGGATAGAGATCGTGAAGCAACGATGGCGAGGTTCCTAGTTGGCTTGAACCGTGATATTGCCAATATCTTGGAACTTCAACACTATGTTGAAGTGATAGACATAGTCCATATGGCAAGAAAAGTCGAGAAACAATTGAAATGGAAGGGAGCTAATCGATCCTATCCATCATCTTCTGCCAACAAATGGAGTCAAGGGACAAAAAAAGTTCCTAATCGCTCCAAGGAGCCTTTCGTTGCTACCAAGCCCAATCAAACAAGTGGTGAAACTAGCAAGAACAAGAACGAGCCTACTTCCAACCATTCTCGCGATATCAAATGTTTTAAGTGCCAAGGGAGGGGGCACATTGCTAGTCAATGTCCCAATCGTCAGGTGATGGTGGTTCGACCAAATGGTGATATTTAGTTCAAAGATGAAAAGGAGGAAGAACCTGAAATTCCCACCGATGAAGAAGAAGAACTCGAGATGTCCGTTGACAGAGAGATCCTCATTGTGAAACGAAGTCTAAACATCCAAGGAGTTGAAGATGAACAATAATGAGAAAACATTTTTCACACTCGTTGCCACATTCAAGGCAAGGTGTGCAGCCTTATAATGGACAGAGGGAGTTGCACCAATGTCGCGAGTACCATGCTCATTGAAAGACTTGGTTTAGCCACTACGAAGCACCCAAATCCTTACAAATTGCAATGGCTAAATGACAGTGGTCAACTCAAAGTAACCAAACAAGTGAAGGTGGCGTTCTCAATAGGCAAATACTAAGATGAGGTGATTTGCGACGTTGTGGCGATGCATGTGGGACACCTTCTGCTAGGGTTTCCTTGGCTATTTGATCGAAGAGTAGTTCATGACAGATGCACGAATAGGTATTCGTTCAAACATCTTGGAAGAAATGTTACGTTAGCCCCTCTCACACCAAAGTAAGTTTATGAAGATCAGCTCAAAATGAAGCAATCTGTGGAGAGATCAAAAGAAGAGAGCAAAATAAAAAGAATGAAAAGAAAAAGAGTGGAAAAAGTGAGAAAACTGAGTTAAAAACACAAGTGACAAAAGAAAAAGAAAAAGAGAGTGAGAATGAAAAAACAAGTGTTTTTGCAAGAAAGTGAGAGATTCGAAGCTTAATATTGACAAAGCAACCCATTCTTGTACTTATGTACAAAGAATGCTTGTTGGAAACTAACAAGATTAAAAGAACTTTGCCTTCTCCTATTATTTCTTTGTTACAGGAATTTGGAGACGTATTTCCCGATGAAGTGCTAAACGAGTTGCCTCCCATTCGAGGCATCGAGCACCAAATCAACTTTGTGCCTGGTGCTGTTATTCTGAATAGACCTACTTATCGGAGTAATCTCGAGGAAACAAAAGAGTTGCAAAGGTAAGTAGCCAAGTTAATGGAAAAAGGCTACATCCACAAAAGCTTAAGTCCATGTGTGGTTCCTATCTTGTTGGTACCTAAAAAGGACGATTCGTGGTGAATGTGTGTTGATTGTCGTGCCATCAATAAGATCACCGTCAAATATCGACATCCCATTCCCTGTCTCGATGACTTGCTTGACGAACTTAGCGGAGCCCAACTCTTTTCAAAGGTTAACCTAAAGAGTAGCTATCATCAAATCTGTATGCGAGAGGGAGACGAATGGAAAATCGCATTCAAGACTAAGTATGGTTTGTATGAATGGTTGGTAATGCCATTCGGTCTTACAAATGCACCTAACATTTTTATGCATTTAATGAATCATGTTTTGTGTGCTTTTATTGGAAATTTTTGCATTCTATATTTTGATGATATTTTGATCTATAGCAAGTCATTAGAAGATCATGTTCAGCATCTGCGTGTGGTGTTAGAAGTTTTGCAAAAAGAGGTACTTTACGCTAACTTAAAAAAATGTTCTTTTTGCACTAATGAGGTTGTGTTCTTAGGTTTTATGGTGAGTGCCCGAGGTTTACAAGTTGACCAAGAAAAGGTGATGCGATCCGCCTCAGGGTGAGTCAAGTCATATACGAGTTTGCCCGATCATCTACGAGAAAGTATCGTTCGGCTCTTTTAAAGAAGATGTTTTTAGGTTAAATAATGCGGAAGCTATTTAAGGGGTTCAAAGGTAGGGTTTAAAAGATGAAATATATAAAGGTTCAGTTTTTAAAAGAAGCAAAAGAATGAAAATAGATTGAAGGTAGTTTAATAAATGATGGTTATGGAAGATGGTGAACTTAAAAGCAAGCACGAATCAATATTAGAAAATATCAACCCAAATGCTTATAGGCTTTCAAGGTGGAGGATGAAAGTGATAAACCTCGACCCGTTACTTAGCAAAGTAGGAACCTTGGTATAAGGGTGAACGCCACACTCGGTTGAGTGATAAGTTCAAGGAAGAACAAGGTTGACGCCACTACTAGGTAGATAAGTCAACAAAGTCTCAAACAAAGTTTAGAGAAGAAAATTCTCACAAGATTAAATTCGATAAAAATTTTGGCAAAAAGTCCTTACAAATGAAAGAAAACAAATATTTATAGGCACATAGATGACCATTCAAATTCGGCATCTAGGTGTTCACACAATAATAAAAACGTTCACACTAATGTATTAAAATAGTTCATAAATTCGGCAGATTCATGCACTAGTTGAATGGACACTTCCTTCCCCCCAAGTGTGCGCATGAATGCTTAGTCATAAAGAAAGGCTTCAAATGACTTGTATGTGCACCAAAGGTTGCATTCATCTCCTTGGGACGTTCATGCACTTGTATGGAACATGTATCCTCATAATTAAACACTTTAATGGCATGTAGGTTCATAAATGGCAGCATGAACCTAGTAAATTCGTTCACCCCTTTGTGCATGCACTTAATTCAATCAAGTGTTGAATTATTGAGTTAATTCCTTCCTTTGGACGTTCTTGAACCCATCCATGCATGTGTAGTAGCTTATAGGTCAATTCAAAGTGTGAACATGTTCAAGGAGCTCTATGGTCAATATAGAATTAGTTAGCAGCTACTTCTTGGCCGAATAAGTGCCTTGGAAAGTTAGGAGACAGCCACCATACATGCACTTAAGCCATTCATTCATTCTATCATCTCATGCATTTGATCCATTCATGGACTAGCCTTTAATGTCCATACATGCATTCGACACATGCATGAATTTGTAGAAACATTGCATCTAGCCGTACATGTACCAGCATTTAATACTTCTTCATTCATGAGTGTGGAATGCCCAAAAGAGATGTTTCTTCATCCATACATTGTGCCGTCCTTGATCATTGTATCTATAAAAAAATAAAATCAAATTATGAGACATCATGTGAACACATTAATGTCATGCATTAAATCGGCTAAAATGTGAACATGATTAAAATATGTAATGACTGTGACATATTAAAACAAATATTAATATAAGTCAAATTTGATGCTTAAATAATTATGTTCAGATTTTATTTAATGCATTAAAGTCTAAAACCGGTTTTGAGCTAAAATGACTAAGCTTTAGCCCTTAAGCTAAAGTTGAGCTGAGATTAAACTCCTAAGCTGAAGTTGAGCTAAGGTTTAGCTCATGAGCTGAATATGAGCTAGGAGTGAGCTCAGTTTAGCTCAGGCAAGTTGGATTGAGCTCGAATAAGCTGGATTTGAGCTGGACAGAGCTCGTGGAGCTGGAAACGAGCTGGGATCAGCTTGCCAACATGTCAATGCTCGGCTTGACAAACTTGTTTGATGAAGTTCATGGGGCGTGCTCGTATCAAAAGGTCAAAGCGATCAATGAGTGGCCTTGTCCAACAAATATCAGCCAAGTAAGGAGTTTTCACAGGTTGGCAAGCTTCTACCAAAGGTTTGTGCCTAATTTTAGTACCTTAGCCACCCCTTTGACAGGTATTATCAAGAAAAACTCACCCTTTCGTTGGACTGATGATTAAGAAAATGCCTTCAATAAAATTAAGGAATGTCTAACTAATGCTCCATTATTGTCTTTACCTGATTTTAACAAGACATTTGACATTGAGTGTGATGCCTTAGGAATTGGCATTGGAGCCATTTTGATGCAAGATGGAAGGCCTGTAGCCTACTTTAGTAAGAAACTCAATGGTGCCATGTTGAACTATCCAACGTACGACAAGGAGATGTATACCTTGATCCGAGCCCTAGTTGGCAACATTATCTCTGGCCTAAGGAATTTGTAGTCCATACGGATCATGAGGCCTTAAAGCACCTTCAAGGACAAAGAAAACTTAACAAGTGTCATGCCAAGTGGGTGGAATATTTGGAGTCATTTCCCTACGTGATAAAGTATAAGAAAGGTAAGGAAAATGTTGTTGTCGATGCATTATCACGAAGGTATGCACTTGTTAACTTATTAGATTCCAAACTACTTGGTTTTGAATTTATGAAAGATCTTTATCCAACTGATGCTGATTTTGGTGAAATATATAAGTGTTGTTTGCATGGTGCATATGCAAAGTATTTTCAGCATGAAGGCTACTTTTTCATGAAGGCAAGCTGTGTGTACCTCAAGGGTCCATTAAGGGATTACTTGTCAATGAAGCCCTTGTGGTGGACTTATGGGTCACTTTGGAGTTACGAAGACCTTAGCCACATTGCACGAACACTTCTATTGGCCCAAGATGAAGCGTGATGTAATAAGAAAGTGTGATCGATGCATTACTTGTAAGAAAGCGAAGTCACAGATCAAACCACATGGTTTGTACATGCCATTGCCTATACCGGATGCACCGTGGGTTGACATTTCAATGGACTTTATTCTAGGTCTTCCTAGAACCAAACGAGGAAAAGATTTGATATTTGTTGTTGTGGATCATTTCTCAAAAATGGCTCATTTTATACCTTGTAGTAAAACTGATGGTGCTACTAACGTTGCTAATTTATTTTTCAAGGAAGTTGTTAGGTTGCACGGGATCCCTCGTACTATTGTCTCCGAAAGTGACACAAAATTTCTAAGTCATTTTTGGAGGACGTTGTGGGGAAAGTTAGGCACCAAATTTCCATTTTTTATGACGTGCCACCCCCAAATGGATGGCCAAACAAAGGTAGTTAATCAAATTCTGTCAACGTTACTTCAAGCCATCTTTCGAATGAATTTGAAGCTGTGAGAAGAGTGTTTACCTTATGTGGAGTTCGCTTACAATCGCACAATCCATTCAACCACATAACATTCTCCGTTCAAGGTAGATATGGTTTTAACCCTATAACCCCTCTCAATTTGGTTCCTATGCCTTCTAATCAGTTAATGCATGTAGATGGCAAAAAGAAAGCCAATTTTGTTAAACAGCTTCATAAGAACGTCAAAGACAATATTGAAAGAAGAATTGAACAATATGTTCAAGGAGCAAACAAGGGGCGCAAACGAGTCGTATTTGAACCCGGTGACTGGGTTCGGCTCCACATGCGCAAAGAGAGGTTTCCCGAGCAAAGAAAATCAAAACTTTTACCAAGGGGTGATGGTCCATTCTAAGTATTAGAGCGGATCAATGATAACGTTTACAAGCTAGATCTACCCGGTGAGTATGGAGTAAGTGCAAGCTTTAATGTTGCTGATCTTTCCATTTTGATGTAGGTGACAATTTGGGGACAAATCGCCTCGAAGAGGGGGGATGATGTGAGCTCAACAAAGGAGTTAGATGCCGAACCTATAGAGCTGCCATTGGGACCAATCACTCAAGCTCGTGCCAAGAGGTTTCAAGAAGCTTTGTCAAGTTACATTGCTCGAGTTGGAATAGAAGGAATGGCTGAACATCAAGTGACCAGCTCAAGTAGCTCATTTTGCAATGTTCTACAAGCTGACTTAGTTTCTTTCAGCTCAAGGGAGCTCAATTCGACACAAAGCTAGCTCATTGAGCTGATTTCAATTTATTTTACTTAATACATTTATGTGGCTAGGATAAATTTAATTAGTTGTGTTAGTTAATTAGTTAAATTTCAGCTTAAATAACTAATTAATTTAATGTGTCTTAAATCTAGACATTTTAATTTAAATTATTAAATATGTCTTATATTAATACATAGTTTTAATATGTCTAGTTTAGGACAACAATTTAATGTGTCTAGCTTAGGGAAAAATTTAATAGCTGCTGCTAATTAAATTTGCCTTAGCCTAATAATGGTGATGTGAGCACACCCGGGGCATCCTCGACTACACACCAAGTATCCATTGAGCTGCCAAAAGGTCCCATGACCCGAGCTCGAACCAAGCAACTTCAAGATGCTATATCGGCCCTTTTGACGTACATTTGGGATGATAACCAGCTCCCTAACGTTGAAGGAGCTGAGAACAACTCCTTGATGACTCCATGCACCATATTGCAATCCGATCTCAGTTCCTCTTCAGCTCCCCCATGCACCATTCAGCTCACATCAGCTCACTTGAGCTCGTTTTAGCTCGTTTGAGCTCGAAATTAGCTCGATTCAGCTCATTCCTTTTTCATTTCAATAAATTAAGTTTTAATCTAGCTTATAACTAAGTTTGCTACAGCTCATGCCGAATTCCCTAGCTCATTTTAGCTCACTAAGTGTTTTTGACTATTTGAGCTAGCCGAATTTATTATAAGTTGACTTATAATTATTGTGTTCAAATTTAGTTAGTGTTATTAAGTTATTTAGTTATTAATTTAATTTATAATTATATGAATAGTTGTGTGTTATTTAATTTTGTTATTTAATTTTGTAGGTTAGCCGAATTTGGAAGATACATTCATGGCATTTAAAGCAAGGTGCATGAACGGAAATGTTCATTGAACGGGAAGATTCATGAATGGTTCGGTTCAATGTTTGGAGGACATACATTCATGTACATGGAAGGTTAATGCATATTGAAAGGTGCATCTCCTTTGGGCGGCACACATGCATGAATGGAGGGTAATTAATGCAAGTGCATGTACGGCTAGGTTCAAGCCCCTTCCAAGTTCCATGTACAACCAATGCATGTGGGAGGACCTTGGAGTTTCCTAAGCACCTATTCGGCCAAGAGACACCCTTTGGGAGTTTCATGCATCCCATGGCCAAACCTAGACCATTCCCTTGGCTTCCAAAGCTTGCTCATACATGAAGCTGCCCACTCACCTCCCCATTCGGCCGAACATGGACAAAAGACATCAATGGTCATTTTTCTAGAATATTCATGTCTTAAATTAGGTTCATTGCTTAATAGTTAAGTTCATGAATTGTCTATTTGGTTAGCCTAAGAAACTAGTATAAATAGTTTGTCGATTTCATTTGTAAAGGACTTTTGCCAAATTTGTTAATGAACTTTGTTCTTGTGAGGTTGCTTCCTCTCATATCTTGTACAAGTTTCGAAGACTTATCTAGCTTGTGCTGCGTCAACCGACTTGTTTTGAACTTATCACCAATCTTGGTGTGGCGTTCACCTATCCTTCTATCCATCTTTTCACCTTAACAATATAGGAATCGGGGTGACACTTTTTAGTGTTGAATCATTCTTGACATTGAGTTCATTTTTCCATTCCCCTTCTTTCAACTTTTCTTCTTGTTAACCAAACCGAGCCATCTATCCAACATCCTTTCTTGTTTCCTTAGCCGAACCTATCACTACCCTTTTGCATAACTTTTGAAAACCTTTCGCTATCCAAACCTATCCATTTCACTTCTATTTCTAAAATTCAAGGTACAAACGACTCTCTCAAACTATGATCGGGCAACTACGTGAATTCCACTCGTCTACCCGAGCCGGATCACATCAAATGGTGTCCTAACTCATTTAATTTGTTGCCATTTAATTTGTCTAGGAGCATGCATGGGACAGCATGGAATGTGCATAACTGATTCCATGATTAAAAACAAAATTTCCAGAATAAAAAACTTGATTTTGATTTTGTAAGCTCACCACAGGATTTATTTTCAGAAATGAAGATAAAGTTCGAATCAGATGAATAAGAGCAACATATTTATTTACAAGGGAATTATGATACTTACCTTCTCTTGGTAACAACTTAAAGTGGCTAACTCTCAGCTTAAAGACTCGATTTTGGTCACTTAGCCTGATATACAACAAGAGTTTCACTTTCTCAAATAAATCACAAAAATAGAACAAAGAAAGTTTAGGCAGACAAATATGCAGAAACTGATACTTCAAGAATCTCAATCAGACAGGCAAATCGAAACATGGAAATTTTGCACAAAAATTCAAAGATTTCTCTTGAAGGGAAAAATCAAACGAATTATTCATTGTATGCAAAAACCTTTGAACACATATGTCAAACAAAGAAATTGTGAACATGCAACTTTTCAAAAGTTCAAATCCATCAAATACCAATCAAATAGGCATGTTTAAGCAAAAAGGTTTAGCACATATATTCAAAGATTTTAAGTATTCAAACACATCAAAATTTGTATGTGCAAAACTTTTATCACATACCTCCACAATTCGCATAGGCGAAACAAACCTAACAGAAGGGTTAAACATGTCATAAGACAAAATTTTCGTGGCTCTTCTTGAAACAAGGATATTAACATCAAAAATTGAACAACAACTAACCAGATCAAAATTTTGAGACCTTTCAGAAATTGAACCGTCAAAACCTTTATTAGTAGTTTTTAAATCAAATGATCGTAACTCGATAATCATAGAGTCCTTACCTCGCTTACCTTCAGACACAAGTGGGCAGTTGTCATTCTCGTTCTTACCTTTCTTGTACAACTGAAATCACTGCTCGTTGGGAAGGTATTGAAGCTGGAATTGGTCACACAAATTTTCAAAAACCTGGGAAGAGATATCATAAGAAAAACTAACAGTTGGGTTAGTGGAAACAATCCTCGCTTGCTCACTAACATCTTTTCCACTCAAATCTTTTTTTTCAAGATCACTTGCTTCTTCCACTTTTTCTTTTATCTCAATCTCTTTTTCAACTCCTTTTTTTTTGCACACATTCTTTTTCTTTTTCAATGTATTTTTCAATTTCTTTTTCTTTGTCAATCTCTTTTTGCTCTTTTTCTTGTTCACTTTCCTTTCTTTCTTTTTCTCTCTTTTCTTTATGTTGTCTTTCGATTTCATTCAAAATTTGCTCATTCTCTCTCATAATCTTTTCTTGTCTCTCTTTACTTTTGATCTCTTTTTGCTTTTTGTCTTTTCGTTTTCTCGTTTTCTATTTACAAGAGGATACAAAAGAATCATGATAATAATTATTTTGTTCAAAAGAAGAAAAATCATTTGCATTGGAACTTTGATCAACCCATTGTAAGGAATCCTCCGAGGATGTTTTCTTTGGAGTTCTTGAAGAGGTGTATCTTTCATCTCGCACATTTTCTCGAAAGGATTCAAAATCAAAATCAGCTTCTCTTCGTCTCGAATTCCTTGATGAAAAGGAATCTCGATCGAAATCTCTTCTCGAATTCTTTGATGAGTAGGAGTCATAGTATAGCTCTCTTTGTCTCAAAGTTGTTGGCGAATAGGAATCACAATAGGAATCTTTTCTCGAGTAGTCATTGAATGTATATCTCCATGATGTTCTCGATTCTACTCTCCGACTTGATGACGCTCATTCACTTTGGTCTCTTTTCTCCACACGATCTAGTCTTTCGTGTAGTTTGTCAAAATTAGTATTCACCATTCTTTGCATTTCTTGCACCAAATATTGGAACTCTGATTCGGTAAATTCTTCAGGGACATAATTTATTACTGAAAGAAAAGATTGTTAAATAAGAATAGAAATAAATTCCTCACCTCAAGATTTCACTCGGAAGGAAAAAGTTTGATTATGCTATAGCTCGTGTTTGCACTCGTAATTTTGGCTTTTATCTCCACTCAATTGTGCTCACACTCTCGTGCCTTTTACCTCTCAAACTTTTCTCTCGTAACTTCGTATTCAGACTTGCCAAGGCCTTATCATAGGCTTAGGGGTCGGTTGCAAATGGTTTAATAAGGAATAAAGATAAGGGGGTTAAGGGTTGGCTAAAAGAAAATTGGAATGGTTTTTGAGTGTGGCGATGGGGTAGGAAGTGAATGGTAGAAAATCAAATGTACCTGATCAGGAATACAAAAATATCAACAAAGTTCATAAACTTTCACACTTTTTTTTTATAACTTTGAATATTTTTTTATAACACTTTGTTTTCTTCGATTTTTTTTATACTTCCCCTTCTTCTCTTTTTTTATTCAATCACAAGAATGCTAAATACATTTCTTTTGATACAATTTTTTTGAAATTTTTTAATATATTTTTTTCACTTTATGAACATATTCCCGATGATGGTGCGACTGTCGGTACTTCCCATTTTGCAAGCTCTGATACTAAATGATACACGTTATCCTTGGTTTGAGTTGAGTCTTATGTGAGATGCCCGATCATTTACGAAGAAGTATCGTTCAGTTTATTCAAAAGGATGTTTTTAAGTAAATAATGCAGAAGCTATTCAAGGGGTTCAAAGTTAGGGTTTAAAATATGAATATTAAAGGTTTGGTTTAAAGGAAATAAAAGAATGGAAAAAGGTGATAGTTTAGTTTGGATAAGATGAAACGTAAGTATGGAAAGAAAGGAACTCAAAAGCAAGCATGAACCAATACTAGAGAGTATCAACCCAATTGCTTATAGGCTTTTAAACCTTGACCCACTACTTAGCAAAGTAGGAACCTTGGTATAGTTTCGAATGCCACACTATGAATAGTGATAAGTTTGGGATAGATGAAAAATAGGTTGACGCCACTAGGCTTCCTAGATAAGCCAACAAGTCTTCAACAAAATTAGGGAGAAAAGAATCTCACCAAATAGTTTCATTAACAAAGAAACAATAACCAAAGTTCAACAACCTTCTACAAATAAAAATAACAACTATTTATAAGCTAAAGGTAGGTAGCCGAATGAACATAGAATAATGCTTAAAGACTAAGTAAAATTTAGTCATGAACATCCTAGAATAATCTAGAACAAAAACCATTAATTGAATAAGTCCAAATTTGGCTGAATGGTTCTTCAAAAGGTAGCTTCATATTTAAGGAAAATGATGTGAATGAATGAACACCAATGGGAGGATGAATGAAGAAACTCCAATGGGCATACAATGTGAAACCTGAATATGAGTAGACAACTAAGTGTGAATACTTTGAAAGGCTTCTTGCAGAGTGGAATGTTCTGCCTTGAAGAAAGGAGGCTTCATGCATGCTTTGGCCAAATGGCCACTTGGGAAATCTCAACCAACATGTCCTTTAATTCTTTGTCCATTGGTCTCCAAAAAAAACATATGGGAAAGGATAATTCGGCAGCTATTAATGTTGTCCATGCAAGCAACCTTACTTTAGTGCCATGTCTTGGCCATTCACCAACATCCTCTTAAATGTTATTCATGCTCCAACACTCATTGAATTTGGCTTCTTTAATGCTGTTCCGAACATGCACTTGGTTTAATGCCGTGCTTGCACCCTTACAAACAGCCCCTTAAATGTTGATTCATTCATGTGCCTAAAATCAATTTTATGAAGCAAATTAATTCATGTTAAACACATTAAATTCAGCACATTAAACCAGCAACAATGTTGAGACAATTTAAATTCAAGATTTAATCACAAACACATTAATCACAAGTCTAAACAAGGACATATTTATGACTCACGTTTAATGCTAGGACAACCATTAAATTTGGCTTAGACAATTAAATAGCAGCAGCTAATTAATTTGTCCTAAACTTGACATATTAAATTCATGTCTTAAACTAAGACACATTAAAACTTTATTTAATTATGTACTGATTTGACAAATTAAAATGAGCTAATTATTTTAAGCTAACTAAATAAACTAACTTAATTATTTCAGCAAATTAGAATGTATAAAATTAAATAATTTTGAATCAAGCTCAATGAGCTTGCGTCAAATCGAGTTGAGCCCTAATGAGCTGTGTCAAACCAAAATTAAACTGGTACAAGTTGAATTGAGCTGGACAGTGCTCGGGGAGCTGGAAATGAGCTAGGATCAGCTTGCCAACAGTGCAATGCTGGACTTGGTAAGCTTGACCAAAGTAGTTCGCGAGGTGGGTTCGTATCACATTTCCATATTCTTTCTTTATTCCTTATTATCCCAAATAGAGCCATCTGTATACCACTCATCTTTGTTTCTCCCTAGCCGAACCTACCTTCATAAAATTAGCCCATTTTGAACCCCATTTTGTTACCATTAAGCCTACTAAGCCAATTCCAACAACTAGTCTATTCTTGAGAACGACTCTTCTCAAAGACGATCGGGCAACCTTTATGAACTTGAGTCAATCACCCGAGCTGGTTCACATCAGGAATGTCTACCCCACATTGAGTTTGCATACAATCGATTGGTACATTCAGCTACTAAGTATTCGCCATTTGAGGTACTGTATGGATTTAATCCCTTAACTCCATTGGATTTGTTAGCTTTACTTTCTAAAAAGTTGGTACATGTAGATGGAAAGAAAAAGGTAGATTTTGTTAAACAATTGCATCAGCGAGTTAAAGATAATATCGAGCGAAGAACGGAGCAATATGTTCATCAATTTAACAAGGGTCATAAATGAGTGATATTTGAACCTGGTGATGCGAATCCGGTTGCATCATGTTTTGACACAACTTGCCGACATCAGAATTGGCCTAAACTTGAAGGGCCCAAGTGCAAGATGAAACATCTCATAGGCCTGATTGATTATTGGGCCAATGTTTTAAGGATTTTTTTTAATTTAATGTAGTTTTATTTAAATTAATAAGTTTGCATATTTTTAATTTTAGATTTGCACTTTTTGTGTTCTGCATTTAATAAAGTTATGCATTATGTAACTTCTATGCTAGTTAAGTATGCATCATAAATAATGACATGCATTATGTAACTACCATGTTAGTTTAAGTCTGCATCATTAAATTAAGTCTTGCATTAAGTACTCATTTGTGCATTTAGTTTGCATTTCAAATCATGCATTTAAGCATCTTAGTTTAATAAATGAGTTGCTGGGCATTTATTCAACTCATTTTAGTTTAATTAATTGAGTTTTTATAAACTTAATTTAATAGTTGTTTCTTTAAATAATCTAGCTACTAGGATAATTTATTGATGCATGAGTTAAAGTTCATTTAATAATGCTTCTCTTAATTAAACTAGTTACTGGAATAAATGTTGCATAAGTAATAGTTTATTTATTTAAGTTAGTTGTTAATTTGTTTTAAGCTTAATAATTGAATAAATATGACGGTTACATGTGTTAATTGCAGGTGACTTTTCAGCTCACATCCATTACATTTAAAGGTTGTTATGCATTCAATAAGGTGACTTTTCAAGAGATTTCGGTTACAAAAGAGGGGGCTGTTACAAAGAGGCTTTATTACATCATCAAGAAGTTGTTTTATCAATTAAAGGAGAGCATTATTCTTCTTTAAAATGGGTAGCATCTTTTGTTTCAACTTTCATAACTCTTTGCTTCACGAGTAATCACTACATGCATTCAATCCTCTATCAAAGAAGCTGGTGTCTTTTCAGTTGGTCATGGAGACTTCAAAAGACTTTGAAAGCAACTTAAATTGAAGTAAATCACATTGAAGGTTGGAGTTACTTGGGTTAGAATTTCAAAAGTTGTGATTTTTCATTAGAGCTTATTATTAACTTGATTAAAAGTGACCATTCAGCTCCTTCAAAAAACCATTTGGCTAGCCCTTGTTTAGCTATAAATTTTAGCTCATTTCATATTGTAAAAAAAAAACTTTGGACATTTTATTAATGTTTTGCTGTCAAATTTGTGAGGTAAACTTTTCTCTATTTTCGTTCAAGGATTCATTGGCTACCTAGTATTCTAGTGGTGTCATTTGTTTTCTTTTTCGAAAATCAAACTTATCACTACTCGTAGTGTGGCGTTCAAACATACCAAGGTTCCTACTTTGCTAAGTAGCGGGTCGAGGTTCTCCTATTCTCCATCCAACTACCTTGAAAACTTATAAGTATTTGGGTCAATATTTTTTTTTAATATTGGTTTCTATTTGTTTTTGAGATCATTTTCATTTCATTCCATTCCATCTTTTTGTTTCATCATAATCGAACCATCAATTCACTTCACATCCGTTGTTGGTTATCCAATTACTATATTTATTTCCATATTTTATTATTTTTCTATAACTGAACCTACATAAACTTCATAACCATAAACCCATCTTTGAACCCTTTTTACACAGCTTCTGCCATTATTCACTTAAAACATCTTTTGAACAAATCAAACGATACTTCTTCGTAGACGATTGCGCAAACTCATATATGACTCGACTCACCCCGAGGCGGATCGTATCACCCAGTGATTGGGTTTGGATTCACATGCGTAAAGAGAGATTTCATGTTCAACGACGATCCAAGCTTTTGCCACGTGGAGATGGACCTTTTCAAGTCTTGGAAAGAATTAATGATAACGCATATAAATTGGATCTACCTGGTGAGTATGGGGTTAGTGTGATTTTTAATGTTGATGATTTATCCCTTTTTGATGTAGGTGATGATTTGGGGACAAGTCGCCTTGAAGAGGGGGGAATGGTGCACCATAGCTTAGGAAATTACTACCGAATCCATTGAGCTACCATGAAGACCTATAAATCGATCATGAGCTGAGAAATTTTAAGTGTTAGCAAGCTATGTGGATCAAGCTTGGGGAGAGCACAAAGCCGAATCCAATAGCCATGCATAGAACAGCTCAATTGGCATCATTTGCAATTTATTATCTTTTTTGTATGCTCTGAATTTTATTATCTTATTCGAAAACAAGACTTAAGAATTATGTTGGCTTGTAAAATCAAATTTTTGACCCTAGAAATTACCCGATCGTAATAGTTGCCTGATCATTAAATTGGGTAAGTTTGAACGGTTGGCAAAATTAGGGATGAAAATAGGGAAGTTAGGTTCGAATGGTTAGTTTCTTAATGGATATGGAAGCAAGTTGATGGTTTGATTCAAGAAGGCTGAAAGAGGGATGGATAAATGGTTATCCAAAGGGATCAAATAAGGGTTAAAGGAAACTTGGTGATAGGTGGGGAAAATCAGCTAAGGCCAAGATTGAACCAACGCTATAAGAGAGGGTTGACTCGAATCTTAAAATGGCACTTAGGTGAATTTTGATTTGGGAAAAATTAACGAAGAACCTTGACCCACTATCAAGAATGATAGGAACCTTAGTATAGTTTTGAACGCCACACCAATAAAGGTGATAAGTTCGGGATAGCAAGGAAAGATTAACGCCATGAGATGAATGCCCAATAAGTTAGATTAGTCCTAATGTGAATAAAGAGAATTGAATTCTCACTAGAACAATTAAGTTTATAAAATTAACAAAGTCTGAAATTGTCTAACCTTTACAAATGAAATTTAACACATATTTATAGCCTAAAACATGGTCAGCCAAATGATCTCAAAAACTAGCTGAATGGTCACTTAATTTAGCCTTTAAATGAGCTAAAATTTCTAGAAAAAATTAGGAAAATTTTAGGATGCTTCCTCCAACCTTGAGAACGTATTTGGACAGCTTCCAAGGTGTCTTCATGCAGCTGGAAACATTTAAAATAAATGTAAGCTGATCAGCCACCTAGAAGACCGAATGGTCAGCTTGAAATTCAGCTAGAAGAGCTGAAAATTTCTTAGAAGGTGCCAAGAAATTTCCTTGAAGTTTCCTCATCAGCTGGAGAAATAAATGAGCTAAAAAATCCCCTTGTTGTATTTGGCCAAATGAGTGAATAAGTCTAGGTGCTACTTTGGTTAGCTAGACGGTCAAAGGGGCATTTAAATAAGCTTAGAAGACTTCAATGGACATTTATATTTAGCTGATATCTTAGTGAAGAAGCATGGCTGGTGGAATGCCCAAGGCGTCACTTTAAAGGATTTTTAATTTGCTGCAGCTGGAAATTAATTCTTCAAGGCTGTTGAGCTACACGAAAAACCAGCTAGAAAAGGATGTTGATTTAGCTCCTTCCTAGGCTGATCCATGCATGTACTTGCTGCAAATTTAACAACAATTAAATGGATTAAGACACAATAAAATTAGCAGCATTTAATTAAAACAAGACATCATTAATTCAGCTAGGACAAATTCAATATGGGCTGGACAAATTAAATCAGCAGCTAATAAATTTGTTCTAAATTAGACACATTAAAATTATGTCCTAAGTTAGACATACTAAACATATTTTAATATGAGACATATTTAATATACTAAATTAAAAATGTCCAAATTTGAACAAATTTATTAAACCTTAACTAATTAACTAACTTAATTAAAATGAATTAAATAATTTATTCCAACTTAATAAAATGCAAGAATTAGAATTTAAAGATAGCTCAAACGAGCTTATTTAAGCTGAATCAAGCTCGTTGAATGAGCACACGAACTCATTGAGCTGGAGATGAGCAAAATTGAGCTGAACAAGCTGAGATTATGCCTCATTTTGCACTTAGGCCCCTCGACCTTAGGCCATGCTCGATGTTGTCAAGTTGAATTGTAACATGACGTGACCAGGTTTGCATCATTCCCTCCATTTTGAAGACGATTTATCCTCAAATCGGTCCACTTGCTTAAGAAATTTTTTTCAAAATCACAAACCAATTTGTTCATGATTGGGATGAAGTTATTTCCAAAACCCATGGAACCACGAATGGTTTGAGAAAGAAATGGGTTATTTCCACGCCCTCCCTCTTTAGGAGGGTACCACCTCACATTGTTACCTACAAAAGAATAAAATAAGTTATTGAAACGATGAAGGTTAAGCACAAGGGAACTTTTCAAGTTTTTATTCATAACTTGAACAAATGAACCAATACTGAGATCAAAAATGGAAGTCGACCTTACCGTTTCACAATAGATACAAGGGTCAAGCATAGATGTCAGAATTAAACCATTAAGAGTTCGAGAATTATCATTTTGGACAACAAAAGTACTTGACTCAACCCCTTTGAACAACTTGATACCAAATGGTATAAAACCATAATCTCCGGGATCGAAAGCAAAGTTTCCACTTACCATATCATTTTGACTTGAAAGTTCCATGGACAACAACATAGAAGGAATATAAAGCAATTGTAAGTTAGAATTATGCAAAACATTCTCGAATCCTTTAAACCCTAATATAGAGCAATTTTCAGGGTCAAAATTTTGATTTTGCAAGCCAACATAATTCTCAAGTCTTGTTTTTGAATAAGATAATAAAAGTCGGAGCACACAGAAAAAATAATAAATTGCAAGTGACGCCAATTGAGCTGTTCTATGCATGGCTATTGGATTTAGCTTCGTGCTCTCCCCAAGCTCGATCCACATAGCTTGCTAACGGTTCTTGAAATTTCTCAGCTCATGATCGAGTTATAGGTCCTCGTGGTAGCTCAATAGATTCAGTAGTAATTTCCTAAGCTATGGTTGCATCATTCCCCCCTCTTCGAGGTGATTTGTCCCCAAATCATCACCTACATAAAAAAGGGATAAATCAGCAACATTAAAAATCACACTAACCCCATACTCACCAGGTAGATCCAATTTATATGCGTTATCATTAATTCTTTCCAAGACTTGAAAAGGTCCATCTCCACGTGGCAAAAGCTTGGATCATCATTGAACAGGAAATCTCTCTTTATGCAAGTGAATCCAAACCCAATACCAAGTTCAAATATCACTCGTTTACGACCCTTGTTAAATTGACAAACATATTGCTCCATTCTTCGCTCGATATTATCTTTAACTCCCTAATGCAATTGTTTACCAAAATTTGCCTTTTTCTTTCCATCTATGCACACCAACTTTTCAGAAGGTAAAGGTAACAAATCCAATGGAGTTAAGGGATTAAATCCATACACTACCTCAAATGGCGAATACTTAGTAGTCTAATGTACCAATCGATTGTATGCAAACTCAATGTGGGGTAGACATTCCTGATGTGATCTAGCTCGGGTGATTGAGTCGAGTTTACAAAGGTTGCCCGATCGTCTTCGAGAAGAGTCATTCTCAAGAATAGACTAGTTGTTGGAATTGGCTTAGTAAGCTTAATGGTAACAAAATGGGTTTCAAAATGGGCTAATTTTATGAAGGTAGGTTTGGCTAGGGAGAAACAAAGATGAGTGGTATGCGGATGGCTCGGTTTGGGATAACAAGGAAATAAAGAAAGAATATGGAGATGTGATACGAACCCGCCTCGCGAACTACTTTGTTCAAGCTTACCAAGTCGAGCATTGCACTGTTGGCAATCTGATCCTAGCTTGTTTCTAGCTCCCCGAGCTTCGTCCAGCTCAATTCAGCTTGTACCGGTTTAATTTTGGTTTAACACAGCTCATTAGGGCTCAACTCGATTTGACGCAAGCTCATCGAGCTTGATTCAAAATTATTTAATTTCATGCATTCTAATTTGCTGAAATAATTAAGTTAGTTTATTTAGTTAGCTTAAAATAATTAGCTCATTTTAATTTATCAAATAAATAAAGTTTTAATGTGTCTTAGTTTAGGACATGAATTTAATATGTCAAGTTTAGGACAAATTAATTAGCTGCTGCTATTTAATTGTCTAAGCCAAATTTAATGGTTGTCCTAGCATTAAACATGAGTCATAAATATGTCCTTGTTTAGACATGTTATTATTGTGTTTGTGATTAAAGCATGAATTTAAATTGTCTCAACATTGTGCTGGTTTAATGTGCCAAATTTAATGTGTTTAACATGAATTAATTTGCTTCATAAAATTGATTTTATGCACATGAATGAATCAACATTTAAGGGGCTGTTTGTAAGGGTGCAAGCATGGCATTAAAGTAAGTGCATGTTCGGAACAGCATTAAAGAAGTTGAATTCAATGAGTGTTGGAGCATGAACGGCATTTAAGAGGATGTTGGTGTATGGCCAAGACATGGCATTAAAGTAAGGTTGCTTGCATGGACAACATTAATAGCTGCTGAATTATCCTTTCCCATATTTTTTTTTGGAGACCAATGGACAAAGAATTAAAGGACAAGTTGGTTGAGATTTCCCAAGTGACCATTCGGCCAAAGCATTCATGAAGCCTCCTTTCTTCAAGGCTGAATGTTCCACTCTCCAAGAAGCCTTTCAAAGTATTCACACTTAGTTTTCTACTCATATTCAAGTTTCACATTGTATGCCTATTAGAGTTTCTTCATTAATACTCCCATTGGTTGATGTGAATCCGGTCGCATCATGTTTCGACAGAACTCACCGACCTCAGAATTGGCCTAAACTTGAACAGCCCAAGTGCAAGATGAAACATCTCATAGTCCTGATTGATTATTGGGCCAATGTTTTAAGGATTTTTTAATTTAATATAGTTTTATTTAAATTAATAAGTTTGCATATTTTTAATTTTAGACTTGCACTTTGTGTGTTCTGCATTTAATAAAGTTATGCATTATGTAACTTCCATGCTAGTTAAGTATGCATCATAAATAATGACATGCATTATGTAACTACCATGTTAGTTTAAGTCTGCATCATTAAATTAAGTCTTGCATTAAGTACTCATTTGTTCATTTAGTTTACATTTCAAACCATACATTTAAGCATCTTAGTTTAATAAATGAGTTGCTGGACATTTATTCAACTCATCTTAGTTAAATTAATAAGTGTTTTTGTTGAACTTTATTTAATAAGTGTTGCTCTTAATTAATCTAGTTCCTAGGATTATTTATTGATGCATGAGTTAAGTTTATTTAATGATTTTTCTTTAATTAACTAGTTTCTGGAATAATTGATGCATAGTTCATTTACCTAAGTTAAGTATTAATGTGTGTTATGTTTAAAAAGTGTTTACATGTGTTTAATAAGCCCATTTTAATGTGTTTATTGTAGGAGTCTTTTCATGTCATAACCGTTACAATTAAAGGTTGTTACAAATTAAATAAAGTGGCTTTTCAAGTCATTTTCAGTTACAAAGCAAGGGGGTGTTATAAGAAGGGTTATACATCATTTAAAGGAGGTTTAAGGAGCATTATATCATCCAAATTAATTTTGGCAGTAATCTTTTCCATTACCAGCCGTTTTTGCCACTTCAAAGGTCATTTCAAGCATTCAAACACCAATTAAGAAGCTGGTTAAGAGTTGGTGTCCATTCGTCTGACAAAGGGCTAACTCAAGAGTCATTTCTCAAGCAATTAAAGTCATTCATTCAGCTGAATTGAAGTGAATTCAAGGATGGAGTTATTTGGCTCAAGAATGTGAAAAGACTTGAGTTTAATTTCAGCTTTTAATTGGCACATTAAGTTGAATGTTTGTGACTATTCGGCTAGCCTATTCTAGCACTATAAATAGGTGAAATCAGCCTTTGTAAAGGGGCTTTTGCTGAATATATATGAAATATTTGAATTGTGAGTTATCCAATTCTCCTTGTTCTTATGGAATTGATTTGACTTATCAAGCTTAGCTTGTGGCATTTATCCTTTCCTTGTTATTGAACTTATCACTTTCAAAGTGTGGCGTTCATTTATACCGAGGTTCCTATCATCCTTAATAGTGGGTCGAGGTTCATCATATACCAAGGTTCCTATCATTCTTGATAGTGGGTCGAGGTTTTTTCTTTGTTGTTTGTTTTAAAACTTTTTTCCCTTCTGATGCGAGCATGCCCCATGCAACAGCTAGCTCGAGCAAAGACTCCATGGTGCTACCTCAAGGTCCTGTCACTCGAGCTCGAGCCAAGGTGTTTAAAGAGTCTATCGCAGCTTTTGTGGCTCAAATTTGGGATAAAACACTATTAGGACGTTCTAAGAAAGCTTATCCCAGCTCTTTGAATTCACCATACAATTGCCTGCAAGTCCAGTTTAGCTCACCTAGCTTACCACCAGCTCAAGTCAGCTCACATTTAGCTCAAAACCAGCTCACTAGCTTGGAATTTAGCTCACTTCCAGTTCCTCAGCTCAGGTCTAGCTTACTACCAGCTCACGAGTGCAAGCCCAGCTCGGTTTTAGCTCATAAGCTAAACTTCAGCTCATGAAGTCCCACTTTTACTTCATTTATTTTCTATTGACTTAAATTTAATAAGCCTATTAAAAGTTATTTAATATGCTATAAAATAAAAAGTGTTCATATTAGTAGTTTAATTATGTTTTAAAATGCTTAAATGATGTTAATTAAATTCAGTCACAGCCGAATTTAATTCTTTTGCTTGTGTTCACATTAACCGAAATTTTCACTTGTCTTGTGTAGTGACACCAATGGACACATGAGCTTTGAAGAGACATCACTCTTGGAGGGTGCATGGACGGCTAAGGTGCATGGACACTCAAGATGCATGAATCGGTTAAATGCATGAATGGCAAGGTGCAATGATTCCAAAGGTTCATGAATGACCAAGGGCCATGAATGTTGTGCTACCTCTTCATCTACACAAGTGACTATTCGGTCAAAGGGACATAATACATGCAAGAGATGGTTGGTCGAATGTCTTCCTCCATGAACCTCTACATTCCGTTCACATTGTGTTCACACAACAAGTCCTTTTGGTTCACCATGTTCACACCTATGGACTCTTCAGGTTTCAGCATTCACACCTATTTTGGCCCTTGGAGTTACATCATTTAATTCATCTCTTTTGGCTAAAGGTTGTCACTTAATTGCTTCATTAAACAAGGGAGGCCGAACCTAGCAAGTGTCCCTTGGAGCTTCATTCATTCACCTATTATTTCTTAAGCATAAAGCATTCATAATTCAAGTTCCATAGCCGAATCTAGTCATGCACATTAAGGGTTAATTTTCTAGAATTTTCTTTTACTTAATTTGTAAGTATGAAAGGCCATTCGGCTACCTAGACTTTAGGCCTATAAATACTTGTTAATTTTCCATGTAAAAGGACTTTTGACTCTTTTGTTAATGTTATGCTGCCAAAATTGTGAGGCAACTTTTTCTCCATTTCGTTCAAAGATTCGATTGGCTTTCCTAGTGTTCTAGTTGTGTCAACCGTTTTCTTTGTCAAACCCAAACTTATCACTACTGATACGAGCTCACCTCGACTTGAGTTGAGTCGTATGTAGATTGCCCGATCGTCTTTGAGAAAGCTTCGTCGAAAATAGATGGGATAGTTAATTTGGAATTAGATAAGGGAAGTTGAAGAAATGGACATAATGGTATGAAGGGTAAGAATGAAATGGTATTATGAAATGGTACGAACGGAATGGCTGGTTTAGGTACAATTTGGTAAATGAAGAAATGGGGTTGAACAAAAAAATGCAAACAAGAACCAATACCAATTTGGTATCGACCCATTGTTTATAGGCTCTCTTTAGTTCAGTTTGGGTTTGGTAAAGGGAAACCTCGACCCACTATCTAACAAGATAGGAACCTCGATATAAAGGGTTTTGAACGCCACACTAAAACTAGTGATAAGTTCGATTTCGTAAGGAAAGAGGTTGACGCCATTACTAGGTAGATAAGCCAACGAAAATCTTAAATGAGACTTAGAGAAGAAGTTCTTACAAGAACAAAAATTTAGTTTTTATAAAATTTGCAAAAACTCCTTTACAAAGTAACACAAGCCAAATTTATAGTGAATACAAGGGATAGCCGAATAGGCTCTTGAGGTAGCTAAATGGTTAGCTGAAAATTCTAGAATTTCTGATGAAGCTTCCTTGAAGTTTCTTGTGCATGGAGAACGGCAAGGGGCAGCTTCTAGATGCCTTGATTTAATAGGAAAATTGAATGGGTTGTTTGGGAGCTGAAATGCAATCAATAGGTTTAACCAAATGCTTGAATTTGATTTAATGCTGCTGCTTGGTTCAGCCGAATGTTCATGTGATTAAGGAGCTGTCTAGAGCACTTCAATAGTCTTAGGATGTGAACAAACTGATTTGAACAGCCACACATTTGTGAACAAACAAAATCGAATAGCCCTTGGTGTGAAAGGAATAATCGGGTGGGTGTGAACAGCCTTAATTTGTCTTGGGTAGCCAATCGATCTTCTTGAAGAGTTGCAAGGGGGAACACCAAAAGATCAGCACACCATCTCTAAATCATCCATACACCTATGTCGTCCAAGGGGTAATGTACCTACAACAATTAAATCAGCAAATTAAATCCCTTTTAGACACATTAATTCGGCAACATAAAACAAATAAATCCTGCACCATAAATTAGGCTGGACATAATTAATCTTTGTAATAGTTAAGACATATTTAATTGGTCCTATTTAATTAAGCACTTAATTTAGAACATAATTAAAACATGTCCAGACTATGACAAATTAATTATTAAAACTAAACAACTAATTTAACTAACAGCAACTTAAATGATTTATTCCAGCATAATAAACTCAATAATGAAATGAGCTGAAAAGAGCTCGTTGAGCTAAGTTATGTTGAAGTTGAGCTGATCTGAGCTGATTTGAGCTTGAAGGAGAATGCATGGGTTGCTCGGCTTGCTGATCCAAAAGCTTTCGATAAGTCCAGCAACGGTTTCACCCCAAACTCTATCAACTAATGCTGTTGTTGCGTCTTTGAATCTCTTTGCTTGAGCTCGGGTAATCGCTCCTACAGGCAACTCGAGAGGATCTACATTGGCAACTGGCAACTCGGGAGGTGTGGTCGTATCATTCCCCCTCTCTTCGAAGCGATTTGCCCCCAAATCATCACCTATATCATAAAAAGAAAGATCAGCTACATTAAAGGTAGCACTTACATTGTACTCACCTGGGAGATCAAGTTTATAAGAATTATCATTTATTCGTTCCAAAACTTGAAACGGCCCATCTCCTCTCGGCAACAACTTTGACTTTCACTGGGCCGGAAATCTTTCCTTTCGATATGAACCCACACCCAATCTCTGGGTTCAAATATGACTTGTTTTTGCCCTTTGTTGGCCTTGCGCACATATTGCTCTGTCCTAGCCTCGATATTAGCTTTGACCTTTTGATGCAATTGTTTCACATAGTTCGCATTCTTCTTGGCATCTACATTAACAATTTGATCGTTAGGTAATGGAATTAAATCAAGAGGAGAAAAAGGATTAAAACCGTAAACTATTTCAAATGGAGAGAATTTAGTAGCAGAGTGAACGGTTCGGTTATAAGCAAACTCTATATGAGGCAAGCATTCCTCCCACGATTTGAGATTTTTGCGAACGATGGCCCGTAGTAGAGTGGATATTACACGGTTCACCACCTCGATTTGTCCATCCGTTTGATGATGACATGTCGTGGAGAATAAGAGCTTCGTGCCTAGCTTGCTCCAAAGTGTCCTTCAAAAATGGCTAAGAAATTTTGCATCACGGTCGGACACTATCGTCTTCAGAATTCCATGCAACCTGACAACTTCTTTAAAGAAAAGGTTAGCAATATTAACAGCATCATCAGTTTTCGAACAAGAATAAAATATTATATTTTTGAAAATCGATCTACTACAACAAAAATAGAATCTTTTCCGGTTCGAGTTCACGGTAGACCTAAGATAAAATCCATTGAAAGATCAACCCAAGGCCCTTCGGGAATAGGCAAAGGCATGTACAGTCCATGTGGGTTAACCTTTGATTTTGCCTTCTTACAAACCAAGCATCGCGAACATATTTTCTCGACATCCCGTTTCATCCGTGGCCAAAAGAAGTGTTCTTGCAGCATGGCCAAGGTCTTTGCAATGCCAAAATGGCCCATGAGACCACCACCATGTGCCTCGAGTGCTAGCAACTCTCACACGGAGCTTTGTGGAATACAGAGCTTACCTTCCCGAAAAAGGAAGTCATCGAACCTGAAAAACTTATCAACAGTAGCATGTTCACATAATTTATATACATCCCCAAAATCAGCATCAGAGTTATACAAATCTTTCAAAAATGCAAACCCAAGCAGTTTTGAATCCAAATGATTTAACAAGGTATATCATGAGATAGTGCATCGGCCACAATATTTTCCTTACCTTTTTTGTACCGTATAACATAAGGAAAGGATTCAAGAAATTCTACCCACTTTACGTGCCTTTTGTTGAGCTTGTGTTGGCCTTTGATGTGCTTGAGCGATTCATGGTCCGAATGGATGACAAACTCCTTCAGCCACAAATAATGTTGCCACGTTTCCAATGCCCGGATCAAAGCATACATTTCCCTATCGTATGTGGGATAATTCAATGGTGCGCCACTTAGCTTTTCACTAAAATACGCCACGGGCTTCCCTTCTTGGGTCAACACAGCACCAATCCCTATACTTGAGGCATCACACTCAATTTCAAATGTTTTATCAAAATTAGGTAATATGAGTAATGGAGCATTAGTTAAATGATCTTTAAGTGAAATGAAAGATTTTTCTTGCTCCTCGCTCCAATAGAAAGCAGAATTCTTTTTAATCACGCTCGTGAGAGGTGCGGCCAATGTGCTGAAATTTGGGATGAACCGATGGTAGAAACTCGCCAAGCCATGGAAACTTCGCACTTGGCTCATGCTGGTCTATCTAGGCCACTCTCGAATGGTTTTCACCTTTTCTTGGTCAACTTGAAGTCCTTGCGAGCTGACAACAAATCCTAGGAGAACAACTTGGTCAGAACAAAACGTGCATTTCTTAAGATTGGCATATAAAGTTTCCTTTCGCAACACATCAAGAACAGCTCGTAAATGCTTCAAGTGATCATCTAAGGATCTACTATAAACAAGAATATCATCAAAGTAAACCACACAAAATTTACCAATGAAAGCTCGTAGAACATGGTTTATTAAACGCATAAAGGTACTAGGAGCGTTAGTAAGACCGAATGGCATTACCAACCACTCGTACAAACCATGTTTAGTTTTAATGCTGTTTTCCACTCATCTCCCTCGCGCATCCGTATTGAGGTCAATTTTGGAGAACAACTGAGCACCACTTAGTTCGTCGAGCATATCATCTAGGCGCGGTATTGGATGACGATACTTAATCGTGATTTTGCTCACGGCATGACAGTCAACGCACATGCGCCATGTCCCATCCTTTTTTGGCACCAACAAAACAGGAACAGCGCATGGACTAAGGCTCTCGCGGATGAATCCCTTTTAAAGGAGTTCATTCACTTGTTTTTGCAGCTCCTTGGTCTCCTCAGGATTACTACGATAAGCCGGTCAGTTTGGTATAGATGCGCCAGGAATGAAGTCGATTTGATGTTCTATTCCCTGAATAGGTGGTAAGCCACTCAGAACTTCGTCGGGAAATACATCTTCGAATTCCTGTGAAAGAGAGACAACAAAAGAAGGTAAAGCAGCATCTAATTCATTCGTATTCAAATATGATTCCTTGTACATGAGTACAAGTATAGGCTGCCTCAACATAAAGGATTTTCGAATGTCGCTCCCTTTCGCATAAACATTCATTTTTGTACTTATTTTTTTCTTCACTCTTTTGTTTTTCTTGTTCCTTATTCTTTTCTCTCATTTTTACAACTTGCCTCCCTCGTTTCTTTTCACTCACTTTTTCACACACCTTTTCACTCTTTTCTTTTTTTTCAATCTCTTTAAAATTTTCAATTGAATCACGCAGCTTCACTTGATCTTTGTATACTTGTCTCGGTGTCAAAGGCGCTAAAGTGAAGTTCTTGCCTAAATGCTTGAAGGTGTATCGGTTGGTGTAGCCATCATGTACCACCTTTCAATCAAATTACCATGGACGGCCTAACAAAAGGTGCCCGGCATGCATGGGAACCACGTCGCAAAGAACTTCATCATTGTATTTTCCGATGGAAAATGGCACCAATACTTGTTTTGTCACCTTCAACTCCCCACCATCATTAAGCCATTGAAGCTTATACGGACAAGGGTGCTTCGTTGTGGCCAAGCCGAGTTTCTCCACCATTAACGTACTAGCGACGTTTGTACAACTCCCGCCATCCACAATAAGGCTACACACCTTGCCTTGTACAAGGCAGTGCGTATGGAAGATATTCTCGCGTTGTTGTTCATTCTCTGTGCTTTGTACACTTAGGCTACGTTTGATTACAAGGATTTCACCTTCGATGGCATATTCAAGATCGCTTTCTTCATCACTGACAGGGGTGTCAGATTCTTTTTCTTTCTCGTCTTTCGACTCGATTTCTCCACCGACGCTCATCACCATCGTTCTTCGGTTAGGGCATTGACTAGCGATGTGCCCTCACCCCAAGCACTTAAAGCACTTGATGTCCCTTGTGTGATTTGGATTGGCAACTTCTTTTCCTTTGCTTGATTCACCAACGAGCTTATTAAACTTTGCAGGATGGTTTTGTTCCTTCGAGCGATTAGGGAAGTCCTTCTTGCTCGTACCTTGTCCCCACTTTGAGTTGTTTGTAGGGTTGGCATAGGCTCGAACAGAGCTTTTCTTCTTGAGTTGTTTTTCAACTTTAATCGCAACATGAACCATGTCGGTCACCTCGACATAGTGTTGAAGCTCCACCACGTTAGCAATCTCTCGATTTAGCCCGGCTAAGAACCTAGCCATGGTTGCCTCGTAATCTTCTTCCACATTTGCATGAATCATTGCTATTTCCATCTCTTTAAAATAATCCTCCACGCTCCGGTGGCCTTGCGTAAGGTTTTGCAACTTTTGGTATAATTCCCGATGGTAATAAGACGGGATAAATCTCTTTCTCATCACCGCCTTCATCTCTTGCCATGTTGAGATTGGTCTCTCTCCATTTCGTCTTCGACTTGTTGTTAATTGGTCCCACCACACCATGGCATAGTCGGAGAATTCGATGGCCGCCAACTTGACTTTCTTGGCCTTCGAGTAGTTATGGCAGTCGAACACCAATTGTATTTTCTTTTCTCACTCCAAATACACCTCTGGATCAGACTTGCCTTGGAAGGGCGGTATGGAGAGCTTAATGTTCTTCAAATCATCATCTACTCGGCCTCGATCCCTTTGACCCCGGTTCTGCTGACCTCGGCGTCGCTCACTTTGGTTTGAACCTTGATCACTTTCTAAATCACTTGGGTCATACATCTCGTCTTCAACTGGCCTTGCTCGTCCTCTATCACGTCTAGGGCCTTGAGGTGTTCTTTCTCGTTGCCCCCTCTCTTTGACTCGGTCTAGTCTCTCATTTATGGACTCAAGTTCGTTGCGGAACATACGTTGGATTTCCCTTAGGAGTGCTTGCTGGCCTAGATCAGGGACTCCTCCGCCTCCGGAAGCCACGTTCCTTAAAGGTTGTCTTGGTAGTCCTTCATTCATGTTATGTTCCGGACTTCGCGACATGTTGTAACCTCACTACAAACCTCACAAGATCTCTCAGAAAGAAAGAATGTTGGCACTCACACTCGTGTTTACGCTCGTTTGGCTTTTACCTCCTCTCGAATGCGCTCACTCACTCGTGCCTTTTTCCACTCCTTTCTTCTCTTATAACCTCGTAAAGGATTTACTAGGCTTGATCTTTTAGTTTGTGAGTCGGTTTAAAAAGGGTAACAATGGAGATGCGTATAGGTTTAAGGTTGGCTGAAAGAACAGGAAATTGGGTAAGAAAGTGTGGCGTGCATATGATTAGGGGGTTTAGAATAGAATCTGGATCGGGAAACTATATCAAATCAAGGCTTGACGTTCAAATAGCAAACAAATTGCATAAAACACTTTTTTTTCCTCTTTTTTTTGTTCGAATGTTTTTGTTCAAATTTTTTTTTGAATTTTTTTAACTTGTATAATTTTTTTGTACTATATCGACAAACTAAATACAGTAGAAACACTTCTGTACACGATTTTTTTCTTCGGCTGCGTAGATTTTTGTTTTTGTAGTAACATCAACAAACTAATGAAAATGGAAAAACTTCGGTATACGAAAATTTTTTCCTATACTTTTTTTTCGAATCCTACCTTAGGAATGCTCTGCTTCAAACGTCTAAGCTTCTTATTTTAGTAGCTCTGATACCAAATGATACGAGCTCGCCTCGACTTGAGTTGAGTCGTATGTAGATCGCCCTATCGTCTTCGAGAAAGCTTCATCAAAAATAGATGGGATAGTTAATTTGGAATTAGATAAGGGAAGTTGAAGAAATGGGCATAATGGTATGAAGGGTAAGAACAAAATGGTATTATGAAATGGTATTATGAAATGGTATGAATGGAATGGCCGGTTTAGGTACAATTTGGTAAATAAAGAAATGGGGTTGAACAAAAAAATGCAAACAAGAACCAATACCGATTTGGTATCGACCCGTTGTTTATAGGCTCTCTTTAGTTCAGTTTGGGTTTGGTAAAGGGAAACCTCGACCCACTATCTAACAAGATAGAAACCTCAGTATAAAGGGTTTTGAACGCCACACTAAAACTAGTGATAAGTTTGGTTTCGTAAGGAAAGAGGTTGACGCCACTACTAGGTAGATAAGCCAACAAAAATCTTAAACGAGACTTAGAGAAGAAGTTCTTACAAGAACAAAAATTCAGTTTTTATAAAATTTTCAAAAAGTCCTTTACAAAGTAACACAAGCCAAATTTATAGTGAATACAAGGGATAGCCGAATAGGCTCTTGAGGTAGCTAAATGGTTAGCTGAAAATTCCAAAATTTCTGATGAAGCTTCCTTGAAGTTTCTTGTGCATGGAGAATGGCAAGGGGCAGCTTCTAGATGCCTTGATTTAATAGGAAAATTGAATGGGTTGTTTGGGAGCTGAAATGCAATCAATAGGTTCAACCGAATGCTTGAATTTGATTTAATGCTGCTGCTTGGTTCAACCGAATGTTCATGTGATTAAGGAGCTGTCTAGAGCACTTCAATAGTCTTAGAATGTGAACAAACTGATTTGAACAGCCACACATGTGTGAACGAACAAAATCGAACAGCCCTTGGTGTGAAAGGAATAATCGGGTGGGTGTGAACAGCCTTAATTTGTCTTGGGTAGCCAATCGATCTTCTTGAAGAGTTGCAAGGGTTGGTCGAATGGTCACTTAGGGAACACCAAAAGATCAGCACACCATCTGATGTGATCTGGCCCGGGTAGATGAGTCAATTCTGATGTGATTCGGCCCGGCTAGATGAGTCAAATTCACGTAGTTGCCCGATCATAGTTCGAGAGAGTCGTTCGTGCCTCGGATTTTAGTAATAAAAGTAAAAGAATGGAATAGGATAAGCAGAAGGTTTCAAGAAGGGTAAGTTTAGTAATAGGTTCGGTTAAGGGTAGCAATGATGGATGAAGGATAGAAGGTTCGGTTTGGGTTAACAAGAAAGAAATTTAAAAGATGGGAATGGAAAAACGAACTCAACATCAGGAATGATTCAACACTAAGAAGTGTCACCCCGATTCCTATATTGTTAAGGTGAAAAATATGGATAGATGGATAGGTGAACGCCACACCAAGATAGGTGATAAGTTCAAACAAGAACAATTGACGCCACTAGCACAAGCCAGATAAGTCGTTCGAAACTTGTACGAGATATGAGAGGAAGCAACCTCACAAGAACAATGTTCATTAACAAATTTGGCAAAAGTCCTTTTACAATGAAATCAACAAACTATTTATACTAGTATCTTATGCTAACCGAATAGTCCATTCATGAACTTAACAATTAAGTAATGTCCCTAATTAAGACATGAAACTTTCTAGAAAAATGACCAATGGTATCCTTGTCCATGTTCGGCCGAATGAGAGGTGAGTGGATAGCTTCATGAATATGCATTGATGTACTTGGATAAATGATCTTCATACATGCATGGCTAGATTCGGCTAACTCCATTAATGGAGCCTTTAATTCATGTTGTTTCACCATGAGTGGCTTAATTAAATGAGGCTCCATGAAGGGTCAAACTTGGTGTGAACAAGGAGCTTGAGTAGACTCTTGTGTGTGAACGTCCAACCGAATGGTCATCATGGTGTGAACACAAAGTGTGAACACATGATCAATACATGAACCGTCCAATGCATGTTCCATCATTAATTTGATCCATGAATCTTCAAATACATGAATGACCATCATGAACATGCATATGTCTGTTGATTGCCGTCCATTGAACCTTCCTATGCATGCACCTTGCATTAAATGCCATGAATGAATCTTCCAAATTCGGCTAACCTACAAAATTAAATAAAATAATTAAATAACACACAACTATTCATATCATTATAATTTAAAATAATAACTAAATAACTTAATGACACTAACTAAATTTGGACACAATAATTATAAGTCAACTTATCATAATAAATTCGGTTAGCTCAAATAGTCAAAAACACTTAGTGAGCTAAATTGAGCTAGGGAATTCGGCATGAGCTGTAGCAAACTTAGTTATAAGCTAGATTAAAACTTAGTGATGTGAGCACACCCGGGGCATCCTCGAATGCACACCAAGTATCTATTGAGCTGCCAAAAGGTCCCATGACCTGAGCCCAAACCAAGCAACTTCAAGATGCTATATCGGCCTTTGTGATGTGCATTTGGGAAGATAACCAGCTCCCTAACGTTGAAGGAGCTAAGAGCAACCCCTTGATGACTCCATGCACTATATTGCAATCCGATCTCAGCTCCTCTTCAGCTCCCCCATGCGCCATTCAGCTCACATCAGCTCACTTGAGCTTGTTTTAGCTCGTTTGAGTTCGAACTTAGCTCGATTCAGCTCATTCCTTTTTCATTTCAATAAATTAAGTTTTAATCTAGCTTATAACTAAGTTTGCTACAGCTCATGCCGAATTCCCTAGCTCATTTTAGCTCACTAAGTGTTTTTGACTATTTGAGCTAGCCGAATTTATTATAAGTTGACTTATAATTATTGGTTCAAATTTAGTTAGTGTTATTAAGTTATTAGTTATTAATTTAATTTATAATTATATGAATAGTTGTGTGTTATTTAATTTTTTTATTTAATTTTGTAGGTTAGCCGAATTTGGAAGATACATTCATGGCATTTAATGCAAGGTGCATGAACGGGAATGTTCATTGAACGGGAAGATTCATGAATGGTTCGGTTCAATGTTTGGAGAACATACATTCATGTACATGGAGGGTTAATGCATATTGAAGGGTGCATCTCCCTTGGACGGCACACATGCATGAATGGAGGGTCATTAATGCAAGTGCATGTACGGCTAGGTTCAAGCCCCCTTCCAAGTTCCATGTACAACCAATGCATGTGGGAGGACCCTTGGAGTTTCCTAAGCACCTATTCGGCCAAGAGACACCCTTTGGGAGTTTCATGCATTCCATGGCCGAACCTAGACCATTCCCTTGGCTTCCAAAGCTTGCTCATACATGAAGCTGCCCACTCACCTCCCCATTCGGCCGAACATGGACAAAGGACTTCAATGGTCATTTTTTTAGAATATTCATGTCTTAAATTAGGTTCATTGCTTAATAGTTAAGTTCATGAATTGTCTATTCAGTTACCCTAAGAAACTAGTATAAATAGTTTGTTGATTTCATTTGTAAAGGACTTTTGCCAAATTTGTTAATGAACTTTGTTCTTGTGAGGTTGCTTCCTCTCATATCTCGTATAAGTTTCGAAGACTTATCTAGCTTGTGCTAGTGGCGTCAACCGACTTGTTTTGAACTTATCACCAATCTTGGTGTGGCGTTCACCTATCCTTCTATCCATCGTTTCAACTTAACAATATAGGAATCGGGGTGACACTTTTTAGTGTTGAATCATTCCTGACGTGGAGATCGTTTTTCCATCCCCCATCTATCCAACATCCTTTCTTGTTTCCTTAGCCGAACCTATCACTACCCTTTTGCTTAACTTTTGAAAACCTTTCGCTATCCAAACCTATCCATTTCATTTCTATTTCTAAAATCTGAGGTACGAACGACTCTCTCGAATTACGATCGGGCAATAACGTGAATTCGACTCGTCTACCCAGGCTGGATCACATCATTTGGTATCAGAGCTTGTAAATTGAGAGGCGTCGACGTCCGTATCAAGATTGAAATAGGTTTGTTGTGAAAAAAATATATATTCGAAAAAAATATTCGAACAAAAAAAATTGTATTTTCGTTTTTATCATTGTAAAGGCTACATTGGAAGTTAAAAAAAAAAAGAGATACGAAATTAAAAAAAAAAGTGAAGTGATCAAAAGTTTGATTCTATTTTTTTATATTTCTTTCGATCGTCTTATATTCTTTTCATTAATTTTAACCCCCCCAAAACGCCACGCTACTTTTAAAAAAAAATTTCTTTTAGCCTACCCGTACACCATACGTTTTAACCCTTGTAACCATTTGAAGCTGACCCCAAAGCACCTAGTCAAGTCAAAAGAAACAAAATACGAGGTTACGAGAGTAAGCTTGAGTGGTAAAAGGCTAGAGTGTGTGAGAACATTTGAGAGTTTGAAAAAGCCTAAAAACGAGTGCAAACACGAGTGGAGTGTTCATCAATATTTCTTTGCGAGTGAAATTGTGAGGTTTGTGGTGAGGTACTTAATTTTTTATTTTGTTTTGTGATCTAAAATTTTCTTTTCAGTAACAAAAATCATGTCACGCGAAGAGTTCACCGAATCGGAATACCAATACTTGGTACAAGAAATGCAAAAAATGATGGAGTCCAACACTAAGAACATACATGAGAGATTAAATCATTTGGAAAAACAAGATCAAAGTGATAGAGTTTCTTCAAGTTAAAAAATGGAGACAAGAACCCCACGGAGATATACCCCCGACTACTACTTGAGAAAAAGTTCCTATCGTGATTCCTTTTTGCCATCTACTTCGAGACAAAGAGATTCATACTATGACTCATATTCATCAGTGAATTCGAGAAGTGACTTCGATCGAAAGTCCTTTTCATCAAGAAATTTGAGAAGACTAGAAGCCGATTACGATTTTAATTCATTCTAAGATGGCATTCGGAAAGAAAGACATACTCCTACTAGATCGTCAATGAAATCTTACTCGGAGTATTCTTCACGAAGTTTTGACTGTGAATCATATGCAAATAGTTCTTCATCTTTCGAACAAGATTTGTATTCTCATCGTTCTTTTGTACATTCTTGTAAAGAGGAAACAAAGAAAAAAAAGAAAAAGCAAAAGAAGAAAAAGAAAACGAAATAAAAAGAAAAGAGAGGCAAAAGGCAAGGAAGAGAGAAAATGAGTGAATCTTGAGAGAACTTGAAAAAGCCTTTGAAAAAGCCTTTGAAACACAAAAAGAAAATGAAAAAGAAAATGAGATTGAAAATGAGAATGAAAAGAAATTTGAGAGAGAAAAAGAAGTTGAAAAAGAAATTGAAATAAAAGAAACGAGTGATTCAGAAGAAAAAGAATCGAGTGGGAAAACAAGTGAGCAAGTGAGGAATATTTCTACTAACCCACATGTTTGATCTTCTTGTGAATTAACTTTTCAGGTTCCTAGAAGTTTGTGCGACCAATTCCATCTACATTACCTTCCAAACGAGAGGTGTTTTAGGTTGTTCGAAAAAGGTGAGTTCGCGAATGACAACCACCCACTTGCAATTGAAGGTAAGAAAGGTAAGGATTCCTTATTTATTGATTCAAGGCCGTTTGAATACAAAGTTGCTCATAAAGATTTTTATGGCCTTATTTTTGAAAATCTTCTATCTTTTGATTTGGTTAATTACTATTCACATATTAATGTTAACGGTGTTGTTTCAAAAGATGCCATGAAGATTCCGTCTTATGACATGTTTTATAATGACAATTCTATTGATTCTGTTGGATTGGTTCATCCTGTGCAAATTATGAATGTGTGTGATAACAGTTTTTCACGTTTTGATTTGTTTGATTATAAAAATTCTTTGTTTGGCATCCATGTTAAAAGATCTTCACATGATATGTGCAATTGTGTTCTTCATGAACAATCTTTGAGTTTTTGTATGAAATTTCCATGTAGTGATTTACATTCCCGACTGATACTCTTGAAGCTCAACCTTTGCATATTGGTATGCTCGGTTTTGTCAATTCAACATGTGTGTTTAAACTAGTGAAATATAATTCGTGTGGTGAGTTGATTATATCTTCTTCTAATATGTTGCTCGTTGGAATTCCTAATCAAGTTCGTGTGTTCAAGCCTGGTATTTGCTACATGAAATCATTTTATGGAAATATTAAGCACTTTGCATCATTTGTATTCAAATTATGTTTGCTTGATGTTCAAACTTTTGATAAAAAGGTGAAATTCAATGATTTGGGTTTCAATTTTGATTTGTTTACTAATCACCTTGCTTGGCCACATCTGAAATTTTTGTTCCATTTTGAGAAGGTAAGATCGACTAATGCTTTGGGACTTGAATCAAATTTCAACAATGATTTATTTTTTTCTTTTCAGTCCATACCTCCTATTGAAACTAACCATTCTCATTTTTGTGAATTCCACCCCTTGAGGAGCAAGACATGTCATGGTGCGTCACCACCTATTCAAATTTATCAGAGTAATAGGTTTGTCTTACGCTATCTATCCAAAGAGAGAAGATTCATTTTGACCGAGAAAGGTAAACCCAATCCTCAATTGTCTTCTCTTCATATTCGTCAAGGTAAGTCATCTGAAAATTTTCAAACATCTTTGCTCAATTCGATTGAAGTTGAAAATTCCATTGATTTGTTGTTTGGAAATTATTTATACTTTGATGTGATGGATTTTTCCTTTTGGCATTGTAATGATGTGATTATTATGTTGGAATTTGGAGACACTCCTCATGTTGTTCAAAAACGAAAGAAAGAGTTAGCATACCTTTGGCCATGGCATACCTTGCAAGAACAAGACAAGGGACCAAATGAGTTGCTATATTCGATTAAAGAAATTAATATGTTTTGGATGAGGAATAATGTGTTTAAGTGCCTGCCATCATTTACAACCAATTATCCCTTGATCCAACTTAGTTTTCATGTTCGCAACGATGGTCTAACGAAACTCTTTGATAAATTTACGTATGCTTGCTTTGTCCAATTGAAATTTTTGGCATATGTTCGATTGAATGAATTTTTAATGAACTATCGAACACATTTGAATTTGACTCCTTTGAGTTTCTTTTTACCGGCTATGGTAAGAATTTTTCAGGTCTGTGTGACATCTTCCATCCCCTTTGATCGAGGAAAATCATGCACGAGTCAAAGTTCTCCCATGGACAAATGGCTCGACTTGAGGACAAGTCACTTTGAAGACGGGGGAATGATGTGAGCACACTCGGGGCATCCTCGAATGCACACCAAGTATCTATTGAGCTACCAAAAGGTCCCATGACCCGAGCCCGAACCAAGCAACTTCAAGATGCTATATCGGCCTTTGTGACGCGCATTTGGGAAGATAACCAGCTCCCTAATGTTGAAGGAGCTAAGAACAACCCCTTGATGACTCCATGCACTATATTGCAATCCGATCTCAGCTCCTCTTCAGCTCCCCCATGCGCCATTCAGCTCACATCAGCTCACTTGAGCTCGTTTTAGCTTGAACTTAGCTCGATTCAGCTCATTCCTTTTTCATTTCAATAAATTAAGTTTTAATCTAGCTTATAACTAAGTTTGCTATAGCTCATGCCGAATTCCCTAACTCATTTTAGCTTACTAAGTGTTTTTGACTATTTGAGCTAGCCGAATTTATTATAAGTTGACTTATAATTATTGGTTCAAATTTAGTTAGTGTTATTAAGTTATTAGTTATTAATTTAATTTATAATTATATGAATAGTTGTGTGTTATTTAATTTTTTTATTTAATTTTGTAGGTTAGCCGAATTTGGAAGATACATTCATGGCATTTAATGCAAGGTGCATGAACGGGAATGTTCATTGAACGGGAAGATTCATGAATGGTTCGGTTCAATGTTTGGAGAACATACATTCATGTACATGGAGGGTTAATGCATATTGAAGGGTGCATCTCCCTTGGACGGCACACATGCATGAATGGAGGGTCATTAATGCAAGTGCATGTACGGGCTAGGTTCAAGCCCCTTCCAAGTTCCATGTACAACCAATGCATGTGGGAGGACCCTTGGAGTTTCCTAAGCACCTATTCGGCCAAGAGACACCCTTTGGGAGTTTCATGCATTCCATGGCCGAACCTAGACCATTCCCTTGGCTTCCAAAGCTTGCTCATACATGAAGCTGCCCACTCACCTCCCCATTCGGCCGAACATGGACAAAGGACTTCAATGGTCATTTTTCTAGAATATTCATGTCTTAAATTAGGTTCATTGCTTAATAGTTAAGTTCATGAATTGTCTATTCGGTTACCCTAAGAAACTAGTATAAATAGTTTGTTGATTTCATTTGTAAAGGACTTTTGCCAAATTTGTTAATGAACTTTGTTCTTGTGAGGTTGCTTCCTCTCATATCTCGTACAAGTTTCGAAGACTTATCTAGCTTGTGCTAATGGCGTCAACCGACTTGTTTTGAACTTATCACCAATCTTGGCGTGGCGTTCACCTATCCTTCTATCCATCGTTTCACCTTAACAATATAGGAATCAGGGTGACACTTTTTAGTGTTGAATCATTCCTGACGTTGAGATCGTTTTTCCATCCCCCATCTATCCAACATCCTTTCTTGTTTCCTTAGCCGAACCTATCACTACCCTTTTGCTTAACTTTTGAAAACCTTCCGCTATCCAAACCTATCCATTTTATTTCTATTTCTAAAATCTGAGGTACGAACGACTCTCTCGAACTACGATCGGGCAATAACGTGAATTCGACTCGTCTACCTGGGCCGGATCACATCACTTAGTTTATTGGAATGAAAAAGGAATGAGCTGAAACAAGCTAAATTCGAGCTCAAATGAGCTAAAACGAGCTCAAGTGAGCTAATGTGAGCTGAATGGCGCATGGGGGAGCTGGAGAGGAGCTGAGATCGGATTGCAAAATGGTGTATGGAGTCTTCAAGGAGTTGTCCTTAGCTCCTCCAATGTCATGGACCTTGTTATCATCCCAAATGCGCAACGCAAAGGCTGATATAGCATCTGAAAGTTGCTTGGTTCGAGCTCGAGTCATGGGACCTTTTGGCAGCTCAATGGATTCTTGGTGTGCATTCGAGGATGCCCCGGGTGTGCTCACATCATAATTGGTCCTTGGGGCAGCATCTTTGAATCCTTGCTGGAACTTGGTGCACTCCTGATGTAATTCAGCCCGGGTAGATGAGTCGAATTTATGTAGTTGCCCGATCGTAGTTCGAGAGAGTCGTTCGTGCCTCGAATTTTAGTAATAGTAGTAAAAGAATTAGAATAGGATAAGTGGAAGGTTTCAAGAAGGGTAAGTTTAGTATAGGTTCGGTTAAGGGTAGCAAAGATGGATGAAGGATAGAAGGCTCGGTTTGGGTTAATAAGAAAAAAATTTAAAAGATGGAAATGGAAAGCGAACTCAATGTCAGGAATGATTCAACACTAAGAAGTGTCACCCCGATTCCAATATTGTTAAGGTGAAAAATATGGATAGATGGATAGGTGAACGCCATACCAAGATTGGTGATAAGTTCAAACAAGAACGATTGACGCCACTAGCACAAGCCAGATAAGTCATTCGAAACTTGTATGAGATATGAGAGGAAGCAACCTCACAAGAACAATGCTCATTAACAAATTTTGCAAAAGTCCTTTTACAATGAAATTAACAAACTATTTAAAAGCAATCATGTAGTAACCGAATGGACAAATTAGCTAGCTTAAAAGCTAAGCAAATTCGGTCATGAACTAGCTAGAATATTCTAGAATGAACACATTAATTATCTAGTCTTGATTCGGCTGATGGGGATGTGTTTAGACACCTTCATGCATGAGCTTTAATCACTTGATGAATGTACACCGTTGGTAGCTCAACGGGTTGTCTAGGTTCGGCCAAGGTGTGCATGAAACTCGCAAGAGGTGTCTCTTGGCCAAATAGGTGCTTAGAAAACCCCAAGGGTCCTCCCACATGCATCGGTTGTACATGGAACTTGGAAGGAGGCTTGAACCTTGTCGTACATGCACTTGTATTAATTATCCTCCATTCATGCATGTGTGCCGTCCAAGGGAGATGCACCTTTCAATATGCATTAACCTTCCATGTACATGAATGTATGGCTTCCAAACATTGAACCGATCCATGCCTGTATCTTCCCGTTCAATGAACATTTCCGTTCATGCACCTTGTCACGAATGAATCTTCCACATTCGGCTAACCTACATAATTAAATAAAATAATTAAATAACACACAACTATTCATATAATTATAATTTAAAACAGTAACTAAACAACTTAATGACACTAACTAAATTTGGACATAATAATTATAAGTCAACTATCATATTAAATTCGGCTAGCTCAAATAGTCAAAAATACTTAGTGAGCTAAGTTGAGCTAGGGAATTCGGCATGAGCTGTAGCAAACTTAGTTAAAAGCTAAATTAAAACTTAGTTTATTGAAATGAAAAAGGAATGAGCTGAAACGAGCTAAAATCAAGCTTAAACGAGCTAAAATCAAGTGAGCTGATGTGAGCTGAATGGCGCATGGGGAGCTGGAGAGGAGCTGAGATCGAATTGCAAAATGGTGCATGGAGTCTTCAAGGAGTTGGCCTTAGCTCCTCCAACGTCATGGACCTTGTTATCATCCCAAATGTGCAACACAAAGGCTGATATAGCATCTTGAATTTGCTTGGTTCGAGCTCGAGTCATGGGGCCTTTTGGAAGCTCGGTTGATTCTTGGTGTGCATTCAAGGATGCCCCGGGTGTGCTCACATCATTCCCCCCGTCTTCAAAGTGACTTGTCCTCAAGTCAGATTCTACATCAAAAGGGGATAAATCTGATACATTAAAACTAGCACTTATGTTGTATTCACCCGGTAAGTCAAGTTTATATGAGTTCTCATTAATGCGTTCAAGCACTTGGAAGGGTCCATCTCCTCGGGGAAGTAACTTGGAACATCACTGGGCTGGAAATCGTTCCTTGCGCATATGGACCCAAACCCAATCACCAGGTTCAAATATGACTCTCTTTCGTCCCTTGTTTGCTTGCTACACATAAGACTTAGTTCTCGCCTCTATATTAGCTCGCACTTGTTGATGTAGCCTCTTCAAGAAATCGGCCTTTTTCCTAGCAAACTCAATATGAGGCAAACAATCTTCCCATGATTTCAAATTCTTATGAATGATAGCCCGCAGGAGAGTAGAAAGTACTCGGTTGACCACTTCGGTTTGTCCATCCGTTTGAGGATGACAAGTAGTTGAAAATAATAATTTGGTTCCGATTTTACGCCAAAGAGACCTCCAAAAATGGCTAAGGAATTTCGTGTCTCGATTTGACATGATAGTTCGCAGCACTCCATGTAAACGAACAATGTCCCTAAAGAAAAGGTTAGAAATGTGTACGGCATCATCAGTTTTTGCACAAGCAATGAAATGTGACATTTTAGAAAATCGATCTACAACTACAAATACAGAATCCTTTCTCGTTTTGGTTCGGGGCAAACCGAGGATGAAATCCATGGATATATCTGTCCAAGGAGTTTCAGGTATTGGTAATGGCGTGTAAAGTCCATGGGGTTGAATCTTGGATTTTGCTCGTTTGCATGCCAAACATCGCTCGCAAACTCGCTCCACATCTCACCTCATCCTAGGCTAATAAAAATGTTCGTTAAGGGTGGCTAACGTCTTGCCAACTCCAAAATGTCCTATGAGTCCTCCACTATGTGCTTCTTGCACAAGCAAATCCCAAACAGAGCTTTGTGGAACACAGAGCTTACCTTCTTTGAACAGAAACCCATCAAACCTATAAAATTTCTCAAATGCAAATGCTCACAAGCAGAATAGATCTCTCCAAAATCAACATCGTTAGCATACAATTCTTTTAAGAAAGAAAACCTAAGCATTTTTGATTCAAGAGTAGAAAGTAAGGTATACCTCCGCGATAGGGCATCAACTACCACATTGTCTTTACCTTTCTTGTACTTAATTACATAGGGAATGACTCAAGGTACTCGACCCACTTAGCGTGCCTCTTGTTCAACTTGTTTTGACCCTTTATATGTTTCAAGGATTCGTGGTCAGAATGGATTACAAACTCTTTTGGCCACAAATAATGTTGCCAAGTTTCAAGAGCCCGTATTAATGCATACATTTCTTTGTCATAGACTGGATAATTGAGTGGGGCTCCGCTAAGCTTCTCACTAAAATACGCAATGGGTCGTCCGTCTTGGGTTAAGACAGCTCCAATTCCCACACTGGATGCATCACACTCAAGTTCAAAGGTTTTCGAAAAATCTGGCAAAGCAAGTAAAGGTGCGTTAGTAAGACAATTTTTAATCTTAATAAAAGACCTCGCTTGCTCATCTTCCCAATGGAACGCAGAGTTTTTTTTTATCACGCTTGTTAAGGGTGCAGCCAATGTGCTGAAATTGGGCACAAATCGCCAATAGAAGCTTACCAATCCATGGAAGCTTCAAACTTGGCTAATGGATGTAGGCCTCAGCCACTCTTGAATTGCCTTTATTTTCTCTTGGTCGACTTCCAAACCTTGTGCACTAACTACAAAACCAAGAATGATAACTTTGTCAGAACAAAAAGTACATCTTAAGATTAGCAAAGAGAGTTTCCTTACGCAATGTTTCAAGAATAGATTTGAGGTATTACGTGATCTTCCAAAAATCTTGCTATATATGAGGATATCATCGAAATAAACAACACAAAATGATGCAAGCGTGCCCAACGAACCTCTTCGAACAAGTCTCCCTAGTCGAGCTGTGACATGTTGGCAAGCTGATCCCAGCTCGTTTCCAGCTCCACGAGCTCCTTCCAGCTTAATTCAGCTCATTTGAGCTCAACTGAGCTTACTGTCAGCTCGTTCTTCATTTCAATAAATTAAACTAAGTTTTAGTTTTATACTAATTAGTTTGCTACAGCTCAATTTCGAAAATCTTAGCTTAAATAAGTTCATTAAATGTTTTTTTATTTAGTTTGAGCTAGCTGAATTAATAAGCTGTTTAATTTTAATTTAATTTGTCCTAATTAGTTAAATTGTTATTTAAGTTATGTTTTATATTACATATTTTAATTATGTAATAACCGAATTAATGTTTGGAATGTTTGTTCACATTTGTGCCGAATTTAAGGTGTTCATATGGGATTTAATGAATTGTTTTTCATTCATGTAGGTGCATGCACGGTTTGGTTCAATGGATGGGAGGATACATGCACGACCAGATTCAAGGCTTAGAGGATTCATGCATGTCTTGTTACATGCATGGTGGCTGATTATTTAGTTTCTCTAAGCAACTATTTGGCCAAGGAAGATGATGTGATCCGGCTCGGGTAGACGAGTCGAATTCACGTAGTTGCCCGATCATAGTTCGAGAGAGTCGTTCGTACCTCAGATTTTAGAAATAGAAGTGAAATGGATAGGTTTGGATAGTGGAAGGTTTTCAAAAGTTATGCAAAAGGGTAGTGATAGGTTTGGCTAAGGAAACAAGAAAGGATGTTGGATAGATGGCTCGGTTTGGTTAACAAGAAGAAAAGTTGAAAGAAGGGGAATGGAAAAATGAACTCAACGTCAGGAATGATTCAACACTAAAAAGTGTCACCCCGATTCCTATATTGTTAAGGTGAAAAGATGGATAGAAGGATAGGTGAACGCCACACCAAGATTGGTGATAAGTTCAAAACAAGTCGGTTGACGCCACTAGCACAAGCTAGATAAGTCTTTGAAACTTGTACGAGATATGAGAGGAAGCAACCTCACAAGAACAAAGTTCATTAACAAATTTGGCAAAAGTCCTTTACAAATGAAATCAACAAACTATTTATACTAGTTTCTTAGGCTAACCGAATAGACAATTCATGAACTTAACTATTAAGCAATGAACCTAATTTAAGACATGAATATTCTAGAAAAATGACCATTGATGTCCTTTGTCCATGTTCGGCCGAATGGGGAGGTGAGTGGGCAGCTTCATGAATGAGCAAGCTTTGGAAGCCAAGGGGATGGTCTAGGTTCGGCCATGGGATGCATGAAACTCCCAAAGGGTGTCTCTTGGCCGAATAGGTGCTTAGGAAACTCCAAGGGTCCTCCCACATGCATTGGTTGTACATGGAACTTGGAAGGGGGCTTGAACCTAGCCGTACATGCACTTGCATTAATTGCCCTCCATTCATGCATGTGTGCCATCCAAGGGAGATGCACCTTTCAATATGCATTAACCTTCCATGTACATGAATGTATGTCCTTCAAACATTGAACCGAACCATTCATGAATCTTCACGTTCAATTAACATTCCCGTTCATGGGCCTTGCTTTAAATGCCATGAATGTATCTTCCAAATTCGGCTAACCTACAAAATTAAATAACAAAATTAAATAACACACAACTATTCATATAATTATAAATTAAATTAATAACTAAATAACTTAATAACACTAACTAAATTTGGACACAATAATTATAAGTCAACTTATAATAAATTCGGCTAGCTCAAATAGTCAAAAACACTTAGTGAGCTAAATTGAGCTAGGGAATTCGGCATGAGCTGTAACAAACTTAGTTATAAGCTAGATTAAAACTTAATTTATTGAAATGAAAAAGGAATGAGCTGAAACGAGCTAAATTCAAGCTCAAACGAGCTCAAGTGAGCTCAAGTGAGCTGATGTGAGCTGAATGGTGCATGGGGAGCTGGAGAGGAGCTGAAATCGGATTGCAAAATGGTGCATGGAATCTTCAAGGAGTTGTCCTTAGCTCCTCCAACATCATGGACCTTGTTATCATCCCAAATGCACAACACAAAGGCTGATATAGCATCTTAAATTTGCTTGGTTCGAGCTCGAGTCGTGGGGCCTTTTGGAAGCTCGATTGATTCTTGGTGTGCATTCGAGGATGCCCCGGGTGTGCTCACATCGGAAGAGTTTCATCTTTAATTCCCCAAGTTGGCCGAATATCTTCCCAAGGTGTCCATCAAGGCATTCACACTAGCCAAGCTTCCTTTCACACTTGTTGTCCATTCGGTTTGATGCATTCACACTCAAGAGACCATTCAACCATGATGTTCACACCTTTAAAGGCTTTCAAACTACTCCATTAATACTCACACCTATTCAGCCAAGCATTGCAAATTGAATGACTCCATTAAGCTCATGGCTGAACCTAGACATGTCCAATCAACTCCTCATGCATTCCAAATACATTCAGCCGAAATTCCTTCATTAAGTAGCTGACTTGTGGCGTTCCAAGGGCTACACTTAGACATGGAAGACTTATGGTTTTGTTCTAGAACATTTTAGTCTATTCATAGCTGAATTTGCTTAATTCTTAAGATAGTCTTTTGGCCATTCGGCTACCTAGGCTTTAGGCATATAAATACTTGTTATCTTTCCATGTAAAGGGGACTTTTGAAACTTTTGTTAATGTTATGCTACCGTTGTGAGGCAAACTTTTCTTATATTTTGTTCAAAGATTCGTTTGGCGTTCCTAGCGTTCTAGTTGTGTCAATCGTGTTCTTTGTCGATTCCGAACTTATCACTACTCGTAGTGTGGCATTCAAACATACCGAGGTTCCTATCTTGTTAGATAGTGGGTCAAGGTTTTCCTTTACCAAACCCAAACTGAACTAAAAGAGCCTATAAACAATGGGTCAATACCAAATCGGTATTGGTTCTTGTTTGCCTTCTTTGTTTGATCCCATTTCTTTCTTACCCAAAACATACCAAAATCGACCAATTTGTTCATATTCCTTTGTCCCTACCCTTTCGTTCCTACCATTCCGTTCGTACCCCTCTTTCTACTTCGGCCATTCCTTCAACTCAACTAAATCTAACATAACTTCTCGTAGACGACCGGGCACTCAGCATACGACTCGACTCTCCCCGAGGTGGTTCGTATCACAAAACTTACCAATGAAGGATCTCAACACATGGTTCATGAGCCTCATAAAAGTACTAGGAGCGTTGGTTAAGCCAAATGGCATGACCAACCACTCATACAAACCATGTTTCATTTTGAAGGCAATTTTCCACTCGTCGCCTTCTCGCATACGAATCTGGTGATATCCGCTTTTTAAATCGATCTTGGAAAATAGTTTGGCTCCACTTAGTTCATCTAGCATGTCATCTAGTCGCGGAATGTGATGTCGATATTTGATAATGATTTTATTCACAGCACGACAATTGACACACATTCGCCAAGTACCATCCTTTTTCGGCACCAAGAGGACTAGCACGGCGCAGGGGCTAAGACTTTCTCTAAATAGCCTTTTTCCATCAATTTGTTAACTTGCCGTTGTAGCTCTTTAGTTTCTTCGAGATTCGTTCTATAGGCAGGTCAATTTGGAATTACCGCTCCCGACACAAAATCGATTTGGTGCTCGATTCCTCAAAGAGGTGGTAATCCACTAGGAGTCTCTTCCGGGAAAACGTCTTGGACATCCTGCAAAAGACTCAAAATAGAAGACGGCAAGTCCTCGGGTAGTTCGTTAGTGCTAAAAATATTTTTCTTGTACAGGAGTACAAGAATGGTTTGTTTTGATAGAAATGCTCTCCGAACTTCTCTTTTTTTTACAAACAGACTTTTTTTTTCTATTCTCTTTTTCTTGCTCTTCTTTTTCTTTTCTCACTTGTTTTTTTTTCTCTTGCTATTTTTGCATTCTTTTTCTCATTTTTCTTTTCTTTTTCATTTTCTTTTCTTTTTTTCACATTCATTCTTTTCTTTTTCTCTCAACTGATTTACAACAAACTTCATTCTCATTTGATCCTCAAAAACTTGCTTTGGCGTCAATGGTACCAAAGTAATATTCTTTCCTTGATATTTGAATGTATACCTATTGGTATACCCGTCATGGGTGACTCTTCGATTGTATTGCCACGGCCTCCCAAGCAACAGATGTCCCGCGTGCATGGGAACAACATCACAAAGTCCTCGTCCTCGTATTTACCAATTGAAAAAGAAACAAGTACTTGTTTGGTTACCTTGATTTCGCCACCATCATTGAGCCATTGGAGTTTGTAAGGGCTCGGATGTTTGTTGGTGGTCAAGCCTAGTTTCTCCACCATTAAAGTGCTTGCCACGTTGGTACAGCTTCCACCATCGATGATCAAACTATAGACTTTCCCTTGAACTTGGCATCGAGAATGGAAGATATTCTCCCGTTGTTGTTCATTTTTAGGACTTTGAGTACTGAGGCTTCTTTTAACAACGAGAAGCTTTTTGGCCTGCGCCATGTTGAACAATAAGAATAATTAGAATCCTCACCACAAATCTCACTATTTCACTCACAAAGAAATAATTGATGAACACTCCACTCGTGTTTGCACTCATTTTTAGGCTTTTTCAAACTCTCAAATGTTCTCACACACTCTAACCTTTTACCACTCAAGCTTACTCTTGTAACCTCGTATTTTGTTTCTCTTGACTCGTCTTGGTGCTTTGGGGTCGGCTTACAAGGGATAAGATGTATAGGTTATGGGTAAGCTAAAAGAAAATTTTTCTTTGGTGTAGTGTGGCGTTTTGGAAATGGGGGGTTAAAATTTGATGAAAAGATTATTTTGATATTGAAACAATGATAAACAACAGAGAAGAAACTGAGCACTTCACTTTTTTTTTCTTTTTTTTATAATTTTGTATTTCTTTTTTTTACAACGAACCTATTTTGATCTTGATACGAGCATCGGTGCCTCTAGATTTATAAGCTCTGATACCAAATGATGTGATTCGACCCAGGTAGATGAGTCAAATTCACGTAGTTGCCCGATCGTAGTTCGAGAGAGTCGTTCGTGCCTCAGATTTTAGTAATAGTAGTAAAAGAATTAGACTAGGATAAACGGAAGGTTTCAAGAAGGGTAAGTTTAGTATAGGTTCGATTAAGGGTAGCAAAGATGGATGAAGGATAAAAGGCTCGGTTTGGGTTAACAAGAAAAAATTTTAAAGATGGAAATGGAAAATAAACTCAACGTCAGGAATGATTCAACACTAAGAAGTGTCACCCCGATTCCTATATTGTTAAGGTGAAAAATATGGATAGATGGATAGGTGAACGCCACGCCAAGATTGGTGATAAGTTCAAACAAGAACGATTGATGCCACTAGCACAAGCCAGATAAGTCGTTCAAAACTTGTACGAGATATGAGAGGAAGCAACCTCACAAGAACAATGCTCATTAACAAATTTTGCAAAAGTCCTTTTACAATGAAATTAACAAACTATTTAAAAGCAATCATGTAGTAACCGAATGGACAAATTAGCTAGCTTAAAAGCTAAGCAAATTCGGTCATGAACTAGCTAGAATATTCTAGAATGAACACATTAATTATCTAGTCTTGATTCGGCTGATGGGGATGTGTTTAGACACCTTCATGCATGAGCTTTAATCACTTGATGAATGTACACCGTTGGTAGCTCAACGGGTTGTCTAGGTTCGGCCAAGGTGTGCATGAAACTCGCAAGAGGTGTCTCTTGGCCAAATAGGTGCTTAGAAAACACCAAGGGTCCTCCCACATGCATCGGTTGTACATGGAACTTGGAAGGAGGCTTGAACCTAGCCGTACATGCACTTGTATTAATTATCCTCCATTCATGCATGTGTGCCGTCCAAGGGAGATGCACCTTTCAATATGCATTAACCTTCCATATACATGAATGTATAGCTTCCAAACATTGAACCGATCCATGCATGTATCTTCCTGTTCAATGAACATTTTCGTTCATGCACCTTGTCATGAATGAATCTTCCACATTCGGCTAACCTACATAATTAAATAAAATAATTAAATAACACACAACTATTCATATAATTATAATTTAAAACAGTAACTAAACAACTTATGACACTAACTAAATTTGGACATAATAATTATAAGTCAATTATCATATTTGATGTGATCCGACCCGGGTAGATGAGTCGAATTCACGTAGTTGCCCGATCGTAGTTCGGGAGAGTCGTTCGTGCCTCGAATTTTAGTGATAGTAATAAAAGAAATAGAATAGGATAAGCGAAAGGTTTTAAGAAGGGTAAGTTTAGTATAGGTTCAGTTAAGGGTAGCAAAGATGGATGAAGGATAGAAGGCTTGGTTTGGGTTAACAAGAAAAAAATTTAAAAGATGGAAATGGAAAACAAACTCAACGTCAGGAATGATTCAACACTAAGAAGTGTCACCCCGATTCCTATATTGTTAAGGTGAAAAATATGGATGGATGGATAGGTGAACGCCACACCAAGATTGGTGATAAGTTCAAACAAGAACGATTGACGCCACTAGCACAAGCCAGATAAGTCGTTCGAAACTTGTACGAGATATGAGAGGAAGCAACCTCACAAGAACAATGTTCATTAACAAATTTGGCAAAAGTCCTTTTACAATGAAATCAACAAACTATTTAAAGGCAATCATGTAGTAACCGATTGGACAAATTAGCTAGCTTAAAGGCTAAGCAAATTCGGTCATGAACTAGCTAGAATATTCTAGAATGAACACATTAATTATCTAGTATTGATTCAGCTGATGGGGATGTGTTTAGACACCTTCATGCATGAGCTTTAATCACTTGATGAATGTACACCTTTGGTAGCTCAACGGGTTGTCTAGGTTCGGCCAAGGTGTGCATGAAACTCCCAACAGGTGTCTCTTGGCTGAATAGGTGCTTAGAAAACCCCAAGGGTCCTCCCACATTCATCGGTTGTACATGGAACTTGGAAGGAGGCTTGAACCTAGCCGTACATGCACTTGCATTAATTATCCTCCATTCATGCATGTGTGCCGTCCAAGGGAGATGCACCTTTCAATATGCATTAACCTTCCATGATGTGATCTGGCCCAGGTAGATGAGTCAAATTCACGTAGTTGCCTGATCGTAGTTCGAGAGAGTCATTCGTACCTCGGATTTTTGTAATAGAAGTAAAATGAATTTAGAATAGGATAGCAAAAGTTTTCAAGAAGGGTAAGTTTAGTATAGGTTTGGTTAAGGGTAGCAAAGATGGATGAAGGATTGTAGGCTCGATTTTGGTTAACAAGAAAAGGATATAAAAGATGGAAACGGAAATCGAACTCAACGTCAGGAATGATTCAATACTAAGTAGTGTCACCCCGATTCCTATATTGTTAAGGTGAAATTATGGATAGATGGATAGGTGAACGCCACACCAAGATTGGTGATAAGTTCAAACAAGACGATTGACGCCACTAGCACAAGCTAGATAAGTCGTTCGAAACTTGTACGAGATATGAGAGGAAGCAACCTCACAAGAACAATGTTCATTAACAAATTTTGCAAAAGTCCTTTACAAATGAAATCAACAAACTATTTATACTAGTTTCTTATGCTAGCCGAATAGACCATTCATGAATCTTAACGATTAAGTAATGAACCTAATTAAGACATGAACTTTCTAGAAAAATGACCAATGGTGTCCTTGTCCATGTTCGGCCGAATGGGAGGTGAGTGGTTAGCTTCATGAACATGCATTGATGTACTTGGATAAATGATCTTCATACATGCATGGCTAGATTCGGGTAACTCCTTTAATGGAGCCTTGAAGTCATGTTGTTTCACCATGAGTGGCTTCATTAAATAAAGCTTCATGAAGAGTCAAACTTGGTGTGAACAAGGAGCTTGAGTAGACACTTGTGTGTAAACGTCCAACCGAAGGGTCATCATGGTGTGAACACAATGTGTGAACACATGATCAATCCATGAACCGTCCAATGCATGTTCCATCATTAATTTGATCCATGAATCTTCAAATACATGAATGTTCATCATGAACATGCATGTGCCTCTTGATTATCGTCCATTGAACCCTCCCATGCATGCACCTTGCATTAAAGTCCATACATGAATCTTCCAAATTCGGCTAACCTACAAAATTAAATAACATAATTAAATAACACACAACTATTCATATAATTATAATTTAAAATAATATCTAAATAACTTAATATCACTAACTAAATTTAGACACAATAATTATAAGTCAACTTATAATAAATTCGGTTAGCTCAAATAGTCAAAAACACTTAGTGAGCTAAAATGAGCTAGGGAATTCGGCATGAGCTGTAACAAACTTAGTTATAAGCTAGATTAAAACTTAATTTATTGAAATGAAAATGGAATGAGCTAAAACGAGCTCAAGTGAGCTGATGTGAGCTGAATGGCGCATGGGGGAGCTGGAGAGGAGCTGAGATCGGATTGCAAAATGGTGCATGGAGTCTTCAAGGAGTTGTTCTTAGCTCCTCCAACGTTATGGAGCTGGTTATCATCCTAAATGCGCAACACAAAGGCTGATATAGCATCTTGAATTGGCTTGGTTCGAGCTCGGGTCATGGGACCTTTTGGAAGCTCGATTGATTCTTGGTGTGCATTCGAGGATGCCCCGGGTGTGGTCACATCATTCCCCCCGTCTTCAAAGCGACTTGTCCTCAAGTCGAGACGATGGTTAATTTTGAAACAGGGATGCCTACTTGATCGTTCTTGGATGGATGTGTTTAGTTGACGCATCATGCCTTACTGCAAAAACATTTCATAACTTGCAACCAATTGAGAATCATTACAAAGCAGAAACTTATTCAAACGGTCATGGAAGCAAGTTTTCTTACACTTAAGGCCATCACAACAGAACAATATCAATATCCCATGTTCACTATCAAATAAACATGTCTCATTATAACTTAAAAACTTAATGAACAAGGATTTTGAGAATATAATGTCCGTACTTCGCTTGGGCATTTCAAATTGTACTTGCGAAGTATTGGAACTACGACAGGAATTCATTTGACATTTCATAACTTGCATACATCCGTCATAAGCAAACAATGGAAAAGAAAATTTTATCTCATGTTTTTGTGCTCTTAAACTACGCAATTTGGACAGCAAGTATTCATCAAACTTATCAACTTCACGCTTATCAAGAATCTTGTGTCCATCAACCAAAACAATTATATCTTCATCGTTAATGTTTTCTTCATCAGTCAAGTTGGACAAAAATGTAATAGAAATTCCAGAAACCTTACCTTGTACACAAAAACAAGAATTAACTTTACCTTTTCCGATCATTACAAACCTTCTCTCTTCGGGAATGTATCGTAACCGCATCATAGGGCTTGAGTCAACCTGAAAAGAATTAGAATTAGGAAAAATTTGGTTAATCAAAACTCTTTTCTTTTCTTCACTCATGTTTCTTTGAATTTCCTTTTCTCTCATTTTTTATCACAACTCTTTTTCTTTTCTATTTCAATTTCTTTTCTTTCTTTCTCATTTTCTTTTTCCTCTCGCTTTCAATCCAAAGATTGCTTTAACCATTGTTGATCTTCCACAACTTGTTTCGGTGTCAAAGGTGCCAAAGTAAAATTTCAGCCTTGATACTTGAAGGTCTATTGATATGCAAATCCATCATGCTTCACTCTTTGATCGAATTGCCAGGGCCTCCCAAGCAGTATATGGCCCGCATGCATGGGCACCACATCACAAAGGACTTCATCTTCATACTTTCCAATTGAAAATGGGACAAGAACTTGCTTGGTTACCTCTAGCTCAACTCCATCATTAAGCCATTGTAGCTTGTATGGACTCAGATGAACACTTGTCGGCAAATCAAGTCTTTCAACTAGGAGGGTACTCGCAACATTTGTACAACTTCCTCCATCAATCACTACGCTACAAACCTTTCCACGGACAAAACAATGGGTATGAAAAAGGTTCTCTCGTTGCGGATCGAGTTCGGTACCTTGCGTACCTAAGCTCCTCTTAACAACAAGCATCTCACCTTCGACCGCATACTCCATTTCTTCCTCGACATCGAAAAGGATTTCGTTATTGGTTTCAACTTTTTCTTCTTCCTCCTCCTCCGATTCAATATCGCCATTTGGTTGAATCACCATGACGCTCCGATTCAGACATTGACTTGCAATATGCCCTCTTCCAAGGCACTTGAAACATTTTATGTCTCTCGTCCGGTTTTGGGTACCTTTAACAGCCTTGCCTTTGCTATTTTCACCTGTAGGCTTGGTAGCTTTGATAGGTGCCATAGGATCTTTCGTTTGGCGGCCGTAGCACTCCTACTAGTGCCTTGGTTCCATCGAGACACATTGGTGGTTGAATAGCCTCGGGCAGCACCTTTCTTCTTGAGTTGCTTCTCGATTTTGATGGCCATGTGGACCATATCAACTATCTCCACATAATGTTGTAGCTCTAAAACATTGGCGATCTCACAGTTAAGTCCGGACAGAAATCTAGCCATAGTTGCTTCTCGATCCTCATCCACATTCACACGAATCATAGCAACTTCCATTTCTTTGTAGTAGTCCTCGACACTCCTTGTACCTTGGGAAAGATTTTGGAGCTTTTGGTAAAGTTCTCGGTGGTAGTGTGTTGGAATGAACCTCCGGCACATGACAGCCTTCATTTCGGCCCAAGTGTTAATGGGTCGCTTGCCATTTCACCTTCGGGTTGTCGTGAGTTGGTCCCACCAAATCATGGCATAGTCAGTGAATTCTATGGCAGCCAACTTAACTTTCTTTACCTCCGAGTAGTTATGGTACTCAAAAATGAGTTCGATCTTTTTCTCCCACTCCAAATATGCTTCGGGATCCGAACGGCCTTGGAACGGGGGAATTGATAACCTAATACTTTTTAGTTTATCATTGAACCTTTCTCGCTCTTGTTGGCCACTATGACATTGGTCTCTTCGCCGGGCACTAACATTCGAACCAGCCTCGCTTTCAGCTTCACTTGGATCGAAAACTTCGTCATCTCAAACATGCCTTCAGTCACGGTCTCGAGGTGGACTTATTGGGGTCCTTGCTCGTCGGCCTCTTCCCTCCACTAGATCGAGTCGATCTTGTATTGGTTCCAACTTTTGATCAAACAACCGTTCAACTTCTCAAAGTAAGGCTTGCATGTTCAAATCTGGCATATTCCGAACGGGTTTCCTTTCCTCCACATTTCGTTCCATGTTAATTTTCAATAATTTTCAAATCCTCACCACAAATCTCACTATTCACTCGCAAAGAAAAAAAATTGATAAACACTCCACTCGTGTTTGCACTCGTTTTTTAGGCTTTTTCAAACTCTCGATTGATCTCACACACTCTAGCCTTTTACCACTCAAGCTTACTCTCGTAACCTCGTATTTTGTTTCTTTGACTTGTCTTTGGTGCTTTGGGGTCGGCTTCAAAATCGGTTACAAGGGATAAGATGTATAGGTTATGGGTAGACTAAAAGAAATTTTTTTTTTCTTTGGTGTAGTGTAGCGTTTTGGAAATGGGGTTAAAATTGATGAAAAGAATATAAGGCGATCGGAAGAAATATAAACAATAGAATCAAACTTGGATCACTTCACTTTTTTTTTTATAATTTCATATTTCTTTCTCTTCTTTTTTTTTATAACTTCCAATATAGTACTTTATAATGATAAAAACGAAAATACAAAAAAAAATTGTTCGAATATTTTTTTTCAATTTTTTTATTTTTTTCACCACGAACCTATTTTGATCTTGATACGGACGTCGGCGCCTCTCGATTTACAAGCTCTGATACCAAATGATGTGATCTGGCCTAGGTAGATGAGTCGAATTCACGTAGTTGCCCGATCGTCGTTCGAGAGAGTCGTTCGTACCTCAGATTTTTGTAATAGTAGTAAAAAGAATTTAGAATAGGATAGCGGAAGTTTTCAAGAAGGGTAAGTTTAGTATAGGTTCAGTTAAGGGTAGCAAAGATGGATGAAGGATAGTAGGCTCAGTTTTGGTTAACAAGAAAAAGATATAAAAGATGGAAATGGAAATCAAACTCAACGTCAGGAATGATTCAACACTAAGTAGTGTCACCCCGATTCCTATATTGTTAAGGTGAAATTATGGATAGATGGATAGGTGAACGCCACACCAAGATTGGTGATAAGTTCAAACAAGACGATTGACGCCACTAGCACAAGCTAGATAAGTCGTTCGAAACTTGTACGAGATATGAGAGGAAGCAACCTCACAAGAACAATGTTCATTAACAAATTTTGCAAAAGTCCTTTATAAATGAAATCAACAAACTATTTATACTAGTTTCTTATGCTAGCCGAATAGACCATTCATGAATCTTAACGATTAAGTAATGAACCTAATTAAAACATGAACTTTCTAGAAAAATGACCAATGGTGTCCTTGTCCATGTTCGGCCGAATGGGAGGTGAGTGGTTAGCTTCATGAACATGCATTGATGTACTTGGATAAATGATCTTCATACATGCATGGCTAGATTCGGCCAACTCCTTTAATGGAGCCTTGAAGTCATGTTGTTTCACCATGAGTGGCTTAATTAAATAAGGCTTCATGAATAGTCAAACTTGGTGTGAACAAGGAGCTTGAGTAGACACTTGTGTGTGAACGTCCAACCGAAGGGTCATCATGGTGTGAACACAATGTGTGAACACATGATCAATCCATGAACCGTCCAATGCATGTTCCATCATTAATTTGATCCATGAATCTTCAAATACATGAATGTTCATCATGAACATGCATGTGCCTCTTGATTGCCGTCCATTGAACCCTCCCATGCATGCACCTTGCATTAAAGTCCATACATGAATCTTCCAAATTCAGCTAACCTACAAAATTAAATAACATAATTAAATAACACACAACTATTCATATAATTATAATTTAAAATAATATCTAAATAACTTAATATCACTAACTAAATTTAGACACAATAATTATAAGTCAACTTATAATAAATTCGGCTAGCTCAAATAGTCAAAAACACTTAGTGAGCTAAAATGAGCTAGGGAATTTGGCATGAGCTGTAACAAACTTAGTTATAAGCTAGATTAAAACTTAATTTATTGAAATGAAAAAGGAATGAGCTGAAACGAGCTAAATTCGAGCTCAAACGAGCTAAAACGAGCTCAAGTGAGCTGATGTGAGCTAAATGGCGCATGGGGGAGCTGGAGAGGAGCTGAGATCAGATTGCAAAATGGTGCATGGAGTCTTCAAGGAGTTGTTCTTAGCTCCTCCAACATTATGAAGCTGGTTATCATCCCAAATGCGCAACACAAAGGCTGATATAGCATCTTGAATTGGCTTGGTTCGAGCTCGGGTCATGGGACCTTTTGGAAGCTCAATTGATTCTTGGTGTGCATTTGAGGATGCCCCGGGTGTGCTCACATCATTCCATGTACATGAATGTATGGCTTCCAAACATTGAACCGATCCATGCATGTATCTTCCTGTTCAATGAACATTTCCGTTCATGCACCTTGTCATGAATGAATCTTCCACATTCGGCTAACCTACATAATTAAATGAAATAATTAAATAACACACAACTATTCATATAATTATAATTTAAAACAGTAACTAAACAACTTATGACACTAACTAAATTTGGACATAATAATTATAAGTCAACTATCATATTTGATATGATCCGACCCGAGTAGATAAGTTGAATTCACGTAGTTGCCCGATCATAGTTCGAGAGAGTCGTTCGTGCCTCGGATTTTAGTTATAGTAGTAAAAGAATTAGAATAGGATAAGTGGAAGGTTTCAAGAAGGGTAAGTTTAGTATAGGTTCGGTTAAGGGTAGCAAAGATGGATGAAGGATAGAAGGCTCGGTTTGTGTTAACAAGAAAAAAAATTTAAAAGATGGAAATGGAAAATGAACTCAACGTCAGGAATGATTCAACACTAAGAAGTGTCACCCCGATTCCTATATTGTTAAGGTGAAAAATATGGATAGATGGATAGGTGAACGCCACACCAAGATTGGTGATAATTTCAAACAAGAACGATTGACGCCACTAGCACAAGCCAGATAAGTCGTTCAAAACTTGTACGAGATATGAGAGGAAGCAACCTCACAAGAATAATGTTCATTAACAAATTTGGCAAAAGTCCCTTACAAATGAAAATAACCAACTATTTATACTAGTATCTTATGCTAGCCGAATAGTCCATTCATGAACTTAACAATTAATTAATGTACCTAATTAAAACATGAAACTTCTAGAAAAATGTCCAATGGTGTTCTTGTCCATGTTCGACAGAATGGGAGGTGAATGGATAACTTCATGAATATGCATTGATGTACTTGGATAAATGTTCTTCATGCATGCATGGCTAGATTCGGCTAACTCCTTTAATGGAGCCTTTAATTCATATTGTTTCATCATGAGTGGCTTAATTAAATGAGGCTTCATGAAGGATCAAACTTGGTGTGAACAAGGAGCTTGAGTAGACTCTTGTGTGTGAACGTCCAACTGAATGGTCATCATGGTGTGAACACAAAGTGTGAACACATGATCAATACATGAACCGTCCAATGCATGTTCCATCATTAATTTGATCCATGAATCTTTAAATACATGAATGACCATCATGAACATGCATATGCCTCTTGATTGTCGTCCATTGAACCTTTCTATGCATGCACCTTACACTAATTCCTTACATGCATGTGCCGTCCAAAGGAATGTGCCTACATGAAATAAATAACTCATTAAGACATCTGATGAACACTCATAAATTCGGCATGATGTGAACACATTAATGTCATGCATTAATTCGGCTATGTGACATAATCAATTTATATAATGACTATGACATATTAATAACAAATATTAATATAAGACAAGTTTAATGCTTAAATAAATATGTGCAAATTTTTATTTAATGCATTAAAGATAAAATCGAGTTTAAACTAAAATGAGCTAAGCTTTAGCTCGTGAGCTAAAGTTGAGCTGAGGCTAAACTCCTAAGCTGAAGTTGAGCTAAGGTTTAGCTCATGAGTTGAAAATGAGCTAGGAGTGAGCTCAGTTTAGCTCAGGCAATATGGATTGAGCTCAAATAAGCTGGATTTGAGCTGGACAGAGCTTGTGGAGCTGGAAACGAGCTGGGATCAGCTTGCCAACATGTCAATGCTCGGCTTGACAGACTTGTTCGATGAAGTTCGCGGGGCGTGCTCGTATCATTCCCCCTCCCTTTTAGGTGACTTGTCCTCAAGTCGAGCCGTTTGTCCATGGGAGAACTTTCACTCGTGCATGGTTTTCCTCGATCAAATGGGATGGAAGATGTCACACAAACCTGAAAAATTCTTACCATAGCCGGTAAAAAGAAACTCAAAGGAGTCAAATTGAAATGTGTTCGATAGTTCATTAAAAATTCATTCAATCGAACATTTACCAAAAATCTCAATTGGACAAAGCAAGCATACGTAAATTTATCAAAGAGTTTCATTAGACCATCGTTGCAAACATGAAAACTAAGTTGGATCAAGGGATAATTGGTTGTAAATGATGGCAGGCACTTAAACACATTATTCCTCATCCAAAACATTTTAATTTCTTTAATCGAATATAGCAACTCATTTGGTCCCTTGTCTTGTTCATGGAAGGTATGCCATGGCCAAAGGTATGCTAACTCTTTCTTTCGTTTTTGAACAATATGAGGGGTGTCTCCAAATTCCAACATAATAATCACATCATTACAATGCTAAAAGAAAAAATCCATCACATCAAAGTATAAATAATTTCCAAACAACAAATCAATGGAATTTTCAACTTCAATCGAATTGAGCAAAGATATTTGAAAATTTTCAGATGACTTACCTTGACGAATATGAAGAGAAGACAATTGAGGATTGGGTTTACCTTTCTCGATCAAAATGAATCTTCTCTCTTTGGATAGATAACGTAAGACAAACCTATTACTCTGATAAATTTGAATAGGTGGTGACACACCATGACATGTCTTGCTCCTCGAGGGGTGGAATTCACAAAAATGAGAATAGTTAGTATTAACGAAAACTATGGACTTAAATGGAAAAGGAAAGTTACCATGGAGATTTGATTCAATTCCAAAAACATAGGTTGGTCTTACCTTCTCGAAATGAAACGAAAATTCTAGATGTGGCCAAGCAAGGTGATTAGTAAACGAATCAAAATTGAAACCCAAATCATTGAATTTCACCTTCTTATCAAAAGTTTGAACATCAAGCAAACATAATTTGAATGCAAATGATGCCAAGTGCTTAATGTTTCCATAAAATGAATTCATGTAGCAAATACCAGGCTTGAACACACAAACTTGGTCATTTGATTTAGCAGGCAACATGTTAAATAAGGAAAATATAATCAACTCATCGCATGATTCAAATTTCACTCGTTCAATTAGACTTGAAAAATTGGCACAACCAAGCATATTCATTTTATCACCAAAGAAATGATGCAACATGTTATCATGCAGGTACATCAAAGGAAACTTAAACATGCAAATACTCGAACAATCTTGCATCGTAATTTCTACTCGAACAGTTAGATCAAGGCATGGAAATCTCGCACAAAATTTTAGAGATTTATCTTGAAGAACAAAGTCAAACAGATCAATTATTTCGTGCAAAAATCTTTTAACGCATATATCGAGCAAAGAAGCTGTGATCATGCGACCTTTTAGAAATTCAAATCCATCACAAATCATATGAATAGGCACGTTTAAACAGAAAGATGAATTCAAAGAATTTTTATAATCAAACAAATCAAAACATGAAAAATTGTTATCACACACATTCACAATTTGCACAGGATGAACCAATCCAACAGAATCAACAGAATTGTCATTATAAAACATGTCATAAGATGGAATCTTCATGGCATCTTTTGAAACAACATCATTAATATTAATATGTGAACAGTAATTAACCAAATCAAAAGATGGAAGATTTTCAAAAATGAGGCCATAAAAATCTATATGAGCAACTTTGTATTCAAACGGCCTTCAATCAATAAATAAGGAATCCTTACCTTTCTTACCTTCAATTGCAAGTGGGTGTCTGTCATTAGTGAACTTACCTTTTTTGAACAACCTAAAACACCTCTTGTTTGGAAGGTAATGTAGATGGAATTGGTCACACAAACTTCTAGGAATCTGAAAAGTTAAATCACAAGAAGATCGAACAGGTGGGTTAGTAGAAATAATCCTCACTTGCTCACTTGTTTTCTCACTTGATTCTTTTTCTTCTGAATCACTCATTTCTTTTATTTCAATTTCTTTCTCTTTAATCTCTTTTTCAATTTCTTTTTCAACTTCTTTTTCACTCTCAAATTTCTTTTCATTCTCTTTTTCAATCTCATTTTTTTTCATTTTCTTTTTGCTTTTCAAAGGCTTTTTCAAGTTCTCTCAAGATTCGCTCATTTTCTCTCTTACTTGCCTCTTGCCTCTCTTTTCTTCTTATTTCGTTTTCTTTTTCTTCCTTTGCTTTTTCTTTTCTTTTCTTTGTTTTCTCTTTACAAGATTGTACAAAAGAATCATGAAAATAGAGATCGTGTTCGAAAGGCCAAGAACTATTTGCATGTGAAAAACTTCGTGTAGAACACTCCTTGAATGATTTCTTTGAAGTTCGGGAAGAGGTATATCTATCTCTTCGAATTTCATTTTGGACGTCTTCTCGAACGAAGTAAAAATCATAGTCGGCTTCTTGACTTCTTGAATTCCTTAACAAAAAAGAATCTCGATAGTAATCTCTTGGTCTTGAAGTTGATGTCGAATAGGAATCACAATGGAACTCTTTTCTCAAGTAATAATTGGGTGTATATCTTCGTGGGGTTCTCGACTCTATGTTTCGACTTGATGAAACTCGTTCTCGTGGATCTCTTTGTTCCAATCGATCTAATCCCTCATGCAATTTACCGAATTTGGACTTCACCATTCTTTGCATTTCTTGTACCAAGTATTGGTATTCCGATTCGGTGAACTCTTCGCGTGGCATGATTTTTGTTGCTGAAAAGAAAATGTTAGATCACAAAAAAAAAATTAAGTACCTCACCACAAATCTCACTATTTCACTCGTAAAGAAATATTGATGAACACTCCACTCGTGTTTGCACTCGTTTTTAGGCTTTTTCAAACTCTCAAATGTTCTCACACACTCTAGCCTTTTACCACTCAAGCTTACTCTCATAACCTCGTGTTTTGTTTCTCTTGACTCGTCTTGGTGCTTTGGGGTTGGCTTCAAAATCAGTTACAAGGGATAAGATGTACAGGTTATAGGTAAGCTAAAGAAAATTTTTCTTTGGTGTAGTATGGCATTTTGGAAATGGGGGGTTAAAATTTGATGAAAAGATTATTTTTGATATTGAAACAATAATAAACAACAGAGAAAAAACTGAGCACTTCACTTTTTTCTTTTTTTTTATAATTTCGTATATAGCACTTTTACAATGATAAAAACGAAAATACAACTTAAATTTTTTTCAAATTTTTTTTACAACGAACCTAGTTCGATCTTGATACGAACATCAGTGCCTCTCGATTTACAAGCTCTGATACCAAATGATGTGATCTGGCCTGGGTAGATGAGTCGAATTCACGTAGTTTCCCGATTGTAGTTCGAGAGAGTCGTTCGTGCCTCGGATTTTAGTGATAGTAGTAAAAGAATTAGAATAGGATAAGCGAAAGGTTTCAAGAAGGGTAAGTTTAGTATAGGTTCGATTAAGGGTAGCAAAGATGGATGAAGGATAGAAGGCTCGGTTTGGGTTAACAGGAAAAAAAATTTAAAAGATGGAAATGGAAAATGAACTCAACGTCAGGAATGATTCAACACTAAGAAGTGTCACCCCGATTCCTATATTGTTAAGGTGAAAAATATGGATAGATGGATAGGTGAACGCCACACCAAGATTGGTGATAAGTTCAAACAAGAACGATTGACGCCACTAGCACAAGCCAGATAAGTCGTTCGAAACTTGTACGAGATATGAGAGGAAGCAACCTCACAAGAACAATGTTCATTAACAAATTTGGCAAAAGTCCCTTACAAATGAAAATAACCAACTATTTATACTAGTATCTTATGCTAGCCGAATAGTCTATTCATGAACTTAACAATTAATTAATGTACCTAATTAAAACATGAAACTTCTAGAAAAATGTCCAATGGTGTTCTTGTCCATGTTCGGCCGAATGGGAGGTGAATGGATAACTTCATGAATATGCATTGATGTACTTGAATAAATGTTCTTCATGCATGCATGGCTAGATTTGGCTAACTCCTTTAATGGAGCCTTTAATTCATGTTGTTTCACCATGAGTGGCTTAATTAAATGAGGCTTCATGAAGGATCAAACTTGGTGTGAACAAGGAGCTTGAGTAGACTCTTGTGTGTGAATGTCCAACCGAATGGTCATCATGGTGTGAACACAAAGTGTGAACACATGATCAATACATGAACCGTCCAATGCATGTTCCATCATTAATTTGATCCATGAATCTTCAAATACATGAATGACCATCATGAACATGCATATGCCTCTTGATTGCCGTCCATTGAACCTTTCTATGCATGCACCTTACACTAATTCCTTACATGCATGTGTCGTCCAAAGGAATGTACCTACATGAAATAAACAAGTCATTAAGACATCTCGTGAACACTCATAAATTCGGCATGATGTGAACACATTAATGTCATGCACTAATTCGGCTATGTGACATAATCAATTTATATAATGACTATGACATATTAATAACAAATATTAACATAAGACAAGTTTAATGCTTAAATAAATATGTGCAAATTTTTATTTAATGCATTAAAGACAAAACCGAGTTTAAACTAAAATGAGCTAAGCTTTAGCTTGTGAGTTAAAGTTGAGCTGAGGCTAAACTCCTAAGCCAAAGTTGAGTTAAGGTTTAGCTCGTGAGTTGAAAATGAGTTAGGAGTGAGCTCGGTTTAGCTCAGGCAATATGGATTGAGCTCAAATAAGCTGGATTTGAGCTGGACGGAGCTCGTGGAGCTGGAAACGAGCTGGGATCAGCTTGCCAACATGTCAATGCTCGACTTGACAGACTTGTTTGATGAATTTCGTGGGGCGTGCTCGTATCAATATTAAATTTGGCTAGCTCAAATAGTCAAAAACACTTAGTGAGCTAAGTTTAGCTAGGGAATTCAGCATGAGCTGTAGCAAACTTAGTTAAAAGCTAAATTAAAACTTAGTTTATTGAAATTAAAAAGAAATGAGCTGAAACAAGCTAAAATCAAGCTCAAATGAGCTAAAACGAGCTCAAGTGAGCTGATGTGAGCTGAATGGCGCATGGGGAGCTGGAGAGGAGCTGAGATCGGATTGAAAAATGGTGCATGGAGTCTTCAAGGAGTTGTCCTTAGCTCTTGCAACGTCATGGACCTTGTTATCATCCCAAATGTGCAACACAAAGGCTGATATAGCATCTTGAATTTGCTTGGTTCGAGCTCGAGTCATGGGGCCTTTTGGAAGCTCGATTGATTCTTGGTGTGCATTCGAGGATGCCCCAGGTGTGCTCACATCAACTCTGGGGCGTGATCGTATCATTCCCCCCTCTTTGAAATGACTTATCCTCAAGTTAAAATCTGTGTCAAAAGGGATTAAATTTACCAGGAAAATCGAGTTTATAAGAGTTTTCATTTATGCGCTCAAGAATTTGGAAAGGATCGTCTCCGCGAGGTAACAATTCTGATTTTTGTTGGGCCAAGAAATGCTCTTTGTGCATGTGAACCCAAACCCAATCTCTGGGTTCGAAGACCACTCATTTTCGTCCTTTGTTAGTGTTACGCATGTAAGATTCAGTTCTTGCCTCAATGTTAGTCTACACCTTTTGATGCAATTCCTTGACAAAGTCAGCCTTTTTCTTCGCATCTGCATGAACCAATGATCAGTAGGCAAAGGTAATAAATCTAAAGGTATCAATCAATTGAAACCGTATACAATTTCAAAAGGCGAATATTTAGTAGCGGAATGGATAGAGCAGTTGTAGGCAAACTCAATATGCGGTAGGCAATCTTCCCAAGACTTCAAGTTTTTACGAGTGATGGCCCGAAGTAACATTGACAAGACCCTATTAACGACTTCCATTTGGCCATCGGTTTGGGGGTGGCTGGTGGTTGAAAATAATAGTTTGGTTCCTAATTTTCCCCACAAGGATCTCTAAAAGTGACTCAAAAATTTCGCGTCACGATCCGATGAAATGGGACGAGGAATGCCATGAAGTCGAACGATGTCTCTGAAAAACAAATTTGCAACATGAACAACATCATCAGTTTTAGTGCAAGCAATAAAATGAGACATTTTTGAAAAATGATCGACAACCACAAAGATAGAATCCTTCCCCACTTTTGTGCGCAGTAGTCCAAGAATGAAGTCCATGGAGATATCAACCCACGGAGCTTCAGAAATAGGTAATGGCGTATATAAACCATGTGGTTGAACCTTCGATTTAGCCTTTTTACAAACTATACGCCTTTCGCAAACTTGTTCCACATATTTGTGCATTCGCGGCCAATAGAAGTGTTCTTGAAGGGTTGTAAGCGTCTTGTTGACTCCAAAGTGTCCCATAAGTCCAGCACTATAGGCCTCGTGCACTAGTAAGTCTCTAACAGATCCACAAGGAATGCAAAGTTTACCTTCTTTAAAAAGAAAGCCTTCATACCTATAAATGTTTTCAAACACACCATTCTCGCACGCAACAAAGATCTCACCAAAATTAGAATCGTTAGCGTAAGAGTCTTTTAACAAAGCAAAACCAAGAATTTTGGAGTCTAAATATGACAATAGAGTGTACCTTCTCGAAAGCGCATCAGCCATTATGTTATATTTACCTTTTTTATATTTTATAACAGAGGGAAACGATTCAAGAAACTCCACCCATTTTGCGTGACGTCGATTCAATTTGTGCTGGCCTTTAATGTGCTTTAAAGCTTCATGATCGAAATGTATAACGAACTCCTTTGGCCATAAATAATGTTGCCACGTCTCAAGGGCTCGTATGAGCACGTACATCTCTTTATCATATACCGGATAGTTGAGTATAGCTCCACTAATCTTTTCACTAAAATAGGCCATAGGTCATCCTTCTTGTGTGAAAACAGCTCCGATTCCAATGCCTGAGGCATCACACTCAACCTCGAAGGTCTTCGAGAAATCTAGAAGAGCAAGTAAAGGAGCATTAGTAAGAAAATCTTTAATTTTAACAAATGACTTCTCTTGCTCATCATTCCAATAGAAAGCAGAGTTTTTTTTTAATGATGCTCGTAAGAGGAGCAGCAATGGTGCTGAAATTAGGAACGAAACATCGATAGAAACTTGCTAGGCCATGAAAACTCCGGACTTGCGTGATACTCGTTGGCCTTGGCCAATCTTGAATGGCCTTGATCTTTTCTTGGTCTACCTCAAGACCTTCCGCGCTAACCACAAATCCTAAAAAGACAACTTGATCAGAACAGAAAGAACACTTTTTGAGGTTAGCATATAATGTTTCTTTACGTAAAACTTCCAAAATAGATTTAAGGTGTCTTACATGGTCTTCAATCGACTTGCTATATATCAATATATCATTGAAATAAACAACACAGAACTTACCAATAAAGGACCTTAACACATAGTTCATTAACCTCATGAAAGTGTTGGGGGTTTTGATTAGGCCAAATGGCATGACCAACCATTCGTGCAGCCCATGCTTGGTCTTCAATGCTATTTTCCATTCGTCTTCTTCTCGCATCCTAATCTGGTGGTAGCCACTTTTTAAGTCAATTTTCAAAAACACTTTGGCTCCGCTGAGTTCATCAAGCATGTCGTCAAGGTGAGGAATTGGATGATGGTATTTGATGGTGATCTTGTTTACAACTCGACAATCTACACACATTCGCTATGTTCCATCTTTTTTCGGTATTAGCAAAACAGGTACAACACAAGGACTAAGACTCTCGCGAACGTAGCCTTTTTCCAATATATCATTGTCTTACCATTGCAATTCTTTAGTTTCTTCTAGATTGGCTCGATAAGCAGGACGATTTGGAATAGTAGCTCCCGGCACAAAGTCTATTTGATGTTCAATTCCACGAAGTGGTGGTAGACCATTCGGAACTTCCTCCAGGAAAACATCTCTAAAGTCCTGTAACAAAGATAAAATAGAAGAAGGTAGGGTGTCGGGTAATTCGTTAGTAGAAAACAAAGTTTCCTTGTACACGAGTACGAGAACAGGGCAATTCATTACTAACGCTTTTCGAATATCACTAATGTTTTCAAAGACACTCATTTTTTTTAATTTCCTTCTCTTTTTCTTCTTTTTCTTTGCTGATTTTCTTTTCGCTCTCTTTTGTTTTTCTTTTTCTTATTTTTTTCTTCTTTTATTTTTTTACAGTCTTCTTTTTCCTTCTCTCTCATTTGTTCAACGGATGCCTTCAACTTCAATTGGTCATCATAAACTTGTTTGGGAGTTAACGGCGCCAACGTAACATTCTTTCCCATAAACTTGAAAGTGTACCGATTGGTATACTCGTCGTGTAGCACTCGTTGATCAAACTGCCATGGATGACCAAGGAGTAGATGGCCCGCGTGCATCAGAACAACGTCACATAAAACTTCATCCGAGTACTTACCAATGGTAAAATAAACGAGTACTAGCTTGGTCACTTTAAGTTCTCTGCCATCGTTGAGCCACTGAAGTTTATAATAGCTCGAATGCTTGGTAGTTGGCAAACCAAGCTTTTTAACCATCATTGTACTTCCTACGTTTGTACAACTGCCGCCGATGATGACACAAAAAACTTTTCCTCCAACTTGACATACAAGCCTTGGAGACTAAGACTCCTTTTGGCAACGAGTAGTTCACCATCCACGGGTTGTTCTAAGTCCTCCTCAGCTTCAGAAGCCAATTCAGACTCCTTTTCTTCTTCATCCTCCGTCTCGATTTTGCCATCAGCACGAATCACCATGGTCCTTCAATTTGGGCACTGACTGGCTATGTGACCTCTCTCGAGACATTTGAAACATTTGATGTCTCGATTACAATTGAAAGAAACTTCAGGTGCCTTGCCTTTGTTTACTTCGGTGTTAGGCTTGTTGGTTTTCGGAGGTGCTATGGTATCCTTTCCTCGAAATGTTGGAAAACCTTTACTCGAACTTTGGCCCCACTTGGATGTGTTAGAAGTGGTAAAACCTCAGCTTGGGCCTTTACGCTTAAGTTGCTTTTCTACCTTGATTGCCATATGAACCATGTCCACCGCTTCAAGGTATTGTTGAAGCTCGACGACATTCGCTATGTCTCAGTTTAATCCAGCTAGAAATCATGCCATTGTTGCTTCGGGATCCTCTTGGACATCCGCCCGAATCATTGCAATTTTTATTTCCTTGTAGTAGTCTTCGAAGCTTTTGGTACCTTGTGTAAGATTTTGAAGTTTTTGATGCAACTCCCGGTGGTAGTAAGAAGGGATAAATCGTGGCCTCAGAACTGCTTTCATCTCGGTCCATGTAGAGATTGGTCATTCTCCATTACGTCTTCGACTAGTAGTTAATTGATCCCACCAGATCATGGCATAATCTGAGAATTCAATTGTTGCTAGTTTCACCTTTTTGTTTTCAGAATAGTTGTGACAATCTGATGTGATCCGGCCCGAGTAGATGAGTCGAATTCACGTAGTTGCCCGATCGTAGTTCGAGAGAGTCGTTCGTACCTCAGATTTTAGAAATAGAAGTGAAATGGATAGGTTTGGATAGCGAAAGGTTTTCAAAAGTTATGCAAAAGGGTAGTGATAGGTTCGGCTAAGGAAACAAGAAAGGATGTTGGATAGATGGCTCGGTTTGGTTAACAAGAAGAAAAGTTGAAAGAAGGGGAATGGAAAAATGAACTCAACATCAGGAATGATTCAACACTAAAAAGTGTCACCCCGATTCCTATATTGTTAAGGTGAAAAGATGGATAGAAGGATAGGTGAACGCCATACCAAGATTGGTGATAAGTTTAAAACAAGTTGGTTGACGCCACTAGCACAAGCTAGATAAGTCTTCGAAACTTGTACGAGATATGAGAGGAAGCAACCTCACAAGAACAAAGTTCATTAACAAATTTTGCAAAAGTCCTTTACAAATGAAATCGGCAAACTATTTATACTAGTTTCTTAGGCTAACCGAATAGACAATTCATGAACTTAACTATTAAGCAATGAACCTAATTTAAGACATGAATATTCTAGAAAAATGACCATTGATGTCTTTTGTCCATGTTCGGCCGAATGGGGAGGTGAGTGGGCAGCTTCATGTATGAGCAAGCTTTGGAAGCCAAGGGAATGGTCTAGGTTCGACCATGGGATGCATGAAACTCCCAAAGGGTGTCTCTTGGCTGAATAGGTGCTTAGGAAACTCCAAGGGTCCTCCCACATGCATTGGTTGTACATGGAACTTGGAAGGGGGCTTGAACCTAGCCGTACATACACTTGCATTAATTACCCTCCATTCATGCATGTGTGCCGTCCAAGGGAGATGCACCTTTCAATATGCATTAACCTTCCATGTACATGAATGTATGTCCTCCAAACATTGAACCGAACCATTCATGAATCTTCCCGTTCAATGAACATTCCCGTTCATGCACCTTGCTTTAAATGCTATGAATGTATCTTCCAAATTCGGCTAACCTACAAAATTAAATAACAAAATTAAATAACACACAACTATTCATATAATTATAAATTAAATTAATAACTAAATAACTTAATAACACTAACTAAATTTGAACACAATAATTATAAGTCAACTTATAATAAATTCGGCTAGCTCAAATAGTCAAAAACACTTAGTGAGCTCAAATGAGCTAGGGAATTCGGCATGAGCTGTAGCAAACTTAGTTATAAGCTAGATTAAAACTTAATTTATTGAAATGAAAAAGGAATGAGCTGAATCGAGCTAAGTTCGAGCTCAAACGAGCTAAAACGAGCTCAAGTGAGCTGATGTGAGCTGAATGGCGCATGGGGGAGCTGAAGAGGAGCTGAGATCGGATTGCAATATGGTGCATGGAGTCATCAAGGAGTTGTTCTTAGCTCCTTCAACGTTAGGGAGCTGGTTATCATCCCAAATGTGCGTCACAAGGGCCGATATAGCATCTTGAAGTTACTTGGTTCGAGCTCGGGTCATGGGACCTTTTGGCAGCTCAATGGATACTTGGTGTGCAGTCGAGGATGCCCCGGGTGTGCTCATATCACAATCAAACACCAACTCTATCTTCTTTTCCCACTCAAGATAGGCCTCCGGATTCGATCTACCTTGGAACGGTGGAATTGAGAGCTTGATGTTCTTAAGATCATCATCTTCACGTCTCCTATCTCGATGTCGTGGTTCCCTCCGGTGATTACTTGCATTTGACTCTTGATCGCTTCCAAGATCACTAGGATCATTTACATCATCTTCTTGAACTCTTTGTCTTTCCCGTTGTTGGTTTGGCCTCCCCCGTCTAAGTTGGACTACTTCTGGAGGTCTTTCGACTACTTCAGGAGGTCTTTCACGTTGCTCTCTTGCTTTGACTTGGAATAGGCAATCTTCGAGGGGATTTAATCTTCGATCTAAGAGTCTTTCCATCTCTCGTAATAGAGCTTGCATGTTCAAATTAGGAACGTTATGAATAGGTTATCGTGCAGGACAATCTTCCATGTTAGGATTAGATTCTTGTGACATTGAGTTTAGTAAGGAACCTCACACAAAAACCTCACAATCACTCGAAAAGAAAGAGGAATTTCACTCACGCTCGTGCTTACGCTCGAGAATAGGCTTTTATCTCCACTTTATTGTGCTCACAACTCTCGTGCCTTTTACCTCTCTTTACCTTTCTCATGATTTCGTAAGCAGATTCGCCAAGGCTTAACCTTAGTCTAGGTGGTCGGTTTCAAATGGGTAACAAGGGATGATGTGATTTAATACAGGGTAGGCTTACAAAAAAAATTTGGGTATAGTGTGGCGAAAAAGGTCAAGAATGGAAGTGGATGAGAAAGTATGAGTTTCAGGATCGAAAAATGGAGAAAAAGTAAAAAAAAAAAACAATGTTCTAGTTTCTATGTTTTTCAATTTTTTTCAAATTTTTTTCGATTTTTTTGAAAAAAAATATCGATTTTTTTATTTTTTTAAATTTTTTTGAACTTTTTTTGAAATTTTTTTGTGAAAACTTTTTTCACTTACTTGATGAGTCACGGACTATCCCGAGAGTAATTTTGAACACTCACTCCTCGTTAAATAGCTCTGATACCAAATGATACGATTCGACTTCGTGATGAATCGAATTGTATGTAAATTACCCGATAGTCAACGAGAAGCAAAGATAATTTAGTTTAATGAAATTGGTTTGGAATGAAGTTGTTTTGACAAATTAGTAGCTGGTTTAAGAATATGGTATGAAAAAGGTGTGGTGGGAAAGAAAGAATTTGTTTTGGTTCGAATTAGTAAAAATGTGAAAAAATGAAATTAGTTTTGAAACCAAATGGTTAAGAAAGAAAATGGATTGAAAAAAGTGCAAACAAGAACCAATACCGATTTGGTATTGACCCGTTGCTTATAAGCCCTTTAGTTCGGTTTAAGAGTGGTTAAGGTAACCTCGACCCACTATCTAGCAAGATAGGAACCTCGGTATGTTTGAACGCCACACTACGAGTAGTGATAAGTTTAGTTTTCGACAAAGAAAATGGATGACACAACTAGAATACTAGGTAGCCAACGAATCCTTGAACGAAAATAGAAAAAAATTTGCCTCACAAATTTGGTAGCAAAACACTAACGAAATGTCCAAAGTTGTCTTACAACATGAAATGAGCTAAAATTTATAGCTAAACAAGGGCTAGCCGAATGGTCTTTTGAAGGAGCTGAATGGTTACTTTTAATAAAGGTAATAATGAGCTCTAATGAAAAAACCAAAACTTTTGAAATTCTAACCCAAGTAACTCCAACCTTCAATGTAATTTACTTCATCAATTTAAGTTGCTTTCAAGTCTTTTGAAGTCTCCATGGCCAACCGAAAAGACACCAGCTTCTTTGATGGAGGATTGAATGCATGTATTGATTACTCATGAAGCAAATGGTTATGGAAGTTGAAACAAAAGATGCTGCCCAATTTAAAGAAGAATAATGCTCTCCTTTAATTGATTAAGCAACTTCTTAATGATGTCATAAAACCTCTTTGTAACACCCCCTCTTTTGTAACTGAATTCTCTTGAAAAGTCACCTTATTGAATGCATAACGGCCCTTAAATGTAATGGATGTGAGTTGGAAAGTCACCTACAATTAACACATGTAATCGACACATTTATTCAATTATTAAGTTTAAAAACTAATTAACAACTATCTTAAATAAATTAACTATCACTTATGCATCATTTATTCCAGCAACTAGTTTAATTAAAAGAAGCATTATTAAATGAACTTTAACACATGCAACAATAAATTATCCTAATAACTAGTTTATTTAAAGAAGCAACTATTGAATCAAGTTCATAAAAACTCAATTAGCTAAACTAAGATGAGTTGAATTAATGATCAGCAACTCATTTATTAAAATAAGATGCTTAAATGCAAGGATTAAAATGCAACTAAATGCAAAGCTAAAAAATAAAAAAAATAAAAAAATTCAATTTAGTTGGAACAGGTTCAAAGAGCTGGAATTGAGCTGAAATCAGTTTGCAATATGTTGCAAGGAATCTTTATTAAACTGGACCCAACTCGTTCTATTTCTCCAACCAAGGCCTCACCCCACAATTGGTTAACTAAGGTTGAGATGGCCTCTTTGAATTGCTTAGCTCGAGCTCGTGTAATTGGTCCTTGGGGCAGCACCATTGAATCCTTGCTGGAACTTGGTGCACTCTGGGGCGTGATCATATCACCAAGTCAGCTTAATAAATTGGAGCATTGTTGGAGCTGAAACAAGCTGACTAAATTCGTCCAAAGGTGTGAAAGCCTTTTAATGAGCTGCCTTGATTGATTGAACAGCCTTGAATAGCTTAACAACCTTTTGAGCACTCCAATAGCCAAAGGGTGTGAAAGGCCGAATATGAGCAATCCTTTGTGTGTGAAAACACATAACGGAAAGGGCACAAATGTGAATGGAATTTTTTCGGCAATGTGAATGTGTTTATTCCTTTCTTTGGAAGCCGAAAATGCAGCAGCCATTTTTAGTGGAAATGTGACACACGAACAGAAAAATTGGTGTGAACACTTGATCTCCAATAGCCTCCAGGGGTGAATGGACGAAAATGAATAGCTCTCATGGTGTGAAAACGTTTTGTGAGCTGGATGGTCTTGTGTGGACACCCCTTTGTCCATTGCTATTCACGAGAAGCCCCTTGGAGAAGAGAAATCAGCTGCTGACTTTAATTCAACTTAAAAGCTCCCTTTTAATGTTGTCCATGTACCTAGCTAAATTCAGCTGAATGGTCACCTAAAAACAACAACAAAATTTGGTTAAGGCACATTAAATAAGCTAAGGACAATTTAAAGAGCTGTAGGAGCTAAGACAAATTAAATAAGCTAAGGACAACTTAAATAGCTGTAGTAATTAGGACAAATTTAATTACTTATGACCTATTAATTCCGAATGTATTTGGACAAATTAAATAGCTTAAGACACATTTAACACTTAACTAAATCAATTAAATGACTTAAACTAAATTAACTATAATTTATTCTAGCAACTAAAATGCATAAAATAAAAAAGATGGAAATGAGCTCGCTGAGCTAGAATTGAGTTGAATTAAGCTCAAGTGAGTTGAATTCATCTTGCACTAGGGTGCAAGAAGTCCTTAAAGATGATGTGATCCGGCTCGAGTGATGGAATCGAATTCACGTTGTGCTCGATCTTCGACGAGAAGAGTCGTTCACAAAATTGTCAATTTGTTAGAATCGGCTTAGAAGACTGGTTGTTAATGGAAATGGGTTCAAAGTGGGCTAGGTAAATGATGGTAGGTTCGGCTAGAAAGAAACAAAGATAAAGATATGTGAAGGGATCGATTTTGAATATGAAGTTAAACAACGAAAAGTGATGGAAATGGAATGCAAACTTAAACTTCAGGAATGATTCAACACTAACAAGTGTCACCCCGATTCCTATATGGTCTAAGGTGATGGATGGAATAGTTGGATAGGAGAACGCCAGACCAAAATGGTGATAAGTTTTAAACAAGCTATGTAGATGCCACTAGCATAACTAGATAAGTCTTTGAAACTTGTACGAGATATGATGATACGATCTGCCTCGGGAATGAGTCGAGTCGTATGTGAAATGCCCGATCGTCTATTAAGAAGTATCGTTCGATTTGTTCAAAAGGATTTTTTTGAAGTAAATAATGCGTAAGCTATTTAAGGGGTTCAAAGGTAGGGTTTAAAATATGAATATTAAAGGTTCAGTTTAAAGTAAATAAAAGAATGGAAAGAAGGAACTCAAAAGCAAGCACGAAAAGAGTATTGACCCAATTGCTTATAGGCTTTTAAGGTGATTGAATGAAAGAAGGTAAACCTCGACCCACTACTTAGCAAAGTAGGAACCTTGGTATAGTTTTGAACGCCACACTATAAATAGTGATAAATTCGGGATAAAAGAAAAACAGGTTGACGCCACTAGGCTTCCTAGATAAGCCAACAAGTCTTCAACGAAATTAGGGAGAAAAGTATCTCACCAAATAGTTTCATTAACAAGAAACAATAATAAAAGTTTAACAACTCAAATTTTGTGAACAATGATATAAAACTAAAACTTTTATTTAACATTTGCAACTTTTTACAAATCCACAACTTTGTGTTTAGATTTAAAGACAAAACTTCAAATAAGCATAAATAGTTTACACATCCATTCACACGAAATTCAGAAGGCTTGATTTCAATTAATACTGATCTATATTAACAAAGCTTTCGACAGTTAGAATCTCGAAATTCAAAAATTCTTGAATCAAATCCCTTAATCATTAATAAAGAATAATAATCACTGGGATCAAAAACAAAGTTTTTGCTTACCATTTCACGTTGACTTGAATATTTATTGGCTGTCAACATGATAGGAACATGAAGCAAACTAAAGTTATGAGTATGCAAATTATGTTCGAATCCCTTGGACCATAGCATTAAACAACCACCATCAAAATCAAATGAACTAGGCATTTTACACGTCAACAAGTTATCAAACATTCGAATCATTTACAAATTAGACATGCATGCTTTCAAAAATTCATATGCTTCAAATCTTGTCCACACATTTTCTCCACAATCAAGCAAACAGAAAGGTTTATATAGCTCATTATCTTGCATAACCAAACCTTGCGATTGCCGATTAATGATTACTTCACCAACATACTCATCAACAACACATTCTTTATGAGTAACGCTTTTGTTATCAACACTTGAAACAAACAAATCATTACTAACCAAGAAAGAATAATCAACCATGCAATGGTTCAAGTGCTTTTCAAAACCCAAAACATTAACAAAGTTTCCATCAACAATCGAATGAGGCTGATGTGTTTTAAAAACTTCAAAACTCATACCTTGCTGATATGTTTTAAAAACTTCAAAACTCATACCTTTCTTACCTTTTTGGCAAAGGTGAACGAGGATCGTTGAAAATGTTACCTCGTTCAATCAACGTAAACCTTTTCTCCTCAGAAAGGTATTGAAGTTGAAATTCTTTTCTCGGATCTTTAGAAACCTGAAAAGGAACAACACGAGGAAATCTCATGTGTAGGTTAGTAGGAACACTCCTCACCTTTTCTTGCTCTCTTGCATCTTTTTTTCTCGTTTTTTTCATCAACAACACTCGTTTCTTGCTCAATATCTTTTCTCTCTTCAGACTCAATTTCTTTTTCAATTTTCTTTTTCTTCTCACATTCTTTTTCACTCTCGATCCCTTTTTCTTTTTCCTTCTCTTTTTCTTTTTCACTTTATTTTTCAATTTCATTTTTCTTTTTTCATTCTCTTCTTGCTTCCGTTCACACTCTTTTTCTTTCATTTCTTTGTTTTTTCTCTCGATTTCATTCAAGATCCTCTCATTTTCTCTCATAATCTTTTCTTCCCTCTCTTTTCTTTTGATCTCTTTTTTTTCATCTTTTTCCTTTCTCGTTTTCTTTCTACAAGAGGACACAAAAGAGTTAGGAGAATAATCATTTTGTTTAAAAGAAGAAAAATCATTTACATATGATTCACAAACAATCTTTCGTGAAGATCTCTTCGTGGATGTTTTCTTTAGAGTTCTTGAAGAGGTGTATCTTTCATCTCACACGTCTTCTAGGAAGGATTCAAAATCAAAATCAGCTTCTCTTCTTTTTGAATTCTTTGATGAAAAGGAATCTCGATCGTAATCTCTTCTCAAGTAGTCGTTGGATGTGTATCTCTGTGATGCTCTCGAATTCACTTTTTGACTTGATAACATTCGTTCCCATTGGTCTCTTTTCTCCACATGATCTAATCTCTCGTGCAATTTTTCAAACTTAGTTTTCACCATTCTTCACATTTCTTGCACCAAATATTGATATTCCGATTCAGTAAAATCTCACGACATGATTGTTATCGCTGCAAAGGAAAATTATTAAGTAAAATAGAAATAAAATCCTCACTACAAAATCCTCAGGAGTTCACTCGGAAAGAAAAATTGATGAACACTCCACTCGTGTTTTCACTCGTTTAGGCTTTTTCAACACTCGAATGTTCTCACACTCTCTAGCCTTTTACCCCTCAACTTACTCTCATAACCTCATAGTTTGTTTCTCTTGACTCGTCTTGGTGCTTTGGGTCGGCTTTAATTGGTTACAAAGGATAAGATGTATGGGTGTACAAGTAGGCTGAAAGAAAAATTTTTAATGTAGTGTGGCATTTTGGGGGGGTACAGAATTGATGAAATGAACACTTGACGATCGGAACAAATGTATAATCAACAGAGTAGAAAACTAGAACACTTCACTTCTTCTTTTTTATTTCGAATTTCTTTTTTTTATTTCTTCAAGATAGCACTAATACAATAGAGAGAAATGAAAAATACAACTTGAATTTTTTTCGATTTTTTTCACCAAGAACCTATTTTGATCTTGATATGAACGTCGGCGCCTCTCGTTTTACAAGCTCTGATTCCAAATGATGAAAAGATAGGTGAATGCCACACCAAGAATGGTGATAAGTTCAAACAAGGTCGATTGACGCCACTAGTACAAACTAGATAAGTCTTTCGAAACTTGTTCTTGTGAGGTTGTTTCCTCTCATATCTCGTACAAGTTTCGAAAGACTTATCTAGTTTGTGCTAGTGGCATCAATCGACCTTGTTTGAACTTATCACCATTCTTGGTGTGGCGTTCACCTATCTTTTATTCCATCTTTCCACCTTAACAATATAGGAACCGGGGTGACACTTTTTAGTGTTGAATCATTCCTGACATTAAGTTCGTTTTCCATTCCCATTTTTGAATTTCTTTCTTGTTATCACCAAACTGAGTCATCTATCCAACATCCATCTTTGCTAACTTTAGCCGAACCTATTACTAACCCTACACTTCTTTGAAACCTTTTGCTTATCCAAACCTATCCATTCACTTCTATTTCTTAAATTCGAGGCACGAATGACTCTCTCGTCTACGATCGGGCAACTACGTAAATTTAACTCAACCATCCGAGCTGGATCACATCATATGAGAGGAAGCAAACCTCACAGAAACAAAGTTTCATTCATAAAAATGTCAAAAGTTTTTTTACAACATGAAATGAGGTAAAATTTATAGCTAAACAAGGGCTAGCCGAATGGTCACTTAAAGGAGCTGAATGGACAGCTAAAAATTCTAGATTTTTAGAGGAAGCTTCCTTGAAGTTTCTTGTGTATGGAGAACGTCAAAGGCTGCTTCTAGATGCCTCTACTCAGCTGGACAATAATGGAAACGAATGGTGAGCTGAATAGCCTTGTCTAGGTTCAACCAAGAGGACTAAATACTCTTTAATGGAGCTGCTTGGTTAAGCTAAAAGGTCTTGCATTTTTAATGATCAGCTTGGGCACTTCAATGGTTCCCAAAGTGTAAAACTGAATGTGAATGGTCCTTAGGTGTGAATGCACAAAACTGAACAGCCTATAGGTGTGAAAGGAATGTTCAGCAATGTGAAAATATTCAAATTACTTTGGAGAGTTGACCGGCGATCTTGGGGACATGAAGGAGCAGCTTGGAAGAAAGGAAACAACATCTCCTTTGGCTATTGGTCTCCATGAAGGGGTGCTTGGAGAACTAAACCATCAGCACACCATGTTTAATGCCATCCCATGTGCCTAGCTGCACCAAATAAATAAACAAATTTAATTATTTTAATACACATTAATTTAGCAGCAACTATGATTAACAATGCTCATTAATTTGTCTCAAAGACATATTTAAATCATGTAATAAACTAGAACAAATTAAAAACATGTATGAACTAAACACATTAAAATTCGGCTATAGCTAGACACATTTAAAGCATGTAATCAGCTAGACAAATTAAATAGCAGCAGCTATTAAATTTGTACTAAACCAAACACATTAAACTCATGCAATAATTAAAACATATTTAAACAAAATGAGAGCACATTAAAGATGTCCAGATTTTAAACACAAGCAAACAATAATTATTTGAGCTGAACAAAATTAAGTAAATTAAAACTAAATCTGAATTTATTCGAAGGATAAATTAAGTGAGCTGGAAATAGACACAATTGAGCACAAATGAGCTTATTTGATCTGAACAGAGCTCGAAGTTGAGTTGAAATCAGCTTGAATTAAAATGCATGGAGCTTGTACTGAGCTGGCCCGATCTATGATGTGAGCACACCCAGGGCATCCTCGAATGCACACCAAGTATCTCTTGAGCTGCCAAAAGGTCCCATGACCCGAGCCTGAACCAAGCAACTTCAAGATGCTATATCGGCCTTTGTGACGCGCATTTGGGAAGATAACCAGCTCCCTAATGTTGAAGGAGCTAAGAACAACTCCTTGATGACTCCATGCACCATATTGCAATCCGATCTCAGCTCCTCTCCAGCTCCCCCATGTGCCATTCAGCTCACATCAGCTCACTTGAGCTCGTTTTAACTCGTTTGAGCTCGAACTTAGCTCGATTCAGCTCATTCCTTTTTCATTTCAATAAATTAAGTTTTAATTTAGCTTATAACTAAGTTTGCTACAGCTCATGCCGAATTCCCTAGCTCATTTTAGCTCACTAAGTGTTTTTGACTATTTGAGCTAGCCGAATTTATTATAAGTTGACTTATAATTATTGTGTTCAAATTTAGTTAGCGTTATTAAGTTATTTAGTTATTAATTAAATTTATAATTATATGAATAGTTATGTGTTATTTAATTTTGTTATTTAATTTTGTAGGTTAGCCGAATTTAGAAGATACATTCATGGCATTTAATGCAAGGTGCATGAACGGGAATGTTCATTGAACGAGAAGATTCATGAATGGTTCGGTTCAATGTTTGGAGGACATACATTCATGTACATGGAAGGTTAATGCATATTGAAGGGTGCATCTCCTTGGGCGGCTACACACATGCATGAATGGAGGGTCATTAATGCAAGTGCATGTACGGCTAGGTTCAAGCCCCCTTCCAAGTTCCATGTACAACCAATGCATGTGGGAGGACCCTTGGAGTTTCCTAAGCACCTATTCGGCCAAGAGACACCCTTTGGGAGTTTCATGAATCCCATGGCCGAACCTAGACCAACCCCTTGGCTTCCAAAGCTTGCTCATTCATGAAGTTGCCCACTCACCTCCCCATTCGGCTGAACATGGACAAAGGACATCAATGGTCATTTTTCTAGAATATTCATGTCTTAAATTAGGTTCATTGCTTAATAGTTAAGTTCATGAATTGTCTATTCGGTTACCCTAAGAAACTAGTATAAATAGTTTGTTGATTTCATTTGTAAAGGACTTTTGCCAAATTTGTTAATGAACTTTGTTCTTGTGAGGTTGCTTCCTCTCATATCTCGTACAAGTTTCGAAGACTTATCTAGCTTGTGCTAGTGGCGTCAACCGACTTGTTTTGAACTTATCACCAATCTTGGTGTGGCGTTCACCTATCCTTCTATCCATCATTTCACCTTAAAAATATAGGAATCGGGGTGACACTTTTTAGTGTTGAATCATTCCTGACGTTGAGATCATTTTTCCATCCCCCATCTATCCAACATCCTTTCTTGTTTCCTTAGCCGAACCTATCACTACCCTTTTGCTTAACTTTTGAAAACCTTCCGCTATCCAAACCTATCCATTTCATTTCTATTTTTAAAATTCAAGGTACGAACGACTCTCTCGAACTACGATCGGGCAACTAAGTGAATTCGACTCAACTACCTAGGCCAGATCACATCATTTGGTATCAGAGCTTGTAAATCGAGAGGCACCGACGTCCGTATCAAGATCGAAATATGTTCATGGTGAAAAAAAATTTGAAAAAAAAATTGTATTTTCATTTTTATCATTGTAAAGTGATATATTGAAAGTTGTAAAAAAAAAGAGAGATACGAAATTATCAAAAAAAAAAGATTCGAAATTAAAAAAAAAAGTGAAGAGATCAAAGTTCGATTCTATTGTTTTATATTTCTTCTGATCGTCTTATATTCTTTTCATCAATTTTAACCCCCCCAAAATGCCACACTACTTTAAAAATTATTCTTTTTCTTTTAGCCTACCTGTACACCATACATCTTATCCCTTGTAACCGTTTGAAGCCGACCCCAAAGCACCTAGTCAAGTCAAAAGAAACAAAATACGAGGTTACGAGAGTAAGCTTGAGTGGTAAAAGGCTAGAGTTTGTGAGATCATTTGAGAGCTTGAAAAAAGAGAGCCTAAAAACGAGTGTAAACACGAGTGGAGTGTTCATCAATTTTTCTTTGCGAGTGAATAGTGAGATTTGTGGTGAGGATTTGAAAATGTGGAGGAAAGGCAACCCGTTCGTAATGTGCCAGATTTGAACATGCAATCCTTACTTCGAGAAGTTGAACGGTTGTTTGATCGAAAGTTGGAACCGATACAAGACCGACTCGATCAAGTGAAGGGAAGAGGCCGAAGAGCAAAGACCCCCATAAGTCCACCTCGAGACCGTGACCGAAGGCATGTTCGAGATGACAAAGTTTTCGATCCAAGTGAAGCCGAAAGCGAGGCTAGTTTGAATGTTAGTGCTCGGCAGAGAGGCCAACGTCATCGAGGCCAACGAGAGTGAGAAAGGTATGATGATGACTTGAAAAGCATTAGGTTATCAATTCCCCCGTTCCAAGGCCGTTCGAATCCCGAAGCATATTTGGAGTGGGAGAAAAAGATCGAGCTTATTTTCGAGTGCCATAACTACTCGGAAGTAAAGAAAGTTAAGTTGGCTGCCATAGAATTCACCGATTATGCCATGATTTGGTGGGACCAACTCACGACAACCCGAAGGTGAAATGGTGAGTGACCCATTAACACTTGGGCCGAAATGAAGGCTGTCATGTGCCGAAGGTTCATTCCAACGCACTACCACCGAGAGCTTTACTAAAAGCTCCAAAATCTTTCTCAAGGTATGAGGAGTGTCAAGGACTATTACAAAGAAATGGAAGTTGCTATGATCCGTGCGAATGTGGACGAGGATCGAGAAGCAACTATGGCTAGATTTCTGTCCGGCCTTAACCGTGAGATTGCCAATGTTGTGGAGCTACAACATTATATGGAGATAGTTGATATGGTCCACATGGCCATCAAAATCGAAAAGCAACTCAAAAAGAAAGGTGCTACCCGAGGCTATTCATCCACCAACGTGTATCGATGGAACCAAGGCACTAGTAAGAGTGCTACGGCGAGCCAAATGAAAGATCCTATGGCACCTATCAAAGCTACCAAGCCTACGGGTGAAAATAGCAAAGGCAAGGCTGTTGAAGGTACCCAAAACTGGACGAGAGACATAAAATGTTTCAAGTGCCTTGGAAGAGGGCATATTGCGAGTCAATGTCCGAATCAGAGCGTCATGGTGATTCAACCAAATGGCGAAATTGAATCGGAGGAGGAGGAGGATGAAAAAGTTGAAAACAATAACGAAATCCTTTTCGATGCCGAGGAAGAAATGGAGTACGTGGTCGAAGGTGAGATGCTTGTTGTTAAGAGGAGCTTAGATGCTTGTTGTTAAGAGGAGCTTAGGTTCGCAAGGTACCGAACTCGATCCGCAACGAGAGAACCTTTTTCATACCCGTTGTTTTGTCCGCGGAAAGGTTTGTAGCATGGTGATTGACGGAGGAAGTTGTACAAATGTTGCGAGTACCCTCCTAGTTGAAAGACTTGATTTGCCAACAAGTGTTCATCCGAGTCCATACAAGCTACAATGTCTTAATGATGGAGTTGAGTTAAAGGTAACCAAGCAAGTTGTTGTCCCATTTTCAATTGGAAAGTATGAAGATGAAGTTCTTTGTGATGTGGTGCCCATGCATGCGGGCCATATACTGCTTGGGAGGCCCTGGCAATTCGACCGAAGAGTGAAGCATGATGGATTTGCAAATCAATATACTTTCAAGTATCAAGGCCGAAATTTTATTTTGGCACCTTTGACACCGAAACAAGTTGTGGAGGATCAACAATGGTTAAAGCAATCTTTGGATCGAATGCGAGTGGAAAATGAAAATGAAAAAGAAAGAAAAAAAATTGAAAGAGAAAAGAAAAAGAGTTGTGATAAAAAAATGAGAGAAAAAGAAATTCAAAGAAACATGAGTGAAGAAAAGAAAAGAGTTTTGATTAACCAAAGTTTTCTCCATTCTAATTCTTTTCAGGTTGACTCAAGCCCTATGATGCGGTTACGATACATTCCCAAAGAAAGAAGGTTTGTAATGATCGGAAAAGGTAAAGTTAATTCTTGTTTTTGTGTACAAGGTAAGATTTTTGGAATTTCTATTACATTTTTGCCCAACTTGATTGATGAAGAAAACATTAACGATGAAAATAAAACTATTTTGGTTGATGGACACAAGATTCTTGATAAGCGTGAAGTTGTTAAGTTTGATGTCCAAATTGTGTTGTTTAAGATCACAAAAACATGAGATAAATTTTTCTTTTCCATTGTTTACTTATGACGAATGTATGCAGGTTTTGAAATGTCAAATGAATTCCTGTCGAAGTTCCAATACTTCGCAAGTACAATTTGAAATGCCCAAGTGAAGTACGGACATTATATTCTCAAAATCCTTATTCATTAAGTTTTTAAGTTATAATGAGACATGTTTATTTGATAGTGAACATGGGATATTGATATTGTTCTGTTGTGATGGTTTTAAGTGTAAGAAAACTTGCTTCCATGACCGTTTGAATAAGTTTCTGCTTTGTAATGATTCTCAATTGGTTGCAAGTTATGAAACATTTTGCAGCAAGGCATGATGCGTCAACTAAACACATCCATCCAAGAACAATCAAGTAGGCATCCCTGTTTCAAAATTAACCGTCGGCTCGACTTGAGGACAAGTTGCTTTGAAGACGGGGGGAATGATGTGAGCACACCCGGGGCATCCTCGAATGCACACCAAGTATCTCTTGAGCTGCCAAAAGGTCTCATGACCCGAGCCCAAACCAAGCAACTTCAAGATGCTATATCGGCCTTTGTGACGCGCATTTGGGAAGATAACCAGCTCCCTAACGTTGAAGTAGCTAAGAACAACTCCTTGATGACTCCATGCACCATATTGCAATCCAATCTCAGCTCCTCTCCAGCTCCCCCATGCGCCATTCAGCTCACATCAGCTCACTTGAGCTCGTTTTAGCTCGAACTTAGCTCGATTCAGCTCATTCCTTTTTCGTTTCAATAAATTAAGTTTTAATTTAGCTTATAACTAAGTTTGCTACAGCTCATGCCGAATTCCCTAGCTCATTTTAGCTCACTAAGTGTTTTTGACTATTTGAGCTAGCCGAATTTATTATAAGTTGACTTATACTTATTGTGTTCAAATTTAGTTATTGTTATTAAGTTATGTAGTTATTAATTTAATTTATAATTATATGAATAGTTGTGTGTTATTTAATTTTGTTATTTAATTTTGTAGGTTAGCCGAATTTGGAAGATACATTCATGGCATTTAATGCAAGGTGCATGAACGGGAATGTTCATTGAACGGGAAGATTCATGAATGGTTCGGTTCAATGTTTGGAGGACATACATTCATGTACATGGAAGGTTAATGCATATTGAAGGGTGCATCTCGCTTGGACGGCACACATGCATGAATGGAGGGTCATTAATGCAAGTGCATGTACGGCTAGGTTCAAGCCCCCTTCCAAGTTCCATGTACAACCAATGCATGTGGGAGGACCCTTGGAGTTTCCTAAGCACCTATTCAGCCAAGAGACACCCTTTGGGAGTTTCATGCATCCCATGGCCGAACCTAAACCAACCCCTTGGCTTCCAAAGCTTGCTCATTCATGAAGCTGCCCACTCACCTCCCCATTCGGCCGAACATGGACAAAGGACATCAATGGTCATTTTTCTAGAATATTCATGTCTTAAATTAGGTTCATTGCTTAATAGTTGAGTTCATGAATTGTCTATTCGGTTAACCTAAAAAACTAGTTTAAATAGTTTGTTGATTTCATTTGTAAAGGACTTTTGCCAAATTTGTTAATGAACTTTGTTCTTGTGAGGTTGCTTCTTCTTATATCTCGTACAAGTTTCGAAGACTTATCTAGCTTGTGCTAGTGGCGTCAACCGACTTGTTTTGAACTTATCACCAATCTTGGTGTGGCGTTCACCTATCCTTCTATCCATCGTTTCACCTTAACAATATAGGAATCGGGGTGACACTTTTTAGTGTTGAATCATTCCTGACGTTGAGATCGTTTTTCCATCCCCCATCTATCCAACATCCTTTCTTGTTTCCTTAGCCGAACCTATCACTACCCTTTTGCTTAACTTTTGAAAACCTTCCGCTATCCAAACCTATCCATTTCATTTCTATTTCTAAAATCTGAGGTACGAATGACTCTCTCGAACTACGATCGGACAACTAAGTGAATTCGACTCAACTACCCGGGCCGGATCACATCAATCTATCCCTTTGGATTAGAGCTCATTGTGGTTCCAAAGTTGAGCAAGCAAAGTTGAAACAGCTTCTTGAAGGCGTTTAGCTCGTGCTCAGGTCATTGGTCCTTTAGGCAATTGAGGGAATCTTAGCTTATGCTTGATGAGCTCCGGAGCGTGCTTACATCATTCCCCCTTTCTTCAAAATGACTTGTCCTCAAGTCGAGCCCTTTGTTCTCCACAAAACATGAGTTTTTAAACAGCCCCTTACAGTAGGAGGGAATGAATGGACTCATGAAAACCTGAAAAGAAGTCACTACTTGACAAGGAAAAATGTTATCATTAGTATAGGAAAAAGGTCTACTAAAGTGAGGAGTTAAAAATATGCAAATCCCTTTCACTTCACATCTTACTCGATCAATATAGCCATGGTTCATACAAAAAGGCAAGTTCCAAATATTATCTTCACAACATGAACAAAACCTTTTATATGTTAATTCCTTACCACCTAATCGCTTCAAAAGCACACATGTTTTGGAACACTCAGCCATCTCTATTTGCATCCACAAGTCAAGGTCTAAACAAATTAATTTTGTGCAATAGGTCAAGTTATGCAAATGATCTCACATTTTAATTCTTGCCAGTTGCCGATGGACTTTCATTTGATCAACAAACTTGTCAACAATACAATCAACATTCAAAGAATGGAAATTATTGTCAACAAAGTACGATACCCTTTTAGAATTCAGATCATGAGCAAAGTCTCAATTCAGATCCAATAGAGTTGGCAAAAAAATAATGAAAACTTACCTTGCTTACCGTTGGGACTAGAGAGATTAAGTTCGGTTTTACCTTTTCCCACCAACACAAACCTTCTCTCCTCAGAAAGGTAGTGAAGATCAAATTCGTTACTTCGACTAACCTGAATTGATGAAAAAAAAAGACAATGGTTAATCAAAAGACCTTCCTTTTTCTTACTCATTTTTCTTTCTTTTTCTTTTTCTTATTCAACGCTCTTATTTTCTTCACAACTCTCATTCTTTTCTCTCAGTTTTTCTTCTTTTCTTTGTTTTTCACTTTTAATTTCTTCTTTTTCTCTCATTTCCTCCATTGACCATTTCAAACGTTGCTGATCTTCCAGGACTTGTTGTGGTGAAAGGGGTGCCAAGGTGATGTTTCAGCCTTGATGCTTGAAGGTATACTGATTTGCAAATCCATCTTGTTTAACTCTTCGATCAAACTGCCATGGTCATCCAAGCAATAGATGTCCCGTGTGCATAGCCACCACATCGCAAAGGACTTCATCGTGGTATTTTCTAATGGAAAAAGGCACTAGGACTTGCTTTGTTACCTTGAGTTCAACTCCTTCATGTAGCCATTGGAGCTTGTAGGGCCTTGGATGTTTCATGATCGGTAAGGCTAGTTTGTCCACCATGAGTGTACTAGCGACATTAGTACAACTGCCTTCATTGACAACTAGGCTACAAACCTTCCTTTGTACAAGGAGCGCGTATGGAAGAGATTCTCTCCTTGTGGTTCACTCAAGGTGCTTTGTGTGCTTAGACTCCTTTTAACGACTAACATTTTGCCCTGAACAGCGTATTCTAACTCTTCATCATCTTTGTTAGGATTTTCAACCTCATTAACGATCCCCTCGTCTTGTTTTTCTGACTCGATGTCTCTGTAGGTTTAAGCACCATCACATTTCGATTCGGGCACTGGCTTGCAATATGTCCTCTTCTGAGACATTTAATGTCACACGAACGATTTTGAGGATTCTCTACGGCTTTGCCTTTACTCGATTCAGCTATCGACTTGGTAGATTTTACCGGTACCACTAGTTCCTTGGGTAAACTTGCAAAAGGGGACTTACTCATGCCTTGGCTCCATTTAGGTGCATTTGAGGTCGAATAGCCACGTATGGGGCCCTTCTTTTTAAGTTTCTTCTTAACCTTTATTGCCATGTGGACCATATCGACAATTTCAACATAATGTTGTAACTCGACCACATTGGCTATCTCTCAGTTAAGACCAGTGAAAAATCGAGCCATGGTTGCCTCATGATCTTCTTGTACATCAGTACAAATCATGGCAATTTCCATCTCTTTGTAGTAATCCTCCACACTCTTCGCTCATTAGGTTAATTTTTGAAGCTTTTGATGAAGCTCCCGATGGTAGTGTGTTGGAATAAGCCTCCGGTGCATGACAGCCTTCATTTCCACCCAAGTGCTAATGGAACGCTCGCCATTTCACCTCTGGCTCGAGGTAAGTTGGTCCCACCAAATCATTGCATAGTCGGTGAATTCTATGACAGCCAACTTAACTTTCTTAGTCTCTGAATAGTTATGACAATTGAATATAAGGTCGATCTTTTTCTCCCACTGATACGCACTCACCTCGATTGAGATTTGTCGTAATGTTTGCTCGATCATAAATAGAGTAACCTAAGGGCCGTGATGTGAGCACACCCGGGGCATCCTCGAATGCACACCAAGAATCAATCGAGCATCCAAAAGGCCCCATGACTCGAGCTCGAACCAAGCAAATTCAAGATGCTATATCAGCCTTTGTGTTGCGCATTTGGGATGATAACAAGGTCCATGACGTTGGAGGAGCTAAGGACAACTCCTTGAAGACTCCATGCACCATTTTGCAATCCGATCTCAGCTCCTTTCCAGCTCCCCATGCGCCATTCAGCTCACATCAGCTCACTTGAGCTCGTTTTAGCTCGTTTGAGCTTGATTTTAGCTCGTTTCAGCTCATTCCTTTTTCATTTCAATAAACTAAGTTTTAATCTAGCTTATAACTAAGTTTGCTATAGCTCATTCCGAATTCCCTAGCTCAACTTAGCTCACTAAGTGTTTTTGACTATTTGAGCTTGCCGAATTTAATATGATAAGTTGACTTATAATTATTATGTCCAAATTTAGTTAGTGTCATTAAGTTATTTAGTTATTATTTTAAATCATACTTATATGAATAGTTGTGCGTTATTTAATCATGTTATTTAATTATGTAGGTTAGCCAAATTTGGAAGATACATTCATGGCATTTAATGCAAGGTGCATGAACGGGAATGTTCATTGAACGGGAAGATTCATGCATGGATCGGTTCAATGTTTGGAGGACATACATTCATGTACATGGAAGGTTAATGCATATTGAAAGGTGCATCTCCCTTGGACGGCACACATTCATGAATGGAGGATAATTAATGCAAGTGCATGTACGGCTAGGTTCAAGCCTCCTTCCAAGTTCCATGTACAACCGATGCATTTGGGAGGACCCTTGGAGTTTTCTGAGCACCTATTCGGCCAAGAGACACCTCTTGGGAGTTTCATGCATCCCATGGCTGAACCTAGACAATCCCATTAGCTTCCAAAGCTTCACATTCATCCAAGTGTTTATGCTCATACATGAAGCTGCCCAATACACTTCCATCAGCCGAATCAAGACCTAGTCAATTAATGTGTTCATTCTAGAATATTCTAGCTAGTTCATGACCGAATTTGCTTAGCCTTTAAGCTAGCTAATTTGTCCATTCGGTTACTACATGATTGTCTTTAAATAGTTTGTTGATTTCATTGTAAAAGGACTTTTGCCAAATTTGTTAATGAACATTGTTCTTGTGAGGTTGCTTCCTCTCATATCTCGTACAAATTTCGAACGACTTATCTGGCTTGTGCTAGTGGCGTCAATCGTCTTGTTTTGAACTTATCACCAATCTTGATGTGGCGTTCACCTATCCATCTATCCATATTTTTCACCTTAACAATATAGGAATCGGGGTGACACTTCTTGGTGTTGAATCATTCCTGACGTTGAGTTCGTTTTCCATTTCCATCTTTTAAATTTTTTTTTCTTGTTAACCCAAACTGAGCCTTCAATCCTTCATCCATCTTTGCTACCCTTAACCGAACCTATACTAAACTTACCCTTCTTGAAACCTTCCGCTATCCTATTCTAATTCTTTTACTACTATTACAAAAATTCGAGGCACGAACGACTCTCTCGAACTACGATCGGGCAACTACGTGAATTTGACTTATCTACCTGGGCCGGATCACATCATTTGGTATCAAAGCTTGTAACTCGAGAGGCACCGACGTTCGTATCAAGATCGAACTAGGTTCATTGTGAAAAAAAATTCGAAAAAAAATTAAGTTGTGTTTTCATTTTTATCATTTTAAAAGTGATATATTGAAAGTTGTTAAAAAAAAAGATATGAAATTATAAAAAAAAAGAAAGTGAAGTGAACAAGTTCTTTCTATTGTTTATATTTTGTTCCGATCAATAAGTGTTCTTTTCATCAACTTTGTACCCCCCATTTCCAAAACGCCACACTATACCAAAAAAAATTTCTTTTAGCCTACCCGTACACCTATACATCTTATCCCTTGTAATCGATTTTGAAGCCAGCCCCAAAGCACCTAGACGAGTCAAAAGAAACAAACAAACTACGAGGTTACGAGAGTAAGCTTGAGTGGAAAAAGGCTAGAGATTGTGAGAGCATTCGAGAGTTTGAAAAAAGCCTAAAAATGAGTACAAACACGAGTAGAGTGTCCATTAATATTTCTTTGCGAGTGAAATAGTGAGATTTGTGGTGAGGCACTTGATTTTTTTTTTATTTTGTGTTGTGATCTAACATTTTCTTTTCAGCAACAAAAATCATGTCACGCGAAGAGTTCACCGAATCGGAATACCAATACTTTGGTGCAAGAAATGCAAAAAATGATGGAGTCCAACACTAAGAACATACACGAGAGATTAAATCATTTGGAAAAACAAGATCAAAGTGATAGAGTTTCTTCGAGTTGAAAAATGGAGACAAGAGCCCCACAGAGATATACCCCCGACTACTACTTGAGAAAAAGTTCCTATCGTGATTCCTTTTCGCCATCTACTTCGAGACAAAGAGATTCATACTATGACTCATCTTCATCAGCAAATTCGAGAAGTGACTTCGATCGAAAGTCCTTTTCATCAAGAAATTCGAGAAGACGAGAAGCCGATTATGATTTTAATTTGTTCCAAGATGGCGATCGGAGAGAAAGACATACTCCTACTAGATCGTCAACGAAATCTTACTCAGAGTAATCTTCACGAAGTTTTGATTGTGAATCATATGCAAATAGTTCTTCATCTTTCGAGCAAGATTTGTATTCTCATCGTTCTTTTGTACATTCTTGTAAAGAGAAAACAAAAAAAAAGAAAAGAAAAAGCAAGAGAAGAAAAAGAAAACGAAATAAAAAGAAAAGAGAGGCAAAAGGCAAGTAAGAGAGAAAATGAGCGAATCTTGAGAGAACTTGAAAAAGCCTTTGAAAAATCCTTTAAAACGCAAAAAGAAAATGAAAAAGAAAATGAGATTGAAAAAGAGAATGAAAAAGAGTTTGAGAGTGAAAAAGAAGATGAAAAAGAAATTGAAACAAAAGGAACGAGTGATTCAGAAGAAAAAGAATCGAGTGAGAAAACAAGTGAGCAAGTGAGGATTATTTCTACTAACCCACCTGTTCGATCTTCTTGATGTGAGCACACCCGGGGCATCCTCAAATGCACACCAAGAATCCATTGAGCTGCCAAAAGGTCCCATGACTCGAACTCGAACCAAGCAACTTCAAGATGCTATATCAGCCTTTGTGTTGCACATTTGGGATGATAACAAGGTCCATGACGTTGGACGAGCTAAGGACAACTCCTTGAAGACTCCATGCACCATTTTGCAATCTAATCTCAGCTCCTCTCCAGCTCCCCATGCGCCATTTAGCTCACATCAGCTCACTTGAGCTCGTTTTAGCTCGAATTTAGCTCGTTTCAACTCATTCCTTTTTCATTCCAATAAACTAAGTTTTAATCTAGCTTATAACTAAGTTTGCTACAGCTCATGCTGAATTCCCCAGCTCAATTTAGCTCACTAAGTGTTTTTGACTAATTGAGCTAGCTGAATTTATTATGATAAGTTGACTTATAATTATTGTGTCCAAATTTAGTTAGTGTCATTAAGTTATTTAGTTATTATTTTAAATTATAATTATATGAATAGTTGTGTGTTATTTAATTATGTTATTTAATTTTGTAGGTTAGCCGAATTTGGAAGATTCATTCATGGCATTTAATGCAAGGTGCATGCATAGGAAGGTTCAATGGACGGCAATCAAGAGGCACGTGCATGTTCATGATGGACATTCATGTATTTAAAGATTCATGGATCAAATTAATGATAGAACATGCATTGGACGGTTCATGTATTGATCATGTGTTCACACATTATGTTCACACCATGATGACCCTTCAGTTGGACGTTCACACACAAGTGTCTACTCAAGCTCCTTGTTCACACCAAGTTTGACTCTTCATGAAGCCTTATTTAATTAAGCCACTCATGGTGAAACAACATGAATTCAAGGCTCCGTTAAAGGAGTTAGCTGAATCTAGCCATGCATGTATGAAGATCATTCATCCAAGTGTTTATGCTCATACATGAAGCTGGCCACTCACCTCTCATTCGGTCGAACATGGACAAGGACACCATTGGACATTTTTCTAGAAGATTCATGCTTTAATTAGGTACATTACTTAATTGTTAAGTTCATGAATGGACTATTCGGCTAGCATAAGATACTAGTATAAATAGTTTGTTGATTTCATTGTAAAAGGACTTTTGCCAAATTTGTTAATGAACATTGTTCTTGTGAGGTTGCTTCCTCTCATATCTTGTACAAGTTTCGAACGACTTATCTGGCTTGTGCTAGTGGCGTCAATTGTCTTGTTTTGAACTTATCACCAATCTTGGTGTGGCGTTCACCTATCTATCTATCCATATTTTTCACCTTAACAATATAGGAATCGGGGTGACACTTCTTAGTGTTGAATCATTCCTGACGTTGAGTTCATTTTTCGTTTCCATCTTTTTAAATATTTTTTTTCTTGTTAACCCAAACCAAGCCTTCTATCCTTCATCCATCTTTGCTACCCTTAACTGAACCTATTACTAAACTTACCCTTCTTGAAACCTTCTGCTATCCTATTCTAATTCTTTTTACTGCTATTACAAAAATTCGAGGCACGAACGACTCTCTCGAACTACGATCGGGTAACTACGTGAATTCGACTCATCTACCTGGGCCGGATCACATCACTTCTTATGATTTATCTTTTCAGGTTCCTAGAAGTTTGTGTGACCAATTCCATCTACATTACCTTCCAAACGAGAGGTGTTTTAGGTTGTTTGAAAAAGGTAAGTTCGCAAATGACAACCACCCACTTGCTATCGAAGGTAAGTAAGGTAAGGATTCTTTGTTTATCGAATCAAAGTCACTTGATTTGGCTAATTTTTGTTCACTTACTGTTGTTAACGATATTGTTTTAAAAGGTGCCATATACAGCTTTTCTTATGGCGATTACTACATTGGCAAATTTGTTGAAAATATTGGATTAGTTTTCTCTAAGCGAATTTTGAATGTGTTTGATCAAAGTCTGTCACTTAAAAATTCTGATGTGTCTGACCATGCAAACTTTTTAAATTCATGTGTTAAATCTTTATGTTTAAATATGCCTGCTCAATTGATTTGTGATAACTCACTGTTTAAAAGTTGCATATTCTCTAAAAATTCTTTGTTTGGCATCCATGTTAAAAGATCTTCACATGATATGTGCAATTGTGTTCTTCATGAACAATCTTTGAGTTTTTGTATGAAATTTCCATGTAGTGATTTGCATTCCCGATTGATACTCTTGAAGCATGAACCTTTGCATATTGGTATGCTCGGTTATGTCAATTCAACATGTGTGTTTAAACTAGTGAAATATAATTCGTGTGGTGAGTTGATTATATCTTCTTCTAATATGTTACTTGTTGGAATTCCTAATCAAGTTCGTGTGTTCAAGCCTGGTATTTGTTATATGAATACATTTTATGGAAAATTAAGTACTTGGCATCATTTGCATTCAAATTATGTTTGCTTGATGTTCGAACTTTTGATAAGAAGGTGAAACTCAATGATTTGGGTTTCAATTTTGATTCGTTTACTAATCACCTTGCTTGGTCACATCTGGAATTTTCATTTCATTTCAAGAAGGTAAGACCAACCTATGTTTTTGGAATTGAATCAAATTTCCATGGTAACTTTCTTTTTTCCATTTAAGTCCATAGTTTTCGTTAATACTAACTATTCTCATTTCTATGAATTCCACCCCTCGAGGAGCAAGACATGTCATGGCGCGTCACCACCTATTCAAATTTATCGGAGTAATAGGTTTGTCTTACGTTATCTATCCAAAGAGAGAAGATTCATTTTGACCGAGAAAGGTAAACCCAATCCTCAATTGTCTTCTCTTCATATTTGTCAAGGTAAGTCATCTGAAAATTTTCAAATATCTTTGCTCAATTCGGTTGAAGTTGAAAATTCCATTGATTTGTTGTTTGGAAATTATTTATACTTTGATGTGATGGATTTTTCCTTTTGGCATTGTAATAATGTGATTATTATGCTAGAATTTGGAGACACCCCTCATGTTGTTCAAAAACGAAAGAAAGAGTTAGCATACCTTTGGCCATGGCATACTTTGCATGAACAAGACAAGGGACCAAATGAGTTGCTATATTCGGTTAAAGAAATTAAAATGTTTTGGATGAGGAATAATGTGTTTAAGTGCTTGCCATCATTTACAACCAATTATCCCTTGATCCAATTTAGTTTTCATGTTTGCAACGATGGTCTAACGAAACTCTTTGATAAATTTACGTATGCTTGCTTTGTCCAATTGAGATTTTTGGCATATGTTCGATTGAATGAATTTTTAATGAACTATCGAACACATTTGAATTTGACTCCTTTGAGTTTCTTTTTACCGACTGTGGTAAGAATTTTTCAGGTTTGTGTGACATCTTCCATCCCACTTGATCGAGGAAAACCATGCACGAGTCAAAGTTCTCCCATGGACAAATGGCTCGACTTGAGGACAAGTCGCTTTGAAGATAGGGGGAATGATGTGAGCACACCCGGGGCATCCTCGAATGCACACCAAGAATCAATCGAGCTTCCAAAAGGCCCCATGACTCGAGCTCAAACCAAGCAAATTCAAGATGCTATATCAGCCTTTGTGTTACACATTTGGGATGATAACAAGGTCCATGACGTTGGAGGAGCTAAGGACAACTCCTTGAAGACTCCATGCACCATTTTGCAATCCGATCTCAGCTCCTCTCTAGCTCCCCATGCGCCATTCAGCTCACATCAACTCACTTGAGCTCGTTTTAGCTCGTTTGAGCTTGATTTTAGCTCGTTTCAGCTCATTCCTTTTTCATTTCAATAAACTAAGTTTTAATCTAGCTTATAACTAAGTTTGCTACAGCTCATGCCGAATTCCCTAGCTCAACTTAGCTCACTAAGTGTTTTTGACTATTTGAGCTAGCCGAATTTAATATGATAAGTTGACTTATAATTATTATGTCCAAATTTAGTTAGTGCCGTTAAGTTATTTAGTTATTATTTTAAATCATACTTATATGAATAGTTGTGTGTTATTTAATCATGTTATTTAATTATGTAGGTTAGCCGAATTTGGAAGATACATTCATGGCATTTAATGCAAGGTGCATGAGCAGAAATGTTCATTGAACAGGAAGATTCATGCATGGATCGGTTCAATGTTTGGAGGACATACATTCATGTACATGGAAGGTTAATGCATATTGAAAGGTGCATCTCCCTTGGACGGCACACATTCATGAATGGAGGATAATTAATGCAAGTGCATGTACGGCTAGGTTCAAGCCTCCTTCCAAGTTCCATGTACAACCGATGCATGTGGGAGGACCCTTGGAGTTTTCTAAGCACCTATTTGGCCAAGAGACACCTCTTGGGAGTTTCATGCATCCCATGGCTGAACCTAGACAATCCCATTGGCTTCCAAAGCTTCATATTCATCCAAGTGTTTATGCTCATACATGAAGCTGCCCAATACACTTCCATCAACCGAATCAAGACCTAGTCAATTAATGTGTTCATTCTAGAATATTCTAGCTAGTTTATGATCGAATTTATTTAGCCTTTAAGCTAGCTAATTTGTCCATTCGGTTACTACATGATTACCTTTAAATAGTTTGTTGATTTCATTGTAAAAGGACTTTTGCCAAATTTGTTAATGAACATTGTTCTTGTGAGGTTGCTTCCTCTCATATCTTGTACAAGTTTCGAACGACTTATCTGGCTTGTGCTAGTGGCGTCAATCGTCTTATTTTGAACTTATCACCAATCTTGGTGTGGCGTTCACCTATCCATCTATCCATATTTTTCACCTTAACAATATAGGAATCGGGGTGACACTTCTTAGTGTTGAATCATTCCTGACGTTGAGTTCGTTTTCCATTTCCATCTTTTAAATTCTTTTTTTTCTTGTTAACCCAATCGAGCCTTCAATCCTTCATCCATCTTTGCTACCCTTAACCGAACCTATACTAAACTTACCCTTCTTGAAACCTTTCGCTATCCTATTCTAATTCTTTTACTACTATTACAAAAATCTGAGGCACGAACGACTATCTCGAACTACGATCGGGCAACTACGTGAATTCGACTCATCTACTCGGGCCGGATCACATCAGGCCGTTCAAGAATTGTTGGCTTAGAAGAAAAGAATTAGGTTCAAAATGGTTCGGTAGGATAATGGATAGTTTGGTAGTTGTTAGGATGGAATTCGATTAAGGGTCAAGTAAGAACTAACACAACGATGGTGTGTTAACCTGTTACTTATGAGACACTTAAGTCGAAAAATAAAAGACAGATATGAGATATTTTATGGAGACCTTGACCCGCTATAAAAAATGATAGGAACCTCGGTATAACTTAGAACACCACACTTTGGAATCAAAGTGATAAGTTCAAAACATAGGATGATACCACAAGGATTCTTGATAAGTCAAACTAGTCTTTGGAGAAGATTGAGAGTTGAAAAAAAAAACTCACAAAGTTGATAAAATTCATAAAATGTTCATTAGCCTTCAACAGGTGAAATACACGCCATATTTATAGCCTAAACTATAGCTAGCCAAATGGTGTCTTGAGCATTCAATTGGACAGCTATCTTAAACCTTAAGTGATACGATTCGCCTCAGGGTGAGTCGAGTCGTATGAAAAAAAAATGCCCGATCGTCTAAGAGAAGTAATTGACAATTTAGTTTAGTGAAATTGGTATGTAATGAAGTTGTTTGACAAATTAGTAGTTGGTTTAAGAATATGTATGAAAAATGGTAAGATGTGAAAGAAGGAATTTATTTTAGTTCGAAATGGTAAGAAAAGAAAATGGATTGAACCAAAAGTGCAAACAAGAACCAATACCGATTTGGTAATGACCCGTTGCTTATAAGCCCTTTAGTTCGGTTTAAGAATGGTTAAGGTGACCTCGACCCACTATCTAGCAAGATAGGAACCTCGGTATGTTTGAACGCCACACTACGAGTAGTGATAAGTTCGGTTTTCAACAAAGAAAATGGATGATACAACTAGAACACTAGGTAACCAACAAATCTTTGAATGAAAATAGAGAAAAGTTTGCCTCACCAATTTGGCAGTATATCATTAACAAAAATATTCCAAAAAGTGTCACAATAAAAAGGCTGGTTACATGAATTTATAGTGACCAAAGGAAGGCTAGCTGAATGGTCACTTTTAATGAAGCTAATAATGAGCTCTAATGAGCTGAATAAATTTAGTTTTAATGCTTGATCATTTAAAAGGTCATAATAGCCCTTTTAATTCCCCTTTGGACAACCGAATGGTCATCAGCCTAGAATGAGTATCTTTTGGCACATGAACGATCTTCCTTGTATAAATGCTGAATTTAAACAACCAAAAGTGTAAATGAATAGCCACCATTATGAAGAAAACGTTTGGAAGCTTATAGGTTTCTGAAAATAACTCCTTGTAACTCTTTTTGTCCATTAAATTCAGCTGCTGGCCTTCAATATGTTTACTTCTTCAATTAAATGGCTTGCAAAGTCTTTTGAAGTCTCCACGATCAACCGAAAAGACACCAACTTCATTAATTGATTAAAACAACTTCTTAATGATGTATAAAGCCTCTTTGTAATAGCCCTCTCCTTTGTAACCAAAATCTCTTCAAAAATCACCTTATTGAAAAGTCACCTACAATTAACACATGTAACCGTCACATTTATTCATTTATTAAAACTTAAAACAAATTAACAACTAACTTAAATGAATGAACTAACACTTATGCATCATTTAATCCAGCAACTAGTTTAATTAATAGAAGCATTATTAAATGAACTTTAACTCATGCATCACTAAATTATCCTAGTAACTAGTTTATTTAAAGAAGCATCTATTAAATCAAGTTCATAAAAAACTCAATTAATTAAACTAAGATGAATTGAATTAATGACCATCAACTCATTATTAAACTAAGATGCTTAAATGCAAGGATTTAAATGCAACTAAATGCAATGCTGATAAAATAAAAAATAAAAATAAAAAAATAAAAAAATCAATTTAGTTGGAACGGTTCAAAGAGTTGAAATTGAGCTGAAATCGGTTTGCAATATATTGCAAGGAAACTTTATTGAACTGGTCCCAACTCGTTCTATTCCTCCAACCAAAGTCTCATCCCACAACTAAAAAATTAAGGCCAAAATGGCCTCTTTGAATTGTTTAGCTCGAGCTCGCATGATTGGTAATTGGGGCAGCACTGTTGGATCCTTGCTCGAACTTGATGCACTCTAAGATGCGATCGTATCATTCCCCCTCTTCAAAATGACTTGTCCTCAAGTCAAAATCTGCCTCAAATGGGGTTAAATCCGACACGTTAAAAGTTGCACTAACATTAAATTCACCAGGCCAATTGAGTTTATAAGAATTTTCATTTATGCGCTCAAGTATTTGAAAAGGACGATCTCCGCGAGGTAACAATTTTGATTTTCGTTGAGCCGAAAAATGCTCCTTACGTATGTGAACCCAAACCCACTCTCTGGGTTCAAAGACCATTCATTTTCATCCTTTGTTAGCGTTACGCACGTAAGACTCAGTTTTTGCCTCAATGTTAGCTCGCACCTTTTGATGTAATTCTTTAACAAAGTCAGCCTTTTTCTTTGCATCTGCATGAATCAATCCATCAGTAAGCAAAGATTTAAATCTAAAGGTGTCAATGGATTGAAACCATATACAATTTCAAAAGGCAAATATTTGGTAGAAGAATGAACCGATTGTAGGCAAATTCGATATGTGGTAGGCAATCTTCCCAAGACTTCAAGTTTTTACGGATGATGGCCCGAAGTAATGTGGACAATACCCTATTGACGACTTCTGTTTGGCCATCGATTTGCGGATGGCTGGTGGTCAAGAATAATAGTTTGGTTCCTAATTTTCCCCATAAAGATCTCCAAAAGTGGCTAAAAAATTTTTGCGTCACGATCTGATACAATAGTCTGAGGAATGCCATGAAGTCGAACGATGTCTCTGAAAAACAAATTTGCAACATGAACAGCGTCATCAATTTTAGTACAAGAAATAAAATGAGACATTTTTGAAAAACGATCGACAACCACAAAGATAGAATCCTTCCCCGTTTTTGTACGCGGTAGTCCAAGAACGAAGTCCATGGAGATATCGACCCATGGAGCTTTAGGAATAGGTAATGGCGTATATAAACCATGTGGCTGAACCTTTGATTTAGCCTTTTTACAAGCTATACACCTCTTGCAAACTTGTTCCACATATTTGCGCATTCACGACCAGTAGAAGTGTTCTTGAAGGGTTGCAAGCGTCTTGTTAACTCCAAAGTGTCCCATAAGTCCGCCACTGTGGGCCTCATGCACTAACAAGTCTCTAACAGAGCCACAAGGAATGCAAAGTTTACCTTCTTTAAAAAGAAAGCCTTCATACACACCATTCTCGCACACAGCAAAGATCTCACCAAAATTAGAATCGTTAGCGTAAGAGTCTTTTAACAAAACAAAACCAAGAATTTTGGAGTCTAAATATGACAATAGAGTGTACCTTCTCGAAAGCGCATCAGCCACTATGTTATCTTTACCTTTTTTGTATTTTATAACATAAGGAAACGATTCAAGAAACTCCACCCATTTTGCGTGACGTCGGTTCAGTTTGTGCTGACCTTTAATGTGCTTTAAAGTTTCATGATCGGAGTGTATAACGAACTCCTTTGGCCATAAATAATGTTGCCACGTCTCAAGGGTTTGTATGAGGGCGTACATCTCTTTATCATATACCGGATAGTTGAGTACAGCTCCACTAATCTTTTCACTAAAATAGGCCATAGGTCATCCTTCTTGTGTCAAACAGCACCGATTCCAATGCCTGAGGCATCACACTCAACCTCGAAGGTCTTCGAGAAATCTGGAAGAGCAAGTAAAGGAGCGTTAGTAAGAAAATCCTTAATTTTAACAAATGACTTTTCTTGCTCATCATTCCAATAGAAAGCAGAGTTCTTTTTAATGATGCTCGTAAGAGGGGCAGTAATGGTGCTGAAATTAGGAACGAAACATCGATAGAAACTTGCTAGGCCATGAAAACTCCAGACTTGCGTGATACTCGTTGGCCTTGGCCAATCTTGAATGGCCTTGATCTTTTCTTAGTCTACTTCGAGACCTTCTGCGCTAACCAAAAATCCTAAAAAGACAACTTTATCAGAACAGAAAGAACACTTTTTGAGGTTAACATATAATGTTTCTTTACGTAAAACTTCCAAGATAGATTTAAGGTGCCTTACATGGTCTTCAACTGACTTGCTATATATCAATATATCGTCAAAATAAACAATACAGAACTTACCAATAAAGGACCTTGACACATAGTTCATTAACCTTATGAAAGTGCTGGGGGCGTTGGTTAAGCCAAATGGCATAACCAACCATTCATACAGCCCATGCTTGGTTTTGAATGTCGTTTTCCACTTGTCTCCTTCTCGCATCCTAATCTGATGGTAACCACTTTTTAAGTCGATTTTCAAAAAAACTTTGGCACCGCTGAGTTCATCAAGCATGTCGTCAAGGCGAGGAATTGGATGACGATATTTGATGGTGATCTTGTTTACAGCTCGACAATCTACGCACATTTGCCATTGATACGACCACACCTCCCAAGCTGCCAGTTGCCAATATAGATCCTCTCGAGTTGCCTGTAGGACCGATTACCCGAGCTCGAGCAAAGAGATTCAAAGACGCAACAACAGCATTAGTTGATAGAGTTTGGGGTGAAACCGTTGCTGGACTTATCGAAAGCTTTTGGATCAGCAAGCCGAGTGACCCATGCATTCTCCTTCAAGCTCAAATCAGCTCAAATCAGCTCAACGTCAACATAACTTAGCTCAACGAGCTCTTATCAACAAAATAGGTACAGTACAAGGAATTGCAACGACAATCAATGATCTGTTGGAAAAAGATGCTTTCTCCTTCAAGTCAATGATTTGGTGGATCGTATTAGCCATGTTCCATCTTTTTTCGGTACTAACAAAATAGGTACAGCACAAGGACTAAGACTCTCGCGAATGTAGCCTTTTTCCAATAGATCATTGACTTGCCATTGCAATTCTTTAGTCTCTTCTGGATTGGCTCGGTAAGCGGGACGATTTGGAATAGCAGCTCCCGGCACAAAGTCTATTTGATGTTCAATTCCACGAAGTGGTGGTAATCCATTCGGGACTTCCACCGAAAAATATCTTTAAAATCCTGCAATAAAGACAAAACAGAAGAAGGTAGGGTGTTGGGTAATTCGTTAGTAGAAAACAAGGTTTCCTTGTACATGAGTACAAGAACAGGGCGTTTCATCATTAACGCTTTTCGAATATCACTAATTTTTGCAAAGACACTCATTTTTTAAATTTCCTTCTCCTTTTCTTCTTTTTCTTTGCTGATTTTCTTTTCGCTCTCTTTTGTTTTCTTTTTCTTATTTTTTTCTTCCTTTATTTTTTCACAATCTTATTTTTCTTTCTCTCTCATCTGTTCAACGGATGCCTTCAACTTCAATTGGTCATCGTAAACTTGTTTGGGAGTTAACGGCGCCAACGTAACATTTTTCCATAAACTTAAAAGTACACCAATTGGTATACCCGTCGTGTAGCACTCGTCGATCAAACTGCCACGGACGACCAAGAAGTAGATGGCCCACGTGCATTGGAACAACGTCACATAATACTTTGTCCGAGTACTTTCCAATGGTGAAAGAAATGAGTACTTGCTTGGTCACTTTAAGTTCTCTACCGTCATTGAGCCACTAAAGTTTATAAGGGCTCAGACGCTTGGTAGTTGGCAAACCAAGTTTTTCAACCATCATCGTACTTGCTACATTTGTACAACTACCGCCGTCGATGATGACACAACAAACTTTTCCTCCTACTTGACATCGGGTATGAAATATGTTCTCCCGTTGTAGCTCGTTATCCATGCTTTGGAGACTAAGACTCCTTTTGACAACGAGTAGTTCACCTTCTACAGGTTGTTCCAAGTCCTCCTCAGCTTCAGAAGTCGATTCAATCTCCTTTTCTTCTTCATCTTCCATCTCAATTTCGCCATCGGCTCGAATCACCATGGTCCTTCGATTTGGGCACTGGCTGGCTATGTGACCTCTCCTGAGACATTTGAAACATTTGACATCTCGATTACGATTGAAAGTAACCTCGGGTGCCTTGCCTTTGTTCACTTCAGTATTAGGCTTGTTGGTTTTAGGAAGTGCTATGGTATCCTTTCCTCGAAATGTTGGAGAACCTTTACTTGAACTTTGGCCCCACTTGGATGTGTTAGAAGTGGAAAACCCTCGGCTTGGGCCTTTACGCTTGAGTTGCTTTTCTACCTTGATGGCCATATGAACTGATGTGAGCATACCTGGGGCATCCTCGAATGCACACCAAGAATCCATTGAGCTGCCAAAAGGCCCCATGACTCGAGCTCGAACCAAGCAACTTTAAGATGCTATATCAGCCTTTGTGTTGCGCATTTGGGATGATAACAAGGTCCACGATGTTGGAGGAGCTAAGGACAACTCCTTGAAGACTCCATGCACCATTTTGCAATTCGATCTCAGCTCCTTTCCAGCTCCCCCATGCGCCATTCAGCTCACATCAGCTCACTTGAGCTCGTTTTAGCTCGTTTGAGCTGGAATTTAGCTCGTTTTAGTTCATTCCTTTTTCATTTCAGTAAACTAAGTTTTAATCTAGCTTATAACTAAGTTTGCTATAGCTTATGCTGAATTCCCTAGCTCAATTTAGCTCACTAAGTGTTTTTGACTATTTGAGCTAGCCGATTTTATTATGATAAGTTGACTTATAATTATTGTGTCCAAATTTAGTTAGTATCATTAAGTTATTTAGTTATTATTTTAAATTATAATTATATGAATAGTTGTGTGTTATTTAATTATGTTATTTAATTTTTTAGGTTAGCCGAATTTGGAAGATTCATTCATGGCATTTAATGCAAGGTGCATGCATAGGAAGGTTCAATGGATGGCAATCAAGAGGCACATGCATGTTCATGATAGACATTCATGTATTTGAAGATTCATGGATCAAATTAATGATGGAACATGCATTGGACGGTTCATGTATTGATCATGTGTTCACACATTGTGTTCACACCATGATGACCCTTCGGTTGGACGTTCACACGCAAGTGTCTACTCAAGCTCCTTGTTCATACCAAGTTTGACTCTTCATAAAGCCTTATTTAATTAAGCCACTCATGGTGAAACAACATGAATTCAAGGCTCCATTAAAGGAGTTAGCCGAATTTAGCCATGCATGTATGAAGATCATTTATCCAAGTACATCAATGCATATTCATGAAGCTATCCACTCACCTCCCATTCGGCCGAACATGGACAAGGATACCATTGGTCATTTTTCTAGAAATTTTCATGTCTTAATTAGGTACATTACTTAATTGTTAAGTTCATGAATGGAATATTCGGCTAGCATAAGATACTAGTATAAATAGTTTGTTGATTTCATTGTAAAGGGAGTTTTGCCGAATTTGTTGATGAACATTGTTCTTGTGAGGTTGCTTCCTCTCATATCTTGTACAAGTTTCGAACGACTTATCTGGCTTGTGCTAGTGGCGTCAATCGTTCTTGTTTGAACTTATCACCAATCTTGGTGTGGCGTTCACATACCCATCTATCCATATTTTTTACCTTAACAATATAGGAATCGAGGTGACACTTCTTAGTGTTAAATCATTCCTGACGTTGAGTCCGATTTCCATTTCCATCTTTTATATCTTTTTTTCCTTGTTAACCCAAACCGAGCCTTCTATCCTTTATCCATCTTTGCTACCCTTAACCGAACCTATACTAAACTTACCCTTCTTGAAACCTTTCGCTTATCCTATTCTAATTCTTTTACTACTATTACTAAATTTCGAGGCACGAACGACTCTTTCGAACTACGATCGGGCAACTATGTGAATTCGACTCATCTACCTGGGCCAAATCACATCATTTGGTATCAGAGCTTGTAAATCGAGAGGCACTGACGTTCGTATCAAGATCAAAATAGGTTCGTGATGAAAAAAATTGAAAAAAAATCAAAAAAATTTAAGTTGTATTTTCGTTTTAACATTGTAAAAGTGCTATATTGAAAGTTTTAGAAAAAAAAGAGATACGAAATTATAAAAAAAAAGATGAAGTGATCAAGTTCTTCTTTTGTTTATATTTCGACCGATCGACAAAGTGTTCTTTTCATCAACTTTGCACCCCATTTCCAAAACGCCACACTACACCAAAGAAAAATTTTCTTTTAGCCTACCCATAACCTATACATCTTATCCCTTGTAACCGTTTGAAGCCGACCCCAAAGCACCAAGACGAGTCAAAAGAAACAAAATACGAGGTTACGAGAGTAAGCTTGAGTGGTAAAAGGCTAGAGTGTGTAAGAACATTTGAGAGTTTGAAAAAGCCTAAAAATGAGTGCAAACACGAGTGGAGTGTTCATCAATATTTCTTTGCAAAAAAAGATGCATTCTCCTTCAAGTCAATGATTTGGTACTAAAAAAATAGGTACAGCACAAGGACTAAGACTCTCGCGAATGTAGCCTTTTTCCAATAGATCATTGACTTGCCATTGCAATTCTTTAGTCTCTTCTGGATTGGCTCGGTAAGTGGGACGATTTGGAATAGCAAATCCCGGCACAAAGTCTATTTGATGTTCAATTCCACGAAGTGGTGGTAATCCATTCGGGACTTCCGCCGAAAAAATATCTTTAAAATCCTGCAATAAAGACAAAACAGAAAAAGGTGGGTGTTGGGTAATTCGTTAGTAGAAAACAAGGTTTCCTTGTACATGAGTACAAGAACAGGGCGTTTCATCATTAATGCTTTTCGAATATCACTAATTTTTGCAGAGACACTCATTTTTTAAATTTCCTTCTCTTTTTCTTCTTTTTCTTTGCTGATTTTCTTTTCGCTCTCTTTTGTTTTCTTTTTCTTATTTTTTTCTTCCTTTATTTTTTACAATCTTCTTTTTCTTTATCTCTCATCTGTTCAACGGATGCCTTCAACTTCAATTGGTCATCGTAAACTTGTTTGGGAGTTAACGGCACCAACGTAACATTTTTTCCCATAAACTTAAAAGTACACCGATTGGTATACCCGTCATGTAGCACTCGTCGATCAAACTGCCACGGACAACCAAGAAGTAGATGGCCCACGTGCATTGGAACAACGTCACATAATACTTTGTCCGAGTACTTTCCAATGGTGAAAGAAATGAGTACTTGCTTGGTCACTTTAAGTTCTCTACTGTCATTGAGCCACTAAAGTTTATAAGGGCTCGGACGCTTGGTAGTTGGCAAACCAAGTTTTTCAACCATCATCGTACTTGCTACATTTGTACAACTGCCGCCGTCGATGATGACACAACAAACTTTTCCTCCTACTTGACATCGGGTATGAAATATGTTCTCCCGTTGTAGCTCATTACCCATGCTTTGGAGACTAAGACTCCTTTTGAAAACGAGTAGTTCACCTTCTACGGGTTGTTCCAAGTCCTCCTCAGCTTCAGAAGTCGATTCAATCTCCTTTTCTTCTTCATCTTCCATCTCAATTTCGCCATCGGCTCGAATCACCATGGTCCTTCGATTTGGGCACTGGCTGGCTATGTGACCTCTCTCCGAGACATTTGAAACATTTGACGCGTCGACATTCGATTGAAAGTAACCTCGGTGCCTTGCCTTTGTTCACTTTGGTATTAGGCTTGTTGGTTTTAGGAAGTGCTATGGTATCCTTTCCTCGAAATGTTGGAGAACCTTTACTCAAACTTTGGCCCCACTTGGATGTGTTAGAAGTGGAAAACCCTCAGCTTGGGCCTTTACGCTTGAGTTGCTTTTCTACCTTGATGGCCATATGAACTGATGTGAGCATACCCGAGGCATCCTCGAATGCACACCAAGAATCCATTGAGCTGCCAAAAGGCCCCATGACTCGAGCTCGAACCAAGCAACTTCAAGATGCTATATCAGCCTTTGTGTTGCGCATTTGGGATGATAACAAGGTCCATGACGTTGGAGGAGCTAAGGAAAACTTCTTGAAGACTCCGTGCACCATTTTGCAATCCGATCTCAGCTCCTCTCCAGCTCCCCATGCGCCATTCAGCTCACATCAGCTCACTTGAGCTCGTTTTTAGCTCGTTTGAGCTCAAATTTAGCTCGTTTCAGCTCATTCCTTTTTCATTTCAATAAACTAAGTTTTAATCTAGCTTATAACTAAGTTTGCTACAGCTCATGCTGAATTCCCTAGCTTAATTTTGATGTGATCTGGCCCGGGTAGATGAGTCGAATTCACATAGTTGCCCGATCGTAGTTCGAGAGAGTCATTCATGCCTCGAATTTTAATAATAAAAGTAAAAAATGGAATAAAATAAGCGGAAGGTTTCAAGAAGGGTAAGTTTAGTAATAGGTTCGGTTATGTGTAGCAAAGATGGGTGATGGATAAATGGCTCGGTTGGGTTAACAAGAAGGAAAGTTGAAAGATGGGGAATGGAAAAACGAACTCAACGTCAGGAATGATTCAACACTAAAAAGTGTCACCCCGATTCCTATATTGTTAAGGTGAAAAGATGGATAGAAGGATAGGTGAACGCCACACCAAGATTGGTGATAAGTTCAAACAAGATCGGTAGACGCCACTAGCACAAGCCAGATAAGCCTTCGAAACTTGTACGAGATATGAGAGGAAGCAACCTCACAAAAACAATGTTCATTAACAAATTTGGCAAAAGTCCTTTACAAATGAAATCAACAAACTATTTATGCTAGTTTCTTAGGCTAACCGAATAGACTATTCATGATCTTAACTATTAAGCAATGAACCTAATTTAAGACATGAACATTCTAGAAAGATGACCATTAGTGTCCTTGTCCATGTTCGGCCGAATGGGAGGTGAGTGATTAGCTTCATGAATATACATTGATGTACTTGAATGAATGATCTTCATACATGCATGGCTAGATTCGGCTAACACCTTAATGGGGCCTTGAATTCATGTTGTTTCACCATGAGTGAATTAATTAGGGCTTCATGAAGAGTCAAAATTGGTGTGAACAAGGAGCTTGAGTAGACACTTGGGTGTGAACGTCCAACCGAAGGGTCATCATGGTGTGAACACAATGTGTGAACACATGATCAATGCATGAACCGTCCAATGCATGTTCCTTCATTAATTTGATCCATGAATCTTCAAATGCATGAATGTTCATCATGAACATTCATGTGCCTCTTGATTGCCGTCCATTGAACCCTTCCATGCATGCACATTGCATTAAAGTCCATACATGAATCTTCCAAATTCGGCTAACCTACAAAATTAAATAACAAAATTAAATAACACACAACTATTCATATAATTATAATTTAAAATAATAACTAAATAACTTAATGACACTAACTAAATTTGGACACAATAATTATAAGTCAACTTATCATAATAAATTCGGCTAGCTCAAATAGTCAAAAACACTTAGTGAGCTAAATTGAGCTAGGGAATTCAGCATGAGCTATAGCAAACTTAGTTATAAGCTAGATTAAAACTTAGTTTATTGGAATGAAAAAGGAATGAGCTGAAACGAGCTAAATTCGAGCTCAAACGAGCTAAAACGAGCTCAAGTGAGCTGATGTGAGCTGAATGGTGCATGGGGGAGCTGGAGAGGAGCTGAGATTGGATTGCAAAATGGTGCATGGAGTCTTCAAAGAGTTTTCCTTAGCTCCTCCAACATCATGGACCTAGTTATCATCCCAAATGCGCAACACAAAGGCTGATATAGCATCTTGAAGTTGCTTGGTTCGAGCTCGAGTCATGGGGCCTTTTGGTAGCTCAATGGATTCTTGGTGTGCATTCGAGGATGCCCCGGGTGTGCTCACATCATTCCCCCGTCTTCAAAGTGACTTGTCCTCAAGTCGAGCCATTCGTCCATGGGAGAACTTTGACTCGTGCATGGTTTTCCTCGATCAAATGGGATGGAAGATGTCACACAAACCTGAAAAATTCTTACCACAGTCGGTAAAAAGAAACTCAAAGGAGTCAAATTCAAATGTGTTCGATAGTTCATTAAAAATTCATTCAATCGAACATATGCCAAAAATCTCAATTGGACAAAGCAAGCATGCGTAAATTTATCAAAGAGTTTCGTTAGACCATCGTTGCAAACATGAAAACTAAGTTGGATCAAGGGATAATTGGTTGTAAATGATGGCAGGCACTTAAACACATTATTCCTCATCCAAAACATTTTAATTTCTTTAACCGAATATAGCAACTCATTTGGTCCCTTGTCTTGTTCATGCAAGGTATGCCATGGCCAAAGGTATGCTAACTCTTTCTTTCGTTTTTTTGAACAACATGAGGGTGTCTCCAAATTCCAGCATAATAATCACATTATTACAATGCCAAAAGGAAAAATCCATCACATCAAAGTATAAATAATTTCCAAACAACAAATCAATGGAATTTTCAACTTCAACCGAATTGAGCAAAGATATTTGAAAATTTTCAGATGACTTACCTTGACGAATATGAAGAGAAGACAATTGAGGATTGGGTTTACCTTTCTCGGTCAAAATGAATCTTCTCTCTTTGGATAGATAACGTAAGACAAACCTATTACTTCGATAAATTTGAATAGGTGGTGACGCGCCATGACATGTCTTGCTCCTCGAGGGGTGGAATTCACAGAAATGAGAATAGTTAGTATTAACGAAAACTATGGACTTAAATGGAAAAAGAAAGTTATCATGGAAATTTGATTCAATTCCAAAAACATAGGTTGGTCTTACCTTCTTGAAATGAAATGAAAATTCCAGATGTGGCCAAGCAAGGTGATTAGTAAACGAATCAAAATTGAAACCCAAATCATTGAATTTCACCTTCTTATCAAAAGTTCGAACATCAAGCAAACATAATTTGAATGCAAATGATGCCAAGTCCTTAATGTTTCCATAAAATGAATTCATGTAGCAAATACCAGGCTTGAACACACGAACTTGATTAGGAATTCCAACAAGCAACATATTAGAAGAAGATATAATCAACTCACCACACGAATTATATTTCACTAGTTTAAACACAAATGTTGAATTGACAAAACCGAGCATACCAATATGCAAAGGTTCATGCTTCAAGAGTATCAATCGGGAATGCAGATCACTACATGGAAATTTCACACAAAAACTCAAATATTGTTCATGAAGAACACAATTGCACATATCATGTGAAAGTCTTTTAACATGGATGCCAAACAAAGAATTTTTAAAGAACATGCAACTTTTCAAATAGGCAGATTTATCACAAATCAATTGAGCAGGCATATTTAAACATAAAGATTTAACACATGAATTCAAAAAGCTTGCATGGTCAAACACATCATAATTTTTAAGTGACAGACTTTGATCAAACACATTCAAAATTCGCTTAGAGAAAACTAATCCAATGTTGTCAACAAATTTGCCAATGTAGTAATCGTCATAAGAAAAGCTGTATATGGTACCTTTTAAAACAGAATTGTTGACAACAATAAGTGAACAAAAATTAGCCAAATCAAGTGACTTTGATTCGATAAACAAAGAATCCTTACCTTCCTTACCTTCGATCGCAAGTGGGTGGTTGTCATTCACGAACTCACCTTTTTCGAACAACCTAAAACACCTCTCGTTTGGAAGGTAATGTAGTTGGAATTGGTCGCACAAACCTCTAGGAACCTGAAAAGTTAATTCACAAGAAGATCAAACATGTGGGTTAGTAGAGATAATCCTCACTTGCTCACTTGTTTTCTCACTCGATTCTTTTTCTTCTGAATCACTCGTTCCTTTTGTTTCAATTTCTTTTTCATCTTCTTTTTCACTCTCAAATTTCTTTTCATTCTCTTTTTCAATCTCATTTTATTTTTCATTTTCTTGTCTTTTTTCACATTCATTTTTTTCTTTTTCTCTCAACTGATTTACAACAGACTTCATTCTCGTTTGATCCTTGAACACTAGCTTTGGCGTCAATGGTACCAAAGTAATATTCCTTCCTTGATATTTGAATGTATACCGATTGGTATACCCGTCATGGGTGACTCTTCGATCGTATTGCCACGGCCTCCCAAGCAACAGATGTCCCGCGTGCATGGGAACAACATCACAAAGTACCTTGTCCTCGTACTTACCAATTGAAAAAGAAACAAGTACTTGTTTGGTTACCTTGATTTCGCCACCATCATTGAGCCATTGGAGTTTGTAAGGGCTCGGATGTTTGGTGGTGGTCAAACCTAATTTCTCCACCATTAAAGTGCTTGCCACGTTGGTGCAGCTTCCACCATCGATGATCAAACTACAGACTTTCCCTTGAACTTGGCATCGAGAATGGAAGATATTCTCCCATTGTTGTTCATTTTCAGGACTTTGAATATTGAGGCTTCTTTTAACAACGAGAAGCTTTTTGTCTTGCGCCATGTTGAACAATAAGGATAATTAGAATCCTCACCACAAATCTCACTATTTCACTCGCAAAGAAATATTGATGCACACTCCACTCGTGTTTGCACTCGTTTTTAGGCTTTTTCAAACTCTCGAATGATCTCACACACTCTAGCCTTTTACCACTCAAGCTTACTCTCGTAACCTCGTATTTTGTTTCTTTGACTCGTCTTTGGTGCCTTGGGGTCAGCTTCGAAATGGTTACAAGGGATAAAATGTATAGGTTATGGGTAGGCTAAAAGAAAATATTTTTTTTCTTTGGTGTAGTGTGGCGGTTTTGGAAATGGGGGGTAAAATTTTGATGAAATAAATATAAGACGATCGGAAGAAATATAAAACAATAGAATCGAACTTTGATCACTTCACTTTTTTTTTAATTTCGTATCTCTTTTTTTTCCTTCTTTTTTTTAACTTCCAATATAGCCTTTACAATGATAAAAACGAAAATATTTTTTTAATTTTTTTCACCACGAACCTATTTCGATCTTGATACGAACGTCAGCGCCTCTCGATTTACAAGTTCTGATACCAAATGATGTGATCCGGCCCAGGTAGATGAGTCAAATTCACGTAGTTGCCCGATCGTAGTTTGAGATGAGTCAAAAAGACTCCGCGTTCCATTGGGAAGATGAGCAAGAGAGGTCTTTTATTGAGATTAAAAGTTGTCTTACTAATGCACCTTTACTTGCTTTGCCAGATTTTTCAAAAACCTTTGAACTTGAGTGTGATGCATCCAGTGTGGGTATTGGAGCTGTATTAACCCAAGACAGACGACCTATTGCCTATTTTAGTGAGAAGCTTAGTGGAGCCCCACTCAATTATCGGTCTACGACAAAGAAATGTACGCATTGATACGGGCTCTTGAAACTTGGCAACATTATTTGTGGCCAAAAGAGTTTGTAATCCATTTCGACCACGAATCCTTGAAACATATAAAGGGTCAAAACAAGTTGAACAAGAGGCACGCTAAGTGGGTCGAGTACCTTGAGTCATTTCCCTATGTAATTAAGTACAAGAAAGGTAAAGACAACGTGGTAGCTGATGCCCTATCGCGGAGGTATACCTTACTTTCTACTCTTGAATCAAAACTGCTTGGGTTTTCTTTCTTAAAAGAATTGTATGGTAACGATGTTGATTTTGGAGAAATCTATTTTGCTTGTGAGCATGTTGCATTTGAGAAATTTTATAGGTTTGATGGGTTTCTGTTCAAGGAAGGTAAGCTCTGTGTTCCACAAAGCTCTGTTCGGGATTTGCTTGTGCAAGAAGCACATAGTGGAGGACTTATGGGACATTTTGGAGTTAGCAAGATGTTAGCCACCCTTAACGAACATTTTTATTGGCCTAGGATGAGGCGAGACGTGGAGCGGGTTTGCGAGCGATGTTTGGCGTGCAAACGAGCAAAATCCAAGATTCAACCCCATGGACCATTACCAATACCTGAAACTCCTTGGACGGATATATCCATGGATTTCATCCTCGATTTTCCCTGAACCAAAACGGGAAAGGATTCTCTATTTGTAGTTGTAGATCGATTTTCTAAAATGTCACATTTTATTACTTGTACAAAAACTGATGATGCTGTACACATTTCTAACCTTTTCTTTAGGGACATTGTTCGTTTACATGGAGTGCCGCGAACTATCGTGTCAGATCGAGATGCAAAATTTCTTAGCCATTTTTGGAGATCTCTTTGGGGTAAACTCAGAACCAAATTATTGTTTTCAACTACTTGTCATCCTCAAATGGATGGACAAATCGAAGTGGTCAATTGAGTACTTTCTACTCTCCTGCGGGCTATCATTCGTAAGAATTTGAAATCATGGGAAGATTGTTTGCCCCATATTGAGTTTGCCTATAATAGAACTGTAACGCCCCGTACCCGAGACCGTCGCTGGAGTTGAATACGAGGTGTTAACAGACTTAATTCATTGCTTAAACAGCTCAAACAATTTAATTTTAGAAATTCCAGACAAGCTGGCTAACTGCGTCACAGTCGCTTAAAAATTCATATCTTGAGTTCTGAAACTCAAAATCCAATTCCGTAAATTTTCCCTGAAACTATACTCATATATCTATTTACCAATTTTTTTCTAGAATTTTTAGCTAAGCCAATTAGTACAGTTTATTAGTTAAAGTCTCCCCTATTTCAGGGTTCGACTGCTCTAACCTCTGTGCATTACGAATTAGATATCTCTCTATACAGAATTTCAATGACTATGAAGTTTATTTCTCTTAAACTAGACTCAGTAAGAAATCTTTACATATAAATTACAACTTCTAATTATTTTTATACAATTTACGGTGAATTTCCAAAGTCAGAATAGGGGATCCAGAAATCGCTCTGGCTCTGTTTCACAAAAATTTAAACATCTCATAAAATATAACTCATATACCTGTTTCGTTTCTTCCATATGAAAATAGACTCATAATTCTTCAATTTCATGTTTTATTCATCATCTAATTATATCCCTACTAGTTTTAATGATTTTTCAAATTCACATCACTACTGCTGTCTGAATCTATTTTATGGTAAATTTTACCTATTTCATGGTTTCCATGGATTAACTAGCAATTTGACATACATAACACCAAATATGATCATAATTAGCCATTTCAATGGCTAATCATTACCAAGCATTTTTATACTACTCAATAACTATATTATAAGACCATATATACAAAATGATTATAATGCTATACATGCCATACTCAAAATATACAAGCCATTATGCCAAGATGGTATACGGATAGTGTGAGCATGCCTCCGACCGTTCTCGATTTCCGAGCTGGCTTGTCAACACTACAAGGAATGAAAAGGAGGGAGTAAGCATAAATGCTTAGTAAGTTCACATGCAAATAGCAAGTAACATAACCATATAAGCAAACATAAAACATCATTTGCATAATCCTCACCAAGACACTTGATGTGATCCGGCCCGGCTAGTCGAGTCGAATTCACGTAGTTGCCCGATCGTCGTTCGAGAGAGTCGTTCGTATCTCGGACTTTAATAATAAAAGTAAAATAATGGAATAGAATAGGTTTGGATAGCGGAAGGTTTTTAAAAGTTACGCAATAGGGTAATGATAGGTTCGGTTATGGAACAAGAAAGGATGTCAGATAGATGGGGGATGGAAAAACAATCTCAACGTCAGGAATGATTCAACACTAAAAAGTGTCACCCCGATTCTTATATTGTTAAGGTGAAACGATGGATTGAAGGATAGGTGAACGCCACACCAGAATTGGTGATAAGTTCAAAACAAGTCGGTTGACGCCATTAGCACAAGCTAGATAAGTCTTCGAAACTTGTACGAGATATGAGAGGAAGCAACCTCACAAGAACAAAGTTCATTAACAAATTTGGCAAAAATCCTTTACAAATGAAATCAACAAACTATTTATACTAGTTCCTTAGGCTAACCGAATAGACTATTCATGAACTTAACTATTAAGCAATGAACCTAATTTAATACATGAATATTCTAGAAAAATGACCATTAGTGTCTTGTCCATGTTCGGCCGAATGGGAGATGAATGGTTAGCGTCATGAATGTACATTGATGTACTTGAATGAATGGTCTTCATACATGCATGGCTAGATTCGGCTGACACCTTAATGGAGCCTTGAATTCATGTTGTTTCACCTTGAGTGACTTAATTAATTAGGGCTTCATGAAGAGTCAAAATTGGTGTGAACAAGGAGCTTGAGTAGACACTTGAGTGTGAACAGCCAACCAGAAGGGTCATCATGGTGTGAACACAATGTGTGAACACATGGCCAATGCATGAACCGTCCAATGCATGTTCCTTCATTAATTTGATCCATGTATCTTCAAATGCATGAATGTTCATCATGAACATTCATGTGCCTCTTGATTGCCGTCCATTGAATCCTCCCATGCATGCACCTTGCATTAAAGTCCATACATGAATCTTCCAAGTTCGGCTAACCTACAAAATTAATTAACAAAAATTAAATAACACACAACTATTCATATAATTATAATTTAAATTAATAACTAAATAACTTAATAACACTAACAATAGTTATAAGTCAACTTATAATAAATTCGGCTAGCTCAAATAGTCAAAAATACTTAGTGAGCTAAAATGAGCTAGGGAATTCGGCTTGAGCTGTAGCAAACTTAGTTATAAGCTAGATTAAAACTTAATTTATTAAAATGAAAAAGGAATGAGCTGAATCGAGCTAAGTTCAAGCTCAAACGAGCTCAAGTGAGCTGATGTGAGCTGAATGGCGCATGGGGGAGCTGGAGGGGAGCTGAGATCGGATTGCAAAATAGTGCATGGAGTCTTCAAGAAGTTGTTCTTAGCTCCTTCCACGTCAGGGAGCTGGTTATCTTCCCAAATGCGCATCACAAAGGCCGATATAGCATCTTGAAGCTGCTTGGTTCGAGCTCGGGTCATGGGACCTTTTGGCAGCTCAATAGATACTTGATGTGCATTCGAGGATACCCCGGGTGTGCTCACATCAACATTCATATCATATTTTCATTTATCATCTTACAATATTGTTGTTATATCGATTTTTTAACCCGAGGGTTAAGTACATACCTGTTCAAAGTATCCATTTCACAACACTTACCAATACGTCCCTTTCATCTTGAGTATTCCTCCATTTGAGTAGAACTTTACCCGTTGAACACATCGGAATATAATTTGGATACATGGAAAGTTTACACATAAGTGCCACATATGTTGCCAAGCTACTATGTAACCCGCCCATAAGCGAACTCGGACTCAACTCAACGAGCTCGAGCATTCGCATCTATAAGTGAACTCGGACTCAACTCAACGAGCTCGGATGCCTAGTTACATCTCACGAACTCGGACTCAACTCAACGAGTTCGGATGCCCAAATATCCCAGTGACATGTCACTTGTATCCTAATCCATTCCTAAGGTTCAACGGGACCTTTTTCCCAATCATGTGTCTCAACCATCTTCTACGGAATACCGATACCGATACTCGGTAGTATTTCACATTTTCCAAGTATATCACATAATTTGACATATTATCAAACAATTATCACGAGTATAATATTTATAATAATTATAATATCATTTAAATAACATAAAAACATTTAAAATAATAACTATGTTACCAACATTTACATATGAACTTACCTAGTATGCGAAAATGGCTACTTTTACCATTTCGTCCACAACTTGGTATTTTCCCCATTTTAGCCCGAATTTTAGTTTTCCTTGTTCTATCATTTAAAATATAGTCTAATTAGGACTCAAATTATTCAGATTTACCCAAAATCATATTTTGGAAAAATTACAATTTTGCCCCTAAACTTTTGCATATTTACACTTTTACCCCAAAGCTCGTAAATTAAATTTCAGCCTATTTTCTTATGTTTTATGACATGCTGATCATTTTTCCCCTCTATGGCAACATCAAATTCTCACTCTAACATGTACTTATGACTATTAGGTATTTTTACCGATTAAGCCCTTTTGCTCGTTTTCACTTAAAACCGAGTAGCACAAGTTGTCTAACATAATTTAAAACCTCATATTCTATCATAAAACACCAAAATACACAAATTTCACCTATGGGTATTTTTCCAAATATAAACCCTAGGTTAAATTATTGCTAGCATAAGCTAAATCGAGCTACCGGGACTCCAAAAACGTAAAGAACTTGAAAAATGGGGCTAGAATGGACTTACAACCGAGCTTGGAAGCTTGAAAAACCCTAGACATGGTTTCTCCTTGCTATATTCGGCCATGGGGTTGAAGATGAGCAAAATTGGCTTTTAATTTTGTATTTTAATTCATTTTACCCCTAAATGACCAAAATGCCCTTACTACTAAACTTTCCAAAAATTCCATCCATGTCCAATTTTTGTCCATAAACTTAGAAATTGGTAAAATTGCTATTTAAGATCTCCTAATTAATATTTCAAAACAATTTCATACTAGAAACTTCTAGAATGCAAGTTTTGCAAATTATTCGATTTAGTCCCTAATTTCATTTTAAGCACTTTAGGCATAGGATTTCATCACGAAATTTTCACACAATCATGCAATCATATCATAAACATCAAAATAATTAGAATCCTCACCACAAATCTCACTATTCACTCGCAAAGAAAATAATGTATGAGCACTCCACTCGTGTTTGCACTCGTTTTTAGGCTTTTTCAAACTCTCGAATGATCTCACCACTCTTGCCTTTTACCACTCAAGCTGACTCTCGTAACCTCGTATTTTGTTTCTTTTGACTTGACTAGGTGCTTTGGGGTCGGCTTCAAACGGTTACAAGGGATAAGACGTATGGTGTACGGGTAAGCTAAAAGAAAAAAATAATTTTTAAAGTAGTGTGGCGTTTTGGGGGGGTTAAAATTGATGAAAAGAATATAAGACGATCGGAAGAAATATAAAACAATAGAATCAAACTTTTGATCACTTCACTTTTTTTTTATTTCGAATTTCTTCCTTTTTTTTGATAATTTCGTATCTCTCTTTTTTTTTACAACTTTCAATATATCGCTTTACAATGATAAAAATGAAAATACAATTTTTTTCGATTTTTTTCACCACAAACCTATTTTGATCTTGATACGGACGTCGGCGCCTCTCAATTTACAAGCTCTGATACCAAATGATGTGATCCGGCCCGGGTAGATGAGTCGAATTCACGTAGTTGCCAGATCGTAGTTTGAGAGAGTCGTTCGTACCTCGGATTTTAGAAATAGAAATGAAATGGATAGGTTTGGATAGCGAAAGGTTTTCAAAATTATGTAAAAAGGGTAGTGATAGGTTCGGTTAAGGAAACAAGAAAGGATGTTGGATAGATGGGGGATGGAAAGACGATCTCAACGTCAGGAATGATTCAACACTAAAAAAAAATGTCACCCCGATTCCTATATTGTTAAGGTGGAAAGATGGATAGAAGGATAGGTGAACGCCACACCAAGATTGGTGATAAGTTCAAAACAAGTCGGTTGACGCCACTAGCACAAGCTAGATAAGTCTTCGAAACTTGTACGAGATATGAGAGGAAGCAACCTTACAAGAACAAAGTTCATTAACAAATTTGGCAAAAGTCCTTTACAAATGAAATCAACAAACTATTTATACTAGTTCCTTAGGCTAACCGAATAGACTATTCATGAGCTTAACTATTAAGCAATTGATGTGAGCACACCCGGGGCATCCTCGAATGCACATCAAGTATCTATTGAGCTGCCAAAAGGTCCCATGACCCGAGCTCGAACCAAGCAGCTTCAAGATGTTATATCGGCCTTTGTGATGCACATTTGGGAAGATAACCAGCTCCCTGACGTGGAAGGAGCTAAGAACAACTTCTTGAAGACTCCATTCACTATTTTGCAATCCGATCTCAGCTCCCCTCCAGCTCCCCCATGCGCCATTCAGCTCACATCATCTCACTTGAGCTCGTTTTAGCTCGTTTGAGCTCGAACTTAGCTCGATTCAGCTCATTCCTTTTTCATTTTAATAAATTAAGTTTTAATCTAGCTTATAACTAAGTTTGTTACAGCTCATGCCGAATTCCCTAGCTCATTTTAGCTCACTAAGTATTTTTGACTATTTGAGCTAGCCGAATTTATTATAAGTTGACTTATAATTATTGTTAGTGTTATTAAGTTATTTAGTTATTAATTTAAATTATAATTATATGAATAGTTGTGTGTTATTTAATTTTTGTTAATTAATTTTGTAGATTAGCCGAACTTGGAAGATTCATGTATGGACTTTAATGCAAGGTGCATGCATGGGAGGATTCAATGGACGGCAATCAAGAGGCACATGAATGTTCATGATGAACATTCATGCATTTGAAGATACATGGATCAAATTAATGAAGGAACATGCATTGGACGGTTCATGCATTGGCCATGTGTTCACACATTGTGTTCACACCATGATGACCCTTCGGTTGGCTGTTCACACTCAAGTGTCTACTCAAGCTCCTTGTTCACACCAATTTTGACTCTTCATGAAGCCCTAATTAATTAAGTCACTCATGGTGAAACAACATGAATTCAAGGCTCCATTAAGGTGTTAGCCAAATCTAACCATGCATGTAAGAAGACCATTCATTCAAGTATATCAATGTACATTCATGAAGCTAACCATTCACCTCCCATTCGGCCGAACATGGACAAGACACTAATGGTCATTTTTCTAGAATATTCATGTATTAAATTAGGTTCATTGCTTAATAGTTAAGTTCATGATATGTCTATTCGGTTAGCCTAAGGAACTAGTATAAATAGTTTGTTGATTTCATTTGTAAAGGACTTTTGCCAAATTTGTTAATGAACTTTGTTCTTGTGAGGTTGCTTCCTCTCATATCTCGTACAAGTTTCGAAGACTTATCTAGCTTGTGCTAGTGGCGTCAACCGACTTGTTTTGAACTTATCACCAATTCTGGTGTGGTGTTCACCTATCCTTCAATCCATCGTTTCACCTTAACAATATAGGAATCGGGGTGACACTTTTTAGTGTTGAATCATTCCTGACGTTGAGATTGTTTTTCCATCCCCCATCTATCCGACATCCTTTCTTGTTCCATAACCGAACCTATCACTACCCTATTGCATAACTTTTAAAAACCTTCCGCTATCCAAACCTATTCTATTCCATTATTTTACTTTTATTACTAAAGTCCGAGATACGAACGACTCTCTCGAATGACGATCGGGCAACTACGTGAATTCGACTCGACTACCCAGGCCAGATCACATCATTTGGTATCAGAGCTTGTAAATCGAGAGGCGCCGACGTCCGTATCAAGATCAAAATAGGTTTGTGGTGAAAAAATTCAAAAAAAATTCAAAAAAAAATTTTGTATTTTCATTTTTTATCATTGTAAAGTGATATATTGAAAGTTGAAAAAAAAAAGAGAGATACGAAATTATCAAAAAAAAAGAAAAAATTCGAAATTATATAAAAAAAAAGAAGTGAAGTGATCAAAAGTTCGACTCTATTGTTTTATATTTCTTCCGATCGTCTTATATTCTTTTCATCAATTTTAACCCCCCAAAAAAAAACGCCACATTACTTTAAAAAAAATTATTTTTTTTCTTTTAGCCTACCCGTACACCGTAACATCTTATCCCTTGTAACCGTTTGAAGCCGACCCCAAAGCACCTAGTCAAGTCAAAAGAAACAAAATACGAGGTTACGAGAGTCAGCTTGAGTGGTAAAAGGCAAGAGTGTGTGAGATCATTCGAGAGTTTGGAAAAAGCCTAAAAAAAACGAGTGCAAACACGAGTGGAGTGTTCATCAATTTTTCTTTGCGAGTGAATAGTGAGATTTGTGGTGAGGATTTGAAAAATCTATTAAAAAAAAAAGAGAGAAAGCAACATGGAACGAAATATGGAGGAAAGGCAACCCGTTCGTAATGTGCCGGACTTGAACATGCAAGCTTTACTTCGAGAAGTTGAACGGTTGTTTGATCGAAAGTTGGAACCGCTACAAGACCGACTCGATCAAGTGGAGGGAAGAGGCCGACGAGCAAGGACCCCAATAAGCCCACCTCGAGACCATGACCGAAGGCATGTTCGAGATGATGAAGTTTTCGATCCTAGTGAAGCGGCGAGGCTGGTTCGAATGCTAGTGCCCGGACGACGAGAGGCCTACGTCATCGAGGCCAACGAGAGCGAGAAAGGTATGATGATGACTTGAAAAGTATTAGGCTATCAATTCCCCCGTTCCAAGGCCGTTCGGATCCCGAAGCATATTTGTAGTGGGAGAAAAAGATCGAGCTTATTTTCGAGTGCCATAACTACTCAGAAGTAAAGAAAGTTAAGTTGGCTGCCATAGAATTCACCGACTATGCCATGATTTGGTGGGACCAACTCACAACAACCCGAAGGCGAAATGGCGAGCGACCCATTAACACTTGGGCCGAAATGAAGGCTGTCATGCGCCGGAGGTTCATTCCAATGCACTACCACCGAGAGCTTTACCAAAAGCTTCAAAATCTTTCTCAAGGCACGAGGAGTGTCGAGGACTATTACAAAGAGATGGAAGTTGCTATGATCCGTGCGAATGTGGACGAGGATCGAGAAGCCACTATGGCTAGATTTCTAGCTGGACTTAACCGTGAGATCGCCAATGTTGTGGAGCTACAACATTATGTGGAGATAGTTGATATGGTCCACATGGCCATCAAAATCGAAAAGCAACTCAAAAAGAAAGGTGCTGCCCGAGGCTATTCAACCACCAATGTGTCTCGATGGAACCAAGGCACTAGCAAGAGTGCTACGGTGAGCCAAACAAAAGATCCTACAGCACCTATCAAAGCTACCAAGCCTACGGGTGAAAATAGCAAAGGCAAGGCTATTGAAGGTACCCAAAATCGGACGAGAGACATAAAATGTTTCAAGTGCCTTGGAAGAGGGCATATTGGGAGTCAATGTCCGAATCGGAGCGTCATGGTGATTCAACCAAATGGCGATATTGAATCGGAGGAGGAGGAGGATGAAAAGGTTGAAAACAATAACGAAACCCTTTCCGATGCTGAGGAAGAAATGGAGTACGCGGTCGAAGGTGAGATGCTTGTTGTTAAGAGGAGTTTAGGTTCGCAATGTACCGAACTCGATCCGCAACGAGAGAACCTTTTTCATACCCGTTGTTTTGTTCATGGAAAGGTTTGTAGCATGGTGATTGATGGAGGAAGTTGTACAAATGTTGCGAGTACCCTCCTAGTTGAAAGACTTAATTTGCCGACAAGTGTTCATCCGAGTCCATACAAGCTACAATGGCTTAATGATGGAGTTGAGTTAAAGGTAACCAAGCAAGTTCTTGTCCCATTTTCAATTGGAAAGTATGAAGATGAAGTTCTTTATGATGTGGTGCCCATGCATGCGGGCCATATACTGCTTGGGAGGCCCTGGCAATTTGACCGAAGAGTGAAGCATGACGGATTTGCAAATCAATATACTTTCAAGTATCAAGGCCGAAATTTTACTTTGGCACCTTTGACACCGAAACAAGTTGTGGAGGATCAACAATGGTTAAAGCAATCTTTGGAACGAATGCACGAGTGGAAAAGAAAATGAAAAAGAAAGAAAAGAAAATGAAAGAGAAAAGAAAAAGAGTTGTGATAAAAAAATGAGAGAAAAAGAACTTCAAAGAAATATGAGTGAAGAAAAGAAAAGAGTTTTGATTAACCAAAGTTGTCTTCTGTCTAATTCTTTTCAGGTTGACTCAAGCCCTATGATGCGGTTACGATACATTCCCGAAAGAGAGAAGGTTTGTAATGATCGGAAAGGTAAAGTTAATACTTGTTTTTGTGAACAAGGTAAGGTTTCTGGAATTTCTATTACATTTTTGTCTAACTTGATTGATGACGAAAACATTAACGATGAAGATATAACTATTTTGGTTGATGGACACAAGATTTTTGATAAGCATGAAGTTGATAAGTTTGTTGATTACTTACTCATTCCAAATTATGTAGTTTAAGTTTAAGAGTACGACACCATGAGATAAATTTTTCTTTTCCATTGTTTGTTTATGACGGATGTATGCAGGTTTTGAATTGTCAAATGAATTCCTGTCAAAGTTCCAATACTTCGCAAGTACAATTTGAAATGCTCAAGCGAAGTACGGATATTTTATTCTCAAATTCCTTGTTCATTAAGTTTTTAAGTTATAACGAGATATGTGTAATTGATAGTGGACATGGGATATTGATATTGTACTGTTGTGATGGTCTTAAGTGTGAGAAAACTTGCTTCCATGACCGTTTGAATAGGTTTCTGCTTTGTAATGATTCTCAATTGGTTGCAAGTTATGAAATGTTTTTGCAGCAAGGCATGATGCGTCTACTAAACACATTCATTCAAGGACGATCAAGTAGACATCCCTGTTTCAAAATTAACCGTCGGCTCGACTTGAGGACAAGTCACTTTGAAGACGGGGGGAATGATGTGAGCACACCCGGGGCATCCTTGAATGCACATCAAGTATCTATTGAGCTGCCAAAAGGTCCCATGACCCGAGCTCAAACCAAGCAGTTTTAAGATGCTATATTGGCCTTTGTGATGCGTATTTGGGAAGATAACCAGCTCCCTGACGTGGAAGGAGCTAAGAACAACTTCTTGAAGATTCCATGCACTATTTTACAATCCGATCTCAGCTCCCCTCCAGCTCCCCCATGCGCCATTCAGCTCACATCAGCTCACTTGAGCTCGTTTTAGCTCGTTTGAGCTCGAACTTAGCTCGATTTAGCTCATTCCTTTTTCATTTTAATAAATTAAGTTTTAATCTAGCTTATAACTAAGTTTGCTACAGCTCATGCCGAATTCCCTAGCTCATTTTAGCTCACTAAGTATTTTTGACTATTTCAGCTAGCCGAATTTATTATAAGTTGACTTATAATTATTGTTAGTGTTATTAAGTTATTAAGTTATTAATTTAAATTATAATTATATGAATAGTTGTGTGTTATTTAATTTTTGTTAATTAATTTTGTAGGTTAGCCGAACTTGGAAGATTCATGTATGGACTTTAATGCAAGGTGCATGCATGGGAGGATTCAATGGACGGCAATCAAGAGGCACATGAATGTTCATGATGAACATTCATGCATTTGAAGATACATGGATCAAATTAATGAAGGAACATGCATTGGACGGTTCATGCATTGGCCATGTGTTCACACATTGTGTTCACACCATGATGACCCTTCTTGGCTCGTTTCACACTCAAGTGTCTACTCAAGCTCCTTGTTCACACCAATTTTGACTCTTCATGAAGCCCTAATTAATTAAGTCACTCATGGTGAAACAACATGAATTCAAGGCTCCATTAAGGTGTTAGCCGAATCTAGCCATGCATGTAAGAAGACCATTCATTCAAGTACATCAATGTACATTCATGAAGCTAACCATTCACCTCCCATTCGGCCGAACATGGACAAGACACTAATGGTCATTTTTCTAGAATATTCATGTATTAAATTAGGTTCATTGCTTAATAGTTAAGTTCATGAATAGTCTATTCGGTTAGCCTAAGGAACTAGTATAAATAGTTTGTTGATTTCATTTGTAAAGGACTTTTGCCAAATTTGTTAATGAACTTTGTTCTAGTGAGGTTGCTTCCTCTCATATCTTGTACAAGTTTTGAAGACTTATCTAGCTTGTGCTAGTGGCGTCAACCGACTTGTTTTGAACTTATCACCAATTCTGGTGTGGCGTTCACCTATCCTTCAATCCATCGTTTCACCTTAACAATATAGGAATCGGGGTGACACTTTTTAGTGTTGAATCATTCCTGACGTTGAGATTGTTTTTCCATCCCCCATCTATCCGACATCCTTTCTTGTTCCATAACTGAACCTATCACTACCCTATTGCATAACTTTTAAAAACCTTCCGCTATCCAAACCTATCCTATTCCATTATTTTACTTTTATTATTAAAGTCTGAGATGCGAACGACTCTCTCGAACGACGATCGGGCAACTACGTGAATTTGACTCGACTACCCGGGCTGGATCACATCAGCAATGAACCTAATTTAATACATGAATATTCTAGAAAAATGACCATTAGTGTCTTGTCCATGTTCGGCCGAATGGGAGATGAATGGTTGGCTTCATGAATGTACATTGATGTACTTGAATGAATGGTCTTCATACATGCATGGCTAGATTCGGCTAACACCTTAATGGAGCCTTGAATTCATGTTGTTTCACCATGAGTGACTTAATTAATTAGGGCTTCATGAAGAGTCAAAATTGGTGTGAACAAGGAGCTTGAGTAGACACTTAAGTGTGAACGGCCAACCGAAGGGTCATCATGGTGTGAACACAATGTGTGAACACATGGTCAATGCATGAACCGTCCAATGCATGCTCCTCCATTAATTTGATCCATGTATCTTCAAATGCATGAATGTTCATCATGAACATTCATGTGCCTCTTGATTGCCGTCCATTGAATCCTCCCATGCATGCACCTTGCATTAAAGTCCATACATGAATCTTCCAAGTTCGGCTAACCTACAAAATTAATTAACAAAAAATTAAATAACACACAACTATTCATATAATTATAATTTAAATTAATAACTAAATAACTTAATAACACTAACAATAATTATAAGTCAACTTATAATAAATTTTGCTAGCTCAAATAGTCAAAAACACTGAGTGAGCTAAAATGAGGTAGGGAACTCGGCATGAGCTGTAGCAAACTTAGTTATAAGCTAGATTAAAACTTAGTATTAAAATGAAAAAGGAATAAGCTGAATTGAGCTAAGTTTGAGCTCAAACGAGCTAAAACGAGCTCAAGTGAGCTGATGTGAGCTGAATGGCGCATAGGGGAGCTGAAGAGGAGCTAAGATCGGTTTGCAATATGGTGCATGGAGTCTTCAAAAAGTTGTTCTTAGATCCTTCAACGTCAGGGAGCTGGTTATCTTCCCAAATGCGCATCACAAAGGCCGATATAGCATCTTGAAGTTGCTTGGTTCGGGCTCAGGTCATGGGACCTTTTGGCAGCTCAATAGATACTTGATGTGCATTCGAGGATGCCCGGGGTGTGCTCACATCAACCATACCGACTGAAACTCGCGCTTTTATCACTTAGGCCTTTACTGATGTCAAATCCTTACACAGAAATTAGAAAAAAAACCCCAATACTAAAATCACCACATTATCAAGATCAAATTAGAAGTAGTCATATTTGACATGATTATCACGAGCTGAAGAACGCACTTCGAACACGAGTCATAATTGACAAATTATGGAACAAAGATAACAAGAAAACTGAATAAAGAAATCCAAAATAGAGAAATCCAGAATAAACAAATCCGAATAAAGAAACCCAAGATACGATACTATCTTTGAGAATCGAAAACCAAGCCGTAGAATCGAAAACCAAACTCATAGAGAAAATATGGAATACCCCGATAATTCTTCAAAGAAAGAAAGTCCAAAAGAAAACATCATTTAATCCCACTAGAATCAAATATAACAAGAACAATATATCTTCCCATACATATATATCGGATGAAGCATCAAGTAGAAGAAATGTAATCATAATATCATATGTATTCTCTCATCAATTCTTATCGAATTTAAAATGAAATAGAATACCCGATGAAATAGAGCAATATAAATTATAAACCAGTCGGACTACCAATGCTTTCATCCAACACCGTGATTAAAAGACATTCCCATATAACAAGAATTTCTTGAAGATCAATAGCCATAGAAATATTTACGAGAACGGGTGAACACATAGAACATCTCAAAAGAGATCACTAAAATCTGTCCAATCATAATCATCACACTCGAGATAGTTCACATTTCAAATATCATTTCCCCAACTAGTTCTGTCATCACAAATTTCATATTAAACCATTCACTAAAGAAGGCGATTCAATAAATTTCAATTTACACTTTTCTCGACCTTGCACTGAGTAATTCAGTTTACCAAGGAGAATTCCTTTTCTAATCGGAACAGTGTATAATTCCAATAATCTTTACGTCAATCCGATACTTTATCGCTCGACTTTACTTATCAGCTCATTTTCAATCTCTCGATCATACTTATAATTATTCTATCATTGAACTCTTTGGGTTCTCAACCAAAACTTATTCAATACAAATCTCATGAAATTTCATTATAAGTACCATTTTGGTAAGGGGAGGGGTGTAGGACCTCCGACTCGACTTTCTTATACATACACATATGACACAACTTCCATCATCATAGCAACATCATCAAAATCATGTCATTCATTCATGTTGGCTTACACCAATTTTCCTATTGTCTCATTTAGACAATATACTTATGCATACATTCTATGTTTTCTAGATAGCTTTACTTATCCATTCATTTAATTAAATTAAGTTATGCTCATGACATCATATAAGGCCAAACAAACATAGATATTTGCACCACAATCATAACTTTCATTTCGTGCATCATCATGTACATATCATTACAATCATATAATTCAGTCCAACAATTTAACACAGATAAGTTCATTTCATTATAATTCTTTATCTCATAAAAATTATATATCATTAGCATTCATCAACATTCGACGTCCAAATCAAAACAAGGACATTTTCATTCGTATCATAATATTATGACTTTTATTCATACCTCTACTACTTTCTATTTATTCCGTTCATCTTATCAAGTAAGCCATATACACTACATCATATGAGCATTAAGCAAATATGAATATTTATCACATATGTATCACATAAACCTTTATTCATATTTTTCTAAACCGATATTTATCATAATCATAATTTTACTCAAATACCTTCACATAACATTGAACATGGTCGGCTCAGCTCGGTTGGAGAGTACCCTGTCTAAATAAGACGGTACTCATACGCGTCGGAAGACATCACACTATCACAGATTAGTAGCATGTATAGCTAAACTTTTACACATGCTAGGTTAGTCCGAGAACCGACTAAACCTGCTCTGATACCACCAAATGTAATTCCCCGTACCCGAGACCATCACTGGAGTCAAATACGAGGTGTTAACAGACTTAATTCATTGCTTAAACAGCTCAAACAATTTAATTTTAGAAATTTCAGACAAGCTGGCTAACTGCGTCACAGTCGCTTAAAAATTAATATCTCGAGTTATGAAACTCAAAATCTAATTCCGTAAATTTTTCCTGAAACTAGACTCATATATCTATTTACTAATTGTTTTCTAGAATTTTTGGCTAGGCCAATTAGTACAGTTTATTAGTTACAATCTCCCCTGTTTTAGGGTTTGACTACTCTGACCTCTGTGTATTACGAATCAGATATCTCTCTGTACAGAATTTTAATGACTATGAAGTTTATTTTTCATAAAACTAGACTCAATAAGAAATCTGTACATATAAATTATGACTTCTAATTATTTTTATAAATTTTATGGTGAATTTCCAAAGTCAGAACAGGGGATCCAGAAATCGCTCTGGCTCTGTTTCACAAAAATTTAAACATCTCATAAAATATAACTCATATACCTGTTTCGTTTCTTCCATATGAAAATAGACTCATAATTATTCAATTCCATGTTTTATTCATCATCTAATTATATCTCTACTATTTTTATTTTTCAAATTCACGTCTCTCTCATATGCGAATCTATTTTATGGTAAATTTTACCTATTTCATGGTTTCCATGGATTAACTAACAATTTGACATACATAACACCAAATATGATCATAATTAGCCATTCTAATGGCTAATCATTACCAAGCATTTTTATACTACTCAATAACCATATCATAAGACCATATATACAAAATGATTACAATGCTATACATGCCATACTCAAAATATACAAGCCATTATGCCAAGATAGTATACGGATAGTGTGAGCGTGCCTCCGACCGTTCCCGATTTCCAAGCTGGCTTGTCAACACTACAAGGAATGAAAAGGAGGGAGTAAGCATAAATGCTTAGTAAGTTCACATGCAAATAGCAAGTAACTGATGTGAGCACACCCGAGGCATCCTCGACTGCACACTAAGTATCCATTGAGCTGCCAAAAGGTCCCATGACCCGAGCTCGAACCAAGCAACTTCAAGATGCTATATCGGCCCTTGTGATGCACATTTGGGATGATAACCAGCTCCCTAACATTGAAGGAGCTAAGAAAAACTCCTTGATGACTCCATGCACCATATTGCAATCCGATCTCAGCTCCTCTTCAGCTCCCCCATGCGCCATTCAGCTCACATCAGCTCACTTGAGCTCGTTTTAGCTCGTTTGAGCTTGAACTTAGCTCGATTCAGCTCATTCCTTTTTCATTTCAATAAATTAAGTTTTAATCTAGCTTATAACTAAGTTTGCTACAGCTCATGCCGAATTCCCTAGCTCATTTTAGCTCACTAAGTGTTTTTGACTATTTGAGCTAGCCGAATTTATTATAAGTTGACTTATAATTGTTGTGTTCAAGTTGAGTTAGTGTTATTAAGTTATTAAGTTATTAATTTAATTTATAATTATATGAATAGTTGTGTGTTATTTAATTTTGTTATTTAATTTTGTAGGTTAGCCGAATTTGGAAGATACATTCATGGCATTTAAAGCAAGGTGCATGAACGGGAATGTTCATTGAATGGGAAGATTCATGAATGGTTCGGTTCAATGTTTGGAGGACATACATTCATGTACATGGAAGGTTAATGCATATTGAAAGGTGCATCTCCCTTGGACGGCACACATGCATGAATGGAGGGTAATTAATGCAAGTGCATGTACGGCTAGGTTCAAGCCCCCTTCCAAGTTCCATCTACAACCAATGCATGTGGGAGGACCCTTGGAGTTTCCTAAGCACCTATTCAGCCAAGAGACACCCTTTGGGAGTTTCATGCATCCCATGGCCGAACCTAGACCATCCCCTTGGCTTCCAAAGCTTGCTCATTCATGAAGCTGCCCACTCACCTCCCCATTCGGCCGAACATGGACAAAGGACATCAATGGTCATTTTTCTAGAATATTCATGTCTTAAACTAGGTTCATTGCTTAATAGTTAAGTTCATGAATTGTCTATTCGGTTAGCCTAAGAAACTAGTATAAATAGTTTGTTGATTTCATTTGTAAAGGACTTTTGCCAAATTTGTTAATGAACTTTGTTCTTGTGAGGTTGCTTCCTCTCATATCTCGTACAAGTTTCAAAGACTTATCTAGCTAGTGCTAGTGGCGTCAACCGACTTGTTTTGAACTTATCACCAATCTTGGTGTGGCATTCACCTATCATTCTATCCATCTTTTCACCTTAACAATATAGGAATCGGGGTGACACTTTTTAGTGTTGAATCATTCCTGACGTTGAGTTCATTTTTCCATTCACTATCTTTCAACTTTCTTTCTTGTTAACCAAACCGAGCCATCTATCCAACATCCTTCTTGTTTCCTTAGCCGAACCTATCACTACACTTTTGCATAACTTTTGAAAACCTTCCGCTATCCAAACCTATCCATTCACTTCTATTTCTAAAACCCAAGGTACGAACAACTCTCTCTCGAACTACGATCGGGCAACTACGTGAATTTGACTCGACTACCCGGGTCGGATCACATTAGTAACATAACCATATAAGCAAACATAAAACATCATTTGCATAATCCTCACCAAGACATTCATATCATATTTTCATTTATCATCTTACCATATTGTTGTTATGTCGATTTTTCAACCCGAGGGTTAAGTACATACCTGTTCAAAGTATCCATTTCACAACCCTTACCAATACGTCCCTTTCATCTTGAGTATTTCTCCATTTGAGTAGAACTTTACCCGTTGAACACATCAGAATATAATTCGGATACATGGAAAGTTTGCACATAAGTGCCACATATGTAGCCAAGCTACTATGTAACCAGCCCATAAGCGAACTCAGACTCAACTCAATGAGCTCGGGCGTTCGCATCTATAAGTGAACTCAGACTCAACTCAACGAGCTCGGATGCCTAGTTACATCTCACGAACTCGGACTCAACTCAACGAGTTCGGACATTCGCATCCATAAGTGAACTCGGACTCAACTCAACGAGTTCGGATGCCCAAATATCCCAGTGACATGTCACTTGTATCCTAATCCATTCCTAAGGTTCAATGAGACCTTTTTCCCAATCATGTGTCTCAACCATCTTCTACGGAATACCGATACCGATACTCAGTAGTATTTCACATTTTCCAAGTATATCACATAATTTGACATATTATCAAACAATTATCACGAGTATAATATTTCATAATAATTATCATATCATTTAAATAACATAAAAACATTTAAAATAATAACTATGTTACCAACATTTACATATGAACTTACCTAGTATGCGAAAATGGCTACTTTTACCATTTCGTCCACAACTTGGTATTTTCTCCATTTAGCCCGAATTTCAGTTTTCCTTGCTCTATCATTTAAAATATAGTCTAATTAGGACTCACATTATTCAAATTGACCCAAAATCATATTTTGGAAAAATTACAATTTTGCCCCTAAACTTTTGCATATTTACACTTTTGCCCCAAAGCTCGTAAATTAAACTTCAGCCTATTTTCTTATGTTTTATGACATGCTGATCATTTTTCCCTTCTTTGGCAACATCAAATTCTCACTCTAACATGTACTTATGACTATTAAGTATTTTTACCGATTAAGCCCTTTTGTTCGTTTTCACTTAAAACCGAGTAGCACAAGTTGTCTAACATAATTTAAAACCTCATATTCTATCATAAAACACCAAAATACACAAATTTAACCTATGGGTATTTTTCCAAATATAAACCCTAGGTTAAATTATTGCTAGCATAAGCTAAACCGAGCTACTGGGACTTCAAAAACGTAAAGAACTTGAAAAATGGGGCTAGAATGGACTTAAAATCGAGCTTGGAAGCTTGAAAAACCCTAGCCATGGTTTCTCCTTGCTATATTCGGCCATGGGGTTGAAGATGAGCAAAATTGGCTTTTAATTTTGTATTTTAATTCATTTTACCCCTAAATGACCAAAATGCCCTTACTACTAAACTTTCCAAAAATTCCATCCATGTCCAATTTTTGTCCATAAACTTAGAAATTGGTAAAATTTCTATTTAAGACCTCCTAATTAATATTTCAAAACAATTTCATACTAGAAACTTCTAGAATGCAAGTTTTGCAAATTATTCGATTTAGTCCCTAATTTCATTTTAAGCACTTTAGGCATAGGATTTCATCACGAAATTTTTACACAATCATGCAATCATATCATAAACATCAAAATAATTATAAAATAATTATTTCTATCTCGAATTTTGTGGTCACAAAACCACTATTCTGACTAGGCCCAAAATCAGGATATTACAAGAACGGTCCATTCAGCAACCAAACATACACCTTTTGAAGTGGTCTATGGGTTTAATCCAATAACTCCTTTAGACTTAGTCTCTTTACCTAATAACCAATTGATTCATTCTGATGCTAGGAAAAAGGCCGATTTCGTGAAGAGGCTACATCAACAAGTGCGAGCTAATATAGAGGCAAGAACTAAGTCTTACGTGCAGCAAGCAAACAAGGGACGAAAGGGAGTCATATTTGAACCCGGCGATTGGGTTTGGGTCCATATGTGCAAGGAACGATTTCCAGCCTGGCGACGTTCCAAGTTACTTCCCCGAGGAGATGGAACCTTCCAAGTGCTTGAACGCATTAATGAAAACTCATATAAACTTGACTTACCGGGTGAATACAACATAAGTGCTAGTTTTAACGTATCAGATTTATCCCCTTTTGATGCAGAATCTGACTTGAGGACAAGTCGCTTTGAAGACGGGGGGAATGATGTGAGCACACCCGGGGCATCCTTGAATGCACACCAAGGATCAATCGAGCTTCCAAAAGGTCCTATGACCCGAGCTTGAACCAAGCAAATTCAAGATGCTATATTAGCCTTTGTGTTGCGTATTTGGGAAGATAACCAGCTCCATGACGTTGGAGGAGCTAAGGACAACTCCTTGAAGACTCCATGCACTATTTTGCAATCCGATCTCAGCTCCTCTCCAGCTCCCCCATGCGCCATTCAGCTCACATCAGCTCACTTGAGCTCATTTTAGGTCGTTTGAGCTCGAATTTAGCTCGTTTCAGCTCATTCCTTTTTCATTTCAATAAATTAAGTTTTAATCTAGCTTATAACTAAGTTTGTTACAGCTCATGTCGAATTCCCTAGCTCATTTTAGCTCACTAAGTGTTTTTGACTATTTGAGATAGCCGAATTTATTATAAGTTGACTTATAATTATTGTGTCTAAATTTAGTTAGTGATATTAAGTTATTTAGTTATTATTTTAAATTATAATTATATGAATAGTTGTGTGTTATTTAATTATGTTATTTAATTTTGTAGGTTAGCCGAATTTGGAAGATTCATATATGGACTTTAATGCAAGGTGCATGCATGGGAGGGTTCAATGGACGGCAATCAAGAGGCACATGCATGTTCATGATGAACATTCATGTATTTGAAGATTCATGGCTCAAATTAATGATGGAACATGCATTGGACGGTTCATGCATTGATCATGTGTTCACACATTGTGTTCACACCATGATGACCCTTCGGTTGGACGTTCACACAAAAGTGTCTACTCAAGCTCCTTGTTCACACCAAGTTTGACTCTTCATAAAGCCTTATTTAATTAAGCCACTCATGGTGAAACAACATGACTTCAAGGCTCCATTAAAGGAGTTAGCCGAATCTAGTCATGCATGTATGAAGATCATTTATCCAAGTACATCAATGCATGTTCATGAAGCTAACCACTCACCTCCCATTCGGCCGAACATGGACAAGGACACCATTGGTCATTTTTCTAGAAAGTTCATGTCTTAATTAGGTTCATTACTTAATCGTTAAGATTCATGAATGGTCTATTCGGCTAGCATAAGAAACTAGTATAAATAGTTTGTTGATTTCATTTGTAAAGGACTTTTGCCAAATTTGTTAATGAACATTGTTCTTGTGAGGTTGCTTCCTCTCATATCTCGTACAAGTTTCAAACGACTTATCTGGCTTGTGCTAGTGGTGTCAATCGTCTTGTTTTAAACTTATCACCAATCTTGGTGTGGCGTTCACCTATCCATCTATCCATATTTTTCACCTTAACAAGATAGGAATCGGGGTGACACTACTTAGTGTTGAATCATTCCTGACGTTGAGTTCGATTTCCATTTCCATCTTTTATATCTTTTTCTTGTTAACCAAAACCGAGCCTACTATCCTTCATCCATCTTTGCTACCCTTAACTGAACCTATACTAAACTTACCCTTCTTGAAAACTTCCGCTATCCTATTCTAAATTCTTTTTACTACTATTATAAAAATCCGAGGTACGAACGACTCTCTCGAACTATGATTGGGTAACTACGTGAATTCGACTCATCTACCTAGGCCGGATCACATCACTTTCGGCCTCACTTGGTTTAGAAAGCTCATCATCTTAATCTTGCCTTCGGCCGCGGTCTCTAGGTGGACTTATAGGAGTCCTTGCTTGTCGGCCTCTTCCTTCCACTTATCGAGTCATTCTTATATAGGTTCCAACTTTCGATCAAATAACCATTCAACTTCACAAAGCAGGGCTTGCAAGTTTGATGTATGCATGCTCGGGGCATCCTCAAGTGCATATCAAGATCCTATCGAGCTTCCAAAAGGTCCCATGACCCAAGCTCGTACCAAACAACTTCAAGAAGCTTTATCAGCTTTAGTGATACGTATTTGGGAAGAGAACATGGCCCTAGACGTTGGAGAAGCTGTGGATACCCCTTTGAGGACTCAATGCACTCTTTTTCAAACCGACTTCAGCTCCTCTCCAGCTCGCCCAGCTCAATTCAGCTCCAACCAGCTCACTTGAGCTTATTTCAGCTCGTTTTAGCTTCTTTCTAGCTCGTTTCTTTTCCCATTTCAATAAACTAATTTTTAGCTTTGTTTTAACTTAATTTGCTATAGCTCATGCCGATTTCCCTAGCTCAAATTAGTTCATTAAGTGTTTTTGATTATTTGAGCTAGTCAAATTTAATATGCTAGTTGAATTTTAATTAATGTGTCTGAATTTAGTTAGTGTCATTTAAGTTGTCTAGTTGCTGTTTAAAATTATGATTATATGAATATTTATATTTTATTTAATTATGTGTTTATTTCTTTGAAGGTTCAGCCGAATGTAGAGGTACATTAATGGCTAGGTGCATGTACAGGTTTGTTCAATGAATGAGAAGATTCATGCACGGCATGTTTCAATGTTTGGAGGAATTAAGCTCAAGTACATGGAACATTAATTACATGCATTGGATTATGAAGAATACATATTCTTTGGACGGCACACATGCATGTATGCATGGTATTTATTGCAAGTTCATGTACGGCCAGATTCAAGCTCCCTTCCAAGTTCCATGCATAGCCGAATGTATGTGGGAGGACTGTTGGAGTTTCTATGCAGCTATTCAGCCAAGAGCCACCTCTTGGAAGCTTCATGCACCCCATGGCCGAACCTAGACAACCCATTGAGCTTCCAAGGCTTCACATACATTCAAGGTGTTTTGCTTATACATGAAGCTATCCAATGGAGCTCCCATCAGCAGAATCTAGCCCTAGCAAATTAAATATTTGTTCTAGATTATTCTAGTGCATTCATAGCCGAAATACTTAGCCCTTAAGTTAGTCAATGTGTCCAATCGGCTACTACATGTTAGTCTATAAATAGTTTAATCATTTCTTTGTAAAAGGACTTTTGCCAATTTGTTAATGAAACTCTATTTCTGTGAGGTTGCTTCTTCTCATATCTCGTACAAGTTTCGAAGACTTATCTAGTTTGTGCTAGTGGCGTCTACCGATCTTGTTTGAACTTATCACCATTTTTGGTGTGGCGTTCACCTATCCTTCTATCCATCCTTTTCACCTTAACAATATAGGAACCGGGGTGACACTTTTTAGTGTTGAATCATTCCTGACGTTAAGTTCCCTATTCCATCCCCACCTTACATTATCTCCTTCTTATTTTTTCCAAACCGAACCATCCATTCAACATTCTTCTTGTTTACTTAGCCGAACCTATCACTTCTCTTTTACTTATCTTTTGAAACCCTTCCACTTATTTGAACCTATCTATCTAACTTTTACTTCCAAGACCAAGACACGAATGACTCTTCTCGTTCATGATCGAGCAACTACATGAATTCGACTCAATCACCCAAGCTGGATCACATCATTTGGTATCAGAGCTTGTAAATTGAGAAGCGCCAACGTTCATACCAAGATCAAAATAGGTTCATTGTAAAAAAAATTTGAATTAAAAAAAATTTCAAGTTGTATTTTTGTTTTACTATTGTAATAGTGCTATTTTGAAGCCTAAAAAAAAAGAAAAAGAAAGAAAGTGAAGTGCTCAAATTTTTCTCTACTATTTCTGCCTTTGTTCCGATCATCAAGTGTTCTTTTCATCAACTTTGTGCCCCCAAAATGCCACACTACATTAAAGAATTTCTTTCTAGCCTACTTGTACATCCATACATCTTATCCCTTGTAACCATTTTGATGCCGACCCCAAAGCACCAAGACGAGTTAAGAGAAACAAACTACGAGGTTACGAGAGTAAGTTTGAGTTGTAAAAGGCTAGAGAGTGTGAGAACATTTGAGTGTTGAAAAAAGCCTAAACGAGTGAAAACATGAGTGGAGTGTTCATCAATTTTTTTCGAGTGAACTAGTGAGGCTTGTGGTGAGATTTTAAATATTATTGAAAATCAACATGGAACGAAATGTGGAGGAAAGACAACCCGTTCAGAATGTGCCAAATTTGAACTTGCAAGCTCTACTTCGTGAAGTTGAGCAGTTATTTGACCAAAAATTGGAACCGATACAAGACCAACTCGAACAAGTGGAGGGAAGAGGTCGATGGGCAAGGACCCCATGAAGTCCACCTAGAGACCGTGGTTGAAGGCAAGTTCAAGACGACGAGGTCTCCGCACCAAGTGAAGTCGAAAGCAAAGCTAGCTCGAATGTTAGTAACCGACGAAGAGGCCAATGTCGTCGTGTCCAATGAAAGCAAGAAAGGTTAATTGATGACTTGAAAAGCATTAAGTTATTGATTCCCCCATTCCAAGGCCGTTCAGACCCTGAAGCATATTTAGAGTGGGAGAAAAAGATCGAACTCATTTTCGAGTGCCATAACTATTCGGAGGCTAAGAAAGTTAAGTTGGCTACCATAGAATTAACTGACTATGCTATGATTTGGTGGGACTAACTTACCTCAAGCTGGAGGCAAAATGGTGAGCGACCCATTAACACTTGGGCCGAAATGAAGGCTGTCATGCGCCGGAGGTTCATTCCAACACACTACCACCGTGAACTCTACCAAAAACTCCAAAACCTTACCCAAGGTACAAAGAGTGTCGAGGATTATTACAAAGAGATGGAAGTTGCTATGATCCGTGCGGACGTGGAAGAGGATCGAGAGGCAACTATGGCTAGATTTCTCTCCGGACTTAGTTGCGAGATCGCCAACATCGTGGAGCTACAACATTATGTGAAGATAGTTGATATGGTCCACATGGCCATCAAGGTCGAGAAATAACTCAAGAAGAAAGGTGCTGCCCGAGGTTATTCAACCACCAATGTGCCTAGGTGGAACCAAGGCACAAGCAAGGGTGCTTCGGTGAGCCAAACAAAAAAACCTATGGCACCTACCAAAACTACTAAGTCCATGGTTGAAAATAGCAAAGGCAAGGCTGTTGAAGATACCCAAAATCGGTCGAGGGACATTAAATGTTTTAAGTGCCTTGGAAGAGGGCATATTGCGAGCCAATGTTCGAATCGGAGTGCCATGGTGATTCGACCCAATGGTGATATTGAATTGGAAGAGGAAGAAGAAAAAGTTGAAAACGATGTCAAAAACCGTTCTGATGCCGAGAAAGAGTTGAAGTACGTGGTCGAAGGCGAGATGCTTGTTGTTAAGAAAAGCTTAAGTGCAAAAGGTGCCGAAATCGATCCACAATGAGAGAACCATTTCCATACCTGTTGTTTCATCTGAGGAAAGGTATGTAGTTTAGTGATTGATGGAGGAAGTTGTACAAATGTTGTGAGCACCCTCCTAGTCGAAAAGCTTGATCTACCGACAAGTGTGCATTCGAGCCCTTACAAGCTACAATGGCTCAATGATGGAGTTGAGTTAAAGGTAACCAAGTAAATCCTTGTTCCATTTTCAATTGGAAAATATGAAGATGAAGTTCTTTGTGATGTGGTGCCCATGCATTCGAGCCATATACTGCTTGGGAGGCCATGGCAATTTGACCGAAGGGTAAAGCACGATGGGTTTGCAAATTGATATACTTTCAAGTATCAGGGCTAAAATTTTACTTTGGCACCCTTGACACCAAAACAAGTTGTGGGGGATCAACAACATTTGAAACAATCTTTGGAGCATATGAGAGTGGAAAAAGAAAGTGAAAATGAAAAAGAAAGAAAAGAAAATGAGAGAGAAAAGAAAAAAAGTTGTGATAAAAATAAGAACAAAGCGAAAGAAAAGGAAATTCAAAGAAACATGAGTGAAGAAAAGAAAAGAGTTTCGATTACAATACATTCTCGAAGAGAGAAGGTTTGTGATGATAGGAAAAGGTAAAACTAACCCTTGTTTCCTTGTTCAAGGTATGGATTCTAGAATCTCTAATACATCTTTGTTCAATTCGATTAATGAAGAAAGCATTGCCGATAAAGATATAAATGTTTTGGTTAATGATCGAATGATTCTTGGTACATGTGATATTGTTGAGTTTAAAGAATGTTTACTGTCCAAATTGCATTGTTCAAGTAAACAAAACCATGAATTCAATCTATCTTTTCCATTATTTGTTTATGATGGACGTTTGCGATTTTTGAAATGTTGCACAAATTCCTGTTTTAGTCACCATGCTTTGCAAATACAAATTGAGATGCCTAAGAAAACTAAGAATATTTTGTTCCTAGTATCAATGACCTTTATGTTCTTAAGTTGTAATGGAACATGTTCATTTGATAGTGAGAATGGAATATTGGTACTGTCTTGTTGTAATTATTTAAAACGCAAGGTGATTAGCTTTTATGATTGTTTGAATAAGTTCGTGTTCTATAAGGACTTTCTTTTGGTTGTAAGTTCAGTGACGTTTTTGCAGTAAGGTATGATGCGACAATTAATTACATTTGAACAAGAACGAACAAGTAGGCATCCCTATTTCAAAATTAACTAGCGACTCGACTTGAGGACAAGTCACTTTGAAGATGGGGGAATGATGTATGCACGCCTGGGGCATCCTCAAGTGCATATCAAGATCCTATCGAGCTTCCAAAAGGTCCCATGACTCGAGCTCATACCAAGCAACTTCAAGAAGCTTTATTAGCTTTAGTGATATGCATTTAGGAAGAGAGCAAGGCCCTAGACGTTGGAGAAGTTGTGGATACCCCTTTGAGAACTCAATGCACTCTTTTGCAAATCGACTTCAGCTCCTCTCCAGCTCTCCCAGCTCAATTCAGCTCCAACCAGCTCACTTGACCTTGTTTCAGCTCTTTTGAGCTCGTTTTAGCTTCTTTTTGGCTCGTTTCTTTTCCCATTTCAATAAACTAATTTTTAGCTTTGTTTTAACTTAATTTGCTACAGCTCATGCCGATTTCCCTAGCTCAAATTAGTTCATTAAGTGTTTTTGATTATTTGAGCTAGCCAAATTTAATATGCTAGTTGAATTTTAATTAATGTGTCCGAATTTAGTTAGTGTCATTTAAGTTGTCTAGTTACTATTTAAAATTATGATTATATGAATATTTATATTTTATTTAATTATGTGTTTATTTCTTTGAAGGTTCAGCTGAATGTGGAGGTACATTAATGGCTAGGTGCATGTATGGGTTTGTTCAATGAATGAGAAGATTCATGCACGGCATGGTTCAATGTTTGGAGGAATTAAATTCAAGTACATGGAGCATTACTTGCATGCATTGGATTATGAAGAATACATCTCCTTTGGATGGCACACATGCATGTATGCATGGTATTTATTGCAAGTTCATGTACGACCAGATTCAAGCTCCCTTCCAAGTTCCATGCATAGCTGAATGTATGTGGGAGGACTATTGGAGTTTCTATGCACCTATTCGGCCAAGAGACACCTCTTGGAAGCTTCATGCACCCCATGGCTGAACCTAGACAACCCATTGAGCTTCCAAGGCTTCACATACATTCAAGGTGTTTTGCTTATACATGAAGTTGTCCAATGGAGCTCCCATCAGTCGAATCTAGCCCTAGCAAATTAAATATTTGTTCTAGATTATTCTAGTGCATTCATAGCCGAAATACTTAGCCCTTAAGTTAGTCAATGTGTCCAATCGACTACTACATGTTAGTCTATAAATAGTTTACTCATTTCTTTGTAAAAGGACTTTTGCCAATTTGTTAATGAAACTCTGTTTCTATGAGGTTGCTTCCTATCATATCTCGTACAAGTTTTGAAGACTTATCTAGTTTGTGCTAGTGGCGTCTACCGATCTTGTTTGAACTTATCACCATTTTTGGTGTGGCGTTCACCTATCCTTCTATCCATCCTTTTCACCTTAACAATATAGGAACTGGGGTGACACTTTTTAGTGTTGAATCATTCCTGACATTAAGTTCCCTATTCCATCCTCACCTTACATTATCTCCTTCTTGTTGTTTCCAAACTGAACCATCCATTCAACATTCTTCTTGTTTCCTTAGCCGAACCTATCACTTCTCTTTTACTTATCTTTTGAAACCCTTCCGCTTATTTGAACCTATCTATCTAACTTTTACTTCCAAGACCAAGACACGACTCTTCTCGTCTATGATCGGGCTACTATGTGAATTCGACTCAATCACCCGAGTCGGATCACATCAAAGTTCAAATCCAGCACATTCTGAATAAGTTGTCTTTTCGTCATGTTTCTTTCGGGGCTTTGTGACATAGGACTTGGAAACCTCACTACAAGCCTCACTATTTCACTCAGAAAGAAATTGATTTTCACTCTCACTCGTGTTTCACTCGTTTTAAGGCTTTTTCGGGCACTCTAATGCTCTCCCACACTCTATGCCTTTTAGCACTATTACTTGCTCTCGTAACGTCGTATTTCATTTCTTTGGACTTGTCTTGGTGCTTTGGGATCGGCTTCAAATTGGTCACAAGGGATAAGTTGTATTGGGTGTAGGGTAGGCTGAAACAAAGAAAATTGATTGAGTGTGGCGTTGAGGGTGCAAAGATGATAGAACGAACAGTTGAGATCAGGAATAAATTGATATGAAAGGAAGAAAAAAATGTAAAACTTCAATACTCTCACCCTTTTTTTTATATTCTTGATTTTTTTATATTCTCGATTTTCTTTTATAATTTTGAATTTCTTTTTTTTTACTTCAAAAAAATAATGCTAATACAATAGAGAAATTAAATACAATCTTGATAGAATTTTTTTAATTAGACTATTTTTTTACGAACTTATTTTGGACTTGATACAAATGTCAATGCTTCTCATTTTACAAGACCTAATACCAAATGATGTGATCCGGCTTGGGTGATGGAGTCGAATTCATGTTGTGCCCGATCGTCGACGAGAAGAGTTGTTCACAAAATTGTCAATTTGTTGGAACTGGCTTAGAAGGCTGATTGTTAATGGAAAGGGGTTCAAAGTGGGATAGGTAAATGATGGTAGGTTCAGCTAGAAAGAAACAAAGATAAAGATATGTGGAGGGCTTGGTTTTGAATATGAAGTTAAATAACAAAAGGTGATGGAAATGGAATACGAACTTAAACTTCAGGAATGATTCAACACTAACAAGTGTCACCCCAATTCCTATATTGTCTAAGGTGATGGATGGAATAGCTAGATAGAAGAACACCACACCAAAACGGTGATAAGTTCTAAACAAGCTCGGTAGACACCACTAGCATAACTAGATAAGTCTTCGAAACTTGTACGAGATATGAGAGAAAGCAAACCTCACAAAAACAAAGTTCCATTCATTAAAATGTCAAAAAGTTTTTTTACAACATGAAATGAGCTGAAATTTATAGCTAAACAAGGGCTAGCCGAATGGTCACTTAAAAGAGCTGAATGGACAGTTGAAAATTCCAGACTTTTAGAGGAAGCTTCCTTGAAGTTTCTTGTGCATGGAGAACATCAAAGGCTGCTTCTAGATGCCTCTAATCAGCTGGACAATAATGGAAATGAATGGTGAGCTGAATAGCCTTGTCTAGGTTCGGCCAAGAGGACTAAATACTCTTTAATGGAGCTGCTTGGTTAAGCTAAAAGGTCTTGCATTTTTAATGATCAGCTTGGGCACTTCAATGGTTCCCAAAGTGTGAAATCGAATGTGAATGGTCCTTAGGTGTGAATGCACAAAACCAAATAGCGTATAGGTGTGAAAAGAATGTTCAGCAATGTAAAAATATTCAAATTGCTTTGGAGAACTGACCGGTCATCTTGGGGACATGGGAGCAGCTTGGAAGAAAGGAAACAAAATCTCCTTTGGCTATTGGTGTCCACAAAGGGGTGCTTGGAGAACTAAACCATCAGCACACCATGTTTAATGCCATCCCATGTACCTAGCTGCACCAAATAAATAAACAAATTTAATTATTTTAAGACACATTAATTTGGCAGCAACTATGATTAACAATGCTCATTAATTTGTCTCAAAGACATATTTAAATCATGTAATAAACTAGAACAAATTAAAAACATGTATGAACTAAACACATTAAAATTTGGCTGTAGCTAGAAACATTTAAAGCATGTAATGGACTAGACAAATTAAATAGCAGTAGCTATTAAACTTGTACTAAACCAAATACATTAAACTCATGCAATAATTAAAACATATTTAAACAAAATGAGAGCACATTAAAGATGTCCAGATTTTAAACACAAGCAGACAATAATTATTTGAGCTGAACAAAATTAAGTAAATTAAAACTAAAGCTGAATTTATTCGAAGGATAAATTAAGTGAGCTAGAAATAGATGCAATTGAGCTCAAACGAGTTGGCATGAGCTCAAATGAGCTGATTTGAGCTGAACAAAGCTAGGAGTTGAGTTGAAATTAGCTTGAACTAAAATGCATGGAGCTTGTACTAAGCTGGCCCGATCTATCCCTTTGGATTGGAGCTCATTGTGGTTCCAAAGTTGAGCAAGCAAAGCTAAAACAGCTTCTTGAAGGTGTTTAGCTTCTACTCGGGTCATTGGTTCTTTAGGCAGTTCAAGGGAATCTTAGCTCGTGTTTGATGAGCTCCTGGGCATGCTTACATCATTAGGGCTGGTTCGAGCTTCTCTGTTAACATCAAGCTTGTTTTCTTCCTAAAATTGAGTGATTAAAGCTGAAATGGCTTCTCAAAATTGCCTAGCTCGTGCTTGGGTCATGAGGTCTTTGGCAGGCTTAATGAGCTCCTTGCTTGAGCTTGGTGAGCTCCTAGCCGTGCTTACATCAATTCCTCCCAAGTCTTCAAATTCTTTCGTATAATTGCTGAAGTAGTGTTGATAAAACTTGATTAACGACCCCCGTTTGGCCGTCAGTTTGTGGATGACTAGTTGTTGAAAACAGCAACTTAGTTCTAAGTTTTCCCCATAAGGTCCTCCAAAAATGACTTAAAAACTTAGTATCTCAATCTAAAACGATTGTCCTTGGAACACCATGTAAACGCACGATCTCTCTAAAAAACAAGTTTGCAACATTGAGAGCATCGTCAGTTTTGTTACATGCAATAAAATGTGCCATTTTAGAAAATCTATCAACTACAACAAAAATAGAATCTTTTCCATTCTTTGTTCTAGAAAGGCCTAAAACAAAATCCTTCGAAATATCCATCCATGGTACTTCCGGAATTGGTAATGGTTTATAAAATCCATGCAGCTGAATTCTTGATTTTGCCTTCTTGCAAGCAATACAGCGACTACATACTTTACCCACATCTCATTTCATTTTCGGCCAATAGAAATGTTCTTGAAGAATAGCTAAATTTTTAGTTATGCCAAAATGTCCCATTAAACCTCCACTATGTGCTTCATGAACCAGCACATTTCTTGTTGATCCTTGGGGTATCCATAATTTATTTTCCCAAAATAGGAATCCATCTTGCCGATAGTACCTATCATACACACCCTGCAGACACAACTTATAAATCTCTCCAAAATCAGAATCGTCAGCATATAATTCTTTTAAATAAATAAAACCAAGTAATTTAACATCTAAACAATTTAAAAGAGCATACCTTCACGAAAGAGCATCCGCAACGATATTTTCCTTACCTTGTTTGTATTTGATGACATATGAGAAGGATTCTAAGAACTCGACCCATTTTGCGTGACGTTTGTTTAACTTGGTTTGTCCTTTCAAATGCTTCAAAGCCTCATGATCAGTATGTATAATGAATTCTTTAGGCCAAAGATAATGCTACCATGTTTCTAATGCACGTATCAACTTACATTTCCTTGTCATAGGTAGGATAGTTGAGTGTAGCTCCATTTAGTTTCTTGCTGAAATAAGCCATCGGTTGCCCATCTTATGTTAAAACCTCACTATACCTATTCCAGACACATCACATTCCACCTCGAAAATTTGTTAAAATCCAACAAACATAAAAGTGGAGCGTTAGTTAAACACTCTTTGATTTTAACAAAAGAGGATTCTTGTTCATCAGACCAAAGAAAAGGTGTATTCTTTTTTATAATACCAGTCAATGGGGCAGCAAGTGTGCTAAAGTTTGGTACAAATCTCCTATAGAAACTTGCAAGACCATGAAAGCTTCTAACTTGGCTGATATTAGTCGGACGTGGCCATTCTCGTATTGCCTTGATCTTCTCTTGATCCACTTCAAGACCACTTTCACTTACAACAAAACCTAGAAAAAAACTTTGTCAGTACAAAAGTTACATTTCTTAAGGTTTGCATATAACACTTTTGTTCTTAAAACTTCCAACACAGATCGTAGATGTTCAATATGATCAGATAAAGATTTACTATAAACCAAAATATTGTCAAAATAAACTACGTAAAAATGACCAATGAAAAATCTCAAAACATGGTTCATCAACCTCATGAAAGTACTCAGAGCATTAGTGATATGAGCTTGCCTCGACTTGAGTTGAGTCGTATGTAGATTTTCGATCGTCTTCGAGAAAGCTTCGTCGGAAATAGAAGGGATGGTTAATTCGGATTAAGATAAGGGAAGTTGAGGAAATGGACGTAATGGTATGAAGGGTAAGAATGAAATGGTATTATGAAATGGTACGAACGGAATGGCCGATTTAGGTACAATTTGGTAAATGAAGAGATGGGGTCGAACAAAAAGAAGTGCAAACAAGAACCAATACCGATTTGGTATTCACCCGTTGTTTATAGGCTCTCTTTAGTTCGATTTGGGTATGGTAAAGGGAAACCTCGACCCACTATCTAACAAGATAGGAACCTCGGTATAAAGGGTTTTGAACGCCACACTAAAACTAGTGATAAGTTCAGTTTCGTAAAGAAAAAGGTTGACGCCACTACTAGGTAGATAAGCCAACGAAAATCTTAAACGAGACTTAGAGAAGAAGTTCTTACAAGAACAAAAATTTGATTTTTATAAAATTTTCCAAAAGTCCTTTACAAAGTAACACAAGCCAAATTTATAGTGAATACAAGGGATAGCCGAATAGGCTCTTGAGGTAGCTAAATGGTTAGCTAAAAATTCCAGAATTTCTGATGAAGCTTCCTTGAAGTTTCTTGTGCATGGAGAACGGCAAAGGGCAGCTTCTAGATGCCTTGATTTAATAGGAAAATTGAATGGGTTGTTTGGGAGCTAAAATGCAATCAATAGGTTCAGCCAAATGCTTAAATTTGATTTAATGCTGTTGCTTGGTTCAGCCGAATGTTCATGTGATTAAGGAGCTGTCTAGAGCACTTCAATAGTCTTAGAATGTGAACAAACTGATTTGAACAGCCACACATGTGTGAACAAACAAAACCGAACAGCCCTTGGTGTGAAAGGAATAATCGGGTGGGTGTGAACAGCCTTAATTTGCCTTGGGTAGCCAATCGATCTTCTTGAAGAGTTGCAAGGGTTGGCCGGATGGTCACTTAGGGAACACCAAATGATCAGCACACCATCTCTAAATCATCCATGCACCTATGCCGTCCAAGGGGTAATGTACCTACAACAATTAATTCAGCAAATTAAATCCCATCTAGACACATTAATTCGGCAACATAAAACAAATAAATCCTGCACCATAAATTAGGCTGGACATAATTAATCTTTGTAATAGTTAAGACATATTTAATTGGTCCTATTTAATTAAGCACTTAATTTAGAACATAATTAAAACATGTCCAGATTATGACAATTAATTATTAAAACTAAATAACTAATTTAACTAACAGCAACTTAAATGATTTATTCCAGCATAATAAACTCAATAATGAAATGAGCTAAAAAGAGCTCGTTGAGCTAAGTTATGTTGACGTTGAGCTGATTTGAGCTGATTTGAGCTTGAAGGAGAATGCATGGGTCGCTCGACTTGCTGATCCAAAAGCTTTCGATAAGTCCAGCAACGGTTTCACCCCAAACTCTATCAACTAATGCTGTTGTTGCATCTTTGAATCTCTTTGCTCGAGCTCGGGTAATCGATCCTACAGGCAACTCGAGAGGATCTATATTGGCAACTGGCAGCTTGGGAGGTGTGGTCATATCAATTAGTGAGGCTGAATGGCATCACTAGCCACTCATACAAACTGTATTTGGTTTTGAACGTGGTCTTCCACTCATCCCCCTCCCGTATGCAAATTTAATGATAGCCACTTTTCAAATCGATCTTAGAAAACAATTTTGCACCACTAAGCTCATCTAACATATCATCAAGTCTAGGGATTAGATGACGGTATTTGATGATAATTTTGTTGATAACTCAACAATCTACGCACATTCTCCATGAACCATCTTTTTTAGGTACCAACAGAACAGGCACCGCGCATGGACTTAAACTCTCCTGTATGTATCCTTTCTTTATTAAATCAGCAACTTGTCATTGTAACTCTTTAGTTTCTTTGGGGTCACTTCGATAAGCTGGTCGATTTGGAATTGTAGCTCTGAGAATGAAATCAATTTGATGTTAATACCTCGAATTGGAGGCAGTCCACTAGGAACTTCTTCTAAGAAAATATCTTCAAATTCCTGTAACAAAGAAACAATAGAAAAAGGTAAAGAGTTATCAAGTTCATTAGTATCGAATAAACACTCCTTGTACATAAGTACAAACACGGGCTAGCGTATCAATAGGGACTTTTGAATGTCTTTTTCCCTCGCAAATATGCTTATTTTCCACTTTCATTTTCTTTTTGACTCTCTTCTTCCTCTCATATTTTTAACTCCTCTCTCTCACTTTTTCCTTTCTTTTTTTCAATTTTTTTATCTTTTTCTTTTTCACTCTTTTTTTCTTGTACTTTTTCTTTCAATTTCAATTGATCTTGATACACTTATTTTGGGGTCAATAGGGCTAAAGTAACATTTTTGCCTTGATGCTTGAACGTGTACTGATTTGTGTAACCATCATGAATCACACACCTATCAAACTGCCATGGACACCCCAAAAGTAGATGTTCCGCGTGCATGAGAACTACATCGCACACCACTTTATCTTGATACTTCCCGATGAAAAACGCTACCACAACTTGCTTTGTGACTTTAAGCTCTCCTCCATCATTTAACCATTGTAACTTGTATAGAGTTGTGATATGAACTCGCCTCGGTTAAGAATTGAGTTGTAATAGTTGCCCGATCGATAAATTGGGTAAGTTTGAATGGTTTGCAAAATTGAGGATGAAAACAAGGAAGATAGGTTCGAATGGTTAGTTTCGTAATGGATATAGAAGCAAGTTGATGGTTTGATTCAAGAAGGCTGAAAGAGGGATGGATAAATGGCCATCAAAGGGATCAAACAAGGGTTGAATGAAACTTGGTGATAGGTGGGGAAAATCAGTTAAAGCCAAGATTGAACCAACGCTATGAAAGAGGGTTGACCCGAATCTTAAAAGGGCACTTAGGTGAATTTTGGTTTGGGAAAAAATTAATGATATGAACCCAATCGTATCATGGTTTGACACAACTTGACAACATCGAGCATGGCCTAAGCTCGAGGGGCCTAAGTGCAAAATGAAGCCGAACCTCAGCTCGATCAGCTCAATTTTTGCTCATCTCCAACTCAATAAGTTTGAGTGCTCAATTCAACGAGCTTGATTCAGCTTAAATAAGCTCGTTTGAGCTCATCTTTAAATTCTAATTCTTGCGTTTTATTAAGCTGGAATAAATTAGTTATTTCGTTTTAATTAAGTTAGTTAATTAGTTAATGTTTAATAAATTTGTTTAAATCTGGACATTTTAATTTAAATTATTAAATATGTCTTATATTAATACATAGTTTTAATATGTCTAGTTTAGGACATCAATTTAATGTGTCTATCTTAGGGACAAATTTAATTAGCTGCTGATTTAATTTGTCCAGCCCATATTGAATTTGTCCTAGCCAACTTAATGGTAGGTATTAATGTGTCTTAGCTCAAACATGTTCTTAATTTGTCTTTGCTGATTTTAATGAGTGTGTTAATATGTCTTAAGTTCCTATTGGTTTAATGTGCCGAATTTTTAATGAGCTAATTTAATGTGCTTCATGCTTCAGACGAATTAATGACAACTTGAGCTGAATTAATTTGCTTCATTAACTTGGTGCAGGTACATGAAATGGACGACACATTAAGTGAGGGAATAGTCCAGCTTTTTCAAAGCTCCTTTTTCATGAACAACAAAGGCATTAAAAGCTGCTGGAGAAAACATGGATGGACGAATTTAATGCAAGTAAACACATGCATGAATCAGCCAAAGGAGGGAGCTGAACACACATTAATTCCAGTTGACTTTTCATGCACACCAATAGTCAAGAAGGATTAAATTTAGCAGCAGCCTTTTTTTCTCTATTCTAGGTGACGCCTTGAGCAAAGTAAGGGACACCCTTCTTCATCAAGTCACTAGCTGAAAGGAGGCTAACGTTTGAAGTTCTCCAAGCTATTTTAATACCTCCCATGACTGTTCAGCTCAACGAAGCACCACCAGCTAGTTGCTTGCATTCTGCCGAACCTTTCAATAGGATATTTTGAACTCATTTATTCATTAGCAATTGAGGAAGCTTCAAGGAAACCTCCATGGCCTATTCTAGCATGTTCTAGCCGATTCTAAAAGTCCAATGAGCTGCTGATGTGAGCACACCCGGGGCATCCTCGAATGCACACCAAGAATCTATTGAGCTGCCAAAAGGCCCCATGACTCGAGCTCGAACCAAACAAATTCAAGATGCTATATCAGCCTTTGTGTTGTGCATTTAGGATGATAACAAGGTCCATGACGTTGGAGGAGCTAAGGACAACTCCTTGAAGACTCCATGCACCATTTTGCAATCCGATCTTAGCTCCTCTCCAGCTCCCCATGCGCCATTCAGCTCACATCAGCTCACTTGAGCTCGTTTTAGCTCGTTTGAGCTTGAATTTAGCTCGTTTCAGCTCATTCCTTTTTCATTTCAATAAACTAAGTTTTAATCTAGCTTATAACTAAGTTTGCTACAGCTCATGCCGAATTCCCTAGCTCAACTTGGCTCACTAAGTGTTTTTGGCTATTTGAGCTAGCCGAATTTAATATGATAAGTTGACTTATAATTATTATGTCCAAATTTAGTTAGTGTCATTAAGTTATTTATTTATTATTTTAAATTATAATTATATGAATAGTTGTGTGTTATTTGATCATGTTATTTAATTTTGTAGGTTAGCCGAATTTGGAAGATACATTCATGGTATTTAATGCAAGGTGCATGCATAGGAAGGTTCAATGGACAGCAATCAAGAAGCACATGCATGTTCATGATGGACATTCATGTATTTGAAGATTCATGGATCAAATTAATGATGGAACATGCATTGGACGGTTCATGTATTGATCATGTGTTCACACATTGTGTTCACACCATGATGACCCTTCGGTTGGACGTTCACACACAAGTGTCTACTCAAGCTCCTTGTTCACACAAGGTTTGACTCTTCATGAAGCCTCATTTAATTAAGCCACTCAAGGTGAAACAACATGAATTAAAGGCTCCATTAAAGGAGTTAGCCGAATCTAGCCATGGATGTTTGAAGATCATTTATCCAAGTACATCAATGCATATTCATGAAGCTATCCACTCACCTCCCATTCGGCCGAACATGGACTAGAACACCATTGGACATTTTTCTAGAAGTTTCATGTTTTAATTAGGTACATTACTTAATTGTTAAGTTCATGAATAGACTATTCGGCTAGCATAAGATACTAGTATAAATAGTTTGTTGATTTCATTGTAAAAGGACTTTTTCCAAATTTGTTAGTGAACATTGTTCTTATGAGGTTGCTTCCTCTCATATCTCATACAAGTTTCGAACGACTTATCTGGCTTGTGCTAGTGGCGTCAATCGTTCTTGTTTGAGCTTATCACCAATCTTGGTGTGGCATTCTCCTATCCATCTATCCATATTTTTCACCTTAACAATATAGGAATTGGGGTGACACTTCTTAGTGTTGAATCATTCCTGACGTTCAGTTCATTTTCTATTTCCATCTTTTAAATCTTTTTCTTGTTAACCCAAACTGAGCCTTCTATCCTTCATCCATCTTTGCTACCCTTAGCCGAACCTATACTAAACTTACCCTTCTTGAAACCTTCTGCTATCCTATTCTAATTCTTTTACTACTATTACAAAAATTCGAGGCACGAACGACTCTCTCGAACTACGATCGGGCAACTATGTGAATTCGACTCATCTACCTAGGCCGGATCACATTATTTGGTATCAGAGCTTGTAAACCGAGAGGCACCGACGTTCGTATCAAAATCAAAATAGGTTCGTAGAAAAAATTCGAAAAAAAATTAAGTTGTATTTTCGTTTTATCTTTGTAAAAGTGATATGTTGAAGTTGTAAAAAAAAAAAGGTACGAAATTATAAAAAACAAGAAGAAAAAAAAGTGAAGTGCTCAATTTTCTTCTCTGTTGTTTATCATAGTTTCAATATCAAAAATAATCTTTTCATCAAATTTTAACCCCCCATTTCCAAAATGCCACACTACACCAAAGAAAAAAAAATTCTTTTAGCCTACCCATAACCTATACATCTTATCCCTTGTAATCAATTTTGAAGCCGACCCCAAAGCACCTAGACGAGTCAAAAGAAACAAAATACGAGGTTACGAGAGTAAGCTTGAGTTGTAAATGGCTAGAGTGTGTGAGAACATTTGAGAGTTTGAAAAAGCCTAAAAACGAGTGCAAACACGAGTGGAGTGTTCATCAATATTTTTTTGCAAGTGAAATAGTGAGATTTGTGGTGAGGATTTAAAAAAAATTATTGAAAAATCAACATGGAACGAAATGTGGAGGAAAGGTAACCCGTTCGGAATGTGCCGGATTTGAACATGCAAGCCCTACTTCGAGAAGTTGAATGGTTGTTTGATCGAAAGTTGGAACTGATACAAGACCGACTCGAACAAGTGGAGGGAAGAGGCCGACGAGCAAGGACCCCAATAAGTCCACCTCGAGACCGTGATCGAAGGCATGTTCGAGATAACTAGGTTTCCGATCCAAGTGAAGCCGAAAGTGAGGCTGGCTCGAATGTTAGTGCCCGGCGGAGAGGCCAACGTCATCGTGGCCAACGAGAGCGAGAAAGGTTTGATGATGACTTGAAAAGTATTAAGTTATCAATTCCCTCGTTCCAAGGCCGTTCGGATCCCGAAGCATATTTGGAGTGGGAGAAAAAGATCGAACTCATTTTCGAGTGCCATAACTATTCGGAGGTAAAGAAAGTTAAGTTGGTTGCCATAGAATTCACCGATTATGCAATGATTTGGTAGGACCAACTCACGAAAACCCGAAGGTGAAATGGCGAGTGACCCATTAACACTTGGGCCGAAATGAAGGCTGTCATGCGCCGGAGGTTCATTCCAACGCACTACCACCGAGAGCATTACCAAAAGCTCCAAAATCTTTCTTAAGGTACGAGGAGTGTCGAGGACTATTACAAAGAAATGGAAGTTGCTATGATCTGTGTGAATGTGGATGAGGATCGAGAAGCAACTATGGCTAGATTTCTGTCCGGACTTAACCATGAGATCGCCAATGTTGTGGAGCTACAACACTATGTGGAGATAGTTGATATGGTCCACATGGCTATCAAAATCGAGAAGCAACTCAAGAAGAAAGGTGCTGCCCGAGGCTATACAACCACCAATGTGTCCCGATGGAACCAAGGCACTAGCAAGAGTGCTACGGTGAGCCAAACGAAAGATCCTATGGCACCTGCCAAAGCTACTAAGCCTACAGGTGAAAATAACAAAGGCAAGGCTGTTGAAGGTATCCAAAATCGGACGAGAGACATAAAATGTTTCAAGTGCCTTGGAAGAGGGCATATTGCAAGTCAATGTCCGAATCGGAGCACCATGGTGATTCAACCAAATGGCGATATTGAATCGGAGGAGGAAGATGAAAAAGTTGAAAACAATAATGAAATCCTTTCCGATGTCGAGGAAGAAATGGAGTATGCGGTCGAAGGTGAGATGCTTGTTGTTAAAAGGAGCTTACGTACGCAAGGTACCGAACTCGATCCGCAACGAGAGAACCTTTTTCATACTGATGTGAGCACACCTGGGGCATCCTCGAATGCACACCAAGAATCCATTGAGCTGCCAAAAGGTCCCATGACCCGAGCTCAAACCAAGCAACTTCAAGATGCTATATCGGCCTTTGTGATGCGCATTTGGGATGATAACCAGCTCCGTAACGTTGGAGGAGCTAAGAACAACTCCTTGATGACTCCATGCACCATTTTGCAATCCGATCTCAGCTCCTCTCCAGCTCCCCCATGCGTCATTCAGCTCACATCAGCTCAATTGAGCTCGTTTTAGCTTGTTTGAGCTAAAATTTAGCTCGTTTCAGCTCATTCCTTTTTCATTTAAATAAACTAAGTTTTAATCTAGCTTATAACTAAGTTTGCTACAGCTCATGCCGAATTCCCTAGCTCAATTTATCTCACTAGGTGTTTTTGACTATTTGAGCTAGCCGAATTTATTATATGTTGACTTATAATTATTGTGTCCAAATTTAGTTAGTGTTATTAAGTTATTTAGTTATTAATTTAATTTATAATTATATGAATAGTTGTGTGTTATTTAATTTTATTATTTAATTTTGTAGGTTAGCCGAATTTGGAAGATACATTCATGGCATTTAATGCAAGGTGCATGAACGGGAATGTTCACTGAACGGGAAGATTCATGAATGGTTCGGTTTAATGTTTGGAGGACATACATTCATGTACATGAAAGGTTAATGCATATTGAAAGGTGCATCTCCCTTGGACGGCACACATGCATGAATGGAGGGTAATTAATGCAAATGCATGTAGGTTCAAGCCCCCTTCCAAGTTCCATGTACAACCGATGCATGTAGGAGGACCCTTGGAGTTTTCTAAGCACCTATTCGGCCAAGAGACACCCCTTGAGAGTTTCATGCATCCCATGGCCGAACCTAGACAATCCCATTGGCTTCCAAAGCTTGCTCATACATTGATGTGATTCGGCCCGGGTAGACGAGTCGAATTCACGTAGTTGCCCGATCGTAGTTCGAGAGAGTCGTTCATACCTCAGATTTTAGAAATAGAAGTGAAATGGATAGGTTTGGATAGCGGAAGATTTTCAAAAGTTATGCAAAAGGGTAGTGATAGGTTCGGCTAAGGAAGCAAGAAAGGATGTTGGATAGATGGCTCGGTTTGGTTAACAAGAAGAAAAGTTGAAAGAAGGGGAATGGAAAAATGAACTCAACGTCAGGAATGATTCAACACTAAAAAGTGTCACCCCGATTCCTATATTGTTAAGGTGAAAAGATGGATAGAAGGATAGGTGAACGCCACACCAAGATTGGTGATAAGTTCAAAACAAGTCGGTTGACACCACTAGCACAAGCTAGATAAGTCTTCGAAACTTGTACGAGATATGAGAGGAAGCAACCTCACAAGAACAAAGTTCATTAACAAATTTGGAAAAAGCCCTTTACAAATGAAATCAACAAACTATTTATACTAGTTTCTTAGGCTAACCGAATAGACAATTCATGAACTTAACTATTAAGACATGAATATTCTAGAAAAATGACCATTGATGTCCTTTGTCCATGTTCAGCCGAATGGGGAGGTAAGTGGGCAGCTTCATGAATGAGCAAGCTTTGAAAGCCAAGGGGATGGTCTAGGTTCGGCCATGGGATGCATGAAACTCCCAAAGGGTGTCTCTTGGCCGAATAGGTGCTTAGGAAACTCCAAGGGTCCTCCCACATGCATTGGTTGTACATGGAACTTGGAAGGGAGCTTGAACCTAGCCGTACATGCACTTGCATTAATTACCCTCCATTCATGCACGTGTGCCATCCAAGGGAGATGCACCTTTCAATATGCATGAACCTTCCATTTACATGAATGTATGTCCTTCAAACATTGAACCGAACCATTCATGAATCTTCCCGTTCAATGAACATTCCCATTCATGCACCTTGCTTTAAATGCCATGAATGTATCTTCCAAATTCGGCTAACCTACAAAATTAAATAACAAAATTAAATAACACACAACTATTCATATAATTATAAATTAAATTAATAACTAAATAACTTAATAACACTAACTAAATTTGGACACAATAATTATAAGTCAACTTATAATAAATTCGACTAGCTCAAATAGTTAAAAACACTTAGTGAGCTAAATTGAGCTAGGGAATTCAGCATAAGTTGTAACAAACTTAGTTATAAGCTAGATTAAAACTTAATTTATTGAAATGAAAAAGGAATAAGCTGAAACGAGCTAAATTCGAGCTCAAACGAGCTCAAGTGAGCTGATGTGAGCTGAATGGCACATGGGGAGCTGGAGAGGAGCTGAAATCGGATTGCAAAATGGTGCATGGAATCTTCAAGGAGTTGTCCTTAGCTCCTCCAACGTCATGGACCTTGTTATCATCCCAAATGCGCAACACAAAGGCTGATATAGCATCTTGAATTTGCTTGGTTCGAGCTCGAGTCGTGGGGCCTTTTGGAAGCTCGATTGATTCTTGGTGTGCATTCGAGGATGCACCGGGTGTGCTCACATCATACATGAAGCTGCCCACTCACCTCCCATTCGGCCGAACATGGACAAGGATACCATTGGTCATTTTTCTAGAAAGTTTCATGTCTTAATTAGGTACATTACTTAATTGTTAAGTTCATGAATGGACTATTCGGCTAGCATAAGAAACTAGTATAAATAGTTTGTTGATTTCATTTGTAAATGACTTTTGCCAAATTTGTTAATGAACATTGTTCTTGTGAGGTTGCTTCCTCTCATATCTCGTACAAGTTTCGAACGACTTATCTGGCTTGTACTAGTGGCGTCAATCGTTCTTGTTTGAACTTATCACCAATCTTGGTGTGGTGTTCACCTATCCTTCTATCCATCTTTTCACCTTAATAATATAGGAATCGGGGTGACACTTCTTAGTGTTGAATCATTCCTGACGTTAAGATCATTTTTCCATCCCCCATCTTTCAACTTTCTTTCTTGTTAACCAAACCGAACCATTTATCCATCACCCACCTTTGTTGCATATAACCGAACCTATTACTAAATCTACCCTACTTGAAACCTTCTGCTTAACTTAATACATTATTTTACTTTTATTATTAAATTCTGAGGCACGAACTACGATCGGGCAATTACGTGAATTCGACTCGTCTACCAGGGTCGGATCATATCATTTGGTATCAGAGCTTGTAAATCGAGAGGCACCGATGCTCGTAACAAGATCGAAATAGGTTCATTGTGAAAAAATATATATATTCAAAAAAATTTTTGTATTTTCATTTTTTTTATCATTGTAAAGTGCTATACTGAAAGTTGTAAAAAAAAAGAGATACGAAATTAAAAAAAAGAGTGAAGTGAACAAGTTCTTTCTATTATTTTATTCCGATCAGCATGCGATCTTTTCAACAATTTTGTACCCCCATTTCCAAAACGCCACACTACACCAAGAAAAAAAAATTTCTTTTAGCCTACTCATAACCTATATATTTTATCCCTTGTAACCATTTTGAAGCCGACCCCAAAGTACCTAGACGAGTCAAAAGAAACAAAATATGAGGTTACGAGAGTAAGCTTGAGTGGTAAAAGGCTAGAGTGTGTGAGAACATTCGAGAGTTTGAAAAAGCCTAAAAACGAGTGCAAACACGAGTGGAGTGTTCATCAATATTTCTTTGCGAGTGAAATAGTGAGATTTGTGGTGAGGTACTTGATTTTTTTTATTTTGTGTTGTGATCTAATATTTTCTTTTCAGTAACAAAAATCATGTCACGCGAAGAGTTCACTGAATTGGAATACCAATACTTGGTACAAGAAATAAGAAAAATGATGGAGCCCAACACTAAGAACATACACGAGAGATTAAATCATTTGGAAAAACAAGATCAAAGTGATAGAGTTTCTTCGAGTTGAAAAATAGAGACAAGAACCCCACGGAGATATACCCCCGACTACTACTTGAGAAAAAGTTCCTATCGTGATTCCTTTTCGCCATCTACTTCGAGACAAAGAGATTCATACTATGACTCATATTCATCAGCGAATTTGAGAAGTGACTTCGATCGAAAGTCCTTTTCATCAAGAAATTTGAGAAGACGAGAAGCCGATTATGATTTTGATTCGTTCCAAGATGGCATTCAGAGAGAAAGACATACTCATACTAGATTGTCAACAAAATCTTACTCGGAGTATTCTTCACGAAGTCTTAATTGTGAATCATATGCAAGTAGTTCTTCATCTTTCGAACAGGATTTGTATTCTCATCATTCCTTTGTACTTTCTTGTAAAGAGAAAACAAAGAAAAGAAAAGAAAAAGCAAAGGAAGAAAAAGAAAACGAAATAAAAAGAAAAGAGAGGCAAGAGGCAAGTAAGAGAGAAAATGAGCGAATCTTGAGAGAACTTGAAAAAGCCTTTGAAAAAGCCTTTGAAACGCAAAAAGAAAATGAAAAAAATGAGATTGAAAAAGAGAATGAAAAAGAGTTTGAGAGTGAAAAAGAAGATGAAAAAGAAATTGAAACAAAAGGAACGAGTGATTCAAAAGAAAAAGAATCGAGTGAGAAAATAAGTGAGCAAGTGAGGATTATTTCTACTAACCCACCTGTTCGATCTTCTTGTGATTTAACTTTTCAGGTTCCTAGAAGTTTGTGCGACCAATTCCATCTACATTACCTTCCAAACGAGAGGTGTTTTAGGTTGTTCGAAAAAGGTAAGTTCGCGAATGACAACCACCCACTTGCGGTTGAAGGTAAGGAAGGTAAGGATTCTTTGTTTATCGAATCAAAGTCACTTGATTTGGCTAATTTTTGTTCACTTACTGTTGTTAACGATTTTGTTTTAAACGGTGCCTATACAGCTTTTCTTATGACGATTACTACATTGACAAATTTGTTGACAACATTGGATTAGTTTTCTCTAAGCGAATTTTGAATGTGTTTGATCAAAGTCTGTCACTTAAAAATTCTGATGTGTTTGACCATGCAAACTTTTTGAATTCATATGTTAAATCTTTATGTTTAAATATGCCTGCTCAATTGATTTGTGATAAATCTGCCTGTTTGAAAAGTTGCATGTTCTCTAAAAAATTTTTGTTTGGCATCCATGTTAAAAGATCTTCACATGATATGTGCAATTGTGTTCTTCATGAACAATCTTTGAGTTTTTGTGTGAAATTTCCATGTAATGATTTGCATTCCCGATTGATACTCTTGAAGCATGAACCTTTGCATATTGGTATGCTCGGTTTTGTCAATTCAACATGTGTGTTTAAACTAGTGAAATATAATTCGTGTGGTGAGTTGATTATATCTTCTTCTAATATGTTGCTTGTTGGAATTCCTAATCAAGTTCGTGTGTTCAAGCCTGGTATTTGCTACATGAATTCATTTTATGGAAACATTAAGCACTTTGCATCATTTGCATTCAAATTATGTTTGCTTGATGTTCGAACTTTTGATAAGAAGGTGAAATTTAATGATTTGGGTTTCAATTTTGATTCGTTTACTAATCACCTTGCTTGGCCACATCTGAAATTTTCGTTCCATTTTGAGAAGGTAAGACCAACCTATGTTTTTAGAATTGAATCAAATCTCCATGGTAACTTTCCTTTTCCATTTAAGTCCATAGTTTTCATTAATACTAACCATTCTCATTTTTGTGAATTCCACCCCTCGAGGAGCAAGACATGTCATGGCGCTTCACCACCTATTCAAATTTATCGGAGTAATAGGTTTGTCTTACGTTATCTATCCAAAGAGAGAAGATTCATTTTGACTGAGAAAGGTAAACCCAATCCTCAATTGTCTTCTCTTCATATTCATCAAGGTAAGTCATCTGAAAATTTTCAAACATCTTTGCTCAATTCGGTTGAAGTTGAAAATTCCATTGATTTGTTGTTTGGAAATTATTTATACTTTGATGTGATGGATTTTTCCTTTTGGCATTGTAATAATGTGATTATTATGCTGGAATTTGGAGACACCCCTCATGTTGTTCAAAAACGAAAGAAAGAATTAGCATACCTTTGGCCATGGCATACCTTGCATGAACAAGACAAGGGACCAAATGGGTTGCTATATTCGGTTAAAGAAATTAAAATGTTTTGGATGAGGAATAATGTGTTTAAGTGCCTGCCATCATTTACAACCAATTATCCCTTGATCCAACTTAGTTTTCATGTTTGCAACGATGGTCTAACGAAACTCTTTGATAAATTTACATATGCTTGCTTTGTCCAATTGAGATTTTTGACATATGTTTGATTGAATGAATTTTTTCGAACACATTTGAATTTGACTCCTTTGAGTTTCTTTTTACCGGCTGTAGTAAGAATTTTTCAGGTTTGTGTGACATCTTCCATCCCATTTGATCGAGGAAAACCATGCACGAGTCAAAGTTCTCCCATGGACAAATGGCTCGACTTGAGGACAAGTTGCTTTGAAGACGGGGGGAATGATGTGAGCACACCTGGGGCATCCTCGAATGCACACCAAGAATCCATTGAGCTGCCAAAAGGTCCCATGACCCGAGCTCGAACCAAGCAACTTCAAGAGGCTATATCGGCCTTTGTGATGCGCATTTGAGATGATAAACAGCTCCCTAACATTGGAGGAGCTAAGAACAACTCCTTGATGACTCCATGCACCATTTTACAATTCGATCTCAGCTCCTTTCCAGCTCCCCCATGCGTCATTCAACTCCCATCAGCTCAATTGAGCTTGTTTTAGCTCGTTTGAGCTAAAATTTAGCTTGTTTCAGCTCATTCCTTTTTCATTTAAATAAACTAAGTTTTAATCTAGCTTATAACTAAGTTTGCTACAGCTCATGCCGAATTCCCTAGCTCAATTTAGCTCACTAGGTGTTTTTGACTATTTGAGCTAGCCGAATTTATTATATGTTGACTTATAATTATTGTGTCCAAATTTAGTTAGTGTTATTAAGTTATTTAGTTATTATTTTAATTTATAATTATATGAATAGTTGTGTGTTATTTAATTTTGTTATTTAATTTTGTAGGTTAGCCGAATTTGGAAGATACATTCATGGCATTTAATGCAAGGTGCATGAACGGGAATGTTCACTGAACGGGAAGATTCATGAATGGTTTGGTTCAATGTTTGGAGGACATACATTCATGTACATGAAAGGTTAATGCATATTGAAAGGTGCATCTCCCTTGGACGGCACACATGCATGAATGGAGGGTAATTAATGCAAATGCATGTACGGCTAGGTTCAAGCCCCCTTCCAAGTTCCATGTACAACCGATGCATGTAGGAGGACCCTTGGAGTTTTCTAAGCACCTATTCAGCCAAGAGACACCCCTTGAGAGTTTCATGCATCCCATGGCCGAACCTAGACAATCCCATTGGCTTCCAAAGCTTGCTCATACATAAAGCTACCCACTCACCTCCCATTCGGCCGAACATGGACAAGGATACCATTGGTCATTTTTCTAGAAAGTTTCATGTCTTAATTAGGTACATTACTTAATTGTTAAGTTCATGAATGGACTATTCAGCTAGCATAAGAAACTAGTATAAATAGTTTGTTGATTTCATTTGTAAGGGACTTTTGCCAAATTTGTTAATGAACATTGTTCTTGTGAGGTTGCTTCCTCTCATATCTCGTACAAGTTTCGAACGACTTATCTGGCTTGTGCTAGTGGCATCAATCGTTCTTGTTTGAACTTATCACCAATCTTGGTGTGGTGTTCACCTATCCTTCTATCCATCTTTTCACCTTAACAATATAGGAATCGGGGTGACACTTCTTGGTGTTGAATCATTCCTGACGTTGAGATCGTTTTTCCATCCCCCATCTTTCAACTTTCTTTCTTGTTAACCAAACCGAACCATTTATCCATCACCCACCTTTGTTGCATATAACCGAACCTATTACTAAATCTACCCTACTTGAAACCTTTCGCTTAACTTAATACATTATTTTACTTTTATTATTAAAGTCCAAGGCACGAACGACTCTCTCGAACTACGATCGGGCAATTACGTGAATTTGACTCATCTACCCGGGCCGGATCACATCACATACCCGTTGTTTTGTCCGTGAAAAGGTTTGTAGCGTAGTGATTGATGGAGGAAGTTGTACAAATGTTACGAGTACCCTCCTAGTTGAAAGACTTGATCTACCGACAAGTGTTCATCCGAATCCATACAAGCTACAATGGCTTAATGATGGAGTTGAGCTAAAGGTAACCAAGTAAGTTCTTGTCCCATTTTCAATTGGAAAATATGAAGATGAAGTCCTTTGTGATGTGGTGCCCATGCATGCGGGCCATATACTGCTTGGGAGGCCCTGGCAATTCGACTGAAGAGTTAAGGATGATGGGTTCACAAATCAATATACCTTCAAGTATCAAGGCCGAAATTTTACTTTGGCACCTTTGACACCGAAACAAGTTGTAGAGGATCAACAATGGTTAAAGCAATCTTTGGATCGAATGCGAGTGGAAAAAGAAAATGAAAAAGAAAGAAAGAAAAATGAGAGAGAAAAGAAAAAGAGTTGTGATAAAAATAAGACTAAAGTGAGAGAAAAAGAAATACAAATATGAGTGAAGAAAAGAAAGGAGTTTCGATTAACCAAAATTTTCTTGTTTCTAAATCTTTTCAGGTTGACTCAAATCATAAGATGTAGTTGCGATACATTTCTAAAGAGCGAAGGTTTATAATGGTAGGAAAAGGCAAACCTAATCCTTGTTCACCTGCTCAAGGTATGGTTTTTGAAATTTCTATTACATCTTTATCCAACTTGATTGATGAAGAAAACATTAACGATGAAGATATAACTGTTTTGGTTGATGGACAAAAGACTCTTGGTATGAGTGACATTGTTAAGTTTGATGATTATTTGCGATTTTTGAGCTGTTGCATGAATTTTTGTCGAAGTCACTATGCCTTGCAAAAACAATTTGAGCTACCCGAGCAAACAATGGACATTATATTTTTAAAATCTTTGTTCGATAATTCTTTAGGCAGTAATGAGACATGTTCAGTTGATAATGAAAATGGGGTTTTGGTACTATCTTGTTGCAATTGTTTTAAGATTAAGATGACTTGTCTCTTTCATCATTTGAACAAGTTTGTGAACTATAATGATTATCAATTGGTTGCAAGTCCTGAGACGTTTTTCCAGCAAGGCATGGGATCACAACTAAACACATCCATCCAAGAACGATCAAGTAGGCATCCCTGTTTCAAAATTAACTGTCGACTCGACTTGAAGACAAGTCGCTTTGAAGACGGGGGAATGATGTGAGCACACCCGGGGCATCCTCGAATGCACACCAAGAATCCATTGAGCTGCCAAAAGGCCCCATGACTCGAGCTCGAACCAAGCAAATTCAAGATGCTATATCAACCTTTGTGTTACGTATTTGGGATGATAACAAGGTCCATGATGTTGGAGGAGCTAAGGACAACTCCTTGAAGACTCCATGCACCATTTTGCAATCCGATCTCAGCTCCTCTCTAGCTCCCCATGCGCCATTCAGCTCACTAGAGCTCGTTTTAGCTCGTTTGAGCTCGAATTTAGCTCGTTTCAGCTCATTCCTTTTTCATTTCAATAAACTAAGTTTTAACCTAGCTTATAACTAAGTTTGCTACAGCTCATGCCGAATTCCCTAGCTCAACTTAGCTCACTAAGTGTTTTTGACTATTTGAGCTAGCCGAATTTAATATGATAAGTTGACTTATAATTATTATGTCCAAATTTAGTTAGTGTCATTAAGTTATTTATTTATTATTTTAAATTATAATTATATGAATAGTTGTGTGTTATTTGATCATGTTATTTAATTTTGTAGGTTAGCCGAATTTGGAAGATACATTCATGGCATTTAATGCAAGGTGCATGCATAGGAAGGTTCAATGGACGGTAATCAAGAAGCACATGCATGTTCATGATGGACATTCATGTATTTGAAGATTCATGGATCAAATTAATGATGGAACATGCATTGGACGGTTCATGTATTGATCATGTGTTCACAATTTGTGTTCACACCATGATGACCCTTCGGTTGGACGTTCACACACAAGTGTCTACTCAAGCTCCTTGTTCACACCAAGTTTGACTCTTCATGAAGCCTCATTTAATTAAGCCACTCATGGTGAAACAACATGAATTAAAGGCTCCATTAAAGGAGTTAGCCGAATCTAGCCATACATGTTTGAAGATCATTTATCCAAGTACATCAATGCATATTCATGAAGCTATCCACTCACCTCCCATTCGGCCGAACATGGACAAGAACACCATTGGACATTTTTCTAGAAGTTTCATGTTTTAATTAGGTACATTACTTAATTGTTAAGTTCATGAATGGACTATTCGGCTAGCATAAGATACTAGTATAAATAGTTTGTTGATTTCATTGTAAAAGGACTTTTGCCAAATTTGTTAATGAACATTGTTCTTGTGAGGTTGCTTCCTCTCATATCTCGTACAAGTTTCGAACGACTTATCTGGCTTGTGCTAGTGGCGTCAATCGTTCTTGTTTGAACTTATCACCAATCTTGGTGTGGCGTTCTCCTATCCATATATCCATATTTTTCACCTTAACAATATAGGAATCGGGGTGACACTTCTTAGTGTTGAATCATTCCTCACGTTGAGTTTGTTTTCTATTTCCATGTTTTAAATCTTTTTCTTGTTAACCCAAACCGAGCCTTCTATCCTTCATCCATCTTTGCTACCCTTAACCGAACCTATACTAAACTTACCCTTCTTGAAACCTTCCACTATCCTATTCTAATTCTTTTACTACTATTACAAAAATCTGAGGCACGAACGACTCTCTCGAACTACGATCGGGCAACTACGTGAATTCGACTCATCTACCCCGACCGGATCACATCAACTGCCAAGAGTGACCATTCGGCTAACTACTTGTTTAGGCTATAAATATGTGATGTTATTCACTTTATAAAGGTGACCGAATTTTTAGACTTTGCTACTTATATGAACTTAATTGTTCTTGTGAGAATTCAATTCTCTTTATTCACTTTAGGACTGATCTGACTTATCGAGATTTCGTCTCGTGGCATCTATCTTTCCTTTGTTTTATTCCAAACTTATCACCTATAACATTGGTTCAATCTTGGCCTTAGCCGATTTTCATCCACCTATCACCAAGTTTCCTTTAACCTTGTTTGATCCCTTTGATAGCCATTTATCCATTTCTCTTTCAGCCTTCTTGAAATCAAACCATCCATTCACTTCCACATCTATTACGAAACTAACCATTCGAACCTATCTTCCTTGTTTTCATCCCAAATTTTGCAAACCTTCAAACTTACCCAATTTATCGATTGGGCAACTATTATGACTCAAATCATCCTGAGGCGAGTTCGTATCAATTAACGAAGAACCTTGACCCACTATCAAGAATGATAGGAACCTTGGTATAGTTTTGAATGCCAACCAACAAAGGTGATAAGTTTGGGATAGCAAGGAAAGATTGAAGCCACGAGACAAAATCCTGATAAGTCAGATCAGTCATAATATGAATAAAGAGAATTGAATTCTCACTAGAACAATTAAGTTCATAAAATTAACAAGGTCTGGAATTGTCTAACCTTTACAAATTAAAATTTAACACATATTTATAGTAAAAAGTCTAACCTTTACAAATTAAAATTTAACACATATTTATAGTAAAAACTAAGGGATAGCCTAAACTATAGCTAGCCGAATTGATGTAAGCATGCCCGGGAGCTTATTAAGCACGAACCAAGATTACATCGAGCTTCACAAAGCCCAATGACTCAAGCCTGAACTAAGGTATTTCAAGAAGTTGTTTCAGCAACGATCCTTCAAATTTGGGATGAAAATGAGCTTGGCAATAAGGGAGTAGTTCGGGCCAACTCTATTAAAACTCCTTGCACCTTGGTGCAAGCTGACTTCAGCTCACTTTAAGCTCACCAAGTTTAATGTAGCTCGGATCAGCTCGATTCTAGCTTAGCGAGCTCATTTCCATCTTTTTTATTTTACGCGTTTTAGTTGCTGGAATAAATTATAGTTAATTTAGTTTAAATCTTTTAATTAATTTAGTTAAGTGTTAAATGTGTCTTAAGCTATTTAATTTGTCCAAATACATTCAGCATTAATGATACGATCCGACTTCGTGATGAATCGAATTGTATGTAAAAATGCCCGATTGTCTACGAGAAGCAATGATAATTTAGTTTAGTGAAATTGGTTTGGAATGAAATTGTTTTGACAAATTAGTAGCTGGTTTAAGAATATGGTATGAAAAAGGTAAGGTGGAAAAGAAGGAATTTGTTTTGATTCGAAATAGTAAGATGTGAAAAGAAAGAATTAGTTTTGGAACCAAATGGTTAAGAAAGGAAAATGGATTGAACAAAAGTGCAAACAAGAACCAATACCGATTTGGTATCGACCCGTTGCTTATAAGACCTTTAGTTCAGTTTAAGAGTGGTTTAGGTGACCTCGACCCACTATCTAGCAAGATAGGAACCTCGGTATGTTTGAACGCCACACTACAAGTAGTGATAAGTTTGGTTTCCGACAAATAAAATGGATGACAGAACTAGGACACTAGGTAGCCAACGAATCCTTGAACGAAATAGAGAAAAGTTTGCCTCACAAATTTGGCAGCATAACATTAACAAAATGTCCAAAAGTTCTCTCTTCAATAAGCTGATTACATATATTTATAATGACAAAAAAAGGCTAGCTGAATGGTCACTTTTAATGAAGCTAATAATGAGCTCTAATAAAAAATCACAAATTTTGAAATTCTAACCCAAGTAAATCCAAACTTCAATGTGATTTACTTCTTCAATTTAAGTTTCTTTCAAAGTGTTTTGAAATTTCCATGACCAACCAAAAAGACACCAGCTTCTTTGATGGAGAATTGAATGCATGTAGTGATTACTCGTGAAGCAAACAGTTATGGAAGATGAAACAAAGTTTCTGCCCAATTTAAAGAAGAATAATGCTCTCCTTTAATTGATAAAATAACTTCTTAATGATATATAAAGGCTCTTTATAATAGCCCCCTCTTTTGTAACCGAAATCTCTTGAAAAGTCACCTTATTGAATGCATAATAGCCTTTAAATGTAATGGATGTGAGCTGAAAAGTCACCTGCAATTAACACATGTAACTGTCAGATTTATTCAATTATTAAGCTTAAAACAAATTAACAACTAACTTAAATAAATGAACTATCACTTATGCAACATTTATTCCAGTAACTAGTTTAACTAAGAGAAGCATTATTAAATGAACTTTAACTCATGCATCAATAAATTATCCTAGTAGCTAGATTATTTAAAGAAATAAATATTAAATTAAGTTAATAAAAACTCAATTAATTAAACTAAAATGAGTTGAATTAATAACCAGCAACTCATTTATTAAACTAAGATGCTTAAATGCAAGGATTAAAAATGCAACTAAATGCAAAGCTAAAAAATTAAAAAGTTCAATTTAGTTGGAACGGGTTCAAAGAGCTGGAATTGAGCTGAAATCAGTTTGCAATATGTTGCAAGGAATCTTTATTGAACTGGTCCCAACTCGTTCTATTTCTCCAACCAAAGCCTCACCCCACAATTGGTTAACTAATGCCGAAATGGCCTCTTTGAATTGCTTAGCTCGAGCTCGCGTAATTGGTCCTTGGGCAGCATCGTTGAATCCTTATTAGAACTTGGTGCACTTCGGGACGTGATCGTATATCAAAATCTGAGTCAAAAGGGGTTAAATTCGACACGTTAAAAGTCGCACAAATGTTAAATTCACTAGGAAAATCAAGTTTATAAGAGTTTTATTGATGCGCTTAAGAATTTGGAAAAGACCGTCTCCGCGAGGTAACAATTTTAATTTTTGTTGAGCCAAAAAATGCTCCTTGCGCATGTGAACCCAAATCCACTCTCCGGGTTCGAAGACTACTCGTTTTCGTCCTTTGTTAGCATTACGCACGTAAGTCTCAGTTCTTGCCTCAATGTTAGTTCGCACCTTTTGATGTTTGACAAAGTCTTTGCATCTGCATAAACCAATTGATCAGTAGGCAAAGGTAATAAATCTAAAGGTGTTAATGGATTGAAACCGTATACAACTTCAAAAGGTGAATATATGGTAGCAGAATGGATGGAGCGGTTGTAGCAAACTCGATATGTGGTAGGCAATCTTCCCAAGACTTCAAGTTTTTTTGGATGATGGCCCAAAGTAATGTGGACAATACCCTATTGACGACTTTTGTTTTGCCACGATTTGGGGGTGGCAGGTGGTCGAGAATAATAATTTGGTTCCTAATTTTCCCCACAAGGATTTCCAGAAGTGGCTCAAAAATTTTACGTCACGATCCGATACAATGGTATGAGGAATGCCATGAAGTCGAAAAATGTCTCTGAAGAAGAAATTTGTGACATGAACAGCGTCATCAGTTTTAGTGCAAGCAATAAAATGAGACATTTTCAAAAAATGATCGACAACCACAAAGATAGAATCTTTCCCCATTTTTATCGCGGCAGTCCAAGAACGAAGTCCATGGAGATATCGACCCACGAAGCTTTAGGAATAGGTAATGGCGTATATAAACTGTAATAGGCAAATTTTGGCCTGGGTCCCAAAAAAATAATAACCGAAGCCAAAGGATGCAATCGGTCGGAAACAAGTTAAAAAGGATCAAATTGAAAGACAATCATTAAATTGTAGCCAAATCAAAAAGATGGAGAAAGCTAAGGGGTTATCAAAATTTGTTGACTTGGTAAAAGGCTAAAAATAGGAAGATATGATTTTTATTTTATTTTGTTTTATTTTAATATTAAATTATTTAGGCTATTTTTAGTAAACTCCATGTATATAAATAGGGGTATTTTGTTCTTTGAAAGGGGACCAATTACTTTTGGAAGGATTTTGATCGATTACTTTGGTATTCCTACTTCAATTTGGAATTGGATTATTCTCTCTTTTCCTATTTCTATTGAAATTGAGTTATTTTCTTTTCTCTTTCAATTACGTGGAAATTTTTTCCATTTTATTTCAATTTCTTTGTTTTTTTCTAAATTCGTCCAAATACTTTTAGCCCTTCCATTTTTTTATTGTTTTGCGATTAAGTTTTTTTTTTGCCCTTAAATTTGTTTTGACTGCATTTTGGGGTCCTCCTTGGATCTGAGCGTTTTGGAGGGAGAAGATTATTTCTCTTTTGGTCCCTCCTTGTTATTCGCACGTTCAAATTAGTCCATTTCCTTTTATTTATTTTTGATTCGCCCCAAAATTTTGCTTTAAGGTTCGATTCAATCTTTTTTATTTTCACTATTTTATTATCAAATTAACTAATTTAATATATTATTGCTATTATTATGTCCCTATTTATGTTTATTTTGTTATTCTAATACTATTATTATTTATCTAATTTTTATTTATCTATTTATATTTCAACTATTATTATATTTCTATTTATATTTATATACTAATATTATTTTCATTATTATTTTTTTCTTATATATGTTTTTTACTCTTATTATTAACATCCTATTTATTTTTAGTTTTATTTTTATATTTTTTGTTATTATCTATTTTAACTTTTTATATAACGTTCATTTTAATTTTTTATACATGATTTACTTTAATATTTTCATATATTATATATTTCAAACTTTTTTTTACACATTATATATTTTGAATTGTTTATATATTATTTTTAAAGAGTTTTATATATTATTCTATCTTGAATGGATACTATTTTTAGAATGGATACTATTTTTAAAAAAAATATTTTGTATACTTTAGATCGCTTTTATAATCATCTTCATTTTAAAAAGCCTCTCAAAATAAGGAAATATTTCGTATTTGGAAATTCAAGAAATCGTGCCCTACCGTGCTGAGTTTCAATTTTTTCGTTCAACCGAATAACTGAATATCCATTTGAAATTTCATCCATGTTTTCTTAAATTAAAATGAGGCAATATTTTGTGTTTAGAAATTTGAGAAATCGTGCCCAATCGTGCTGGGTTTCGACTTACCGTTTGACCAGATAGCCAAATATCCTTTTGAAATTTCAAATGCATGAGTTTTGGAAATTATAAGATGATCTTGTATCGAGGGTTTGAAATGTTGTGTCCTATCGTGCTGGATATGATATTTTATTCCTTCTAAGTGAGAGAATCTCAATATCCAATTCAAGTAATCTAAACATTTTAAATGAATTGTATTCTAAAATCTTTTTCAAATTTTCAACATTAGGACGTTAATTGATCAATGCGGTACCAATTTTGGGTATTGCGAGGGTGTTAATTCTTCATCGTGCATAACTGACTCCCGAATCCATTTTCTAGTTTTTCGTAGACCAAAAACATTGTTTTAATAAACCGAAATGCTTTATTAAAATGATCGGTCACAAGGTGACTCGATCACACCAAAACAAAAAGGATTGGTGGCGACTCCATTTTCGTTTTAAAGTCAACCTCCGTTTTTCAAAATAAAAATGGTTTTGACAGCTTGGCGACTCCACTGGGAACTAATAAGAGAGTCAAGCCATAAAATTGATTGTTTTCTATCCTTTTGTTGAAAATTTAAAATTTGGTTTTTAACATATGATTCTTCTATTGCATTTATGGGTTTTATGGTTTTGGTCATTTTATTCGTGTTTTGCATTTTGAGTTTTTTATGTCTCCTCGCATCATCTTGCATGACCATTGTGGTCGCACCTTTTTAAGTGGGAGTGAGAAACTATGCCTTCGTGAGGTTTTCACCTCCGCATGGGCTAGTGGATTGCTTCCAGGATACATTCGTACCTATGTATTCGTGAGGTTTTCACCTCCGTATGGCCATAGGGAAATGTATTCCCCTGAATGAACTCGATCCACATGAGCCTATAATGGGTGAGGATCGAGAAATCTACTGGTTCGGGTACCTTTACTTTAGAACCAAATTGCATATAGCAAGCCTTAAGAGCCCAACCCTAGGTAGAGCCACTCCAAACCCTAGCGGTTACCCAAGTAGGTGTCCTATATTATTTTTTCCTCCTGTGCTAATATGTTTTGATTTGTTTATGACTCATTGCATTATTTCATCATAGAAAGGAGGTGTTGATTCATATTTCATTGCTAAATAGAATAATTTGTCATAAGAAAATGAATTTCTTGATAAAGTGGATTAAAATACGGTTGTCTAAAGATGGTCTAAGTAAACACAATGGAAGAAGGCTGTCAGTTTGTGGAGGAAAACAATATTTTACCTGAGGATTCAAGTTGATAAAGATTATTCGTGAGCCGTCAACATCTCGACTTACTTAAAGAAGCTAACGAGCATCAAGAGGATGAGTGAGAAAGGATCCATAGTCCAGATCAAGCAAAAAGAAGATAATTCAGAAGATTTGATTTTAGCGTCTAAATATGAAGAAAAAGAACAGTGTTTTTGCTTGGAACATAAGGGCAGGGCCGCATATGTAATTCATTTTATGTAAAGGAATTTGTTTTCTAGAAAAGTTATTCTAATGGAATTGAATTCAGAATCAACACATTTCTTTCTTTTGCATTCATTTCATACATTTGCATTACATCGCATCATGTGCATTAAATTTCACAAAAGAACCCTAATTAATGAGAAATCGTGTTTTAGTTACCCTAGAACATCAATACTACACACGGAAAAAACCAAAGCTATGGATCAAAAGTTAGAAAAACTGGAACAGATGCAGAAGGAAATGCAGGATCAACTGCAATTACAGATGCAAGAACAATTGGCCCAGATTCAGCAGGATATGAAGGATCATATGCTGGAATCTCAAAAGAATATGATGAACCAATTGTCTCAGCTACTAATGGAAGGCCAGAAAAAGGGAAGAGTCTCATGGTCAATACTGAGGATGACAATGAAATCTTTACTTACCCTCCAGGTTTCACTCCAACAAATACCCCAGTACCACCACAAGGGGTGTCTGTCAATATTAAACCCCAATATCAGACTGGTACTTCAACACCGATAAATGTTCCAATGGGCTTGTGTTCTAACCCTGAAGACAATCGGGCAAATCCTATAGGCCCTGACTTCGATGATGCAGCGAAAGTAGGAAAGGCAAGAGTGAAATTCCCAAAGCAACTAGAAGACTGATACAGATGGTTGGAGGAGAAATTCAAGGTGTTAGAAAGCGCTGATTATCATTGTGGAATAGATGCTAAGGAGTTAAGTTTGGTTCTGGACCTAGTACTCTCTCTAAAGTTCAAAATGCCAAAATTTGAAAAATACAATAGAACTAGCTGCCTTGAGGCTCATATTACGATGTTTTTCGAAGGATGACTGGTCATGTCAATAATGATCAGTTATTGATTCACTATTTTTAGGACAGTTTGACTGGGGCTGCAGCCAAATGGTACAATCAGCTGAATCACACCCAAATCAGATCATGGAGGGACTTAGCATTGGCTTTCATGAAGCAGTACGGTCATGTAACAGATATAGCGCCTGACAGGATCACGTTACAGAATATGGAGAAAAAATCGAGGGAAAGTTTCAGGTAATATGCCCAAAGATGGAGGGAAGTTGCTACATAAGTCCAACCACCACTGCTAGAAATAGAAATGACCATGCTCTTCATTAATACTTTGAAAGCTCCCTTCATTAATCACATGCTGGGCAGTGCAACTAAGAGTTTCGCGGATATAGTAATGTCCGGTGAAATGATAGAGAATGTGATAAGGTGTGGAAAGATAGAGGCTGGGGAAAACACCAAGAGGTCAGCCCCGAAAAAGAGAGAAAATAAGGTTAGCAATGTGGCGTGGGTTATGCGAAACCAATCACTATAAATCAAACAAGAGCCCAATACAAGGAAAAACACGGAGAAGCTCCAGTTTACTCTCATTCCAATAACGTATCGGGAGCTATACAAAAGTCTATTCGATGCACATGTTGTATCCTCGTTCTACTTAAAATCATTGCAACCCTCATACCCCAAGTGGTATGATGCAAGTGCCCAAGGTGAATATCATGTGGGAGTCACGGGACACTCGATAGAGAACTGCACCTCTTTCAAAAGGGTAGTCGAAAGGCTCATCAAAATAGGTGTTGTGAAATTTAATGATGCACCTGGCGTAGGGAATCCGTTACCCAATCATACTAATAATGGGGTAAACACGATAGTCAAGAATATGAGGAAAGAATATCAGGGAATCTGAATAACATATCTGAAGAGAGAATCGGGGAATAAAAGTTTCCAAATCCTTGCATACTTAGGAGTGTTTTGAACAATGGGACTGTGGAAGAGATCTTTATATTTTTAGAGCTAATCTAGACTAATATTTAAAACATGCCTATTACTTTAAGCCTAGAGGCAATAAGAATCCTTTTGTAACATAGGCTTGTGTCCAGAATTTTTATTTCAATAAAATACATCTTGTTGAGCAAATATTCTTTCATTTTGTCCATTTCATAGTATACATTCTTTTTTTTTTGGACTGTCTTTTAAATATTCTTTTATTCTTCATTCATGATCATATCATACAAATAATCATCCTTAAAATCATTTATTCTTTGGAAATATGTCTTTGTACCTACAATAGGTCCCCAGATATCAACGACATGAGCAACACTGTAACTGACTCCCTTTTGGGATGAGATATGTGTTTAAGCGGATCTCAAGACTTTGAAGATGATAGAGATTGTAGCCTATATACTAATTTGTTATGAATGGTAGAACAGGATCTTACACTACAAAGGGTCAGTGGGTATTGCGAGCTTAAGAAAGAGGTGAAGGTCAAAGCCTAGCTCAGCACAAAGACAAAGCGAGACATCATTGGGTTATTCCCAATTCAAAGATGTTTTCACATGATCACATCAACATATGCCTAGGCTACTAAAATGTAAGGATGCTACAGGGTCCTCGAAAGACACGTGCTAATGGTCTTATGATTGCCAGGTTAATCATGAGGTCCGAGTACTACTGATCCACCATAGAAGGGGATTGTATCAGTTATGCAATAAATGCCAAATGAAGAAAGACAAGACTTATGTGCCATCTCCATTTCTTCACAAATTTTTTATATGTGGGGCATGGATGTTATCAGGACATTCTCATCTAATATACATTGATTCATCTTTGTGATCGTCGATTACTTCACAAAGTGGGTGAAGGTCACTTCATATGCCAATATTACAAGGTCAATAGTCATAAAAAATGAGAAAATGTCGACCAAAAAATGCCATAAAGGATTATGCACATCTGCACAATATCAAAAGATTGCAACATGTTCAAGACCAGACACCCTATCACCCCAAAATGAATGGCGCAGTAGAGGTGACAAAAAAAAGAAAAAAAAAGAAAAAGATCGTGGGAAAATGACCGAGACTTGTAAATATTGACATAAAGAAGTTACCATTTACCCTCTATACTTATTGAACGTTGGCTAGGACCTTCGCCGGGGCAACACATTGATCTATGGGATAAAAATGAGATTCTTTTTCTCCGAGTCTTGTCAGAGCTGAAGTTGGATGAGACAGAATGAATCCAATCTCGATATGATTAGTCAAATTTAAAGGATGTCCATCACAGTCAGATGATGCGGGCTTATGACAAAGAGGTTCATCCTAGAGAATTGGGGACTTGACATTGAAGAAGATCCTTTCTATACAAAAGGACTTTAGAGGAAAGTGGATGCCAAACTAGGAAGGACCTTATGTAGTACAGAAGGCCTATTCTAGAGGAGCATTGATATTGTCTGAGATGGATGGCAAGGACCTGCCCAATTTGGAGAACTCAGATTCAGTAACAGTTAATAGTTTAAAAAAAACACAAAAAAAAGGAAAAGAAAAAAAATAGGAGAGGCTAAGGCGAAAACCCACAAAGGGCGCCTTGAGACCAAAGGGGATTTGAGTTGAAAACCCAAAAAGGGCAACTCAAATTTGGGTCAAAGTGGGGCATACAGTAGTCTTGCTATGCATGAATTAACGATGAAGAAGTATGTTACGTCTTGGGGCATCGACAAAGTACTCTGGATTCCCTAAATATAGATTGAGCTCAAAATGGTCCTCAAGAGGTTGGTACAGAGAAGCTCAAGCTGCGATATCTGGGGCACCTAGTTTTCCATTTTTTTTCTAATTTTATTTTGCTATCTTTGATTATCTTATTCTTTTTCAAGATGCGTCCCAATAAATTTCCTTCTTAGTTGCATTTGCTTACTTGCTTCGAGCTATACTCCTAATTGCCTTCTGGTCCATTGTTATAATCTTTTCCAAGCATTTTTGAAATAACGATTAATGGACTAATAATACTTTCATAAAAGGAGTTTCGCATATTACTTTGGAAGCTTCTAAATAATACAAGAACTTGAAATGGGACTATTGTTTAGAACACACCAAACACAAGGGTTGGAAATATTTAAGCCCAAATTGAGATTATCTCCTTGGATTTTCTGGCAAAGATATTGGTTGAACCAAAAAGAAATTACATCAGTGTTATAATCCCGATGAAGAACGAACAATGGGATTATTCTCGAGAAAAGGAAAATGGTATTCTGTATTCATGCAGATATTAGGCATATACATCTGTTCATTACACCCAGGGAATGGTGTAATAGATCAAATTGATTGAAGATGATGCAAATCTTATACCTCTGAGTAATAGTAGGATGGATAGAAGAAATCAAATGGCTATTCCCCTGAAGTTGCAGTGGGAAGTATAAACTTTATGTCTCAGAAGGTACAGTGGAAGAGACTTTGAAACTATAGTGGGGCAAGCCAGTTGGGCAAAATGAATTGTTTCTGTGGGTTTTCGTTGGAAATGCTAGTAGAGCAAGAAGGCAGCGTAATACGACAGTGATAAAACTCTAATGGATAACGAGTGATGACACTTTAAGATTTTAAAAATCATTCTCATGACATTTTTGCACTCATATAATAACACATATAGTTAGGAGCATTTGATTCACTTCGATCATAGCATCCTAATTATTTAACATAAGCATCACATCTAGTTAGGAGCATTTGATTCATCTCGATCATAACATCCTAATTATTTAGGCATAAGCATAAATACATGAAACCAATTTTACAGATCATGTTCCTCAGAGGACAATGCAGTGGCATCTATGAATTCACAAGCCTTAACCCCCTAAGCAGTAGGATAACAGGCAGAAAATTACAGATCTTATCTCCATGTATCAGTTATGGAGTAGATCAAAAATGGCGAGTCTTATCTCCATGTATCGGCTATGGAGTAGATTCTGGCTATCGGCCTTATCTCTCTGAGGTAGCAAGAGAGCAGGCTGAATTTACAAGCCTTAACCCCCTAAGCAGTAGGGTAACAGGCTAAAAATTACAGATCTTATCTCCATGTATCGGCTATGGAGTAGATTTTAGCCACGAGTCTTATCTTCTTGAGGTAGCAAGGAAGCAAAATTTAAAATTACAGATCTTATCCACATGTATCGGCTATGAAGTAGATCAGAAATGGCGGGTCTTATCTCCATGTATTGGTTATGGAGCAAATTTTAGCCATCAGCCTTCTCTCTGAGGTAGCAAGAGTGCAAGTTGAAGATACGAGTCTTATCTTCCTAAGGTAGTAAGGAAGCAGACTAAAAATTATAGATCTTATCTCCATGTATCAGCTATAGAGCAGATTTTAGCCACCAGCCTTATCTATCTGAGGTAGCAAGAGAGCAGGTTGAAGATACAAGTCTTATCTTCCTGAAGTAGCAAGGAAGCGGACTGGAAATTATAGATCTTATCTCCATGTATCGGCTATGGAGCAGATCAGAAATAATGAGTCCTATCTCCATGTATCGTCTATGGAGCAAATTTTAGCCACCGACCTTATCTCTCTAAGGTAGCAAGAGAGCAAGCTGAATTCACAAGCCTTAACCCCCTAAGCAGTAGGGTAATAGGCTGGAAAATTACAGATCTTATCTCCATGTATCGGATATGGAGCAGATCAAAAATGGTGAGTCTTATCTCCATGTATCGGCTATGGAGTAGATTCTGGCTATCGGCCTTATCTCTCTGAGGTAGCAAGAGAGCAGGCTGAATTTACAAGCCTTAACCCCCTAAGCAGTAGGGTAACAGGCTAAAAATTACAGATCTTATCTCCATGTATCGGCTATGGAGCAGATTTTAGCCACGAGTCTTATCTTCTTGAGGTAGCAAGGAAGCAAAATTTAAAATTATAGATCTTATCCACATGTATCGGCTATGGAGTAGATCAGAAATGGCGGGTCTTATCTCCATGTATTGGTTATGGAGCAAATTTTAGCCACCAGCCTTCTCTCTGGGGTAGCAAGAGTGCAAGTTGAAGATACGAGTCTTATCTTCCTAAGGTAGTAAGGAAGCAGACTAAAAATTATAGATCTTATCTCCATGTATCAGCTATAGAGCAGATTTTAGCCACCAGCCTTATCTATCTGAGGTAGCAAGAGAGCAGGTTGAAGATACAAGTCTTATCTTCCTGAAGTAGCAAGGAAGCAGACTGGAAATTATAGATCTTATCTCCATGTATCAGCTATGGAGCAGATCAGAAATGGCGAGTCTTATCTCTGTGTATCAGCTATGGAGCAGATTTTAGCCACCAGCCTTATCTCTTTGAGGTAGCTAGAGAGCAGGTTAAAGATACAAGTCTTATCTTCCTGAGGTAGCAAGGAAGCAGAATGAAAATTATAGATCTTATCTCCATGTATCAGCAATGGAGCAGATCAGAAATAATGAGTCCTATCTCCATGTATCGTCTATGGAGCAAATTTTAGCCACCGACCTTATCTCTCTAAGGTAGCAAGAGAGCAAGCTGAATTCACAAGCCTTAACCCCCTAAGCAGTAGGGTAATAGGCTGGAAAATTACAGATCTTATCTCCATGTATCGGATATGGAGCAGATCAAAAATGGTGAGTCTTATCTCCATGTATCGGCTATGGAGCAGATTTTAGCACCGGCCTTATCTCTCTGAGGTAGCAAGAGAGCATGCTGAAGACAGCAAGCCTTAACCCCCTAAGCAGCAGGGTAATAGGCTGGAAAATGCAGATCTCCCCTAAACAGTAGTGGAGTAGATCGAAGACAGCAAGCCTTAACCCCCTAAGCAATAGGGTAACAGGCTGGAAAATACAGATCTCCCCTAAACAGTAGTGGAGCAGATCAAAGACAGCAAGCTTTAACCCCCTAAGCAGTAGGGTAACAGGCTAGAAAATACAGATCTCCCCTAAACAGTAGTGGAGCAGATCGAAGAAAGCAAGCCTTAACCCCCTAAGCAGTAGGGTAACAGGCTAAAAATACAGATCTTATCCCTAAGTAGTAGTGGAGTAGATCAAATACAGTGAGCCTTAACCCCCTAAGCAGTAGGGTAACAGGCAAAAAATTACAGGTCTTATCTCCTTAAGCAATAGTGGAGCAGATCGAAGACAGTGAGCCTTAACCCCCTAAGCAGTAGGGTAATAGGCAAAAAATTACAAATCTTATCTCCCTAAGCAGTAGGGGAGCAAATCAAAGACAGTGAGCCTTAACCCCCTAAGTAGTAAGGTAACAGGCTGAAAATTACAGATCTTATCTCCCTAAGTAATAGTGGAGCAGATTGAAGACGGTGAGCCTTATCCCCCTAAGCAGTAGGGAAACAGGCTGAAGATTACATATCATATCTCCCTAAGCAGTAGTGGTGTAGATTGAAATGAAAATTCCTATACCCCTGAAAATGCAGTGGGTTAAAGCGAGGTTACTTGAAGAGGAAGAAAGGAAGCACCGAGACTCAGCAGCCCAGGCAAAATTAGCCATTTTATAGTCTTTGCTTCATTCTCGTTACACGACAATGAGCAAAGAGGGGCAGCTGTAATAGGCAAATTGATGTATGCACTCTTGGGGCTCCCATAAGTGCGAACCAAGATTCAATCGAGCTGCCTAAAGGACCCATAACTTGAGCTCTTGCTAAACATTTCCTAGAAGTTGTTCTAGCTTCTAATGCAAGACCTTGGTTTGAAACAAGGGCCAATACTCTCAAAATCAGCTCGAAGCAACTATCCAAAGAACCCGTGCATTGTTGGCAAGCTAATCCTAGCTCATTTCTAGCTCCTCGAGCTCCATCTAGCTCAACTCAGCTCATTTGAGCTCGTTTTAGCTCATTTGAGCTCAACCGAGCTTACTTTTAGCTCGTTCTTTATTTCAATAAATTAAACTAAGTTTTATTTTTATACTAATTAGCTTGCTATAGCTCAATAACAAAAATCCTAGCTCAAATAAGTTCATTAAATGTTTTCACTTAGTTTGAGCTAGCCGAACTTAATGCTACTAGCTAGTCTTTAATTAATGTGTTTAGTTTAGTTTAACATGATATTTATGATGTCTAGTTCATGCTCTTAACATGTTCAGCCGAATATACATTTTGGATTTAATGAGTTCATGTTTCTTGTAGGTTCAGCCGAATGTATTGAGTACATTAAATGAGATTCATGCACGGCCAGGTACATGGATTATGAGAGTTCATGCATGAACGATTTTATGCATGGTGGGCTGGCTATTGGTGATCCCTAAGCAACCTTTTAGCCAAGATTTAAGTTCCACAAAGTGACTGAATACATGAAGGAGCCATTAATGCAAGTACATGCATGGCTTAATACATCGTATGGAAGGATGCATGCACAACTAGTGTTCAATGGATGGCATTTGAAGGAATTCATATATTAGGGACGTTCATGCAAGTGGGGGCTATTTTATGTACATGTATTTGAGGATTCATGGACCGTAATTAAGGAAGAACATGCATTGGGATGTTTCATGCATGTATCATGCATATCCAAGATGTCCATTCAAGTATTCAAGGTACATTCAAGCCTCATTCAGCCAAGGGAGATGTAGGAGTATTAAAGGGCTGCACATTCATGAACTATGGCTTTTCTTCAAGGCTAAGTATGCATGAATGCATCAGGTGAAGCAACATGATGGTTCGGCCAATTTATGCACCATCTCCAAGCATGAACCGAATTTTAATGCTTTTGTGTGAACATGTTAAATACAAATGTGAACATAAATTAAGTTAGTGTGAACATCATAGATGCCGAATATCAATAGGGATCTTAGGCTTATAAATAGTATGTTTATTTCTTTGTAAAAGGACTTTTTTTTCCAATTTGTTAATGAACATTGTTCTTGTGAGGTTGCTTCCTCTCATATCTCGTACAAGTTTCGAAAGACTTATCTAGTTTGTGCTAGTGGTGTCAATCGACCTTGTTTGAACTTATCACCATTCTTGGTGTGGCGTTCACCTATCTTCTATTCCATCCTTTCACCTTAACAATATAGGAACCGGGGTGACACTTTTTAGTGTTGAATCATTCTTAACGTTAAGTTCACTATTCTGATGTGAGCACACCCGGGGCATCCTCGACTGCACACCAAGTATCCATTGAGCTGCCAAAAGGTCCCATGACCCGAGCTCGAACTAAGCAACTTCAAGATGCTATATCGGCCCTTGTGACGTACATTTGGGATGATAACCAGCTCCCTAACGTTGAAGGAGCTAAGAACAACTCCTTGATGACTCCCTGCACCATATTGCAAATCGATCTCAGCTCCTCTCCAGCTCCCCCATGCGCCATTCAGCTCACATCAGCTCACTTGAGCTCGTTTTAGCTCGTTTGAGCTCGAATTTAGCTCGTTTCAGCTCATTCCTTTTTCATTTCAATAAATTAAGTTTTAATCTAGCTTATAACTAAGTTTGTTACAGCTCATGCCGAATTCCCTAGCTCAATTTAGCTCACTAAGTGTTTTTGACTATTTGAGCTAGCCGAATTTATTATAAGTTGACTTATAATTATTGTGTCCAAATTTAGTTAGCGTTATTAAGTTATTTAGTTATTAATTTAATTTATAATTATATGAATAGTTGTGTGTTATTTAATTTTGTTATTTAATTTTGTAGGTTAGCCGAATTTGGAAGATACATTCATGGCATTTAAAGCAAGGTGCATGAACGGGAATGTTCATTGAACGGGAAGATTCATGAATGGTTCGGTTCAATGTTTGGAGGACATACATTCATGTACATGGAAGGTTAATGCATATTGAAAGGTGCATCTCCCTTGGATGGCACACATGCATGAATGGAGGGTAATTAATGCAAGTGCATGTACGGCTAGGTTCAAGCCCCCTTCCAAGTTCCATGTACAACCAATGCATGTGGGAGGACCCTTGGAGTTTCCTAAGCACCTATTCGGCCAAGAGACACCCTTTGGGAGTTTCATGCATCCCATGGCCGAACCTAGACCATCCCCTTGGCTTCCAAAGCTTGCTCATTCATAAAGCTGCCCACTTACCTCCCCATTCGGCCGAACATGGACAAAGGACATCAATGGTCATTTTTCTAGAATATTCATGTCTTAAATTAGGTATATTGCTTAATAGTTAAGTTCATGCATTGTCTATTCGGTTAGCCTAAGAAACTAGTATAAATAGTTTGTTGATTTCATTTGTAAAGGACTTTTGCCAAATTTGTTAATGAACTTTGTTCTTGTGAGGTTGCTTCCTCTCATATCTTGTACAAATTTTGAAGACTTATCTAGCTTGTGCTAGTGGCGTCAACCGAATTATTTTGAACTTATCACCAATCTTGGTGTGGTGTTCACCTATCCTTCTATCCATCTTTTCACCTTAACAATATAGGAATCGGGGTGACACTTTTTAGTGTTGAATCATTCCTGACGTTGAGTTCATTTTTCCATTCCCCATCTTTTAACTTTTCTTCTTGTTAACCAAACCGAGCCATCTATCCAACAACCTTTCTTGTTTCCTTAGCCAAACCTATCACTACCCTTTTGCATAACTTTTGAAAACCTTCTGCTATCCAAACCTATCCATTTCACTTCTATTTCTAAAATTCGAGGTACGAACGACTCTTTCGAACTATGATCGGGCAACTACGTGAATTCGACTCGTCTACCCGGGCCGGATCACATCATTTGGTATCAGAGCTTGTAAATCAAGAGGCGCTGACGTCCGTATCAAGATCAAAATAGGTTCGTGGTGAAAAAAACATTCAAAAAAAAATTTGTATTTTCATTTTTATCATTGTAAAGTGATATATTGAAAGTTGTAAAAAAAAGAAAAAAAGAGAGTTACGAAAATTATCAAAAAAAAGAAAAAAGAAAAAAAAAGTGAAGTGAACAAGTTCTTTCTATTTCTTTTATACCGATCAGCAAGTGATCTTTTCAACAATTTTGTACCCCCCATTTCCAAAACGCCACACTATTTTAAGAAAATTATTTTTTTTCTTTTAGCCTACCCGTACACCATACATTTTAACCCTTGTAACCATTTGAAGCCGACCCCAAAGCACCTAGTCAAGTCAAAAAGAAACAAAATACGGGGTTACGAGAGTAAGCTTGAGTGGTAAAAGGCTAGAGTGTGTGAGATCATTCGAGAGTTTGAAAAAAAAGCCTAAAAACAAGTGTAAACACGAGTGGAGTGTTCATCAATTTTTTTCTTTGCGAGTGAAATAGTGAGATTTGTGGTGAGGATTCTAATTATCCTTATTGTTCAACATGGCGCAAGCCAAAAAGCTTTTCGTTGTTAAAAGAAGCCTCGTGATTCGTGAGTCCCGAAAATGAGCAACAACGGAAAAATATCTTCCATTCTCGATGCCAAGTTCAAGGGAAAGTCCGTAGTTTGATCATCGATGGTGGAAGTCTGTACCAACGTGGCAAGCACTTTAATGGTGGAGAAATTAGAAGCGACCACCACCAAACATCCGAGCCCTTACAAACTCCAATGGCTCAATGATGGTGGCGAAATCAAGGTAACCAAACAAGTACTTGTTTCTTTTCCAATTGGTAAGTACGAGGACGAGGTACTTTGTGATGTTGTTCCCATGCACGCGGGACATCTGCTGCTTGGGAGGCCGTGGCAATACAACCGAAGAGTCACCCATGACAGGTATACCAATCGGTATACATTCAAATATCAAGGAAGGAGTATTACTTTGGTACCATTGACGCCAAAGCAAGTTTTCGAGGATCAAACGAGAATGAAGTCTGTTGTAAATCAGTTGAGAGAAGAAGAAAAGAATGAATGTGAAAAAAGAAAAGAAAAGGAAAAAGAAAAGAAAATCGAGAAAAAAATGCAAAAATAGTAAAAAAAAAGAACAAGTGAGAAAAGAAAAAGAGAATAGAAAAAAAATTTTGTTTACAAAAAAAAAGAGAAGTTAGGAGGGCGTTACTATCAAAACAAACCGTTCTTGTACTCTTGTACAAGGAAAATCTTTTTAGCACTAACGAACTGCCCGAGGACTTGCCGTCTTCTATTTTGAGTCTTTTGCAGGATTTCCAAGACGTTTTCCCGGAAGAGACTCCTAATGGATTACCACCTTTTCGAGGAATCGAGCACCAAATCGATTTTGTACCGGGAGCCGTAATTCCAAATCGACCTGCCTATAGAACGAATCCCGAAGAAACTAAAGAGCTACAACGGCAAGTTAATGATTTGATGGAAAAAGGCTATATTAGAGAAAGTCTTAGCCCCTGCGCCGTGCCAGTCCTCCTGGTGCCGAAAAAAGGATGGTACTTGGCGAATGTGTGTCGATTGTCGTGCTGTGAATAAAATCACTATCAAATATCGACATCCGATTCCGCGACTAGATGACATGCTAGATGAACTAAGTGGAGCCAAACTATTCTCTAAGATCGATCTAAAAAGCGGATATCACCAGATTCGAATGCGAGAAGGCGACGAGTGGAAAACTGCCTTCAAAACGAAACATGGTTTGTATGAATGGTTGGTCATGCCATTTGGCTTAACCAACGCTCCTAGTACTTTTATGAGACTCATGAACCATGTGTTGAGATCCTTCATTGGTAAGTTTTGTGTTGTTTACTTCGATGATATCCTCATATATAGCAAGACTTTGGAAGATCACGTAATACACCTCAAATCTGTTCCTGAAACATTGCGTAAGGAAACTCTTTTTGCTAATCTTAAGAAATGTACTTTTTGTTCTGACAAAGTTATCTTTCTTGGTTTTGTAGTTAGTGCACAAGGTTTGGAAGTCGACCAAGAGAAAATAAAGGCGATTCAAGAGTGACCGAGGCCTACAACTATTAGCCAAGTTCGAAGCTTCCATGGATTGGCAAGCTTCTATCGGCGGTTTGTGCCCAATTTCAGCACATTGGCTGCACCCTTAACGAGCGTGATAAAAAAAGACTCCACGTTTACTTGCTAATGCACCTTTACTTGCTTTGTCAGATTTTTTGAAAACCTTTGAACTTGAGTGTGATGCATCCGGTGTGGGTATTGGAGCTGTATTAACCCAAGAAGGAAGACCCATTGCTTATTTTAGTGAGAAGCTTAGTGGAGCCCCACTCAATTATCCGGTCTACGACAAAGAAAAGTACGTGTTGATATGGGCTCTTGAAACTTGGCAACATTATTTGTGGCCAAAAGAGTTTGTAATCCATTCCGACCACGAATCCTTGAAACATATAAAGGGTCAAAACAAGTTGAACAAGAGGCATGCTAAGTGGGTCGAGTACCTTGAGTCATTTCCTTACGTAATTAAGTAAAAGAAAGGTAAAGACAACATGGTAGCTGATGCCCTATCCCGGAGGTATACCTTACTTTCTACTCTTGAATCAAAATTGCTTGGGTTTTCTTTCTTGAAAGAATTGTATGCTAACGATGTTGATTTTGGAGAAATCTATTCTGCTTGTGAGCATGTTGCATTTGAGAAATTTTATAGGTTTGACAGATTTCTATTCAAGGAAGGTAAGCTTTGTGTTCCACAAAGCTCTGTTCGGGATTTGCTTGTGCAAGAAGCACATAGTGGAGGACTCATGGGTCATTTTAGAGTTAGCAAGACGTTAGCTACCCTTAACGAACATTTTTATTGGCCTAGGATGAGGCGAGACATGGAGCGGGTTTGCGAGCGATGTTTGGCGTGCAAACGAGCAAAATCCAAGATTCAACCCCATGGACTTTACTCGCCATTACCAATACCTGAAACTCCTTGGACAGATATATCCATGGATTTCATTCTGGGTTTGCCCCGAACCAAAACGGGAAAGGATTCTATATTTGTAGTTATAGATCGATTTTCTAAAATGTCACATTTTATTGCCTGTGCGAAAATTGATGATGCCGTACATATTTCTAACCTTTTCTTTAGGGACATTGTTCGTTTACATGGAGTGCCGCGAACTATTGTGTCAGATCGAGACGCGAAATTCCTTAGCCATTTTTGGAGGTCTCTTTGGGGTAAACTCGGAACCAAATTATTGTTCTCAACTACTTGTCATCCTTAAACGGATGGACAAACTGAAGTGGTCAATCGAGTTCTTTCTACTCTCTACGGGCTATCATTCGTAAGAATTTGAAATCATGGGAAGATTGTTTGCCCCATATTGAGTTTGCCTATAATAGAACGGTCCATTCCGCAACCAAACATACACCTTTTGAAGTGGTCTATGGATTTAATCCAATAACTCCTTTAGACTTAGTCTCTTTACCTAATAACCAATTGATTCATTCTGACGCTAGGAAAAAGGCCGATTTCATGAAGAGGCTACATTAACAAGTGCGAGCTAATATAGAGGCAAGAACTAAGTCTTACGTGCAGCAAGCAAACAAGGGGCGAAAGAGAGTCATATTTGAACCCGGTGATTGGGTGTGGGTCCATATGCGCAAGGAACGATTTCCAGCCCAGCGACGTTCCAAGTTACTTCCCCGAGGAGATGGACCCTTCCAAGTGCTTGAACTCATTAATGAGAATTCATATAAACTTGACTTACCGGGTGGATACAACATAAGTGCTAGTTTTAACGTATCCAATTTATCCCCTTTTGATGCAGAATCTGACTTGAGGACAAGTCGCTTTGAAGATGGGGGGAATGATGTGAGCACACCCGGGGCATCCTCGACTGCACACTAAGTATCCATTGAGCTGCCAAAAGGTCCCATGATCCGAGCTTGAACTAAGCAACTTCAAGATGCTATATCGGCCCTTGTGACGCACATTTGGGATGATAACCAGCTCCCTAACATTGAAGGAGCTAAGAAAAACTCCTTGATGACTCCGTGCACCATATTGCAAACCGATCTCAGCTCCTCTCCAGCTCCCCCATGCGCCATTCAGCTCACATCAGCTCACTTGAGCTCGTTTTAGCTCGTTTGAGCTCGAATTTAGCTCGTTTCAGCTCATTCCTTTTTCATTTCAATAAATTAAGTTTTAATCTAGCTTATAACTAAGTTTGTTACAGCTCATGCCGAATTCCCTAGCTCAATTTAGCTCACTAAGTGTTTTTGACTATTTGAGCTAGCCGAATTTATTATAAGTTGACTTATAATTATTGTGTCCAAATTTAATTTATAATTATATGAATAGTTGTGTGTTATTTAATTTTGTTATTTAATTTTGTAGGTTAGCCGAATTTGGAAGATACATTCATGGAATTTAAAGCAAGGTGCATGAACGGGAATGTTCATTGAACGGGAAGATTCATGAATGGTTCGGTTCAATGTTTGGAGGACATACATTCATGTACATGGAAGGTTAATGCATATTGAAAGGTGCATCTCCCTTGGACGGCACACATGCATGAATGGAGGGTAATTAATGCAAGTGCATGTACGGCTAGGTTCAAGCCCCCTTCCAAGTTCCATGTACAACCAATGCATGTGGGAGGACCCTTGGAGTTTCCTAAGCACCTATTCGGCCAAGAGACACCCTTTGGGAGTTTCATGCATCCCATGGCCGAACCTAGACCATCCCCTTGGCTTCCAAAGCTTGCTCATTCATGAAGCTGCCCACTCACCGCCCCATTCGGCCGAACATGGACAAAGGACATCAATGGTCATTTTTCTAGAATATTCATGTCTTAAATTAGGTTCATTGCTTAATAGTTAAGTTCATGAATTTTCTATTCAGTTAGCCTAAGAAACTAGTATAAATAGTTTGTTGATTTCATTTGTAAAGGACTTTTGCCAAATTTGTTAATGAACTTTGTTCTTGTGAGGTTGCTTCCTCTCATATCTCGTACAAGTTTCGAAGACTTATCTAGCTTGTGCTAGTGGCGTCAACCGACTTGTTTTGAACTTATCACCAATCTTGGTGTGGCGTTCACCTATCCTTCTATCCATCTTTTCACCTTAACAATATAGGAATCGGGGTGACACTTTTTAGTGTTGAATCATTCCTGACGTTGAGTTCATTTTTCCATTCCCCATCTTTCAACTTTTCTTCTTGTTAACCAAACCGAGCCATCTATCCAACATCCTTTCTTGTTTCCTTAGCCGAACCTATCACTACCCTTTTGCATAACTTTTGAAAACCTTCCGCTATCTAAACCTATCCATTTCACTTCTATTTCTAAAATCCGAGGTACGAATGACTCTCTCGAACTATGATCAGGCAACTACGTGAATTCGACTAGTCTACCCGGGCCGGATCACATTATATTCCATCCCCACTTTTACATTATCTCCTTCTTATTGTTCAAAACTGAACCATTCCTTCAGCATCCTTTCTTGTTTCCTTAGCCGAACCTATCACTACCCTTTTGCATAACTTTTGAAAACCTTCCGCTAATTCAAATCTATTCTTTCAATTCTATCTCCGAGACCAAGGCATGAACGACCCTTCTCGTCTACGATCAGGAAATTACGTGAATTCGACTCAACTACTCGAGCTGGATCACATCACAAATTTTGGTCTGGGCCCTAAAAAAATAATAACCGAAGCCAAAGGATGCAATCGGTCGGAAACAAGTTAAAAGGGCCAAATTGAAAGACAATCATTAAATTGTAGCCAAATAAAAAAGATGGAGAAAGCCAAGGGGTTATCAAAATTTTTTGACTTGGTAAAAGGCTAAAAATAGGAAGATATGATTTTTATTTTATTTTATTATTAAATTATTTAGGCTATTTTTAGTAAACCCCATGTATATAAATAGGGGTATTTTTTTCTTTGAAAGGGGACCAATTACTTTTTTGGAAGGATTTTGATCGATTACTTTGGTATTCCTACTTCAATTTGGAATTGGATTATTCTCTCTTTTCCTATTTCTATTGAAATTGAGTTATTTTCTTTTCTCTTTTAATTACGTGACAATTTTGTCCATTTCATTTCAATTTCTTTATTTTTTTCTAAATTTGTCCAATTGCTTTTAGCCCTTTTAATTTTTTTATTGTTTTGTGATTATGTTTTTTTACCCTTAAATTTGTTTTGACTGCATTTTGGGGTCCTCTTTGGAGCTGTGCGTTTTGGAGGGCCGAGATTATTTCCCTTTTGGTCCCTCCTTGTTATTCGCACGTTCAAATTAGTCCATTTCCTTTTATTTATTTTTGATTCGCCCCAAAATTTTGCTTTAAGGTTCGATTTAATCTTTTTTATTTTCACTATTTTATTATCAAATTAACTAGTTTAATATATTATTGCTATTATTATGTCCCTATTTATGTTTATTTTGTTATTCTAATACTATTATTATTTATCTAATTTTTATTTATCTATTTATATTTCAACTATTATTATATTTCTATTTATATTTATATACTAATATTATTTTCATTATTATTTTTCTTATATATGTTTTTTACTCTTATTATTAACATCCTATTTATGTTTATTTTTATTTTTTATATTTTTTGTTATTATCTATTTTAACTTTTTATATAACGTTCATTTTAATTTTTTATACATGATTTACTTTAATATTTTCATATATTATATATTTCAAACTTTTTTTTACACATTATATATTTTGAATTGTTTATATATTATTTTTAAAGAGTTTTATATATTATTCTATCTTGAATGGATACTATTTTTAAAAAAAAATTATTTTATATACTTTAGATCACTTTTATAATCATCTTCATTTTAAAAAGCCTCTCAAAATAAGGAAATATTTCGTGTTTGGAAATTTGAGAAATCGTGCCCTACCTACTGGGTTTCGATTTTTTTGTTCAACCGAATAACTGAATATCCTTTTGAAATTTCATCCATGTTTTCTTAAATTAAAATGAGGCAATATTTTGTGTTTAGAAATTCGAGAAATCGTACCCAATCGTGCTGGGTTTCGACTTACCGTTTGACCAGATAGCCAAATATCCTTTTGAAATTTTAAATGCATGAGTTTTGGAAATTGTAAGATGATCTTGTATCGAGGGTTTGAAATGTTGTGTCCTATCGTGCTAGATATGATATTTTATTCCTTCTAAGCGAGAGAACCTCAATATCCAATTCAAGTTATCTAGTTTTCTAGTTTTTCATAGACCAAAAACATTATTTTAATAAACCAAAATGCTTTATTAAAATGATAGATCACAAGGTGACCCGATCACATCTAAACAAAAAGGATTGGTGGCGGCTCCATTTTTATTTTAAACTCGACCTCTGTTTTTTAAAATAAAAATGGTTTTGACATAAACCATGTGGCTGAACCTTCGATTTAGCCTTTTTACAAGCTATACACCTCTCACAAACTTGCTTCACATATTTGTGCATTCGCGGGCAATAGAAGTGTTCTTGAAGGGTTGCAAGCATGTTGTTGACTCCAAAGTGTCCCAAAAGTCCACCACTGTGGGCCTCGTGCACTAATAAGTCTCTAACAGAACCACAAGGAATGCAAAGTTTACCTTCTTTAAAAAGAAAGCCTTCATACCTACAAAAGTTTTCAAACACACCATTCTCGCACGCAACAAAGATCTCACCAAAATTAGAATCGTTAGCGTAAGAGTCTTTTAACAAAGCAAAACCAAGAATTTTGGAGTCTAAATATGACAATAGAGTGTACCTTCTCGAAAGCACATCAGCCACTATGTTATCTTTACCTTTTTTATATTTTATAACATAGGGAAATGATTCAAGAAACTCCACCCATTTTGCGTGACGTTGGTTCAATTTGTGTTGGCCTTTAATGTGCTTTAAAGCTTCATGATTGGAGTGTATAACGAACTCCTTTGGCCATAAATAATGTTGCCATGTCTCAAGGGCTCATATGAGTGCATACATCTCTTTATCATATACCAGATAGTTGAGTACAACTCCACTAATCTTTTCACTAAAATAGGCTGCAGGTCATCCTTCTTGTGTCAAAATAGCTCTGATTCCAATGCCTGAGGCATCACACTCAACCTTAAAGGTTTTTGAGAAGTTTAGAAGAGCAAGTAAAGGAGCGTTAGTAAGAAAATCCTTAATTTTAACAAATGACTTTTCTTGCTCATCATTCCAATAGAATGCAGAGTTCTTTTTAATGACGCTCGTAAGAGGGGCAGCAATGGTTCTGAAATTAGGAACGAAACGTTGATAGAAACTCGCTAGGCCATGAAAACTCCAAACTTGCGTGATACTCGTTGGCCTTGGCCAATCTTAAATTGCCTTGATCTTTTCTTGGTCTACCTCGAGACCTTCTGCGCTAACCACAAATCCTAAAAAAACAACTTTATCAGAATAGAAAGAACACTTTTTGAGGTTAGCATATAATGTTTCTTTACGTAAAACTTCTATAACAGATTTAAGGTGCCTGATGTATGCATGCTCGGGGCTCCCACAAGTGCGAACCAAGATTTAATCGAGCTGCCTAAAGGACCCATAACTCGAGCTCATACTAAACATTTCCTAGAAGCTATTTTAGCTTCTAATGAAAAACCTTGGTTCGAAACAAGGGCCAATGCTCACAAAATCAGCTTGAAGCAACTACCAAAGAACCCGTGCATTGTTGGCAAGCTGATCCTAGCTCATTTCCAGCTCCTCGAGCTTGTCCAGCTCAACTCAGCTCATTTAAGCTAGTTTCAGCTCGTTTGAGCTCAACCGAGCTTACTTTTAGCTCGTTCTTTATTTCAATAAATTAAACTAAGTTTTAGTTTTATACTAATTAGTTTGCTACAGCTCAATAACAAAAATCCTAGCTCAAATAAGTTCATTAAATGTTTTCACTTAGTTTGAGCTAGCCGAATTTAATGTTGCTATTTAGTTTTAATTAAATGTGTCCAATTTAGTTAGTGTCATTTAAGTTGTCTAATTGCTGTTTAATTATGTTTAAAATGAATATATATTGTAAATAATTATGTGTTTAATTCTTTTGTAGGTTAGCCGAATGTGGAGGTGCATTTAAGGTTAGGTGCATGTACAGGCTAGTTCAATGCATAAGAAGATTCATGCACGGTTCGGTTCAATGCTTGTAAGGAATTATGTTCATGTACATGGAAGGTTAATTGCATGCATTGGATTATGAAGATACATTCCCTTTGGATGGCACACATGCATGAATGGAGAGTAATTAATGAATGTTCATGAACGGCCAGATTCAAGTCTCCTTTCTAGTTCTATGCATGACTGAATGTATGTGGGTGAAATACATGAATTGTTTGATGGCCACAAGACTTCCCTAGGTGTCTATTCGGCCAAGAGACACTTCTTGAATGCTCCATTCATTCCATGGCCGAACCTAGACAAACTATTGAGCTCCAAGTCTTCACATTGATCCAACTCACTTTGCTTACTCATGAAGCTGTCCAATGAAGTTCCAATCAGCTGAATCTAGCCTTAGCAAATTAAAGACTTGTTCTAGATTATTCTAGTTTCTTCCTAGCTGAATTTGCTTAGCTTTTAAGTTAGTCAATTTGTCCATTCGGCTACACATGCTAGACTATAAATAGTTTACACATTTCTTTGTAAAAGGACTTTTGCCAATTTGTTAATGAAACTCTATTTCTGTGAGGTTGCTTCCTCTCATATCTCGTACAAGTTTCGAAAGACTTATCTAGTTGGGCTAGTGGCATCTACAGATTTTGTTTGAACTTATCACCATTCTTGGTGTGGCGTTCACCTATCCTTCTATTTCATTTATCCATCTTAACAATATAGGAACCGGGGTGACACTTTTTAGTGTTGAATCGCTCCTGACGTTAAGTTCACTAATCCATTTCCATCTTTTTGTTATTTCTTCTTTGTTATCTCTAAAATCGAACCACCTCTTTAACATCCATCTTTGTTATCCTTAGCCGAACCTATCAACACCATCTTGCTTCCCTTGAACCCCATTCGCTTCCATCAAGCCTATCTATCCAACTTCTTTACCAAGACCAAAATATGAATGACCCTTCTCGTCTACGATCGGGCAACTACGTGAATTCGACTCCATCACCCGAGCCGGATCACATCAGTGCCTTACATGGTCTTCAATTGACTTGCTATATATCAATATATCATTGAAATAAAAAACACAAAACTTACCAATAAAGGACCTTAACACATAATTCATTAACCTCATGAAAGTGCTGGGGGAGTTGGTTAGGCCAAATGGCATGACCAACCAGAATGTCGTTTTCCACTTGTCTCCTTCTCGCATCCTAATCTGGTGGTAGCCACTTTTTAAGTCGATTTTCGAAAATACTTTGGCTCCGCTGAGTTCATCAAGCATGTCATCAAGGCAAGGAATTGGATGACGGTATTTGATGGTGATCTTGTTTACAGCTCGGCAATCTATGCACATTCACCATGTTCCGTCTTTTTTTGGTACTAGCAAAATAGGTATAGCACAATGACTAAGACTCTCACGAACGTAGCCTTTTTCCAATAGATCATTGACTTGTCGTTGTAGTTCTTTAGTCTCTTCCAGATTGGCTTGATAAGCAGGATGGTTTGGAATAGCAGCTCCCGGCACAAAGTATTTGATGTTCTATTCCATGAAGTGGTGGTAGACCATTCGAGACATCCTCCGAGAAAACATCTTTAAAATCCTACAACAAAGATAAAACAGAAGAAGGTAGGGTGTCGGGTAATTCATTAGTAGAAAACAAGGTTTCCTTGTACATGAGTACAAGAACAGGGTGATTCATTACTTGATGTGATCCATCCCGGGTAGATGAGTCGAATTCACGTAGTTGCCCGATCGTAGATCGAGAGAGTCATTCGTGCCTTAGATTTTTGTAATAGTAGTAAAAGAATTAGAATAGGATAGCGGAAGGTTTCAAGAAGGGTAAGTTTAGTATAGGTTCGATTAAGGGTAGCAAAGATGGATGAAGGATAGAAGGCTCGGTTTGGGTTAACAAGAAAAAGATTTAAAAGATGGAAATGGAAAACGAACTCAACGTCAGGAATGATTCAACACTAAGAAGTGTCACCCCGATTCCTATATTGTTAAGGTGAAAAATATGGATAGATGGATAGGTGAACGCCACACCAAGATTGGTGATAAGTTCAAAGAAGAATGATTGACGCCACTAGCACAAGCCAGATAAGTCGTTCGAAACTTGTACAAGATATGAGAGGAAGCAACCTCACAAGAATAATGTTCATTAACAAATTTGGCAAAAGTCCTTTTACAATGAAATCAACAAACTATTTATACTAGTATCTTATGCTAGCTGAATAGTCCATTCATGAACTTAACAATTAAGTAATGTACCTAATTAAAACATGAAACTTCTAGAAAAATGTCTAATGGTGTTCTTGTCCATGTTCAACCGAATGGGAGGTGAGTGGATAGCTTCATGAATATGCATTGATGTACTTGGATAAATGATCTTCAAACATGCATGGCTAGATTCAGCTAACTCCTTTAATGGAGCCTTTAATTCATGTTGTTTCACCATGAGTGACTTAATTAAATGAGGCTTCATGAAGAGTTAAACTTGGTGTGAACAAGGAGCTTGAGTAGACACTTGTGTGTGAACGTCCAACCGAAGGGTCATCATGGTGTGAACACAATGTGTGAACACATGATCAATACATGAACCGTCCAATGCATGTTCCATCATTAATTTGATACATGAATCTTCAAATACATGAATGTCCATCATGAACATGCATGTGCTTCTTGATTGCCATCCATTGAACCTTCTTATGCATGCACCTTGCATTAAATGCCATGAATGTATCTTCCAAATTCGGCTAACCTACATAATTAAATAAAATAATTAAATAACACACAACTATTCATACAATTATAATTTAAAATAGTAACTAAACAACTTAATGACACTAACTAAATTTGGACATGATAATTATAAGTCAACTATCATATTAAATTCGGCTAGCTCAAATAGTCAAAAACACTTAGTGAGCTAAGTTGAGCTAGGGAATTCGGCATGAGCTGTAGCAAACTTAGTTAAAGGCTAAATTAAAACTTAGTTTATTGAAATGAAAAAGGAATGAGCTAAAACGAGCTAAAATTAAGCTCAAACGAGCTAAAACAAGCTCAAGTGAGCTGATGTGAGCTGAATGGCCCATGGGGAGCTGGAGAGGAGCTGAGATCGGATTGTAAAATGGTGCATGGAGTCTTCAAGGAGTTGTCCTTAGCTCCTCCAATGTCATGGACCTTGTTATCATCCCAAATGCTTAACACAAAGGCTGATATAGCATCTTGAATTTGCTTGGTTCGAGCTCGAGTCATGGGGCCTTTTGGAAGCTCAATGGATTCTTGGTGTGCATTCGAGGATGCCGCAGGTGTGCTCACATTATTCCCCCGTCTTCAAAGTGACTTGTCCTCAAGTCGAGTCGACGGTTAATTTTGAAACAGGGATGCCTACTTGATCATTTTTGGATGGATGTGTTTAGTTGTGATCCCATGCCTTGATGTAAAAACGTCTCAAGACTTGCAACCAATTGATAATCATTATAGTTCACAAACTTGTTCAAATGATGAAAGAGACAAGTCATCTTAATCTTAAAACAATTGCAACAAGATAGTACCAAAATCCCATTTTCATTATCAACTGAACATGTCTCATTACTGCCTAAAGAATTATCGAACAAAGATTTTAAAAACATAATGTCCATTGTTTGCTCAGGTAGCTCAAATTGTTTTTGCAAGGCATAGTGACTTCGACAAAAATTCATGCAACAGCTCAAAAATCGCAAATAATCATCAAACTTAACAATGTCACTCATACCAAGAGTCTTTTGTCCATCAACCAAAACAGTTATATCTTCATCGTTAATGTTTTCTTCATCAATCAAGTTGGACAAAGATGTAATAGAAATTTCAGAAACCATACCTTGAGCAGGTGAACAAGGATTAGATTTACCTTTTCCTACCATTACAAACCTTCGCTCTTCGGAAATGTATCGCAACTGCATCTTATGATTTGAGTCAACCTGAAAAGATTTAGAAACATGAAAATTTTGGTTAATCGAAACTCCTTTCTTTTCTTCACTCATATTTCTTTGTATTTCTTTTTCTCTCACTTTAGTCTTATTTTTATCACAACTCTTTTTCTTTTCTCTCTCATTTTCCTTTCTTTCTTTTTCATTTTCTTTTTCCACTCGCATTCGATCCAAAGATTGCTTTAACCATTGTTGATCCTCCACAACTTGTTTCGATGTCAAAGGTGCCAAAGTAAAATTTCGACCTTGATACTTGAAGGTATATTGATTTGTGAACCCATCATGCTTTACTCTTCGGTCAAATTGCCAGGGCCTCCCAAGCAATATATGGCCCGCATGCATGGGCACCACATCACAAAGGACTTCATCTTCATATTTTCCAATTGAAAATGGGACAAGAACTTGCTTGGTTACCTTTAGCTCAACTCCATCATTAAGCCATTGTAGCTTGTATGGATTCGGATGAGCACTTGTCGGCAGATCAAGTCTTTCAACTAGGAGGGTACTCGCAACATTTGTACAACTTCCTCAATCAATCACTACGCTACAAACCTTTTCACGAACAAAACAACGGGTATGAAAAAGGTTCTCTCGTTGCGGATCGAGTTCAGTACCTTCTGTACCTAAGCTCCTCTTAACAACAAGCATCTCACCTTCGACCGCATACTCCATTTCTTCCTCGACATCAGAAAGGATTTCGTTATTGTTTTCAACTTTTTCATCTTCCTCCTCCTCCGATTCAATATCGCCATTTGGTTGAATCACCATGGCGCTCCAATTCGGACATTGACTTGCAATATGCCCTCTTCCAAGGCACTTGAAACATTTTATGTCTCTCGTCCAGTTTTGGATACCTTCAACAGCCTTGCCTTTGCTATTTTCACCCGTAGGCTTAGTAGCTTTGGCAGGTGCCATAGGATCTTTCGTTTGGCTCGCCGTAGCACTCTTGCTAGTGCCTTGGTTCCATCGGGACACATTGGTGGTTGTATAGCCTCGGGCAGCACCTTTCTTCTTGAGTTGCTTCTCAATTTTGATGGCCATGTGGACCATATCAACTATCTCCACATAGTGTTGTAGCTCCACAACGTTGGCGATCTCACGGTTTAGTCCGGATAGAAATCTAGCCATAGTTGCTTCTCGATCCTCATCCACATTCTCACGGATCATAGCAACTTCCATTTCTTTTTAATAGTCCTCGACACTCCTCGTACCTTGAGAAAGATTTTGGAGCTTTTGGTAAAGCTCTCAGTGGTAGTGCGTTGGAATGAACCTCCGGCGCATGACAGCCTTCATTTTGGCCCAAGTGTTAATGGGTCGCTCGCCATTTCACCTTCGGGTTGTCGTGAGTTGGTCCCACCAAATCATTGCATAATCGGTGAATTCTATGGCAGCCAACTTAACTTTCTTTACCTCTGAATAGTTATGGCACTCAAAAATGAGTTCGATCTTTTTCTCCCACTCCAAATATGCTTCGGGATCTGAACGGCCTTGGAACGGGGGAATTGATAACTTAATACTTTTCAAATCATCATCAAACCTTTCTCGCTCTCGTTGGCCACGATGATGTTGGCCTCTCCGCCGGGCACTAACATTCGAGCCAGCCTCGCTTTCGGCTTCACTTGGATCAGAAACCTCGTCATCTCGAACATGCCTTCGGTCACGGTCTCGAGGTGGACTTATTGGGGTCCTTGCTCGTCGGCCTCTTCCCTCCACTTGTTCGAGTCGGTCTTGTATCGATTCCAACTTTCGATCAAACAACCGTTCAACTTCTCGAAGTAGGGCTTGCATGTTCAAATCTGGCACATTCCGAATGGGTTGCCTTTCCTCCACATTTCGTTCCATGTTGATTTTTCAATAATTTTTTTTTAAATCCTCACCACAAATCTCACTATTTCACTCGCAAAGAAATATTGATGAACACTCCACTCGTGTTTGCACTTGTTTTTAGGCTTTTCCAAACTCTCAAATGTTCTCACACACTCTAGCCTTTTACCACTCAAGCTTACTCTCGTAACCTCGTATTTTGTTTCTCTTGACTCGTCTTGGTGCTTTGGGGTCGGCTTCAAAATTGATTACAAGGGATAAGATGTATAGGTTATGGGTAGGCTAAAAGAAATTTTTTTTTCTTTGGGGTAGTGTGGCGTTTTGGAAATGGGGGGTAAAGGTAGATGAAAGAACACTTGTTGATCGGAACAAAATATAAACAATAGAACGAACTTATTCACTTTTCCTTTTTTTGTTGTTTTTTTTAATTTCGTTTTTTTCCTTTTTTTTACAACTTTAATATAGCACTTTTACAATGATAAAACGAAAATACAATTCTTTTTTTTGATTTTTTATTTTTTTACAATGAACCTAGTTCGATCTTGATACGAGCGTCAGCACCTCTTGATTTATAAGCTCTGATACCAAATGATGTGATCCGGCCCGGGTAGATGAGTCGAATTCATGTAATTGCCCGATCGTAGTTTGAGAGAGTCGTTTGTGCCTCGGATTTTTGTAATAGTAGTAAAAGAATTAGAATAGGATAGCAGAAGGTTTCAAGAAGGGTAAGTTTAGTATAGGTTCGGTTAAGGGTAGCAAAGATGGATGAAGGATAGAAGGCTCAGTTTGGGTTAACAAGAAAAAGATTTAAAAGATGGAAATGGAAAATGAACTCAACGTCAGGAATGATTCAACACTAAGAAGTGTCACCCCAATTCCTATATTGTTAAGGTGAAAAATATGGATAGATGGATAGGTGAACGCCATACCAAGACTGGTGATAAGTTCAAACAAGAACGATTGACGCCACTAGCACAAGCCAGATAAGTCGTCCGAAACTTGTACGAGATATGAGAGGAAGCAACCTCCCAAGAACAATGTTCATTAACAAATTTGGAAAAAGTCCTTTTACAATGAAATCAACAAACTATTTATACTAGTATCTTATGCTAGTTGAATAGTCCATTCATGAACTTAACAATTAAGTAATGTACCTAATTAAAACATGAAACTTCTAGAAAAATGTCCAATGGTGTTCTTGTCCATGTTCGGCCGAATGGGAGGTGAGTGGATAGCTTCATGAATATGCATTGATGTACTTGGATAAATGATCTTCAAACATGCATGGCTAGATTCGGCTAACTCCTTTAATGGAGCCTTTAATTCATGTTGTTTCACCATGAGTGACTTAATTAAATGAGGCTTCATGAAGAGTCAAACTTGGTGTGAACAAGGAGCTTGAGTAGACACTTGTGTGTGAACGTCCAACCGAAGGGTCATCATGGTGTGAACACAATGTGTGAACACATGATCAATACATTAACCGTCCAATGCATGTTCCATCATTAATTTGATCCATGAATCTTCAAATACATGAATATCCATCATGAACATGCATGTGCTTCTTGATTGCCGTCCATTGAACCTTCCTATGCATGCACCTTGCATTAAATGCCATGAATGTATCTTCCAAATTCGGCTAACCTACAAAATTAAATAACATGATCAATAACACACAACTATTCATATAATTATAATTTAAAATAATAACTAAATAACTTAATGACACTAACTAAATTTAGACATAATAATTATAAGTCAACCATCATATTAAATTCGGCTAGCTCAAATAGTCAAAACACTTAGTGAGCTAAGTTGAGCCAGGGAATTCAGCATGAGCTATAGAAAACTTAGTTAAAAGCTAAATTAAAAGTTTATTGAAATGAAAAAGGAATGAGCTAAAACGAGATAAAATCAAGCTCAAACGAGCTAAAATGAGCTCAAGTGAGCTGATATGAGCTGAATGGTGCATGGGGAGCTGGAGAAGAGCTGAGATCGGATTGCAAAAGGGTGCATGGAGTCTTCGAGGAGTTGTCCTTAGCTCCTCCAACGTCATGGACCTTGTTATCATCCCAGATGCGCAACACAAAGGCTAATATAGCATCTTGAATTTGCTTGGTTCGAGCTCGAGTCATGGGGCCTTTTGGCAGCTCAATGGATTCTTGGTGTGCATTCGAGGATGCCCCGGGTGTGCTCACATCATTACTAACACTTTCTGAATATCACTAACTTTTGCAAAGACACTCATTTTTTCAATTTCCTTCTCTTTTTCTTCTTTTTAGGTAGGGTGTTGGGTAATTCGTTAGTAGAAAACAAGGTTTCCTTGTACATGAGTACAAGAACAGGGTGATTCATTACTAACGCTTTTCGAATATCACTAACTTCTGCAAAGACACTCATTTTTTTCAATTTCCTTCTCTTTTTCTTCTTTTTCTTTGCTGATTTTGTTTTCGCTCTCTTTTGTTTTCTTTTTCTTATTTTTTTATCTTCTTTTATTTTTTTACAATCTTCTTTTTCTTTTTCTCTCATTTGTTCAACGAATGCCTTCAACTTCAATTGGTCATCATAAACTTGTTTGGGAGTTAACGATGCTAACGTAACATTCTTTCCCATAAACTTGAAAGTATACCGATTGGTATACCCGTCGTGCAGCACTCGTCGATCAAACTGCCACGGACGACCAAGGAGTAGATGGCCCGTGACCATCAGAACAATGTAACATAATACTTTGTCTGAGTACTTTCCAATGGTGAAAGAAATGAGTACTTGCTTGGTCACTTTAAGTTTCCTGCCATCATTGAGCCACTGAAGTTTATAAGGGCTCGGATGATGTATGCATGCCTGGGGCATCCTCAAGTGCATATCAAGGTCCTATCGAGCTTCCAAAAGGTCCCATGACTCGAGCTCATACCAAGCAACTTCAAAAAGCTTTATCAGCTTTAGTGATGCGCATTTGGGAAGAGAACAAGGCCCTAGCCGTTGGAGATGCTATGGATACCCCTTTGAGGACTCAATGCACTCTTTTACAAACTGACTTCAGCTCCTCTCCAGCTCCCCTAGCTCAATTTAGCTCTAACCAGCTCACTTGAGCTTGTTTCAACTTGTTTGAGCTTATTTTAGCTTCTTTCTAGCTCATTTCTTTTCCCATTTCAAGAAACTAATATTTAGCTTTATTTTAACTTAATTTTCTATAGCTCATGCCAATTTCCCTAGCTCAAATTAGTTCATTAAGTGTTTTTGATTATTTGAGCTAGCCGAATTTAATATGCTAGTTGAATTTTAATTAATGTGTCCGAATTTAGTTAGTGTCATTTAAGTTGTCTAGTTGCTGTTTAAAATTATGATTATATGAATATTTATATTTTATTTAATTATGTGTTTATTTCTTTGAATGTTCAGCCGAATGTGGAGGTACATTAATGGCTAGGTGCATGTACGGGTTTGTTCAATGAATGAGAAGGTTCATGCACGACATGGTTCAATGTTTGGAGGAATTAAGTTCAAGTACATGGAACATTAATTACATGCATTGGATTATGAAGAATACATCTCCTTTGGACGGCACACATGCATGTATGCATGGTATTTATTGCAAGTTCATGTACGACCAGATTCAATCTCCCTTCCAAGTTCCATGCATAGCTGAATGTATGTAGGAGGACTGTTGGAGTTTCTATGCACCTATTCAGCCAAGAGACACCTCTTGGAAGCTTCAAGCACCCCATGGCCAAACCTAGACAACCCATTGAGCTTCCTAGGCTTCACATACATTCAAGGTGTTTTGCTTATACATGAAGCTGTCCAATGGAGCTCCCATCAGCCGATTCTAGCCCTAGCAAATTAAAGATTTGTTCTAGATTATTCTAGTGCATTCATAGCCAAAATACTTAGCCCTTAAGTTAGTCAATGTGTCCAATTGGCTACTACATGTTAGTCTATAAATACTTTACTCATTTCTTTTGTAAAAGGACTTTTGCCAATTTGTTAATGAAACACTATTCTGTGAGGTTGCTTCCTCTCAAATCTCGTACAAGTTTCAAAGACTTATCTAGTTTGTGCTAGTGGCGTCTACTGATCTTGTTTGAACTTATCACTATTTTTGGTGTGGCGTTCACCTATCCTTCTATCCATCCTTTTCACCTTAACAATATAGGAACTGGGGTGACACTTTTTAGTGTTGAATCATTCCTGACGTTAAGTTCGTTAATTCCATCCACACCTTACATTATCTCCTTCTTATTGTTTCCAAATCGAACCATCCAATCTGATGCGAGTGCACCCAGTGAACCTCATCGAACAAGTCTCCCTAGTCAAGCTGTGACATGTTGGCAAGCTGATCCCAGCTCGTTTCCAGCTTCACGAGCTCCATCCAGCTCAAATCCAGCTCATTCAAGCGCAATCTAGTTTCCTGAGCTAAACCGAGCTTACTCTTAGCTCATTTTCAACTCACGAGCTAAACCTTAGCTCAACTTCAGCTTAGGAGTTTAACCTCAGCTCAACTTTAGCTCAAGGGCTTAAGCTTAGCTCATTTTAGCTTAAACCTGATTTTTGACTTTAATGGATTAAATAAAATTTGAATATATTTATTTAAGTATTAGATTTGTTTTATATTAATATTTGTTATTAATATGTCATAGATATCACATATCTTAAATGTGTTCACATTGTGCTGAATTTATGTGTGTTCACATGATGTCTTATGAATTGTTTTATTTCTTGTAGGTGCAATGCTCATGGACGGCGCAATGAATGCTTGAAGAAACATCTCTTTTGGACATCCCACATGCATGAATGAACAACATTTAATTAGCTGCATGCATGACTGATGTGAGCACACCCGGGGCATCCTCGAATGCACACCAAGTATCTATTTAGCTGCCAAAAGGTCCCATGACCCGAGCTCGAACCAAGTAACTTCAAGATGCTATATCGGCCTTTGTGACGCGCATTTGGGAAGATAACCAGCTCCCTAATGTTGAAGGAGCTAAGAACAACTCCTTGATGACTCCATGCACCATATTGCAATCCGATCTCAGCTCCTCTCCAGCTCCCCCATGTGCCATTCAGCTCACATCAGCTCACTTGAGCTCGTTTTAGCTCGTTTGAGCTCGAACTTAGCTCGATTTAGCTCATTCCTTTTTCATTTCAATAAATTAAGTTTTAATCTAGCTTATAACTAAGTTTGCTACAGCTCATGCCGAATTCCCTAGCTCATTTTAGCTCACTAAGTGTTTTTGACTATTTGAGCTAGCCAAATTTGTTATAAGTTGACTTATAATTATTGTGTTCAAATTTAGTTAGTGTTATTAAGTTATTTAGTTATTATTTTAATTTATAATTATATGAATAGTTATGTGTTATTTAATTTTGTTATTTAATTTTGTAGGTTAGCCGAATTTGGAAGATACATTCATGGCATTTAAAGCAAGGTGCATGAGCAGAATGTTCATTGAGCAGGAAGATTCATGAATGGTTCGGTTCAATGTTTGGAGGACATACATTCATGTACATGGAAGGTTAATGCATATTGAAAGGTGCATCTCCCTTGGACGGCACACATGCATGAATGGAGGGTAATTAATACAAGTGCATGTACGGCTAGGTTCAAGCCCGCTTCCAAGTTCCATGTACAACCAATGCATGTGGGAGGACCCTTGGAGTTTCCTAAGCACCTATTCGGCCAAGAGACACCCTTTGGGAGTTTCATGCATCCCATGGCCGAACCTAGACCATCCCCTTGGCTTCCAAAGCTTGCTCATACATGAAGCTACCCACTCACCTCCCCATTCGGCCGAACATGGACAAAAGACATCAATGGTCATTTTTCTAGAATGTTCATGTCTTAAATTAGGTTCATTGCTTAATAGTTAATTTCATGAATAGTCTATTCGGTTAGCCTAAGAAACTAGTATAAATAGTTTGTTGATTTCATTTGTAAAGGAATTTTGCCGAATTTGTTGATGAACATTGTTCTTGTGAGGTTGCTTCCTCTCATATCTTGTACAAGTTTCGAACGACTTATCTGGCTTGTGCTAGTGGCATCAATCGTTCTTGTTTGAATTATCACCAATCTTGGTGTGGCGTTCACATATCCATCTATCCATTTTTTTCACCTTAACAATATAGGAATCGGGGTGACACTTCTTAGTGTTGAATCATTCCTGACGTTGAGTTCGATTTCCATTTCCATCTTTTATATCTTTTTTTTCCTTGTTAACCCAAACCGAGCCACCTACCAACATCCTTTCTTGTTTCCTTAGCCAAACCTATCACTACACTTTTGCATAACTTTTGAAAACCTTCCGCTATCCAAACCTATCCATTCACTTCTATTTCTAAAATTTGAGGTACGAACGACTCTCTCGAACTACGATCAGGCAACTACGTGAATTTGACTCGTCTACCCTGATGTGATCCAACCCGGGTAGACGAGTCAGATTCACGTAGTTGCTCGATCGTAGTTTGAGAGAGTCGTTCGTACCTCAGACTTTAGAAATAGAAGTGAAATAGATAGGTTTGGATAGTGGAAGGTTTTCAAAAATTATGCAAAAGGGTAGTGATAGGTTCAACTAAGAAACAAGAAAGAAAGATGTTGAATAGATGGCTCGGTTTGGATAACAAGAAGAAAAGTTGAAAGATGGAGAATGGAAAATGAACTCAACGTCGAAATGATTCAACACTAAAAAGTGTCACCCCGATTCCTATATTGTTAAGGTGAAAAGATGGATAGAAGGATAGGTGAACGCCACACCAAGATTGGTGATAAGTTCAAAACAAGTCGGTTGACGCCACTAGCACAAGCTAGATAAGTCTTCAAAACTTGTATGAGATATGAGAGGAAGCAACCTCATAAGAACAAAGTTCATTAACAAATTTGGCAAAAGTCCTTTACAAATGAAATCAACAAACTATTTATACTAGTTTCTTAGGCTAACCAAATAGATAATTCATGAACTTAACTATTAAGCAATGAACCTAATTTTAGACATGAATATTCTAGAAAAATGACCATTGATGTCCTTTGTCCATGTTCGGCCGAATGGGGAGGTGAGTGGGCAGCTTCATGAATGAGCAAGCTTTGGAAGCCAAGGGGATGGTCTAGGTTTGGCCATAGGATGCATGAAACTCCCAAAGGGTGTCTCTTGGCCGAATAGGTGCTTAGGAAACTCCAAGGGTCCTCCCACATGCATTGGTTGTACATGGAACTTGGAGGGGCTTAAACCTAGCGTGCATGCACTTGCATTAATTACCTCCATTCATGCATGTGTGCCATCCAAGGAGATGCACCTTTCAATATGCATTAACCTTCCATGTACATGAATGTATGTCCTTCAAACATTGAACCGAACCATTCATGAATCTTCCTGTTCAATGAACATTCCTTCTCATGCACCTTGCTTTAAATGCCATAAATGTATCTTCCAAATTCGCTAACCTACAAAATTAAATAACAAAATTAAATAACACACAACTATTCATATAATTATAAATTAAATTAATAACTAAATAACTTAATAACACTAACTAAATTTGGAACAATAATTATAAGTCAACTTATAATAAATTCGCTAGCTCAAATAGTCAAAAAAAACTTAGTGAGCTAAATTGAGCTAGGAATTCAGCATGAGCTGTAACAAACTTAGTTATAAGCTAGATTAAAACTTAATTTATTGAAATGAAAAAGGAATGAGCGAAACGAAGCTAAATTCGAGCTCAAACGAGCTAAAACGAGCTCAAGTGAGCTGATGTGAGCTGAATGGCGCATGGGGAGCTGGAGAGGAGCTGAAATCGGATTGCAAAATGGTGCATGGAATCTTCAAGGAGTTGTCCTTAGCTCCTCCAACGTCATGGATCTTGTTATCATCCCAAATGCGCAACACAAAGGCTGATATAGCATCTTGAATTTGCTTGGTTCGAGCTTGAGTCGTGGGGCCTTTTGGAAGCTCGATTGATTCTTGGTGTGCATTCGAGGATGCCCCGGGTGTGCTCACATCATACCCGGGCCGAATCACATCAATGACCAGATTCAAGGTGTTTACAAGTTCATGTATTTGTCAAATACATGAATGCACAAAATACATGAATGTTTGGGTTCAAATGCACATTCAGTTACATGAATGATGAAGATTCATGCATGAATGTATCTAGAAGATCCAAACCCTTTGGACGGTACACATTCATGCATGGAAGGAAATTAATGCAAGTTCATATAGGGCTTGGTGCAATGTATGAAGAGGTGCATATAGAATTGAGGTTCAGTGGACGGCATTTAAGAGAGTACATGTATTGGAGACGTTCATGCAATTAGGGGCTATTTAACAAAGTTTCATTGGGACGTTTTATGCATGATCCATGCATTTTCAAGCTAACCATTCAAGTATTCAAGGTGCATTAAAGCTTCATTCGGCCAAGGGGGATGATGGAACATCAAAGGGCTGCACATCATGGATATTCATGATTTTTCTTCTAGAATTATCTAGGTGTTTATGGCCAAATTTCTTAGCTTCTAAGCTTGTACATTCAGCTACTTTTATTTAGGCTATAAATATATATTATTTCATTTGTAAGAGGTTAGACTTTTCACTTAATGAAACTTTGTTAAACTTTTATGGAATCTGTGAGATTTCTTTCTCTCATATTTTGATGAGGACTTCGTTGGCTTATCTAGGAAGCCTAGTGGCGTCAATGTTGTTCTTCACTATCCCGAACTTATCACTATCAAATAGTGCGGCGTTCACCTATATACTGAGGTTCTTACTTTGTTAAGTAGTGGGTCGAGGTTCTATCATTTTCATTTTCACCTTGAAAGCATATAAGTACTTGGGTCAATATTTCCTAATATTGGTTCTTACTTGCTTTTAAGTTCACCATCTTCCATAACCATCATTTATTAAACTACCTTCAATCTATTTTCATTCTTTTGTTTCTTTTAAAATCGAACCTTTAATATTCATATTTTAAACCCTACCTTTGAACCCCTTAAATAGCTTCCACATTATTTAACCTAAAAACATCTTCTTTAAAAGAGCCAAATGATACTTTCTTGTAGATGATCGGGCAAACTCGCATACGGCTCGACTCACCCCGAGGCGGATCGCATTATTTGGTATCAGAGCTTGTAAATCGAGAGGCGCCGACGTTCATATCAAGATTAAAATAGGTTCATTGTAAAAAAAATTCGAATTAAAAAAAAGGTTCAAGTTGTATTTTCATTTATCATTGTAAAAGTGCCATATTGAAGTTGAAAAAAAATGAAATTAAATTTAAAAAAATGTGAAGTGTTCAAATTTCTTCTCTGTTGTTGATATCATTGTTTCAATCTTCAAAATAATCTTTTATCAAACTTTGTACCCCCTATTCCCAAAACGCCACTCTATACCAAATTTTTTTTAGCCTACCCGTACACCGTAACATCTTATCCCTTGTAACCTAATTTTTGAAATCGACCCCTAAGCCTACGATAAGGCCTTGGCAAGTCTGAAAATGAAGTTGCGAGGGAAAGTTTGAGAGGTAAAAGGCACGAGCGTGTGAGACTATTCAAGCGGAGGTAAAAGCCAATCGAGTGTAAAACACAAGCGAGAGTGTCACTTTTTCCTTCTTCTTTCCGAGCAAAATCGTGAGGTTTATGGTGAGGTACTTAATTTTTTTTGTTTTGATCTAACATATTTTCCTTTCAGTAATCAAGATGTCTTGTGAAGAATTTACCGAGTCGGAGTTCCAATACTTGGTTCAAGAAATGCGAAGAATGGTGAATTCTGAGTTTGGCCAACTGCAAGTGAGGCTAGATCGATTGGAAAAATGAGACCAAAGTGATCGAGTTTCTTCAAGTCAAAAAACGGAACCAAAAACACCATGGAGATATACCGCCGAATATTACTTGAGCAAAAGTTCCTATCGTGATTCTTTCTCGCCATTGACTTCGAGGCAAAGAGATTCATACTATGACTCCTATTTGAGAAGAGACTTTGAACGAGAGTGTTTCTCATCAAGGAGTTTGAGACGACAAGAAGGCGACTATGATTTTGACTCCTTCCAAGAAAATGTGCGAAGAAATAGATATAATTCTTCCCGAACTTCAAAGAAATCATTCAAGGAGTGTTCTACATGAAGTTTTGATTGTGAATCACATGCAAATAGTTCTTGGCCTTTCAAACATGATCTCTATTCTCATGATTCTTTTGTACATTCTTGTAACAAGAAAACGAAATAAAAAGAAAAGAGAGACAAAAGGCAAGTAAGAGAGAAAATGAGCGAATCTTGAGAGAACTTGAAAAAGCCTTTGAAAAACAAAAAGAAAATAAAAAAGAAAATGAGATTGAAAAAGAGAATGAAAAAGAGTTTGAGAGAGAAAAAGAATGTGAACAAGAAAAAAGAGTGGAAAAAGAAGATGAGATAAAAGAAACGAGTGATTCAGAAGAAATAGAATCGAGTGAAAACGATGTTAGTGAGCAAGCGAGGATTTTTTCTACTAACACTTCTGCTTGATCTATTTGTGATCTTTCTTTTCAGGTTCCTAAAAGTCCATGCGACCAAATCCAACTCCGATACCTTTAAAATGAGAGGCGTTTTCAGTTGTTTGAAAAAGGTAAGTCCATGGACGACCGCCACCCATTGGAAATCAAAGGTAAGGAAGGTAAGGAATCTTTGTTTATTGAATCAAGGCCGTCTGATCTAAAAATTAGTCATAAAGGTTTTGATGGCATAACTTCTGAAAAACTTCCATCTTTTGATTTGGCTAATTATTGTTCACATATTATTGTTAACGATGTTGATTCAAAAGATGCCATGAAGATTCCGTCTTATGACATGTTTTATAACGGCAATTCCGTTGATTCTATTGGATTGGTTCATCCTGTGCAAATTGTGAATGTATGTGATAAAAGGTTTTCACATTTTGATAAGTATGGCTATGTAAATTCTTTGAATTCATCTTTCTATTTAAACGTGCCTATTCAAATGATTTGTGATGGATTTGAATTTCTGAAAGGTCTCATGAACACAACTTCTTTGCTCGATATATGCGTTAAAAGATTTTTACATGAAATATTTGTTCTGTTTGATTTTGCTCTTCAAGAGAAATCTTGGAATTTCTATGCGAAATTTCCACGTTTCGAACTATTTGTTCGACTAGGATTTGTGAAGCATGAATGCTTGTGTATTTGTCAGTTTAAAGTCTCTTTGATTCACTTTTGTGACTTATCTGCGAAAATGAAATTTTTGTTGCAATTTGGGATAAGTGATCAAAACTGAGTCTTTAAGCCGGGAGTAAGCCATTTCGAGTTGTTTCCAAGAAAAGGTAAGCATTGTGATCTTGTTGTAAATAACTTTGTTTTACCTACTCATCTTCTTCGAGTCTTATCTTTATTTTTAGAAATAAAGCATGTGGCTGGATTACAAAATCAAAACCAAGTTTTTTATTCTAAAAATTTTATTTTTAATCCCAGAATTGAATCAGACGTTCCATCTGTGAATAACATTTTATCCTGTCCTTTTAAGTACATTTTTCGTGGTGACTTTAACATTTTCTATTCATGTGGAACTTATATTTTGAAAAGCAAGAATTGTCTTTTTGACTTTTCACCTTTACAGGTTTGTTCGAATTCAAATTATCGATTGCATTACCTTGCTAAGGAGCAAAGGTTTGATCTGCGAGAACGAGGTAAATTTGAACTTTCGTCATGTAACTTACAAAGTAAGTCACAAATGCCTTTACTTTGTTTAAAAAGAGAAGAACTCGATGTTGTTAGTAATGATTTTATGGATAGAGGCCATATTATTCCATTTAATCGAATACGGCAAAATAAGGTTTATTTTGATCCATTTGGAATGTTGTGGTTGAAACGAGGAATTCATTCTTGTTTGTTAAGATGCGTGATTGATCATTCCTTGTTTCCATTTTGTTCAATTGATCATATTGATGGCGTATCAAAATTGTGCGACAATGTGAAGTATCCATGTTATGAACGAATAAAATTCTTGCCATATGACCTTTGGGCTAAGTTTTACATGTACCATCCAAATTTAAATACTTTCCACTTGTCATTGCCAAAATTGGTAAGTCAATTCGGTAAGATAAGATTCGTCTTTTGCTCAACATTCGGGTTTTCTATTGGTTTTTATTGTCTTAACCCTCTGTTACTTATTTATGAAGGTGATGTGTTAACTTGTCCATTGGTGAATCAATTTCAGGTTTGCTTGATATCCTTTGTCCCATTCGACCGAGGAAAACCAAGCAAGAAAAAATATTGTCTTTTAGACAAATGGTTCAACTTGAGGACAAGTCGCCTAAAAGAGGGGGGAATGATGTGAGCGCACCCAACGAACCTCTTCAAACAAGTCTCCCTAGTCGAGCTGTGACATGTTGGCAAGCTGATCCCAGCTCGCTTCCAGCTCCACGAGCTCCATCCAGCTCAAATCCAGCTCATTCAAGTGCAATCTAGTTGTCTGAGCTAAACCGAGCTTACTTCTAGCTCATTTTCAACTCACGAGCTAAACCTTAGCTCAACTTCAGCTTAGGAGTTTAACCTCAGCTCAACTTTAGCTCAAGGGCTTAAGCTTAGCTCATTTTAGCTCAAACCCAATTTTTGACTTTAATGGATTAAATAAAATTCAAATATATTTATTTAAGCATTAGATTTGTTTTATATTAATATTTGTTATTAATATGTCATAGATATCACATATCTTAAATGTGTTCACATTGTGCTGAATTTATGTGTGTTCACATGATGTCTTATGAATTGTTTTATTTCTTGTAGGTGCAATGCTCATGGACGGTGCAATGAATGCTTGAAGAAACATCTCTTTTCGACATCCCACATGCATGAATGAATAACATTTAATTAGGTGCATGCATGACCAGATTCAAGGTGTTTACAAGTTCGTGTATTTGTCAAATACATGAATGCACAAAATACAAGAATGTTTGGGTTCAAATGCACATTCGGTTACATGAATGATGAAGATTCATGCATGAATGTATCTAGAAGATCCAAACCTTTTGGACGGCACACATTCATGCATGGAAGGAAATTAATGCAAGTTTATGTAGGGCTTGGTGCAATGTATGAAGAGGTGCATGTAGAATTGAGGTTCAATGGATGGCATTTAAGAGAGTACATGTATTGGATACATTCATGCAAGTAGGGGCTATTTAATGTTCATGTTTTTGAAGGCTCATGGACCGAATTTATGGAGGAACATACTTGGGACGTTTCATGCATGATCCATGCATTTTCAAGCTAAGCATTCAAGTATTCAAGGTGCATTAAAGCTTCATTTGACCAAGGGGGATGATGTAACATCAAAGGGTTGCACATTCATGGATATTCATGATTTTTCTTCTAGAATTATCTAGGTGTTTATGGCCGAATTTCTTAGCTTCTAAGCTTGTCCACTCGGTTACTTTTATTTAGGCTATAAATATATGTTATTTCATTTGTAAGAGGTTAGACTTTTCACTTAATGAAACTTTGTTAAACTTTTATGGAATTTGTAAGATTTCTTTCTCTCATATTTCGATGAGGACTTCGTTAGCTTATCTAGGAAGCCTAGTGGCGTCAATCCTATTCTTCACTATCCCGAACTTATCACTATCAAATAGTGTAGCGTTCACCCATATACTGAGGTTCTTACTTTGTTAAGTAGTGGGTCGGGGTTCTATCATTTTCATTTTCACCTTGAAAGCGTATAAGTACTTGGGACAATATTTCCTAATATTGGTTCTTACTTGCTTTTAAGTTCACCATCTTCCATAACCATCATTTATTAAACTACCTTCAATCTATTTTCATTCTTTTTTTTCTTTTAAAACCGAACCTTTAATATTCATATTTTAAATCCTACCTTTGAACCCCTTAAATAGCTTCCGCATTTAACCTAAAAACATCTTCTTTAAAAGAGCCAAACGATACTTTCTCGTAGACGATCGGGCAAACTTGCATACGATTCGACTCACCCCGAGGCAGATCGTATCACAATAAACATTCTTCTTGTTTCCTTAGCCAAACTTATCACTTCCCTTTTACTTATCTTTTGAAACCCTTCCGGTTAGTTGAACCTATCCATCTAACTTTTACTTCCAAGACCAAGACACAAACCACTCTTCTCATCTACGATCAGGAAACTATGTGAATTCGACTCAATCACCCGAGCTAGACCACATCATTTGGTATCAGAGCTTGTAAATTATGAAGCGCCAACATTCGTATCAAGATTGAAGTAGGTTCGTTGTAAAAAAAATTTGAATTTAAAAAAAGAAATACGAAATAAAAAAAAGTGAAGTGCTTAAATTCTTCTCTACTATTTTTGCCTTTGTTCTGATCGTCAAGTGTTCTTTTCATCAACTTTGTACCCCCTAAAATGCCACACTACATTAAAAATTTTCTTTTTAGCCTACCTGTACACCCATACATCTTATCCCTTATAACTATTTTGAAGCTGACCCCAACGCACCAAGATGAGTCAAGAGAAACAAACTATGAGGTTACGAGAGTAAGTTTGAGTGGTAAAAGGCTAGAGAGTGTGAGAACATTCGAGTGTTAAAAAAGTCGAAACGAGTGAAAATACGAGTGGAGTGTTCATCACTTATGTCTTTTCGAGTGAAATAGTAAGGTTTGTGGTGAGGATTTTAATTATTCTTGTCATTTAACATGGAGCATGCCAGAAAGCTTCTTGTTATCAAAAGAAGCCTTAGTATTCAAAGTCCTGAAAATGAACAACAACGGGAGAATATCTTCCATTCTCGATGTTAAGATCAAGGGAAAGTTTGTAGCTTGATCATCGATGGTGGAAGCTGTACCAACATGGCAAGTACTTTAATGGTGGAGAAACTAGGCTTGACCACCACCAAACATCCGAGTCCCTATAAACTCCAATGGCTCAATAATGGGGGCGAAATCAAGGTAACCAAACAAGTGCTTGTTTCTTTCTCAATCGGTAAATACGAGGATGAGGTACTTTGTGATGTTGTTCCCATGCACGTAGGAAATCTGTTGCTTGGGAGGCCGTGGCAATATGATCGAAGGGTCACCCATGACGGGTATACCAACTGGTATACATTTAAGTATCAAGGAAAGAATATCACTTTGGCTCCATTGGCACCAAAGCAAGTTTTTGAGGATCAAATAAGAATGAAGTCTATTGTAAATCAATTAAGAGAAAAAGAAAAGAATGGATGTGAAAAAGAAAGAAAAGAAAACGAAAATGAAAAGAAAAATGAGAAAAGGAAAGCAAAAATAGTAAAAGAAAAAAAAAGAAGAACAAGAAAAAGAAAGTAGAAAAAGAGTTTGTTTGCAAAAAAAAAAGAAAAGTCTGGAAAGCGTTTCTGTCAAAACAAACCATTCTTGTACTCCTGTACAAGGAAAATCTTTTTAGCACTAACGAATTGTCCGAGGAATTACCTTCCACTATTTTGAGCCTTTTCCATGATTTCCAAGACGTTTTCCTGGAAGAGACTCCGAGTGGATTACCACCCCTTCGAGGAATCGAGCACCAAATTGATTTTGTGCCCGAAGCGATAAATCCAAATCGTCCTGCCTATAGAATGAATCTCGAAGAAACTAAATGATACGAGCACGCCCCGCGAACTTCATCGAACAAGTCTGTCAAGCCGAGCATTGACATGTTGGCAAGCTGATCCCAGCTCATTTCCAGCTCCACGAGCTCCGTCCAGCTTAAATCCAGCTTATTCGAGCTCAATCCAACTTGCCTGAGCTAAACCGAGCTCACTCCTAGCTCATATTCAGCTCACGAGCTAAACCTTAGCTCAACTTCAGCTTAGGAGTTTAGCCTCAGCTCAACTTTAGCTCACGAGCTAAAGCTGAGCTCATTTTAGTTTAAACTCGGTTTTGTCTTTAATACATTAAATAAAAATTTGCACATATTCATGTAAGCATTAAACTTGTCTTATATTAATATTTGTTGTTAATATGTCATTGTCATTATATAAATTGATTATGTTCACATAGCCGAATTAATGCATGACATTAATGTGTTCACATCATGCCCAATTTATGAGTGTTCATGAGATGTCTTAATGACTTGTTTATTTCATGTAGGTACATCCCTTTGGACGGCACAATGTATGGATGAAGAAACATCTCTTTTGGGCATTCCACACTCATGAATGAAGAAGTATTAAATGCTGGTGCATGTACGGCTAGATGCAATGTTTTTACAAATTCATGCATGTGTCGAATGCATGTATGGACATTAAAGGCTAGTCCATGAATGGATCAAATGCATGGAATGATAGGATGCATGAATGACTTAAGTGCATGTATGGTGACTGTCTCCTAACTTTCCAAGGCACTTATTCAGCCAAGAAGTAGCTGCCAACTAATTCTATGTTGACCATAGAGCTCCTTGAACATGTTCACACTTTGAATTGACCTATAAGCTACTACATGATGTGAGCACACCCGGGGTGTCCTTAATGCACACCAAGAATCAATTGAGCTTCCAAAAGGTCCCATGACCCGAGCTCGAACCAAGCAAAATCAAGATGCTAATCAGCCTTTGTGTTGCGCATTTGGGAAGATAACAAGCTCCATGACGTTGGAGGAGCTAAGGACAACTCCTTGAAGACTCCATGCACTATTTTGCAATCCGATCTCAGCTCCTCTCCAGCTCCCCCATGCGCCATTCAGCTCACATCAGCTCACTTGAGCTCGTTTTAACTCGTTTGAGCTCGAATTTAGCTCATTTCAGCTCATTCCTTTTTCATTTCAATAAACTAAGTTTTAATCTAGCTTATAACTAAGTTTGCTACAGCTCATGCCGAATTCTCTAGCTCAACTTAGCTCACTAAGTGTTTTTGACTATTTGAGCTAGCTGAATTTAATATGATAAGTTGACTTATAATTATTATGTCCAAATTTAGTTAGTGTCATTAAGTTATTTAGTTATTATTTTAAATCATAGTTATATGAATAGTTGTGTGTTATTTAATCATGTTATTTAATTATGTCGGTTAGCTGAATTTGGAAGATACATTCATGGCATTTAATGCAAGGTGCATGAACGGGAATGTTCATTGAACGGGAAGATTCATGCATGGATCGATTCAATGTTTGGAGGACATACATTCATATACATGGAAGGTTAATGCATATTGAAAGGTGCATCTCCCTTGGATGGCACACATTCATGAATGGAGGATAATTAATGCAAGTGCATGTACTGCTAGGTTCAAGCCTCCTTCCAACATCAATACACATCTAACGACTACTCGAGAATAGACTCCGATTGAGATTCCTTTTCATTAAAGAATTCGAGACGAAGAGAAGCCGATTTTGATTTTGAATCCTTTTGAGAAGATGTGTGAGATGAAAGATACACCTCTTCAAGAACTCTAAAGAAAACATCCACGGAGAGATCTTCACAAAGGATTGTTCGTGAATCATATGTAAATGATTTTTCTTCTTTTGAACAAAATTATTATTCTCCTAACTCTTTTTTGTCCTCTCGTAGAAAGAAAACGGGAAAAGAAAAAGATGAAAAAAAAGAGATCAAAAGAAAAGAGAGGCAAGAAAAGATTATGAGAGAAAATAAGAGGATCTTGAATAAAATCGAGAGAAAAAAACAAAGAAATGGAAGAAAAAGAGTTTGAACAAAAGCAAGAAGAGAATGAGAAAAAGAAAAATGAAATTGAAAAAGAAAGTGAAAAAGAAAAAAGAGAAGGAAAAAGAGATCGAGATCGAGATCGAGAGTGAAAAAGAATGTGAGAAGAAAAAGAAAATTGAAAAAGAGAGTGAGTATGATGAAGAAAGAAAGAAAAATGATCAAGAAATGAGTGTTATTAAAAAAGAAAGTGAATTTGAAAAAGAAGTGAGTGAAAATGAAGAATGAGAGCAAGAAAAAGCGAGAAGTGTTTCAACTAACCAAACTACAAGTTCTCCTTGTATTGCTTCTTCTTTTCAGGTTTCTGCAGAATTGATTAATAAGTTCCATCTACATTACCTCCCAAAGGAGAGACGGTTCACATTGGTTGGTAAAGGTAATCCTAGTCCACCCATGCCACAAGGTAAGGAAGGTAAGTGTTATAAAGCATTTCAGTCTCCACCGACCTATTTGAATGTTTGTGATTATATTGATGATATGGCCAACTGCCATTCTTTGATTAATGGAGATGTATTTATTTTAAATGATGGCAAGGAGAGCATTACTCATGAAAATTGTGGTGTTGACGAGCTTGTTGGTGAAGTAAGTATAAATCAGCACAAACAATTTTTGAATTTGTGTGTTAAAAAGTTGCCATGTAAAACTCCTAGTCCAATTGTTTGTGATGGTGGCATAATGTTGCTGCCTTGTTGTGTAAATTTTGCATACTTGTGTAGGTTTGATCGAGTGAGACTTGAGTTTAATGATTATTGGAATGATTGCTTGATCCCAACTTCTTTGATTAGCATGAGTGGGACATTGGAAATCAAGAAATTCTTGTTGCATGTTGAATCGAGTGACCAAGCTCGTGTGTTCAAACCTGGAATTTGTTATTTTGGTTCGATATGTGGGGAACTCAAGCAACCTAAATTTTGTGCGAATAATTTATGTTTACTTGATGCTTGGATTAAGACTAAGGAAATGAAATTAAAGATTCTGATTATAACTTAAAATTGTTCCTTGTTCATTCTATGTTGCTGGTTATGAAATTCTTGTTTCATCTCGAAAAGGTAAGATCAACTCATGCTTTTGATCCTGGTATAGATTCATACGCTCAATTGGTGAATATCATTTCAGCATGTCCCTTCGAGTTCACCAACCATGGAGACACTATCATCTATCATTTTTGTGAAGGAGACACTTTGAAAAGTGAGAATTGTTTTTGTGTTTATTCTTCATTTCAGGTTTCTCAAGGATCATGTGAAGAGCTTTGGCTTCAATACCTTTCCGAGGAAAGAATGTTTATGTTGGTTGAAAAAGGTAAAACTGATTTTCATCTCCCTAGTCCCAAAGGTAAGCAAGGTGAGTTTTCATTAGTTCTTAGGCCGCTCTATTCGACTCGAATTGATGATTTTGTTCATGACTTGCGTCCGGAAAAGTTTCCATCCATTTATACGGTCAATTGCTATTCTTTGATTGATGAAGCATTACCTTGTAAGATGTTCCGTCCATTCGTTTGTGAAAATGGTGTTTTGAATACGTTCGCTTATATGAATCATATTTGTTTTGATACAATTGTGCTTGGACAATTTGTTTGTTCGAAAAATTTATTGACAACTTATGGATATTCCTGTCACATGATTCATATACCATTTCTATTGCCGAAGATGGATAGTCAAATTGGAAAGGTAAAACCCAACCTTTACCTCACCAACAACAATCCCTTATCTATTCGTGTAAAAAAAGGATTGGCCCATTTCTAGTTTGTTTTGTATTCAAGTTTTTACTCTTTCATGATGATGAAATTAATAGTTGTCAAATTTCGATTCCTATTCAAATTTCTGATAGCTCTTTTATCTTCCGCCCTAGAGTGATCCAAACGTTCGACTTGAAGACAAGTCGCTTTGAAGACAGGGGGAATGATGTATGCACGCCCGAGGCTCCCACAAGTGCGAACCAAGATTCAATCGAGCTGCCTAAAGGACCCATAACTCGAGCTCTTACTAAACATTTCCTAGAAGCTGTTCTAGCTTCTAATGCAAAATTTTGGTTTGAAACAAGGGCCAATACTCTCAAAATCATCTCAAAGCAACTATCCAAAGAACTCGTGCATTGTTGGCAAGCTGATCCTAGCTCATTTCCAACTGCTCGAGCTCCGTCTAGCTCAACTCAGCTCATTTGAGCTCGTTTCAGCTCGTTTGAGCTCAACCGAGCTTACTTTTAGCTCGCTCTTTATTTCAATAAATTAAACTAAGTTTTAGTTTTATACTAATTAGCTTGCTACAGCTCAATAACGAAAATCCTAGCTCAAATAAGTTCATTAAATGTTTTCACTTAGTTTGAGCTAACCGAACTTAATGCTACTAGCTAGTCTTTAATTAATGTGTTTAGTTTAGTTTAATATGATATTTATGATGTCTAGTTCATGCTCTTAACATGTTCAGCTGAATATACATTGGGATTTAATGAGTTCATGTTTCTTGTAGGTTCAGCCGAATGTATTGAGTACATTAAATGAGATTCATGCACGGCCAGGTACATGAATTATGAGAGTTCATGCATGAACGAATTTATGCATGGTGGGCTGGCTATTGGTGATCCCTAAGCAACCTTTTAGCCAAGAGTTAAGTTCCACAAAATGACCGAATACATGAAGGAGCCATTAATGCAAGTACATGCATGGCTTAATACATTGTATGGAAGGATGCATGCACAACTAGTGTTCAATGGATGGCATTTGAAGGAATTCATGTATTGGGGACGTTCATGCAAGTGGGGGCTATTTTATGTACATGTATTTGAGGATTCATGGACAGTAATTAAGGAAAAACATGCATTGGGACGTTTCATGCATGTATCATGCATATCCAAGATGTCCATTCAAGTACTCAAGGTACATTGAAGCCTCATTCGACCAAGGGAGATGTAGGAGTGTTAAAAGACTGCACATTCATAAACTATGGCTTTTCTTCAAGGCTAAGTATGCATGAATGCATCAGGTGAAGCAACATGATGGTTTGGCCAATTCATGCACCATCTCCAAGCATGAACAAATTTTAATGCTTTTGTGTGAACATGTTAAATACAAATGTGAACAGAATTTAAGTTAGTGTGAACATCATAGACGCCGAATATCAATAGGCATCTTAGGCTTATAAATAGTATGTTTATTTCTTTGTAAAAGGACTTTTGCCAAATTTGTTACTGAACATTGTTCTTGTGAGGTTGCTTCCTCTCATATCTCGTACAAGTTTCGAAAGACTTATCTAGCTTGTGGTAGTGGCGTCAATCGTCCTTGTTTGAACTTATCACCATTCTTGGTGTGGTGTTCACCTATCCAACTATCCATATTTTCACCTTAACAATATAGGAACCGGGGTGACACTTTTTAGTGTTGAATCATTCCTGACGTTAAGTTCGTTTTCCATCCCCATCTTTCAAATTTCTTTCTTGTTAACCAAACCGAGCCTTCTATCCTTCACCCACCTTTTGCTATCCTTATCTGAACCTATTGCTAATTCTATATTTCTTAAAACCTTCTGCTCATCCAACCCTATTCATCCATTTCTCTTTCTAAAATTCGAGGCACGAACAATTCTCTCGACTACAATCGGGCAACTAAGTGAATTCGACTCAACCACTCGAGCCGGATCACATTAGCCTCAGAACTGCTTTCATCTCAGTCCATGTAGAGATTGGTTGTTCTCCGTTACTGATGTGATCTGGCCCGGGTAGATGAGTCAAATTCACGTAGTTGCCCGATCGTAGTTCGAGAGAGTCGTTCGTACCTCGAATTTTAGAAATAGAAATGAAATGGATAGGTTTGGATAGCGGAAGGTTTTAAGAAATATAGAATTAGCAATAGGTTCAGCTAAGGATAGCAAAAGGTGGTTGAAGGATAGAAGCCCCGGTTTGGTTATCAAGAAAGAAATTTGAAAGATGGGGATGGAAAGCAAACTTAACGTCAGGAATGATTCAACACTAAAAAGTGTCACCCCGATTCCTATATTGTTAAGGTGGAAAGATGGATAGAAGGATAGGTGAACGCCACACCAAAGATGGTGATAAGTTCAAACAAGTCGGTTGACGCCACTAGCACAAGCTAGATAAGTCTTCGAAATTTGTACGAGATATGAGAGGAAGCAACCTCACAAGAACAAAGTTCATTAACAAATTTGGCAAAAGTCCTTTACAAATGAAATCAACAAACTATTTATACTAGTTTCTTAGGCTAACCGAATAGACTATTCATGAACTTAACTATTAAGCAATGAACCTAATTTAATACATGAATATTCTAGAAAATGACCATTAGTGTCTTGTCCATGTTCGGGCGAATGGGAGGTGAATGGTTAGCTTCATGAATGTACATTGATGTACTTGAATGAATGGTCTTCATACATGCATGGCTAGATTCGGCTAACACCTTAATGGAGCCTTGAATTCATGTTGTTTCACCATGAGTGACTTAATTAATTAGGGCTTCATGAAGAGTCAAAATTGGTGTGAACAAGGAGCTTGAGTAGACACTTGAGTGTGAACAGCCAACCGAAGGGTCATCATGGTGTGAACACAATGTGTGAACACATGGCCAATGCATGAACCGTCCAATGCATGTTCCTTCATTAATTTGATCCATGTATCTTCAAATGCATGAATGTTCATCATGAACATTCATGTGCCTCTTGATTGCCGTCCATTGAATCCTCCCATGCATGCACCTTGCATTAAAGTCCATACATGAATCTTCCAAGTTCGGCTAACCTACAAAATTAATTAACAAAAATTAAATAACACACAACTATTCATATAATTATAATTTAAATTAATAACTAAATAACTTAATAACACTAACAATAATTATAAGTCAACTTATAATAAATTCGGCTAGCTCAAATAGTCAAAAATACTTAGTGAGCTAAAATGAGCTAGGGAATTCGGCATGAGCTGTAGCAAACTTAGTTATAAGCTAGATTAAAACTTAATTTATTAAAATGAAAAAGGAATGAGCTAAATCAAGCTATGTTTGAGCTCAAACGAGCTAAAACGAGCTCAAGCGAGCTGATGTGAGCTAAATGGCGCATAAGGGAGCTGAAGAGGAGCTGAGATCGGATTGCAATATGGTGCATGGAGTCTTCAAAAAGTTGTTCTTAGCTCCTTCAACGTCAGGGAGCTGGTTATCTTCCCAAATGCGCGTCACAAAGGCCGATATAGCATCTTGAAGTTGCTTGGTTCGGGCTCGGGTCATGGGACCTTTTGGCAGCTCAATAGATACTTGATGTGCATTCGAGGATGCCCCGGGTGTGCTCACATCATTCCCCCAGTCTTCAAAGCGACGTGTCCTCAAGTCAGATTCTGCATCAAAAGGGGATAAATCGGATACATTAAAACTAGCACTTATGTTATATTCACCCAGTAAGTCAAGTTTATATGAATTCTCATTAATGCGTTCAAGCACTTGGAAGGGTCCATCTCCTCGGGGAAGTAACTTGGAACGTCGCTGGGCTGGAAATCGTTCCTTGCGCATATGGACCCAAACCCAATCACCGGGTTCAAATATGACTCTCTTTCGTCCCTTGTTTGCTTGCTGCACGTAAGACTTAGTCCTTGCCTCTATGTTAGCTCGCACTTGTTGATGTAGCCTCCTCACAAAATCGGCCTTTTTCCTAGCGTCAGAATGAATCAATTGGTTATTAGGTAAAGAGACTAAGTCTAAAGGAGTTATTGGATTAAATCCATAGACCACTTTGAAAGGTGTATGTTTGGTTGCTGAATGGACCGTTCTATTATACGCAAACTCAATATGGGGCAAACAATCTTCCCATGATTTCAAATTCTTACGAATGATAGCCCACAGGAGAGTAGAAAGTACTCGATTGACCACTTCGGTTTGTCCATCCGTTTGAGGATGACAAGTAGTTGAGAACAATAATTTGGTTCCGAGTTTACCCCAAAGAGACCTCCAAAAATGGCTAAGGAATTTCGTGTCTCGATCTGACACAATAGTTCGCGGCACTCCATGTAAACGAACAATGTCCCTAAAGAAAAGGTTAGAAATATGTACGGCATCATCAGTTTTCGCACAAGCAATAAAATGTGACATTTTAGAAAATCGATCTACAACTACAAATATAGAATCCTTTCCCGTTTTGGTTCGGGGCAAACCCAGGATGAAATCCATGGATATATCCGTCCAACGAGTTTCAGGTATTGGTAATGGAGAGTAAAGTCCATGGGGTTGAATCTTGGATTTTGCTCATTTGCACGCCAAACATCGCTCGCAAACCCGCTCCATGTCTCGCCTCATCCTAGGCCAATAAAAATGTTCGTTAAGGGTAGCTAACGTCTTGCTAACTCCAAAATGACCCATGAGTCCTCCACTATGTGCTTCTTGCACAAGCAAATCCTGAACAGAACTTTGTGGAACACAGAGCTTACCTTTCTTGAACAGAAACCCATCAAACCTATAAAATTTCTCAAATGCAACATGCTCACAAGCAGAATAGATTTCTCCAAAATCAACATCATTAGCATACAATTCTTTCAAGAAAGAAAACCCAATCAGTTTTGACTCAAGAGTAGAAAGTAAGGTATACCTCCGGGATAGGGCATCAGCTACCACGTTGTCTTTACCTTTCTTGTACTTAATTACGTAGGGAAATGACTCAAGGTACTCGACCCACTTAGCATGCCTCTTGTTCAACTTGTTTTGACCCTTTATATGTTTCAAGGATTCATGGTCGGAATGGATTACAAACTCTTTTGGCCACAAATAATGTTGCCAAGTTTCAAGAGCCCGTATCAACGCATACATTTCTTTGTCGTAGACCGGATAATTTAGTGGGGCTCTGCTAAGCTTCTCACTAAAATAAGCAATGGGTCGTCCGTCTTGGGTTAATACAGCTCCAATACCCACACCAGATACATCACACTCAAGTTCAAAGGTTTTCAAAAAATCTGGCAAAGCAAGTAAAGGTGCATTAGTAAGACAATTTTTAATCTCAATAAAAGACCTCTCTTGCTCATCTTCCCAATGGAACGCGGAGTCTTTTTTAATCACGCTTGTTAAGGGTGCAGCCAATGTGCTGAAATTGGGCACAAATCACTGATAGAAGCTTGCCAATCCATGGAAGCTTCAAACTTGGCTAATAGATGTAGGCCTCGGCCACTCTTGAATCGCCTTTATCTTCTCTTGGTCGACTTCCAAACCTTGTGCACTAACTACAAATCCAAGAAAGATAACTTTGTCAGAACAAAAAGTACATTTCTTAAGATTAGCAAAGAGAGTTTCCTTACGCAATATTTCAAGAACAGATTTGAGGTGTGTTACGTGATCTTCCAAAGTCTTGCTATATATGAGGATATCATCGAAGTAAACAACACAAAACTTACCAATAAAGGATCTCAACACATGGTTCATGAGCCTCATAAAAGTACTAGGAGCATTGGTTAAGCCAAATGGCATGACCAACCACTCATACAAACCATGTTTCGTTTTGAAGGCAGTTTTCCACTCGTCACCTTCTCGCATACGAATCTGGTGATATCCACTTTTTAGATCGATCTTAGAGAATAGCTTGGCTCCACTTAGTTCATCTAGCATGTCATCTAGTCGCGGAATGGGATGTCGATATTTGATAGTGATTTTATTCACGGCACGACAATCGACACACATTCGCCAAGTACCATCCTTTTCGGCACCAAGAGGACTGGCACGACGCAGGGGCTAAGACTTTCTCTAATATAGCCCTTTTCCATCAATTCGTTAACTTGCCGTTGTAGCTCTTTAGTTTCTTCGGGATTCGTGTGATAGGCAGGCCGATTTGGAATTACGACTCCCGGCACAAAATCAATTTGGTGTCGAAAAGGTGGTAATCCATTAGGAGTCTCTTCCGGGAAAACGTCTTAGAAATCCTGCAAAAGACTCAAAATAGAAGACGGCAAGCCCTCGGGCAGTTCGTTAGTGCTAAAAAGATTTTCTTTGTACAAGAGTACAAGAACGGTTTGTTTCGATAATAACGCTCTCCTAACTTCTCTTTTTTTTGCAAACAAAATTTTTTTATTCTCTTTTTCTTTTCTCACTTGTTCTTTTTTTCTTTTACTATTTTTGCATTTTTTTTCTCGACTTTCTTTTTTTTCATTTTCTTTTCTTTTTTCACATTCATTCTTTTCTTCTCCTCTCAACTGGTTTACAACAGACTTCATTCTCGTTTGATCCTCGAAAACTTGCTTTGGCGTAAATGGTACCAAAGTAATACTCCTTCCTTGATATTTGAATGTATACCGATTGGTATACCCGTCATGGGTGACTCTTCGATCGTATTGCCACGGCCTTCCAAGCAACAGATGTCCCGCGTGCATGGGAACAACATCACAAAGTACCTCGTCCTCGTACTTACCAATTGAAAAAGAAACAAGTACTTGTTTGGTTACCTTGATTTCACCGCCATCATTGAGCCATTGAAGTTTGTATGGGCTCGGATGTTTGGTGGTGGTCAAGCCTAGTTTCTCCACTATTAAAATGCTTGCCACATTGGTACAGCTTTGATGTGATCCGGCCCGGGTAGATGAGCCGAATTCACGTAGTTTCCTGATCGTAGTTCGAGAGAGTCGTTCGTGCCTCGAATTTTTAATAATAAAAGTAAAATAATGGAATAGAATAAGCGGAAGGTTTCAAGAAGGGTAAGTTTAGTAATAGGTTCGATTAAGGGTAGCAAAGATGGATGAAGGATAGAAGGTTCGGTTTTGGTTAACAAGAAAAAAATATAAAAGATGGAAATGGAAATTGAACTCAACGTCAGGAATGATTCAACGCTAAGAAGTGTCACCCCAATTCCTATATTGTTAAGGTGAAAAATATGGATAGATGGATAGGTGAACGCCACACCAAGATTGGTGATAAGTTCAAAACAAGATGATTGACGCCACTAGCACAAGCCAGATAAGTCGTTCGAAACTTGTACGAGATATGAGAGGAAGTAACCTCAGAAGAACAATGTTCATTAACAAATTTGGCAAAAAGTCCTTTACAAATGAAATCAACAAACTATTTATACTAGTTTCTTATGCTAGCCGAATAGTCCATTCATGAACTTAACGGTTAAGTAATGTACCTAATTAAGTCATGAACTTTCTAGAAAAATGACCAATGGTGTCCTTGTCCATGTTTGGCCGAATGGGAGGTGAGTGGATAGCTTCATGAATATGCATTGATGTACTTGGATAAATGCTCTTCATACATGCATGGCTAGATTCGGCTAACTCCTTTAATGGAAGCCTTGAATTCATGTTGTTTCACCATGAGTGGCTTAATTAAATAAGGCTTCATGAAGAGTCAAACTTGGTGTGAACAAGGAGCTTGAGTAGACACTTGTGTGTGAACGTCCAACCGAAGGGTCATCATGGTGTGAACACAATGTGTGAACACATGATCAATTCATGAACTGTCCAATGCATGTTCCATCATTAATTTGATCCATGAATCTTCAAATACATGAATGTCCATCATGAACATGCATGTGCCTCTTGATTGCCGTCCATTGAACCTTCCTATGCATGCACCTTGCATTAAATGCCATGAATGAATATTCCAAATTCGGCTAACCTACAAAATTAAATAACATAATTAAATAACACACAACTATTCATATAATTATAATTTAAAATAATAACTAAATAACTTAATAACACTAACTAAATTTGGACACAATAATTATAAGTCAACTTATCATAATAAATTCGACTAGCTCAAATAGTCAAAAACACTTAGTGAGCTAAATTGAGCTAGGGAATTCGGCATGAGCTGTAACAAACTTAGTTATAAGCTAGATTAAAACTTAGTTTATTGAAATGAAAAAGGAATGAGCTGAAACGAGCTAAATCAAGCTCAAACGAGCTAAAATGAGCTCAAGTAAGCTGATGTGAGCTGAATGGCGCATGGGGGAGCTAGAGAGGAGCTGAGATTGGATTGCAAAATGGTGCATGGAGTCTTCAAGGAGTTGTTCTTAGCTCCTCCAACGTTATGGAGCTGGTTATCATCCCAAATGTGCATCACAAAGGCTGATATAGCATCTTGAAGTTGCTTGGTTCGAGCTCGGGTCATGAGGCCTTTTGGTAGCTCAATGGATTCTTGGTGTGCATTCGAGGATGCCCCGGGTGTGCTCACATCATTCCCCCCATCTTCAAAGCGACTTGTCCTCAAGTCGAGCCATTTGTCCATGGGAGAACTTCGACTCGTGCATGGTTTTCCTCGATCAAATGGGATGGAAGATGTCACACAAACCTGAAAAATTCTTACCACAGCCGGTAAAAAAGAAACTCAAAGGAGTCAAATTCAAATGTGTTCGATAGTTCATTAAAAATTCATTCAATCGAACATATGCCAAAAATCTCAATTGGACAAAGCAAGCATACGTAAATTTATCAAAGAGTTTCGTTAGACCATCGTTGCAAACATGAAAACTAAGTTGGATCAAGGGATAATTGGTTGTAAATGATGGCAGGCACTTAAACACATTATTCCTCATCCAAAACATTTTAATTTCTTTAACCGAATATAGCAACTCATTTGGTTCCTTGTCTTGTTCATGCAAGGTATGCCATGGCCAAAGGTATGCTAACTCTTTCTTTCATTTTTGAACAACATGAGGGGTGTCTCCAAATTCCAGCATAATAATCACATTATTACAATGCCAAAAGGAAAAATCCATCACATCAAAGTATAAATAATTTCCAAACAACAAATCAATGGAATTTTCAACTTCAACCGAATTGAGCAAAGATGTTTGAAAATTTTTAGATGACTTACCTTGACGAATATGAAGAGAAGACAATTGAGGATTGGGTTTACCTTTCTCGGTCAAAATGAATCTTCTCTCTTTGGATAGATAACGTAAGACAAACCTATTACTCTGATAAATTTGAATAGGTGGTGACGCGCCATGACATGTCTTGCTCCTCGAGGGGTGGAATTCACAAAAATGAGAATGGTTAGTATTAACGAAAACTATGGACTTAAATGGAAAAGGAAAGTTACCATGGAGATTTGATTCAATTCCAAAAACATAGGTTGGTCTTACCTTCTCAAAATGGAACGAAAATTTCAGATATGGCCAAGCAAGGTGATTAGTAAACGAATCAAAATTAAAACCCAAATCATTGAATTTCACCTTCTTATCAAAAGTTCGAACATCAAGCAAACATAATTTGAATGCAAATGATGCAAAGTGCTTAATGTTTCCATAAAATGAATTCATGTAGCAAATACCAGGCTTGAACACACGAACTTGATTAGGAATTCCAACAAGCAACATATTAGAAGAAGATATAATCAACTCACCACACGAATTATATTTCACTAGTTTAATCACACATGTTGAATTGACAAAACCGAGCATACCAATATGCAAAGGTTCATGCTTCAAGAGTATCAATCGGGAATGCAAATCATTACATGGAAATTTCACACAAAAACTCAAAGATTGTTCATGAAGAACACAATTGCATATATCATGTGAAGATCTTTTAACATGGATGCCAAACAAAAATTTTTAGAGAACAACATGCAACTTTTCAAACAAAGTGATTTATCACAAATCAATTGAGCTGGCATATTTAAACATAAAGATTTAACACATGAATTCAAAAAGTTTGCATGGTCAAACACATCAGAATTTTTAAGTGACAGACTTTGATCAAACACATTCAAAATTCACTTAGAGAAAACTAATCCAATGTTGTCAACAAATTTGTCAATGTAGTAATCGTCATAAGAAAAGCTGTATATGGCACCTTTTAAAACAAAATCGTTAACAACAGTAAGTGAACAAAAATTAGCCAATCAAGTGACTTTGATTCGATAAACAAAGAATCCTTACCTTCGACCGCAAGTGGGTTGTTGTTATTCGCGAACTTACCTTTTTCGAACAACCTAAAACACCTCTCGTTTGGAAGGTAATGTAGATGGAATTGGTCACACAAACTTCTAAGAACCTGAAAAGTTAAATCACAAGAAGATCGAACAGGTGGGTTAATAGAAATAATTCTCACTTGCTCACTTGTTTTCTCACTCGATTCTTTTTCTTCTGAATCACTCGTTCCTTTTGTTTCAATTTCTTTTTCATCTTCTTTTTCACTCTCAAACTCTTTTTCATTCTCTTTTTCAATCTCATTTTCTTTTTCATTTTCTTTTTGCGTTTCAAAGGCTTTTTCAAAGGCTTTTTCAAGTTCTCTCAAGATTCGCTCATTTTCTCTCTTCTTGCCTCTTGCCTCTCTTTTCTTTTTATTTCGTTTTCTTTTTCTTCCTTTGCTTTTTCTTTTCTTTTCTTTGTTTTCTATTTACAAGAATGTACAAAAGAACGATGAGAATACAAATCCTGTTCGAAAGATGAAGAACTATTTGCATATGATTCACAATTAAGACTTCGTGAAGAATACTCCGAGTAAGATTTTGTTGACGATCTAGTAGGAGTATGTCTTTCTCTCCGAACGCCATCTTGGAACGAATCAAAATCGTAATCGGCTTCTCGTCTTCTCAAATTTCTTGATGAAAAGGACTTTTGATCAAAGTCACTTCTCAAATTCGCTGATGAATATAAGTCATAGTATGAATCTCTTTGTCTCAAAGTAGATGGCGAAAAGGAATCACGATAGGAACTTTTTCTCAAGTAGTAGTCGGGGGTATATCTCCGTGGGGTTCTTGTCTCCATTTTTCGACTCGAAGAAACTCTATCACTTTGATCTTGTTTTTCCAAATGATTTAATCTCTCGTGTATGTTCTTAGTGTTGGACTCCATCATTTTTCGCATTTCTAGTACCAAGTATTGGTATTCCAATTCGAACTCTCTTCAGCGTGACATGATTTTTGTTGCTGAAAAGAAAATGTTAGATCACAACACAAAATAAAAAAAATCAAGTACCTCACCACAAATCTCACTATTTCACTCGCAAAGAAATATTGATGAACACTCCACTCGTGTTTGCACTCGTTTTTAGGCTTTTTCAAACTCTCGAATGTTCTCACACACTCTAGCCTTTTACCACTCAAGCTTACTCTCGTAACCTCGTATTTTGTTTCTTTTGACTCGTCTAGGTGCTTTGGGGTCGGCTTCAAAATGGTTACAAGGGATAAGATGTATAGGTTATGGGTAAGCTAAAAGAAAATTTCTCTTTGGTGTAGTGTGGCGTTTTGGAAATGGGTACAAAGTTGATGGTAAGAATAACTGAAGAACGGCACAAAATATAAAACAGTAGAATCAAACTTGATCACTTCACTCCTTTTTTTTTTGTTCTTTCTTTTTTTTTTACAACTTCAACATATCACTTTTACAATGATAAAACGAAAATACAACTTTTTTTTTTGATTTTTTTACAACGAACCTAGTTCGATCTTGATACGAACATCGGTGCCTCTCGATTTACAAGCTCTGATACCAAATGATGTGATTTAGCCCGGGTAGATGAGTCGAATTCACGTAGTTTCCCGATCGTAGTTTGAGAGAGTCGTTCGTGCCTCGAATTTTTAATAATAAAAGTAAAATAATGGAATAGAATAAGCGGAAGGTTTCAAGAAGGGTAAGTTTAGTAATAGGTTCGATTAAAGGTAGCAAAGATGGATGAAGGATAGAAGGTTCGGTTTTGGTTAACAAGAAAAAAATATAAAAGATGGAAATGGAAATCGAACTCAACGTCAGGAATGATTCAACACTAAGAAGTGTCACCCCAATTCCTATATTGTTAAGGTGAAAAATATGGATAGATGGATAGGTGAACGCCACACCAAGATTGGTGATAAGTTCAAAACAAGACGATTGACGCCACTAGCACAAGCCAGATAAGTCGTTCAAAACTTGTACGAGATATGAGAGGAAGTAACCTCACAAGAACAATGTTTATTAACAAATTTGGAAAAAAGTCCTTTACAAATGAAATCAACAAACTATTTATACTAGTTTCTTATGCTAGCCGAATAGTCCATTCATGAACTTAACGGTTAAGTAATGTACCTAATTAAGACATGAACTTTCTAGAAAAATGACCAATGGTGTCCTTGTCCATGTTCGGCCGAATGGGAGGTGAGTGGATAGCTTCATGAATATGCATTGATGTACTTGGATAAATGCTCTTCATACATGCATGGCTAGATTCGGCTAACTCCTTTAATGGAAGCCTTGAATTCATGTTGTTTCACCATGAGTGGCTTAATTAAATAAGGCTTCATGAAGAGTCAAACTTGGTGTGAACAAGGAGCTTGAGTAGACACTTGTGTGTGAACGTCCAACCGAAGGGTCATCATGGTGTGAACACAATGTGTGAACACATGATCAATTCATGAGCCGTCCAATGCATGTTCCATCATTAATTTGATCCATGAATCTTCAAATACATGAATGTCCATCATGAACATGCATGTGCCTCTTGATTGCCGTCCATTGAACCTTCCTATGCATGCACCTTGCATTAAATGCCATGAATGAATCTTCCAAATTCGGCTAACCTACAAAATTAAATAACATAATTAAATAACACACAACTATTCATATAATTATAATTTAAAATAATAACTAAATAACTTAATAACACTAACTAAATTTGGACACAATAATTATAAGTCAACTTATCATAATAAATTTGACTAGCTCAAATAGTCAAAAACACTTAGTGAGCTAAATTGAGCTAGGGAATTCGGCATGAGCTGTAACAAACTTAGTTATAAGCTAGATTAAAACTTAGTTTATTGAAATGAAAAAGGAATGAGCTGAAACGAGCTAAATCAAGCTCAAACAAGCTAAAACGAGCTCAAGTGAGCTGATGTGAGCTGAATGGCGCATGGGGGAGCTCGAGAGGAGCTGAGATCGAATTGCAAAATGGTGCATAGAGTCTTCAAGGAGTTGTTCTTAGCTCCTCCAACGTTATGGAGCTGGTTATCATCCCAAATGTGCATCACAAAGGCTGATATAGCATCTTGAAGTTGCTTGGTTCGAGCTCGGGTCATGGGGCCTTTTGGTAGCTCAATGGATTCTTGGTGTGCATTCGAGGATGCCCTGGGTGTGCTCACATCAAGCTTCCACCATCGATGATCAAACTACAGACTTTCCCTTGAACTTGGCATCGAGAATGGAAGATATTCTCCCGTTGTTGTTCATTTTCAGGACTTTGAATACTGAGGCTTCTTTTAACAACGAGAAGCTTTTTGGCTTGCGCCATGTTGAACAATAAAGATAATTAGAATCCTCACCACAAATCTCACTATTCACTCACAAAGAAAATAATGTATGAGCACTCCACTCGTGTTTGCACTCGTTTTTAGGCTTTTTCAAACTCTCGAATGATCTCACCACTCTTGCCTTTTACCACTCAAGCTGACTCTCGTAACCTCGTATTTTGTTTCTTTTGACTTGACTAGGTGCTTTGGGGTCGGCTTCAAACGGTTACAAGGGTTAAAACGTATGGTGTTTGGGTAGGCTTAAAAGAAAAAAATAATTTTTAAAGTAGTGTGGCGTTTTGGGGGGGTTAAAAATGATGAAAAGAATATAAGACGATCGGAAGAAATATAAAACAATAGAATCGAACTTTTGATCACTTCACTTTTTTTTTTAATTTCGAATTTCTTCTTCTTTTTTTTTGATAATTTCGTATCTCTCTTTTTTTTTACAACTTTCAATATATCACTTTACAATGATAAAAATGAAAAATACAATTTTTTTCGAATTTTTTTTCACCACAAACCTATTTTGATCTTGATACGGACGTCGGCGCCTCTCGATTTACAAGCTTTGATACCAAATGATGTGATCCGGCCCGGGTAGATGAGTCGAATTCATGTAGTTGCCCGATCGTAGTTCGAGAGAGTCATTCGTACCTCAAATTTTAGAAATAGAAATGAAATGGATAGGTTTGGATAGCGGAAGGTTTTAAGAAATATAGAATTAGCAATAGGTTCGGCTAAGGATAGCAAAAGGTGGTTGAAGGATAGAAGGCCCAGTTTGGTTATCAAGAAAGAAATTTGAAAGATGGGGATGGAAAGCGAACTTAACGTCAGGAATGATTCAACACTAAAAAGTGTCACCCCGATTCCTATATTGTTAAGGTGGAAAGATGGATAGAAGGATAGGTGAACGCCACACCAAGGATGGTGATAAGTTCAAACAAGTCGGTTGACGCCACTAGCACAAGCTAGATAAGTCTTTGAAACTTGTACAAGATATGAGAGGAAGCAACCTCACAAGAACAATGTTCATTAACAAATTTGGCAAAAGTCCTTTACAAATGAAATCAACAAACTATTTATACTAGTTTCTTAGGCTAACCGAATAGACTATTCATGAACTTAACTATTAAGCAATGAACCTAATTTAATACATGAATATTCTAGAAAATGACCATTAGTGTCTTGTCCATGTTTGGCCGAATGGGAGGTGAATGGTTAGCTTCATGAATGTACATTGATGTACTTGAATGAATGGTCTTCATACATGCATGGCTAGATTCGGCTAACACCTTAATGGAGCCTTGAATTCATGTTGTTTCACCATGAGTGACTTAATTAATTAGGGCTTCATGAAGAGTCAAAATTGGTGTGAACAAGGAGCTTGAGTAGACACTTGAGTGTGAACAGCCAACCGAAGGGTCATCATGGTGTGAACACAATGTGTGAACACATGGCCAATGCATGAACCGTCCAATGCATGTTCCTTCATTAATTTGATCCATGTATCTTCAAATGCATGAATGTTCATCATGAACATTCATGTGCCTCTTGATTGCCGTCCATTGAATCCTCCCATGCATGCACCTTGCATTAAAGTCCATACATGAATCTTCCAAGTTCGGCTAACCTACAAAATTAATTAACAAAAATTAAATAACACACAACTATTCATATAATTATAATTTAAATTAATAACTAAATAACTTAATAACACTAACAATAATTATAAGTCAACTTATAATAAATTTGGCTAGCTCAAATAGTCAAAAATACTTAATGAGCTAAAATGAGCTAGGGAATTTGGCATGAGCTGTAGCAAACTTAGTTATAAGCTAGATTAAAACTTAATTTATTAAAATGAAAAAGGAATGAGCTGAATCGAGCTAAGTTTGAGCTCAAACGAGCTAAAACGAGCTTAAGCGAGCTGATGTGAGCTAAATGGCGCATAGGGGAGCTGAAGAGGAGCTGAGATCGGATTGCAATATGGTGCATGGAGTCTTCAAAAAGTTGTTCTTAGCTCCTTCAATGTCAGGGAGCTGGTTATCTTCCCAAATGCGCGTCACAAAGGCCGATATAGCATCTTGAAGTTGCTTGGTTCGGGCTCGGGTCATGGGACCTTTTGGCAGCTCAATAGATACTTGATGTGCATTCGAGGATGCCCCGGGTGTGCTCACATCAGTTACGTCTTTGTCTAGTAGTTAATTGATCCCACCAGATCATGGCGTAATCTGAGAATTCGATTGCTGCTAGTTTCACCTTTTTATTTTCAGAGTATTTGTGACAATCAAACACCAATTCGATCTTCCTTTCCCACTCAAGATAGGCCTCTGGATCTGATCTACCTTGGAACGGTGGTACTGAAAGCTTGATGTTCTTAAGATCATCATCTTCACGTCTCCTATCTCGATGTCGTGGCTCTCTTTGGAGATTACTTGCATTCAACTCTTGATCGCTTTCAAGATCACTAAGATTGTTTACATCATCTTCTTGAACTCTTTGTCTTTCCCGTTGTTGGTTTGGTCTCTCCCGTCTAGGTTGGACTACTTCAAGAGGTCTTTCACATTGCTCTCTCGCTTCAACTTAGAATAGGTGATCTTCGAGGGGATTTAATCTTCAATCTAAGAGTCTTTCCATCTCTCTAAAGAGCTTGCATGTTCAAATTAGGAATGTCGCAAACAGGTTGTCATGCGGGATGATCTTCCATGTTAGGATCAAATTCTTGTGACATTGAGTTTAGTAAGGAACCTCACACAAAACCTCATGATCACTCGAAAAGAAAGAGGAATTTCACTCACGCTCGTGTTTTACGCTTGAGAATAGGCTTTTACCTCCACTCTATTGCGCTCACAACTCTCATGCCTTTTACCTCTCTTTACCTTTCTTATGATTTTGTAAGCAGATTTGCCAAAGCTTAACCTTAGTCTAGGTGGTCAGTTTCAAATGGGTAACAAGGGATGATGTGATTTAAGATAAGGTAGGCTTACAAGAAAGAAAATAATTGGGTATAGTGTGGCAAAAAAGATCAAAGATAGAAGTGGATGAGAGAATAAGAGTTTCAGGATCGAAAAAAATAGAGAAGAAGTAAAAACAATGTTCTAGTTTCAAATTTTTTTTGAATTTTTTTTTACTTACAAACTAGTTTTTGTTGCGTTCTTCGATCTTCGGAGCTTCTTGATTCCATCTTTGATACCAAATGTTACGATCTGACTTTGTGATGAATCAAATTGTATGTAAAAATGCCCGATCGTATACGAGAAGCAATGATAATTTAGTTTAGTGAAATTGGTATGGAATGAAGTTGTTTTGACAAATTAGTAGCTGGTTTAAGAATATGGTATGAAAAAGGTAAGGTGGAAAAGAAGGAATTTGTTTTGGTTTGAAATAGTAAGATGTGAAAAGAAAGAATTAGTTTTGGAACCAAATGGTTAAGAAAGAAAAATGGATTGGACAAAAGTGCAAACAAGAACCAATACCGATTTGATATCAACCCGTTGCTTATAAGCCCTTTAGTTCAGTTTAAGAGTGGTTAAGGTGACCTCGACCTACTATCTAGCAAGATAGGAACCTCGGTATGTTTGAACGCCACACTATGAGTAGTGATAAGTTTGGTTTCTGACAAAGAAAATGGATGGCACAACTAGAACACTAGGTAGCCAATGAATCCTTGAACGAAAATAGAGAAAAGCTTGCCTCACAAATTTGGCAGCATAACATTAACAAAATGTCCAAAAGTTCTCTCTTCAATAAGCTAATTACATATATTTATAATGTCAAAAAAAAGGCTAGCTGAATGGTCACTTTTAATGAAGCTAATAATGAGCTCTAATGAAAAATCACAACTTTTGAAATTCTAACCTAAGTAACTCCAACCTTCAATGTGATTTACTTCTTCAATTTAAGTTGCTTTCAAACTCTTCTAAAGTTTCTATGACCAGCCGAAAAGACACCAGCTTCTTTGATGGAGAATTGAATGCATGTAGTGATTACTCATGAAGCAAACGATTATGGAAGATGAAACAAAGTTGCTGCCCAATTTTAAGAAGAATAATGCTCTCCTTTAATTGATAAAACAATTTCTTAATGATATATAAAGCCTCTTTGTAACAACCCCCTCTTTTGCAACTGAAATCTCTTGAAAAGTCACCTTATTGAATGCATAACAGCCTTTAAATGTAATGGATGTGAGCTAAAAAGTCACCTACAATTAACACATGTAACCGTCACATTTATTCAATTATTAAGCTTAAAACAAATTAACAACTAACTTAAATAAATGAACTATCACTTATGCAACATTTATTCCAGCAACTAGTTTAATTAAGAGAAGCATTATTAAATGAACTTTAACTCATGCATCAATAAATTATCCTAGTAGCTAGATTATTTAAAGAAACAACTATTAAATTAAGTTCATAAAAACTCAATTAATTAAACTAAAATGAGTTGGCTTAATAACCAACAACTCATTTATTAAACTAAGATGCTTAAATGCAAGGATTAAAAATGCAACTAAATACAAAGCTAAAAAATTAAAAAGTTCAATTTAGTTGGAACAGGTTCAAAGAGCTGGAATTGAGCTGAAATCGATTTGCAATATGTTGCAAGGAATCTTTATTGAACTAATCCCAACTCGTTCTATTTCCCCAACCAAAGCCTCACCCCACAATTGGTTAACTAAGGCCGAAATGGCCTATTTGAATTGCTTAGCTCGAGCTCGCGTAATTGGTCCTTGGGGCAGCACCGTTGAATCCTTGCTGGAACTTGGTGCACTACGGGATGTGATCGTATCAATTAATAGGTCATAAGTAATTAAATTTGTCCTGATTACTACAGCCATTTAAGTTGTCCTTAGCTTATTTAATTTGTCTTAGCTCCTACAGCTCTTTAAAGTGTCCTTAGCTTATTTAATGTGCCTTAACCAAATTTTTTTGTTGTTTTTAGGTGACCATTCAGCTGAATTCAGCTAGGAACATGGCGGCATCAAAAGGGAGCTTTTAAGCTGAATTAAAGTTAGCAGCTGATTTCTCTTCTCCAAGGGGCTGCTCGTGAAGAGAAATGGACAAAGGGTGTCCACACAAGACCATCCAACTCACAAAACGTTTTCACACCATGAGAGCTATTCATTTTCGTCCATTCACACCTGGAGGCTATTGGATATTAAGTGTGCACACCAATTTGGCTGCTCATGCATCACATTTCCATTAAAAATGGCTGCTGCATTTTTGGCTTCCCAAGAAAGGAATAAACACATTCACATTGCTGGAAAAATTCCATTCACATTTGTGCCCTTTTGGTTATGTGTTTTCACACACAAAGGACTGCTCATATTCAGCCTTTCACACCCTTTGGCTATTGGAGTGTTCAAGAGGCTGTTAAGCTATTCAAGGCTATTCAATCAATCAAGGTAGCTCATTAAAAGGCTTTCACACCTTTGGACGAATTTAGTCAACTTGTTTCAGCTCCAACAATGCTCCAATTTATTAAGCTGACTTAGGGAACACCATGGGACATTTTTGAAGCTTCATGGCACCTACATGGATTAATTCTAGAATTTTCAGCTCATTAAAAGCTGAAATCAAATGGCCAATCAGCTCCCCAAATGTCTATTTGGCTAGCCATGTTGTTTAGCTATAAATATCGGTTCATTTCAGCTTGTGAAAAAACTTTTGACATTTTTATGAATGAAACTTTATTTCTATGAGTTTTGCTTCCTCTCATATCACGTTCAAGTTTCGAAGACTTATCTAGTTGTGATAGTAGTGTCTACCAAGCTTGTTTAGAACTTATCACCGTATTGGTGTGGCATTCTCCTATCCAGCTATCCCATCCATCACCTTAGACAATATAGGAATTGGGGTGACACTCGTTAGTGTTGAATCATTCCTAAAGTTTAAGTTTGTTATTCCATCTCCATCACCTTTCGTTGTTTAAATTCATATTCTAAAACTGAGCTATCCACTTATCACCTATCTTTGTTTCTCCATAGCCGAACCTACCCACTTTGAACCCAATTCTTTAACATTCAGCCTCTTAAGCCGACTCAAACAAATTGACAATTTTGTGAACGACTCTTCTTGTCAACAATCAGGCAACTTACGTGAACTCGACTCGAACGTTCGAGCTGGATCACATAATTTGATATTAGAGCTTGTAAAATGAGAAGCACCGACATTCGAATAAGTCCGTACTAGGTTTGTTGTTAAAAAAAGAAAAAAATTGAATTAAAAATTTTTTCTATCAAGTTTTATTTCAAATTCTCTATAGTATTAGCATTATTTTTGAAGAAAAATACAGAAAAGAAAATACAAAATTATAAAAAAAATTGAATATAAAAAAAAGAAAAAAAATTGTGAAGTATTGAAGTCTTTTCTTTTGTTGTTCATTTCATTTTTTTCCCGATCTCCAAGTATTGTACTACCATCTTTTGCCCCCCAATGCCATACTAAATCGGGAAAAAAATTTCTTTATTTCAGCCTACCTTACACCCATTACATCTTATCCCTTGTAACCAATTTGAAGCCGACCCCAAGCACCAAGACAAGTCCTAAGAAACGAAATATGAGGTTACGAGAGCAAGTACGAGTGGTAAAAGGCATGAGTATGTGAGATCATTATCTGAAAAAAATCCTTTAAAATGAGTGAAACACAAGCGTGAGTGATAAAACATTCAATTTTCTTTTTGAGTGAATCGTGAGATTTTGTGGTGAGGTGTTTATTTCTATTTTGTTTTAACATTCTTCTTTTTAGCAACTAATGATTTCTCGAGAAGAGATTTTAGAATTTGAACTTCAAGACTTCGTGAAAGAAATGGATCGCTTGTTCGATAGGAAACTAAAACCCCTCCAAGAATGATTGGTTCATGTCAAAGAGCAAGCTCATCGAGTAAGAGCCCAATGTAAGCAAATTTTACCAAGTCGAAACACGGAGTTAAGAGCATCATGGCAACACCCTTCCCATGACTACTCGAGAAAAGATTCATATCGTGATCCATATTCATCAAGGACTTCAAGACAGAGAGCCCTATATTGTGACTCCTACTCAATGAGGAACTCGATTAGAAAGCGAGAAAGCTTGGAGTCCAAGGTTTTTTAAGATGACCAAAGAGAAGATAGATATATTTCTTTAAGAACTTTAAAGAAAACATCCACGGAGAATCCATCACGAAGAGACGATCAATTTTCTTTTGTAAATGCTTTTCCTTTTGCCCATCAAAAAATTTGCCATCCTGATTCTTTACTGTTGTCTTCATCTTGTAAATAAAAAGAGATCGAGAGTGACAAAGAATGTGAGAAGAAAAAGAAAATTGAAAAAGAAATTGAGTTTGAGAAAATAAAAGACACTGTGGTAAAAGAACGAGAATTTCAAAATGAGTGTAAAAGAAATGAGCGTTGAGGAAAAAGAAAGTGGATTTAGAAAAAAAAATTTGAGAAAAAGATGAGTGAAAATGAAGAAAGTGAACAAGACAAAGCGGGGAGTGTTTTTACTAACCTACACGTGAGTTTTCCTCATGTTGTTCCTTTCCAAGTTTCTGACGATCCGAGTAAAGAGTTTCGACTTCACTACCTTTCTAAGGAGAAATGGTTTGCGTTGATTGAAAAAGGTAATGTACCCAATGATCTTAGTTTGATTTTACCAAAGGGTAAGCAAGGTATGGAATTTGAAGTCTTTACGATTCATAAGCCTCATTCAATTATTGATGGAAACTTTGTTGATGACTTGGGATTTGAAAAGCCATTGTATCGTGGCGTGGTTGATTGTTCTTCTTTGATTAGTAATGATTTGTCTGTTACAAATGTTGATAACACAAACATTACTCATAAAGAATATGTTGTTGACCAGCATACGAGTGAAGTAGTAATCGATCGGAAATCGCAAGGTTTGGTTGTACAAGATAATGAATCATATAACCTTTTTTATTTGCTTGATTGTGGTGATAATGTGCGGATGAGAATCAAGACATATGAATGTTTAAAAACATGCATGTCTAATTTTCCTTTGATTCGACTGTGTGATAATTTGCTGACATGTTATACGCCTAGTCAGCTTGTATGTGATGATAAATTGAATTTATTTTTCCTTTCGTGAGATTCGTATGTTTTTGTGGGTCTGTTCGAGAGAGATTCAAGAAATTTGATCTTTCAAATATGTTTTTGATACGAACTCACCTCGAGATGATTTGAGTCGTAATGTTGCCCAATCGTGAATTTGAGTAAGAGTTGAACGTTTCAAAACAAACAAGGTTTAAACAAATAAAAGGCTTGAAGAAAAAAGGAAAAAGGTTTTAAATCAAACAGCAAAGAGGTTAACTGATGCGAACCTAGCTGCGTCATGTTACAAATCAACTAGGCAACATCGAGCATGGCCTAAGCTCGAGGGGCCCAAGTGCAAGATAAAGTTTAATTTCGGTTCAACGAGCTCAATTTTGGTTTACCCAGCTCAATTTCTTAAATCTGGACATTTTAATTTAGTCTATTAAATATGTCTCATATTATTATGTGTTTAATGTGTCTAGCTATAATTTAATGTGTCTAATTTAAACAAATTAATTAGCTGCTGCTAATTTAATTTGTCCAGCCGCATGACATAAATTACAATGTTTTTAGTTGCTGTCGATTTTTAATGTGTCCTAACTCTTTAATTGTTGTTTACTTTGCAGCAAAAGCAAGCATGGGATGACATTAACAAGGGCCTAAAGCATTAAAGTAGAATACATGCATGTCTGAATTTAAGGAACAGCAATAAAGGAGCTATTGGTGCTTAGAACGGCATTAAAGGAGTTGTCTAGCATGAATGGCCGAATTTAATGCAAGGTGCACTTCCCATGAACGACCTAGGAGCATGAAAGCATGATTAATGCTAGAAGGCTACTGGTTGGTGTTTTCCAAGTGGCCATTCGGCCAAAAGGTGGATAAACATTCAATTTTCCAAGTGAATTTAATTCCAGCAGCTGCTTACTCTTCCCCAAAAGTCTGCTCGTGTATTTTAACAGCCAAGATGTTGTTCACACAATGTTTTCACACAAGGAAGCTAATCATTTCGTCCTTTTGATGTGAGCACACCCGAGGCATCCTGGAATGCACATCAAGTTTCTATTGAGCTGCCAAAAGGTCCCATGACCCGAGCCCGAACTAAGCAACTTCAAGATGCTATATCAGCCTATGTGATGCGCATTTGGGAAGATAACCAGCTCCCTGACGTTGAAGGATCTAAGAACAACTTTTTGAAGACTCCATGCACCATATTGCAAACCGATCTCAGCTCCTCTTCAGCTCCCCTATGCGCCATTCAGCTCACATCAGCTCACTTGAGCTCATTTTAGCTCGTTTGAGCTCAAACTTAGCTCAATTCAGCTTATTCCTTTTTCATTTTAAAAAATTAAGTTTTAATCTAGTTTATAACTAAGTTTGCTACAGCTCATGCTGAGTTCCCTAGCTCATTTTAGCTCACTCAGTGTTTTTGACTATTTGAGCTAGTCGAATTTATTATAAGTTGACTTATAATTATTGTTTCAAATTTAGTTAGTGTCATTAAGTTATTTAGTTATTAATTTAAATTATAATTATATGAATAGTTGTGTGTTATTTAATTTTTGTTAATTAATTTTGTAGGTTAGCCGAACTTGGAAGATTCATGTATGGACTTTAATGCAAGGTGCATGCATGGGAGGATTCAATGGACAGCAATCAAGAGGCACATGAATGTTCATGATGAACATTCATGCATTTGAAGATACATGGATCAAATTAATGAAGGAACATGCATTGGACGGTTCATGCATTGGCCATGTGTTCACACATTGTGTTCACACCATGATGACCCTTCGGTTGGCCATTCACACTCAAGTGTCTACTCAAGCTCCTTGTTCACACCAATTTTGACTCTTCATGAAGCCCTAATTAATTAAGTCACTCATGGTGAAACAACATGAATTCAAGGCTCCATTAAGGTGTTAGCCGAATCTAGCCATGCATGTATGAAGACCATTCATTCAAGTACATCAATGTACATTCATGAAGCTAACCATTCACCTCCCATTCGGCCGAACATGGACAAGACACTAATGGTCATTTTTCTAGAATATTCATGTATTAAATTAGGTTCATTGCTTAATAGTTAAGTTCATGAATAGTCTATTCGGTTAGCCTAAGAAACTAGTATAAATAGTTTGTTGATTTCATTTGTAAAGGACTTTTGCCAAATTTGTTAATGAACTTTTGTTCTTGTGAGGTTGCTTCCTCTCATATCTCGTACAAGTTTCGAAGACTTATCTAGCTTGTGCTAGTGGCGTCAACCGACTTGTTTGAACTTATCACCATCCTTGGTGTGGCGTTCACCTATCCTTCTATCCATCTTTCCACCTTAACAATATAGAAATCGGGGTGACACTTTTTAGTGTTGAATCATTCCTGACGTTGAGATCGTTTTTCCATCCCCCATCTATCCAACATCCTTTCTTGTTTCCTTAGCCAAACCTATCACTACACTTTTGCATAACTTTTGAAAACCTTCCGCTATCCAAACCTATCCATTTCATTTCTATTTCTAAAATTCGAGGTACGAACGACTCTCTCGAACTACGATCGGGCAACTACATGAATTCGACTCGTCTACCCGGGCCAGATCACATCATTTGGTATTAGAGCCTGTAAATCGAGAGGCACCGACGTCCGTATCAAGATCAAAATAGGTTTGTGGTGAAAAAAAATTGTATTTTCATTGTTATCATTGTAAAGTGATATATTGAAAGTTGTAAAAAAAAAAGAGAGATACGAAATTATCAAAAAAAAAAGAAAACAAGAAATTCGAAATTAAAAAGAAAAAAAAGTGAAGTGATCAAAAGTTCGATTCTATTGTTTTATATTTCTTCCGATCGTCTTATATTCTTTTCATCAATTTTAACCCCCCAAAACACCACACTACTTTAAAAATTATTTTTTTTCTTTTAAGCCTACCCAAACACCATACGTTTTAACCCTTGTAACCGTTTGAAGCCAACCTCAAAGCACCTAGTCAAGTCAAAAGAAACAAAATACGAGGTTACGAGAGTCAGCTTGAGTGGTAAAAGGCAAGAGTGGTGAGATCATTCGAGAGTTTGAAAAAGCCTAAAAACGAGTGCAAACACGAGTGGAGTGTTCATACATTATTTTCTTTTCGAGTGGAATAGTGAGATTTGTGGTGAGGATTTGAAAAATCTATTTAAAAAAAAGAGAAAGCAACATGGAACGAAATGTGGAGGAAAGGCAACCCGTTCGTAATGTGCCGGACTTGAACATGCAAGCCTTACTTCGAGAAGTTGAACGGTTGTTTGATCAAAAGTTGGAACTGATACAAGACCGACTCGATCAAGTGGAGGGAAGAGGCCGATGAGCAAGGACCCCAATAAGTCCACCTCGAGACCGTGACCGAAGGTATGTTCGAGATGATGAAGTTTCCGAACCAAGTGAAGCCGAAAGCGAGGCTGGTTCGAATGTTAGTGCCCGACGGAGAGGCCAACGAGAGCGAGAAAGGTATGATGATGACTTGAAAAGTATTAGGCTATCAATTCCCCCGTTCCAAGGCTGTTCGGATCCTGAAGCATATTTGGAGTGGGAGAAAAAGATCGAGCTTATTTTCGAGTGCCATAACTACTCAGAAGTAAAGAAAGTTAAGTTGGCTGCCATAGAATTCACCGACTATGCCATGATTTGGTGGGACCAACTCACAACAACCCGAAGGCGAAATGGAGAGCGACCCATTAACACTTGGGCCGAAATGAAGGCTGTCATGCGCCGGAGGTTCATTCCAACACACTACCACCGAGAGCTTTACCAAAAGCTCCAAAATCTTTCTCAAGGCACAAGGAGTGTCGAGGACTATTACAAAGAAATGGAAGTTGCTATGATCCGTGCGAATGTGGACGAGGATCGAGAAGCCACTATGGCTAGATTTCTGTCCGGACTTAACCGTGAGATCGCCAATGTTGTGGAGCTACAACATTATGTGGAGATAGTTGATATGGTCCACATGGCCATCAAAATCGAAAAGCAACTCAAAAAGAAAGGTGCTGCCCGAGGCTATTCAACCACCAATGTGTCTCGATGGAACCAAGGCATTGGCAAGAGTGCTACGGTGAGCCAAAGGAAAGATCCTATGGCACCTATCAAAGCTACCAAGCCTACGGGTGAAAATAGTAAAGGCAAGGCTGTTGAAGGTACCCAAAATTGGACGAGAGACATAAGATGTTTCAAGTGCCTTGGAAGAGGGCATATTGCGAGTCAATGTCCGAATCGGAGTGTCATGGTGATTCAACCAAATGGCGATATTGAATCGAAGGAGGGGGAGGATGAAAAGGTTGAAAACAATAACGAAACCCTTCCCGATGCCGAGGAAGAAATAGAGTACGCGGTCGAAGGTGAGATGCTTGTTGTTAAGAGGAGCTTAGGTTCACAAGGTACCGAACTCGATCCGCAACGAGAGAACCTTTTTCATACCCGATGTTTTGTTCGTGGAAAAGTTTGTAGCATGGTGATTGACGGAGGAAGTTGTACAAATGTTGCGAGTACCCTCCTAGTTGAAAGACTTGATTTGCCGACAAGTGTTCATTCGAGTCCATACAAGCTACAATGGCTATTAGATGGAGTTGAGTTAAAGGTAACCAAGCAAGTTCTTGTCCCATTTTCAATTGGAAAGTATGAAGATGAAGTTCTTTGTGATGTGGTGCCCATGCATGCGGGCCATATACTGCTTGGGAGGGCCTGGCAATTCGATCGAAGAGTGAAGCATGACGGATTTGCAAATCAATATACTTTCAAGTATCAAGGCCGAAATTTTACTTTGGCACCTTTGACACCGAAACAAGTTGTGGAGGATCAACAATGGTTAAAGCAATCTTTGGAACGAATGCGAGCGGAAAAAGAAAATGAAAAAGAAAGAAAAGAAAATGAAAGAGAAAAGAAAAAGAGTTGTGATAAAAAAATGAGAGAAAAAGAACTTAAAGAAACATGAGTAAAGAAAAGAAAAGAGTTTTGACTAACCAAAGTTTTCTTCTTTCTAATTCTTTTCAGGTTGACTCAAGCCATATGATGCGGTTACGATACATTCCCGAAGAGAAAAGGTTTGTAATGATCGGGAAAGGTAAAGTTAATACTTGTTTTTGTGAACCAGGTAAGGTTTCTAGAATTTCTATTACATTTTTGTCTAACTTGATTGATGACGAAAACATTAACGATGAAGATATAACTGTTTTGGTTGATGGACACAAGATTTTTGATAAGCATGAGGTTGATAAGTTTGATGATTACTTGCTGTCTAAATTGCGTAGTTTAAGAGTATGACACCATGAGATAAATTTTCTTTTCCATTGTTTGTTTATGACGGATGTATGCAGGTTTTGAATTGTCAAACGAATTCCTGTCAAAGGTCCAATACTTCGCAAGTACAATTTGGAATGCTCAAGCGAAGTACGGACATTTTGTTCTCAAATTCCTTGTTCATTAAGTTTTTAAGTTATAACGAGATATGTGTAATTGATAGTGAACATGGGATATTGATATTGTTCTGTTGTGATGGTCTTAAGTGTGAGAAAACTTGCTTCCATGACCGTTTGAATAGGTTTCTACTTTGTAATGATTCTCCATTGGTTGCAAGTTATGAAATGTTTTTGCAGCAAGGCATGATGCGTCTACTAAATAAATTCATTCAAGGACGATCAAGTAGACATCCCTGTTTCAAAACTAACCGTCAGCTCGACTTGAGGACAAGTCGCTTTGAAGATGGGGGGAATGATGTGAGCACACCCGGGGCATCCTCGAATGCACATCAAGTTTTTATTGAGCTGCCAAAAGGTTCCATGACCCGAGCCCGAACTAAGCAACTTCAAGATGCTATATCGGCCTATCTGATGCGCATTTGGGAAGATAACCAGCTCCCTGACGTTGAAGGAGCTAAGAACAACTTTTTGAAGACTCCATGCACCATATTGCAAACCGATCTCAACTCCTCTTCAACTCCCCTATGCGCCATTCAGCTCACATCAGCTCACTTGAGCTCGTTTTAGCTCGTTTGAGCTCGAACTTAGCTCAATTCAGCTTATTCCTTTTTCATTTTAATAAATTAAGTTTTAATCTAGTTTATAACTAAGTTTGCTACAGCTCATGCCGAGTTCCCTAGCTCATTTTAGCTCACTCAGTGTTTTTGACTATTTGAGCTACCCAAATTTATTATAAGTTGACTTATAATTATTGTTTCAAATTTAGTTAGTGTCATTAAGTTATTTAGTTATTAATTTAAATTATAATTATATGAATAGTTGTGTGTTATTTAATTTTTGTTAATTAATTTTGTAGGTTACCCGAACTTGGAAGATTCATGTATGGACTTTAATGCAAGGTGCATGCATGGGAGGATTCAATGGATGGCAATCAAGAGGCACATGAATGTTCATGATGAACATTCATGCATTTGAAGATACATGGATCAAATTAATGAAGGAACATGCATTGGACGGTTCATGCATTGGCCATGTGTTCACACATTATGTTCACACCATGATGACCCTTCGGTTGGCCATTCACACTCAAGTGTCTACTCAAGCTCCTTGTTCACACCAATTTTGACTCTTCATGAAGCCCTAATTAATTAAGTCACTCATGGTGAAACAACATGAATTCAAGGCTCCATTAAGGTGTTAGCCGAATCTAGCCATGCATGTATGAAGACCATTCATTCAAGTACATCAATGTACATTCATGAAGCTAACCATTCACCTCCCATTCGGCCGAACATGGACAAGACACTAATGGTCATTTTTCTAGAATATTCATGTATTAAATTAGGTTCATTGCTTAATAGTTAAGTTCATGAATAGTCTATTCGGTTAGCCTAAGAAACTAGTATAAATAGTTTGTTGATTTCATTTGTAAAGGACTTTTGCCAGTCAATTTTGGTTCGTTTACTAATCACCTTGCTTGGCCACATCTGGAATTTTCGTTTCATTTCGAGAAGGTAAGACCAACCTATGTTTTTGAAATTAAATCAAATTTCCATGATAACTTTCCTTTTCCATTTAAGTCCATAGTTTTTGTTAATACTAACCATTCTTATTTGGTGAATTCCACCCCTCAAGGAGCAAGACATGTCATGGTGCGTCGCCACCTATTCAAATTTATCGGAGTAATAGGTTTGTCTTACGTTATCTATCCAAAGAGAGAAGATTCATTTTGACTGAGAAAGGTAAACCCAATCCTCAATTGTCTTCTCTTCATATTCGTCAAGGTAAGTCATCTGAAAATTTTCAAATATCTTTGCTCAATTCGATTGAAGTTAAAAACTCCATTGATTTGTTGTTTGGAAATTATTTATACTTTGATGTGATGGATTTTTCCTTTTGGCATTGTAATGATATGATTATTATGTTGGAATTTGGAGACACCCCTCATGTTGTTCAAAAACGAAAGAAAGAGTTAGCATACCTTTGGCCATGGCATACCTTGCATGAACAAGACAAGGGACCAAATGAGTTGCTATATTCGGTTAAAGAAATTAAAATGTTTTGGATGAGGAATAATGTGTTTAAGTGCCTGCCATCATTTACAACCAATTATCCCTTGATCCAACTTAGTTTTCATGTTTGCAACGATGGTCTAACGAAACTCTTTGATAAATTTACATATGCTTGCTTTGTCCAATTGAGATTTTTGGCATATGTTCGATTGAATGAATTTTTAATGAACTATCGAACACATTTGAATTTGACTCCTTTGAGTTTCTTTTTACCAGCTGTGGTAAGAATTTTTCAGGTTTGTGTGACATCTTCCATCCCATTTGATCGAGGAAAACCATGCACGAGTCAAAGTTCTCCCATGGACAAATGGCTCGACTTGAGGACAAGTCGCTTTGAAGATGGGAGGAATGATGTGAGCACACCCGGGGCATCCTCGAATGCACACCAAGAATCAATCGAGATTCTAAAAGGCCCCATGACCCGAGCTCGAACCAAGCAACTTCAAGATGCTATATCAGCCTTTGTGATGCGCATTTGGGATGATAACCAGCTCCATAACATTGGAGGAGCTAAGAACAACTCCTTGAAGACTCCATGCACCATTTTGCAATCCGATCTCAGCTCCTCTCTCCAGCTCCCCCATGTGCCATTCAGCTCACATCAGCTCACTTGAGCTCGTTTTAGCTCGTTTTAGCTCGAATTTAGCTTGTTTCAGCTCATTCCTTTTTCATTTCAATAAACTAAGTTTTAATCTAGCTTATAACTAAGTTTGCTACAGCTCATGCCGAATTCCCTAGCTCAATTTAGCTCACTAAGTGTTTTTGACTATTTGAGCTAGCAGAATTTATTATGATAAGTTGACTTATAATTATTGTGTCCAAATTTAGTTAGTGTTATTAAGTTATTTATTTATTATTTTAAATTATAATTATATGAATAGTTGTGTGTTATTTAATTATGTTATTTAATTTTGTAGGTTAGCCGAATTTGGAAGATTCATTCATGGCATTTAATGCAAGGTGCATGCATAGAAAGGTTCAATGGACGGCAATCAAGAGGCACATGCATGTTCATGATGGACATTCATGTATTTGAAGATTCATGGATCAAATTAATGATGGAACATGCATTGGACGGTTCATGCATTGATCATGTGTTCACACATTGTGTTCACACCATGATGACCCTTCGATTGGACGTTCACACACAAGTGTCTACTCAAGCTCCTTGTTCACACCAAGATTGACTCTTCATGAAGCCTTATTTAATTAAGCCACTCATGGTGAAACAACATGAATTCAAGGCTCCATTAAAGGAGTTAGCCGAATCTAGCCATGCATGTATGAAGATCATTTATCCAAGTACATCAATGCATATTCATGAAGCTATCCACTCACCTCCCATTCGGCCGAACATGGACAAGGACACCATTGGTTATTTTTCTAGAAAGTTCGTGTCTTAATTAGGTACATTACTTAATCGTTAAGTTCATGAATGGACTATTCGGCTAGCATAAGAAACTAGTATAAATAGTTTGTTGATTTCATTTGTAAAGGACTTTTGCCAAATTTGTTAATGAACATTTGTTCTTGTGAGGTTGCTTCCTCTCATATCTCGTACAAGTTTCGAACGACTTATCTGGCTTGTGCTAGTGGCGTCAATCGTCTTGTTTTGAACTTATCACCAATCTTGGTGTGGCGTTCACCTATCCATCTATCCATATTTTTCACCTTAACAATATAGGAATCGGGGTGACACTTCTTAGTGTTGAATCATTCCTGACGTTGAGTTCGTTTTCCATTTCCATCTTTTAAATCTTTTTTTTCTTGTTAACCCAAACCGAGTCTTCTATCCTTCATCCATCTTTGCTACCCTTAACCGAACCTATACTAAACTTACCCTTCTTGAAACCTTCCGCTTATCCTATTCTAATTCTTTTACTACTATTACTAAAATTCGAGGCACGAACGACTCTCTCGAACTACGATCAGGCAACTACGTGAATTCAACTCATCTACCCGGGCCGAATCACATCAACTATAAATTTGGCTTGTGTTACTTTGTAAAGGCTTTTGGCAAATTTTATAAAAATTGAATTTTTTTTGTTCTTGTAAGAACTTCTTCTCTAAGTCTCGTTTAAGATTTTCGTTGGCTTATCTACGAAGTAGTGGCGTCAACCTCTTTCTTTATGAAACCGAACTTATCACTAGTTTTAGTGTGGCATTCAAAACCCTTTATACCGAGGTTCCTATCTTGTTAGATAGTGGGTCGAGGTTTCCCTTTACCATACCCAAACCGAACTAAAGAGAGCCTATAAATAATGGATCGATACCAAATCGGTATTGGTTCTTGTTTGCACTTCTTTTTGTTCGACCCCATCTCTTCATTTACCGAATTGTACCTAAACCGACCATTCCGTTTGTACCATTTCATAATATCATTTCATTCTTACCCTTCATACCATTACGTCCATTTCCTCAACTTCCCTTATCTCAATCCAAATTAACCATCCCTTCTATTTTTGACGAAGCTTTCTCGAAGACGATCGGCAATCTACATACGACTCAACTCAAGTTGAGGCGAGTTTGTATCATGAATTCCTTCAAATGCCATCCATTGAACACTAGTTGTGCATGCATCCTTCCATACAATGTATTAAGCCATGCATGTACTTGCATTAATGGCTCCTTCATGTATTCGGTCACTTTGTGGAACTTAACTCTTGGCCAAAAGGTTGCTTAGGGATCACCAATAGCCAGCCTACCATGCATAAATTCGTTCATGCATGAACTCTAATAATTCATGTACCTAGCCGTGCATGAATCTCATTTAATGTACTCAATAAATTCGGCTGAACCTACAAGAAACATGAACTCATTAAATCCCAATGTATATTCAGCTGAACATGTTAAGAGCATGAACTAGATATCATAAATATCATATTAAAATAAACTAAACACATTAATTAAAGACTAGCTAGTAGCATTAAGTTCAGCTGGCTCAAACTAAGTGAAAACATTTAACGAACTTATTTGAGCTAGGATTTTTATTATTGAGCTGTAACAAGATAATTAGTATAAAACTAAAACTTAGTTTAATTTATTGAAATAAAGAATAAGCTAAAGGTAAGCTCGGTTGAGCTCAAACGAGCTAAAACGAGCTCAAATGAGCTGAGTTGAGCTGGATAGAGCTCGAGGAGCTGGAAATGAGCTAGGATCAGCTTGCCAACAATGCACGGGTTCTTTGGATAGTTGCTTTGAGCTGATTTTGTGAGCATTGTCCCTTGTTTCAAACCAAGGTTTTGCATTAGAAGCTAAAACAGCTTCTAGAAAATGCTTAACACAAGCTCGAGTTATGAGTGCTTTTGGAAGCTCAATTGAATCTTGATATGCCCTTGAGGGAGCTCCGAGCGTGCATACATCATTCCCCCTGTCTTCAAAGTGACTTGTCCTCAAGTCGAATGTTTGGATCACTCTAGGGTGGAATATAAAAGAGCTGTCAGAAATTTGAATAGGAATCAAAATTTGAAAACTATTAATTTCATCATCATGAAAGAGTAAAAACTTGAATACAAAACAAACTAGAAATGGGCCAATCCTTTTTGTTACACGAACAGATAAAGGATTGTCGTTGGTGAGGTAAAGGTTGGGTCTTACCTTTCCAATTTGACTATCCATATTCAACAATAGAAATGGTATATGAATCATGTGACAGGAATATCCATAAGTTGTCAATAAATTTTTCGAACAAACAAATTGTCCAAGCACAATTGTATCAAAACAAATATGATTCATATAAGCGAACGTATTCAAAACACCATTTTCACAAACGAATGGATGGAACGTCTTACAAGGTAATGCTTCATCAATCAAAGAATAGCAATTGACCGCATAAATGGATGGAACCTTTTCTGGACGCAAGTCATGAACAAAATCCTCAATTCGAGTCGAATAGAGTGGCCTAAGAACTAATGAAAACTCACATTGCTTATCGTTGGGACTAGGGAGATGAAAATTAGTTTTACCTTTTTCAACCAACACAAACCTTCTATCCTCAGAAAGGTATTGAAGCCAAAGCTCTTCACACGATCCTTGAGAAACCTGAAATGAAGAATAAACACAAAAACAATTCTCATTTTCAAAGTGTCTCCTTCACAAAAATGATAGATGATAGTGTCTCCATGGTTGGTGAACTCAAAGGGACATGCTGAAATGATATTCACCAATTAAGCGCATGAATCTATACCAGGATCAAAAGCATGAGTTGATCTTACCTTTTCGAGATGAAACAAGAATTCCATAACCAGCAACATAAAATGAACAAGGAACAATTTTAAGTTATAATCAGAATCTTTAAATTTCATTTCCTTAGTCTTAGTCCAAGCATCAAGTAAACATAAATTATTCGCACAAAATTTAGGTTGCTTGAGTTCCCCACATATCGAACCAAAATAACAAATTCCAGGTTTGAACACACGAGCTTGGTCACTTGATTCAATATGCAATAAGAGTTTCTTGATTTCCAATGTCCCACGTGTGTTAATCAAAGAAGATGTGATCAAGCAATCAACAATCATAAAACTCAAGTCTCACTCGATCAAACCTACACAAGAATGCAAAATTTACACAATAAGGCAGCAACATTACACCATCATCACAAACAACCGGACTAGGAGTTTTACATGGCAACTTTTTAACACACAAATTCAAAAATTGTTTGTGCTGATTTATACTTACTTCACCAACAAGCTCATCAACACCACAATTTTCATGAGTAATGCTCTCCTTGCCATCATTTAAAATAAACACATCTCCATTAATCAAAGAATGGCAGTTGGCCATATCATCAATATAATCACAAACATTCAAATAGGTCAGTGGAGACTGAAATGCTTTATAACACTTACCTTCCTTACCTTGTGGCATGGGTCGACTAGGATTACCTTTACCAACCAATGTGAACCGTCTCTCCTTTGGGAGGTAATGTAGATGGAACTTATTAATCAATTCTTCAGAAACCTGAAAAGAAGAAGCAATACAAGGAGAACTTGTAGTTCGATTAGTTGAAACACTCCTTGCCTTTTCTTTCTCTCGTTCTTCATTTTCACTTGCTTCTTTTTTGAACTCACTTTCTTTTTTAAAAACACTCGTTTCTTGATCATTTTTCTTTCTTTCTTCATATTCACTCTCTTTTTCAATTTTCTTTTTCTTCTCACATTCTTTTTCACTCTCGGTCTCTTTTTCCTTCTCTTTTTCTTTTTCACATTCTTTTTCAATTTCTTTTTTCTTTTTCTTATTCTCTTTTTGCTTTCTTTCACACTCTTTTTCTTTTGTTTCTTTTTTTTTTCTTTCAAAATTTTTCTCATTTGCTTTTTTGATTTTATTACAAGAGGAAGAATATAAGAAGGAATTAGAATGAGAGACTTTTCGTTGAGAATGTGAAGAGGGGTCTTCATACAAACGACAATCATCTCTTCGAGATTGATTCTTCATGGATGGATAACTTGGTGTACACGACGATCTACTTGGACCTTCTCGCTCATCATCGTAATAGGCTTCAAACTCGAAACTTGTTTGATTTCGTCTCGAACTCCTTGATGAAAAAGAATCACGAGATAGGTCTTTTACAAAATAGTCATTGGACGATTATTTTCTAGATAGTTTTGAATCCATCCCTCGACTTGATGAACTTTGCTCTTGTTGGGTTCTTTCTCGATGATCTCCCTTTTCTTGGATAGGCTTAATTTTTCGGTCAAGCATGCACTCCATCTCTTTCAACAAATACTGAAATTCAAATTCTGAAAATTCTTTTCGCAACATGATTTAGAAAAAAATGATTAAAATAGAAAGATGAAATCCTCGCCACAAACCTCACTATTTCACTCAGAAAGAAAATAATGGATGAGCACTCCCCTCGTGTTTTCACTCGTTTAGGCTTTTTCAACACTCGAATGTTCTCACACTCTCTAGCATTTTACCACTCACGCTTACTCTCGTAATCTTGTAGTTTGTTTCTCTTGACTCGTCTTGGTGCTTTGGGGTCGGCTTCAAAAGGTTACAAGGGATAAGATGTATGGGTTACAGGTAGGCTAAAAGAATTTTTTTTAAATGTCGTGTGGCGATTTAGGAATGGGGGGCTAAAGTTAAAGAAAAGACACTAGATGATCGGAACAAGATATAGACACTAGAATTTGAACTTGATCACTTCACTTTTTCTTTTTTTTTTAATTTCGTATATATATGTTTTTTCTTCTTTTTTTCTGAAATTTCGTATTTCTATCTTTTTTTTATTTCTTCAAGATAGCACTATTACAATAGAGAGAAACAAAAAATACAACTTGAATTTTTTTCGATTTTTTTCACCACGAACCTATTTCGATCTTGATACAAACGTCAGCGCCTCTCGTTTTACAAGCTCTAATACCAAATGATGTGATCTGGCCTAGGTAGTTGAGTCAAATTCACTTAGTTGCCCAATCGTAGTCGAGAGAATTGTTCGTGCCTCGAATTTTAGAATTAGAAGTGGATGATTAGGAATGGATAAACGAAAGGTTTCAAGAAGTGTAGGATTATTAATAGGTTCGGCTAAGGGTAGCAAAGATGGATGTTGGATAGATGGCTCGATTTGGTGATAACAAGAAAGAATTTCGAAAGATGGGGATGGAAAACAAACTTAACATCAGGAATGATTCAACACTAAAAAGTGTCACCCCAGTTCCTATATTGTTAAGGTGGAAAGATGGAATAAAGATAGGTGAACGCCACACCAAGAATGGTGATAAGTTCAAACAAGGTCGATTGACACCACTAGCACAAGCTAGATAAGTCTTTCGAAACTTGTACGAGAGATGAGAGGAAGCAACCTCACAAGAACAATGTTCATTCAATAATTTGGCAAACTATTTATAAGCCTAAGAAGCCTATTGATATTCGGCATCTATGATGTTCACACTAACTTAAATTTTGTTCACATTTGTATTTAACATGTTCACACAAAAGCATTAAAATTCAGTTCATGCTTGGAGATGGTGCATGAATTGGCCGAACCATCATGTTGCTTCACTTGATGTATTCATGCATACTTAGCCTTAAAGAAAAGCCATTGTTCATGAATGTGCAGCCCTTTAATACTCCTACATCTCCCTTGATGCGAACTCGCCGTTGGTTTTGTAGCTCCCTTACACGTTGTACCTCCTCATTTAAGTGATCCAATTGCTCTTGCATTGGTTCTATCGCCTCTCGAAGCATACACTGAAATTCTCGGATCAAAGCTTGTTGACCCAAATCAGGGACTCCGCCACCTTGAGCAACATTCCTAATCGGGCTTAGACCAGTTCTGTCCATTTGACGTCTCTCGGGACTTCTAGACATAAAGTTTAATCACACCACAAAGAACTCACACTTCTCTCAAAAAAAAGAAATCACTCGTTTTTTTTTGGCTTTTATCCTTCTCAGATGGTCTCTCCACTCTCTTGCCTTTTACCACTCATTTTTGACCTCTCGAAATTCTCCGTAAACTATGTAGACAAATCAAAGAAAACCTTTTTTGGGTCGGCTAACAAAACTGATGTGGCTAGGTGAGGAACAATGTAGGTTAAAAGGTAGGCTGAAGAAAAGAAGGATATCGGTTTAGTGTGGCGTTGGTGTGTGCGAAAGCAGCAAACAAAAGGAATGAGTGATTCAGAAGAAAAAGAAGCAAGTGAGAAAACAAGTAAGCAAGTGAGGATTATCTCTACTATCCCACATGTTCGATCTTCTTGTGAATTAACTTTTATGGTTCCTAGAGGTTTGTGCGACCAATTCCATCTATATTACCTTCCAAATGAGAGGTGTTTTAGGTTGTTCGAAAAAGGTAAGTTCGCGAATGACAACCACCCACTTGCGATCGAAGGTAAGAAAGGTAAGGATTCTTTGTTTATCGAATCAAAGTCACTTGATTTGGCTAATTTTTGTTCACTTACTGTTGTTAACGATTTTGTTTTAAAAGGTGCCATATACAGCTTTTCTTATGACGATTACTACATTGGCAAATTTGTTGACAACATTGGATTAGTTTTCTCTAAGCGAATTTTGAATGTGTTTGATCAAAGTCTGTCACTTAAAAATTCTGATGTGTTTGACCATGCAAACCTTTTGAATTCATGTGTTAAATCTTTATGTTTAAATATGCCTGCTCAATTGATTTGTGATAAATCTGCCTGTTTAAAAAGTTGCATATTCTCTAAAAATTCTTTGTTTGGCATCCATGTTAAAAGAACTTCACATGATATGTGCAATTGTGTTCTTCATGAACAATCTTTGAGTTTTTGTGCGAAATTTCCATGTAGTGATTTGAATTCCCAATTGATATACTCTTGAAGCATGAACCTTTACATATTGGTATGCTCAGTTTTGTCAATTTAACATGTGTGTTTAAACTAGTGAGAAATATATTTCGTGTGGTGAGTTGATTATATCTTCTTCTAATATGTTGCTTGTTGGAATTCCTAATCAAGTTCATGTGTTCAAGCCTGGTATTTTGATGTGATCCGGCCTGGGTAGATGAGTCGAATTCACGTAGTTGCTCGATCATAGTTCGAGAGAGTCGTTCGTGCCTCGAATTTTAGTAATAGTAGTAAAATAATTAGAATAGGATAAGCGGAAGGTTTCAAGAAGGGTAAGTTTAGTAATAGGTTTGGTTAAGGGTAGCAAAGATGGATGAAGGATAGAAGGCTCGGTTTGGGTTAACAAGAAAGAAATTTAAAAGATGGGAATGGAAAAATGAACTCAACGTCAGGAATGATTCAACACTAAGAAGTGTCACCCCGATTCCTATATTGTTAAGGTGAAAAATATGGATAGATGGATAGGTGAACGCCACACCAAGATTGGTGATAAGTTCAAAACAAGACGATTGACGCCACTAGCACAAGCCAGATAAGTCGTTCGAAACTTGTACGAGATATGAGAGGAAGTAACCTCACAAGAACAATATTCATTAACAAATTTGGCAAAAGTCCTTTTACAATGAAATCAACAAACTATTTAAAGGCAATCATGTAGTAACCGAATGGACAAACTAGCTAGCTTAAAGACTAAGCAAATTTGGTCATGAATTAGCTAGAATGTTCTAGAATAAAAACATTAATTGACTAGGTTTTGATTCAGCTGATGGAAGTGTATTGGGCAGCTTCATGTATGAGCATAAACACTTGAATGAATGTGAAGCTTTGGAAGCCAAATGGATTGTCTAGGTTCGGCCATGGGATGCATGTAGCTTCCAAAAGGTGTCTCTTGGCTGAATAGGTGCTTAGAAATTCCAAAATTCCTCCCACATACATTCGGCTATACATGGAACTTGGAAGGGAGCTTGAATTTGGACATACATGAACTTGCATTAAATGCCATGCATACATGCATGTGTGCCGTCCAAGGGAGATGCACCTTTCAATATGCATTAACCTTCCATGTACATGAATGTATGTCCTCCAAACATTGAACCGATCCATGCATGTATCTTCCCGTTCAATGAACATTCCCGTTCATGCACCTTGTCATTAATGAATCTTCCACATTCGGCTAACCTACATAATTAAATACAATAATTAAATAACACACAACTATTCATATAATTATAATTTAAAATAGTAACTAAAAAACTTAATGACACTAACTAAATTTAGACATAATAATTATAAGTCAACTATCATATTAAATTCGGCTAGCTCAAATAGTCAAAACACTTAGTGAGCTAAGTTGAGCTAGGGAATTCGGCATGAGCTGTAGCAAACTTAGTTAAAAGCTAAATTAAAACTTAGTTTATTGAAATGAAAAACGAATGAGCTGAAATGAGCTAAAATCAAGCTCAAACAAGCTAAAGCGAGATCAAGTGAGCTGATGTGAGCTGAATGGCGCATGGGGAGCTGGAGAGGAGCTGAAATCGGATTTCAAAATGGTGCATGGAATCTTCAAGGAGTTGTCCTTAGCTCCTCCAACATCATGGACCTTGTTATCATCCCAAATACGCAACACAAAGGCTGATATAACATCTTGAATTTGCTTGGTTTGAGCTCGAGTCATGGGGCCTTTTGGAAGCTCGATTGATTCTTGGTGTGCATTTGAGGATGCCCCGGGTGTGCTCACATCATTCCCCCCGTCTTCAAAGTGACTTGTCCTCAAGTCGGGCCATTTGCTTGCGAAAAGCGTTCGTCGTCACTAGGCCCTTGGTTGTCGAATGGGGTAGAATGGCTCACAATAACCTGAAAGTCACACAATACTCGAAAGGGCAAAATATTAGTCACATGTCCTTCTTTTTAGATAGGCCATTTCAAAGTTTCAACAACAAAATAAAGAAGAAGTTTAAGGAAACACCGAATTAAGAACATACAATCTCGCTCCAGCTTCTTAAGCCAAACTTGGGTAAATAAACCAATGCCGGGATCAAAAGTAAAAGTGGATCTTACCTTGTTCTTTGTTAAAAACAAACTAGATCCATGAAGCATTCGTGACTCAAAATTTTGACCAACAAAAGTCCACGACTCAAATTCTATGAACAATGATATAAAACCAAAACTTTGATTTAACATTTGTAACTTTTCACAAATCCACAACTTTATGTTTAGATTTAAAGACAAAACATCAAATAAACACAAATGGTTTACACATCCATTCACACGAAATTCAAAAGGCTTGATTTCAAGTAATATTGATCCAGAGTAACAAAACTTTCGACAGTTAGAATCTCGAAAATAAAAAATCCTTGAATCAAGTCCGTTAATCATCAATAAAGAATAAAAATCACCGGGATCAAAAACGAAGTTTTTGCTTACCATTTCACATTGACTTGAATATTTATTGGCTGTCAACATGGTAGGAACATGAAACAAACTAAAGTTATAAGTATGCAAATGATGTTCGAATCCCTTAGACCATAGCATTAAACAACCATCATCAAAATCAAGTGAACTAAGCATTTTACAAGTCAACGTTTTATCACACAAACGAATCAAAGGAAAATTAGACATGCAAGTTTTTAAACATTCATATGTTTCAAATCTCGTCCACACATTTTCTCCACAATCAAGCAAACACAAAGGTTTATATAGCTCATTATCTTGCATAACCAAACCTTGCAATTGCCGATTAATGATTACTTCACCAACATACTCATCAACAACACATACTTTATGAGCAACGTTTTTGTTATCAGCACTTGAAACAATCAAATCATTACTAATCAAGAAAGAATAATCAACCATGTTATGGTACAAGTGCTTTTCAAAACCCAAAACATTAATAAAGTTTCCGTCAATAATCGAATGAGGCTGATGTGTTTTAAAAACTTCAAAACTCATACCTTGCTTACCTTTTGGCAAAGGTGAATTAGGATCGTTAAGAATGTTACTGATGTGAGCACACCCGGGGCATCCTCGAATGCACATCAAGTTTCTATTGAGCTGCCAAAAGGTCCCATGACCCGAGCCCGAACTAAGCAACTTCAAGATGCTATATCGACCTATGTGATGCGCATTTGGGAAGATAACCAACTCCATAACGTTGGAGGAGCTAAGAACAACTCCTTGAAGACTCCATGCACTATTTTGCAATCCGATCTCAGCTCCTCTCCAGCTCCCCTATCCGCCATTCAGCTCACATCAGCTCACTTGAGCTCGTTTTAGCTCGTTTGAGCTTGAACTTAGCTCGATTTAGCTCATTCCTTTTTCATTTCAATAAATTAAGTTTTAATCTAGCTTATAACTAAGTTTGCTATAGCTCATGCCGGATTCCCTAGCTCATTTTAGCTCACTAAGTGTTTTTGACTATTTGAGCTAGCCGAATTTATTATAAGTCAACTTATAATTATTGTGTTCAAATTTAGTTAGTGTTATTAAGTTATTTAGTTATTATTTTAAGTCATAATTATATGAATAGTTGTGTGTTATTTAATTTTGTTATTTAATTTTGTAGGTTAACCGAATTTGGAAGATACATTCATGGCATTTAATGCAAGGTGCATGAACGGGAATGTTCATTGAACGGGAAGATTCATGAATGGTTCGGTTCAATGTTTGGAGGACATACATTAATGTACATGGAAGGTTAATGCATATTGAAAGGTGCATCTCCCTTGGACGGCACACATGCATGAATGGAGGGTAATTAATGCAAGTGCATGTACGGCTAGGTTCAAGTCCCCTTCCAAGTTCCATGTACAACCAATGCATGTGGGAGGACCCTTGGAGTTTCCTAAGCACCTATTCGGCCAAGAGACACCCTTTGGGAGTTTCATGCATCCCATGGCCGAACCTAGACCATCCCCTTGGCTTCCAAAGCTTGCTCATACATGAAGCTGCCCACTCACCTCCCCATTCGGCCGAACATGGACAAAGGACATCAATGGTCATTTTTCTAGAATGTCCATGTCTTAAATTAGGTTCATTGCTTAATAGTTAAGTTCATGAATAGTCTATTCGGTTAGCCTAAGAAACTAGTATAAATAGTTTGTTGATTTCATTTGTAAAGGACTTTTGCCAAATTTGTTAATGAACTTTGTTCTTGTGAGGTTGCTTCCTCTCATATCTCGTACAAGTTTCGAAGACTTATCTAACTTGTGCTAGTGGCGTCAACCGACTTGTTTGAACTTATCACCAATCTTGGTGTGGCGTTCACCTATCCTTCTATCCATCTTTCAACCTTAACAATATAGGAATCGAGGTGACACTTTTTAGTGTTGAATCATTCCTGACGTTGAGATCGTCTTTCCATCCCCCATCTATCCAACATCCTTTCTTGTTTCCTTAACCGAACCTATCACTACCCTTTTTACATAATTTTGAAAACCTTCCGCTATCCAAACCTATCCTTTTCATTCTATTTCTAAAATTCGAGGTACGAACGACTCTCTCAAACTACGATCGGGCAACTACGTGAATTTGACTAGTCTACCCGGGCCGGATCACATCATTTGGTATCAGAGCTTGTTAATCGAGAGGCACCGACATCCGTAACAAGATCGAAATAGATTCGTGGTGAAAAAAAATTGTATTTTCATTTTTATCATTGTAAAGTGCTATATTGAAAGTTGTAAAAAAAAAGAAGAAACGAAATTATCAAAAAAAAAAGTGAAGTGATCAAAAGTTCGATTCTATTGTTTTATATTTCTTCCGATCGTCTTATATTCTTTTCATCAATTTTAACCCCCCAAAATGCCACACTACTTTAAAAATTATTTTTTTCTTTTAGCCTACCTGTACACCATACGTCTTATCCCTTGTAACCGTTTGAAGCCGACCCCAAAGCACCTAGACGAGTCAAAAGAAACAAAATACAAGGTTACGAGAGTAAGCTTGAGTGGTAAAAGGCTAGAGTGTGTGAGAACATTTGAGAGTTTGAAAAAGCCTAAAAACGAGTGCAAACACGAGTGGAGTGTTCATCAATATTTCTTTGCGAGTGAAATAGTGAGATTTGTGGTGAGGTACTTGATTTTTTTATTTTGTTTTGTGATCTAACATTTTCTTTTCAGCAACAAAAATCATGTCACGCGAAGAGTTCACCGAATCGTAATACCAATACTTGGTACAAGAAATGCGAAAAATGATGGAGTCCAACACTAAGAACATACACGAGAGATTAAATCATTTGGAAAAACAAGATCAAAGTGATAGAGTTTCTTCAAGTCAAAAAATAGAGACAAGAACCCCACGGAGATATACCACCAACTACTACTTGAGAAAAAGTTCCTATCGTGATTCCTTTTCGCCATCTACTTCGAGACAAAGAGATTCATACTATGACTCATATTCATCAGCGAATTCGAGAAGTGACTTCGATCGAAAGTCCTTTTCTTCAAGAAATTCGAGAAGACGAGAAGCCGATTACGATTTTGATTTGTTCCAAGATGGCGTTCGGAGAGAAAGACATACTCCTACTAGATCGTCAACGAAATCTTACTCGGAGTATTCTTCACGAAGTTTTGATTGTGAATCATATGCAAATAGTTCTTCATCTTTTGAACAAGATATTCTTATCGTTCTTTTGTACATCCTTGTAAAGAGAAAATAAAGAAAAGAAAAGAAAAAGCAAAAGAAGAAAAAGAAAACGAAATAAAAAGAAAAGAGAGGCAAAAGGCAAGTAAGAGAGAAAATGAGCGAATCTTGAGAGAACTTGAAAAAGCCTTTGAAAAAGCCTTTGAGAAGCAAAAAGAAAATGAAAAAGAAAATGAGATTGAAAAAGAGAATGAAAAAGAGTTTGAGAGTGAAAAAGAAGATGAAAAAGAAATTGAAACAAAAGAAACGAGTGATTCAGAAGAAAAAGAATCAAGTGAGAAAACCAGTGAGCAAGTGAGGATTATTTCTACTAACCCACCTGTTCCATCTTCTTGTGATTTAACTTTTCAGGTTCCTAGAAGTTTGTGCGACCAACTCCATCTACATTACCTTCCAAACGAGAGGTGTTTTAGGTTGTTCAAAAAAGGTGAGTTCGCGAATGACAACCACCCACTTGCGATCGAAGGTAAGGACGGTAAAGATTCTTTGTTTATTGAATCAAAGTCACTTGATTTGGTTAATTACTATTCACATATTAATGTTAACGATGTTTTTTCAAAAGATGCCATGAAGATTCCATCTTATGACATGTTTTATAACGACAACTTTGTTGATTCTGTTGGATTGGTTCATCCTACGCAAATTATGAATGTTTGTGATAACAGTTTTTCACATTTTGATTTGTTTGATTATAAAAATTCTTTGTTTGGCATCCATGTTAAAAGATCTTCACATGATATGTGCAATTGTGTTCTTCATGAACAATCTTTGAGTTTTTGTGCGAAATTTCCATGTAGTGATTTGCATTCCCGATTGATACTCTTGAAGCATGAACCTTTGCATATTGGTATGCTCGATTATGTCAATTCAACATGTGTGTTTAAAATAGTGAAATATAATTCGTGTGGTGAGTTGATTATATCTTCTTCTAATATGTTGCTCGTTGGAATTCCTAATCAAGTTCGTGTGTTCAAGCCTGGTATTTTCTACATGAAATCATTTTATGGAAACATTAAGCACTTGGCATCATTTGCATTCAAATTATGTTTGCTTGATGTTCGAACTTTTGATAAGAAGGTGAAATTCAATGATTTGGGTTTCAATTTTGATTCGTTTACTAATCACCTTGCTTGGCCACATCTGGAATTTTCGTTTCATTTCGAGAAGGTAAGACCAACCTATGTTTTTGGAATTGAATTAAATTTCTGTGGTAACTTCCCTTTTCCATTTAAGTCCATAGTTTTCGTTAATACTAACCATTCTCATTTTTGTGAATCCCACCCCTCGAGGAGCAAGACATGTCATGGCGCGTCACCACCTATTCAAATTTACGCTATCTATCCAAAGAGAGAAGATTCATTTTGACTGAGAAAGGTAAATCCAATTCTCAATTGTCTTCTCTTCATATTCGTCAAGGTAAGTCATCTGAAAATTTTCAAACATCTTTGCTCAATTCGGTTGAAGTTGAAAATTCCATTGCTTTGTTGTTTGGAAATTATTTATACTTTGATGTGATGGATTTTTTGTTTTGGCATTGTAATAATGTGATTATTATGCTGGAATTTGGAGACACCCCTCATGTTGTTCAAAAACGAAAGAAAGAGTTAGCATACCTTTGGCCATGGCATACCTTGCATGAACAAGACAAGGGACCAAATGAGTTGCTATATTCGGTTAAAGAAATTGAAATGTTTTGGATGAGGAATAATGTGTTTAAGTGCCTGCCATCATTTACAACCAATTATCCCTTGATCCAACTTAGTTTTCATGTTTGCAATGATGGTCTAATGAAACTCTTTAATAAATTTACATATGCTTGCTTTGTCAAATTGAGATTTTTGGCATATGATCGATTGAATGAATTTTTAATGAACTATCGAACACATTTGAATTTGACTTCTTTGAGTTTCTTTTTACCGGCTGTGGTAAGAATTTTTCAGGTTTGTGTGACATCTTCCATCCCATTTGATCGAGGAAAACCATGCACGAGTCAAAGTTCTCCCATGGACAAATGGCTCGACTTGAGGACAAGTCGCTTTGAAGACGGGGGGAATGATGTGAGCACACCCGGGGCATCCTCGAATGCACATCAAGTTTCTATTGAGCTGCCAAAAGGTCCCATGACCCGAGCCCAAACTAAGCAACTTCAAGATGCTATATCGACCTATGTGATGCGCATTTGGGAAGATAACCAACTCCATAACGTTGGAGGAGCTAAGAACAACTCCTTGAAGACTCCATGCACTATTTTGCAATCCGATCTTAGCTCCTCTCCAGCTCCCCTATCCGCCATTCAGCTCACACCAGCTCACTTGAGCTCGTTTTAGCTCGTTTGAGCTTGAACTTAGCTCGATTTAGCTCATTCCTTTTTCATTTCAATAAATTAAGTTTTAATCTAGCTTATAACTAAGTTTGCTATAGCTCATGCCAGATTCCCTAGCTCATTTTAGCTCACTAAGTGTTTTTGACTATTTGAGCTAGCTGAATTTATTATAAGTTGACTTATAATTATTGTGTTCAAATTTAGTTAGTGTTATTAAGTTATTTAGTTATTATTTTAATTCATAATTATATGAATAGTTGTGTGTTATTTAATTTTGTTTTTTAATTTTGTAGGTTAGCCGAATTTGGAAGATACATTCATGGCATTTAATGCAAGGTGCATGAACGGGAATGTTCATTGAACGGGAAGATTCATGAATGGTTCGGTTCAATGTTTGGAGGACATACATTCATGTACATGGAAGGTTAATGCATATTGAAAGGTGCATCTCCCTTGGACGGCACACATGCATGAATGGAGGGTAATTAATGCAAGTGCATGTACAGCTAGGTTCAAGCCCCCTTCCAAGTTCCATGTACAACCAATGCATGTGGGAGGACCCTTGGAGTTTCCTAAGCACCTATTCAGCCAAGAGACACCCTTTGGGAGTTTCATGCATCCCATGGCCGAACCTAGACCATCCCCTTGGCTTCCAAAGCTTGCTCATACATGAAGCTGCCCACTCACCTCCCCATTCGGCCGAACATGGACAAAGGACATCAATGGTCATTTTTCAAGAATGTTCATGTCTTAAATTAGGTTCATTGCTTAATAGTTAAGTTCATGAATAGTCTATTCGGTTAGCCTAAGAAACTAGTATAAATAGTTTGTTGATTTCATTTGTAAAGGACTTTTGCCAAATTTGTTAATGAACTTTGTTCTTGTGAGGTTGCTTCCTCTCATATCTCGTACAAGTTTCGAAGACTTATCTAGCTTGTGCTAGTGGCGTCAATCGACTTGTTTGAACTTATCACCAATCTTGGTGTGGCGTTCACCTATCCTTCTATCCATCTTTCCACCTTAACAATATAGGAATCGGGGTGACACTTTTTAGTGTTGAATCATTCCTGACGTTGAGATCGTCTTTCCATCCCCCATCTATCCAACATCCTTTCTTGTTTCCTTAACCGAACCTATCACTACCCTTTTTACATAATTTTGAAAACCTTCCGCTATCCAAACCTATCCTTTTCATTCTATTTCTAAAATTCGAGGTACAAATGACTCTCTCGAACTACGATCGGGCAACTACGTGAATTTGACTCGTCTACCCGGGCCGGATCACATCAGTTACCTCTTTCAATCAACGTAAACCTTTTCTCCTCGGACAGGTATTGAAGTCGAAATTCTTTACTCGGATCTTCAGAAACCTGAAAAGGAACAGTACGAGGAAATCTCACATGTAGGTTAGTAGGAGCACTCCTCACTTTTTCTTGCTCTCTTGCATCTCTTTTTCTCATTTCTTTTTCATCGACAACACTCGTTTCTTGCTCAATATCTTTTCTCTCTTCAGACTCAATTTCTTTTTCAATTTTCTTTTTCTTCTCACATTCTTTTTCAATTTCATTTTTCTTTTTCCTCTCATTTTCTTTTCTTTCACACTCATTTTCTTTTGTTTCTTTTTTTCTTTTCTCGATTTCATTCAAAATTCTCTCATTTTCTCTCATAATACTTTCTTTTCTCTCTCTTCTTTTTATTTCTTTTTCTCGCTTCCTTTCTCTACAAAATGAAGATAAAATAAAAGAATCAAAATGAGATGAGCTTTGTCGGGTATGAATGGAATGATTTACATAGGATTCATGTTCACTCCTTCGTAAGGACTCCTTTGCAGATGATTTCTTTGAGGCATATGCCGAATAACTTATACTTTCTTTTTCGTCATCTTGAAAGATCTCAGACTCAAAGTTTGCTTCTTTTTGTCTTGGATTCCTCAAGGAATAGGATTCATGATAAGAATCTCTTCTCGAACATTCATTGGATGTTCGTCTCCTTGGCACTCTCATTTCTGCCCTTTCACTTGGACTAATTTGCTCTCGTTGGGTTCTAGCTCGATGATCTAGTTTTTCTTGGATCGGCTCAATTCTTCAGTCGAGCATGCACTCCATCTCTTTCAACAAATACTGAAATTCAAATTCTAAAAATTCTTCTTGCAACATGATTTAGAAAAAAAATGAATAAAATAGAACCAAATGATTAAATCCTCACCACAAACCTCACTATTTCACTCGGAAAGAAAATAATGGATGAACACTCCACTCGTGTTTGCACTTGTTTTTTTAGGCTTTTTCAAACTCTCAAATGTTCTCACACACTCTAGCCTTTTACCACTCAAGCTTACTCTTGTAACCTCATATTTTGTTTCTTTTGACTCGTCTAGGTGCCTTGGGGTCGGCTTCAAAATCGGTTACAAGGGTTAAGATGTATAGGTTATGAGTAGGCTAAAAGAAAATTTTTCTTTGGTGTAGTGTTGATGTGAGCACACCCGGGGCATCCTCGAATGCACACCAAGTATCCATTGAGCTGCCAAAAGGTCCCATGACCCGAGCTCAAACCAAGCAACTTCAAGATGCTATATTGGCCTTTGTGACGCGCATTTGGGATGATAACCAGCTCCCTAACATTGAAGGAGCTAAGAACAACTCCTTGATGACTCCATGCACCATATTGCAATCTGATCTCAGCTCTTCTCCAGCTCCCCCATGCGCCATTCAGCTCACATCAGCTCACTTGAGCTCGTTTTAGCTCGTTTGAGCTCGAACTTAGCTCGATTTAGCTCATTCCTTTTTCATTTTAGTAAATTAAGTTTTAATCTAGCTTATAACTAAGTTTGCTACAGCTCATGCCGAATTCCCTAGCTCATTTTAGCTCACTAAGTGTTTTTGACTATTTGAGCTAACCGAATTTATTATAAGTTGACTTATAATTATTGTGTTCAAATTTAGTTAGTGTTATTAAGTTATTTAGTTATTATTTTAATTTATAATTATATGAATAGTTGTGTGTTATTTAATTTTGTTATTTAATTTTGTAGGTTAGCCGAATTTGGAAGATTCATGTATGGACTTTAATGCAAGGTGCATGCATGGGAGGGTTCAATGGACGGAAATCAAGAGGCACATGAATGTTCATGATGAACATTCATGCATTTGAAGATTCATGGATCAAATTAATGAAGGAACATGTATTGGACGGTTCATGCATTGATCATGTGTTCACACATTGTGTTCACACCATGATGACTCTTCGGTTGGACGTTCACACCCAAGTGTCTACTCAAGCTCCATGTTCACACTTTGAATTGACCTATAGGCTACTACACATGCATAGATGGGTTCAAGAACGTCCAAGGGAAGGAATTAACTCAATAATTCAACACATTGATTGAATTAAGTGCATGCACAAAGGGGAGAACGAATTTACTAGGTTCATGCTGCCATTTATGAACCTACATGCCATTAAAGTGTTTAATTATGAAGATACATGTTCCATACAAGTGCATGAACGTCCCAAGGAGATGAATGCAACCTTTTGGAGCACATACAAGTGACTTGAAGCCTTACTTCATGGCTAGGCATTCATGCACAAACCAAGGGGGAAGAAAGTGTCAATTCAGCTAGTGCATGAATCTGCCGAATTTATGAACTATTTTAATACATTAGTGTGAACATTTTTATTATTGTGTGAACACCTAGATGCCGAATTTGAATGGTCATCTATGTGCCTATAAATATTTGTTTTCTTTCATTGGTAAAGGACTTTTGCCAAATTTTTATTGAATTTAATCTTGTGAGAATTTTCTTCTCTAAACTTTGTTTGAGACTTTGTTGACTTATCTACCTAGTAGTGGCGTCAACCCTGTTTCTTTCACCCTTATACCGAGGTTCCTACTTTGCTAAGTAGCGGGTCGAGGTTTATCACTTTCATCCTCCACCTTGAAAGCCTATAAGCATTTGGGTCAATATTTTCTAATACTGGTTCATGCTTGCTTTTAAGAACCCTTTCTTCCATATCCCACGTTAAACCATTATACATAGCTACCGTCCTAATTTTCCTGTCAACTTCATTCCAAAAGCCAATTGAACGATACTTTCTCGTAGATGATCGGGCAACTCAGCATACGACTCGACTCTTCCCGAGGCGAATCGTATCATTGAGTCTTAAAAGATTTAGAGAACTCACCTTGTTTTCTCACATGAATGGATGAATGTGGATTAGTTTGAGCAGTACCTTTTTCAATCAACGTAAACCTCCTCTCTTTGCAGAGATAGTAAATTCATAGCTCTTTACTCGAACTAACCTGAAATGTAGGAGAAATACAAGGACAACTCGCGCTTCTCAAAGTGTCATCATCACAAAAAGTAAAGGGGTTAGTGACACCATAGATGTTGAATTTTAAGGGACATGCTGAATCAATGCTAGGATCAAAAATATGAGTTGGCCTTACCTTTTTGGAATGACACAAGAAATTTATGGACAGCCAAATAAAATGATCAAGGAATGATTTTATATTGAATTTAGAATTTTTAAATTTTGTTCCCTTAGTCAAAAGCCAAGCATCAATCAAACAAAAATTGGTCGCACAAAATTTGGAATGCTTGATTTTTCCACATATCGAACCAAAATAGCAAATTCCAGGTTTGAACACATAAGTTTGTTCACTTGCTAGAAAATGCAACAAAGGTTTCATGCGTCATGATTTCAAACATACCGATCCAAAAGAATTTGTGCATATACGAAAACAAATAATCAAAATTCCTTACATTCATCAGGACAGATCGGCACAAATTTAAAGATTTTGCACAAGGCAGTAGTTAATTCACATAATCACCACAATCAAACAACTTAAATGTCTTTCGTGAAGAACCGTTACCATGTAAGATGATATTATGTGCTTGTCAATTTAATCGAACATCATCAACAAGTTTTTCACCACAAAACAAGTCAAAAGAACACCGCCTCATACTTCCACTTAGAATGGACTTATCAACCATAAAAAAAGAATAAGGGTTAATTAAATCAAAATGAGGGAATATTTTATGAATTAAGTGATGTGATCTGGCCCGGGTAGATGAGTCGAATTCACGTAGTTGCCCGATCGTAGTTCGAGACAGTCGTTCGTGCCTCGGATTTTAGTAATAGTAGTAAAAGAATTAGAATAGGATAAGCGGAAGGTTTCAAGAAGGGTAAGTTTAGTATAGGTTCGATTAAGGGTAGCAAAGATGGATGAAGGATAGAAGGCTCAGTTTGGGTTAACAAGAAAAAAATTAAAAGATGGAAATGGAAAACGAACTCAACGTCAGGAATGATTCAACACTAAAAAGTGTCACCCCAATTTCTATATTATTAAGGTGAAAAATATGGATAGATGGATAGGTGAACGCCACACCAAGATTGGTGATAAGTTCAAATAAGAACGATTGACGCCACTAGCACAAGCCAGATAAGTCGTTCGAAACTTGTACGAGATATGAGAGGAAGCAACCTCACAGAACAATGTTCATTAACAAATTTAGCAAAAGTCCTTTTACAATGAAATCAACAAACTATTTAAAGGCAATCATATAGTAACAGAATGGACAAATTAGCTAGCTTAAAGGCTAAGCAAATTCGGTCATGAACTAGCTAGAATATTCTAGAATGAACACATTAATTATCTAGTCTTGTGATACGACCACACCTCCCGAGTTGCTAGTTGCCAATGTAGATCCTCTCGAGTTGCCTGTAGGACCGATTACTCGAGCTCGAGCAAAGAGATTCAAAGACGCAACAACAGCATTAGTTGATAGAGTTTGGGGTGAAATTGTTGCTGGACTTATCGAAAGCTTTTGGATCAGCAAGCCGAGCGACCCATGCATTCTTCTTCAAGCTCAAATCAGCTCAACTTCAACATAACTTAGCTCAACGAGCTCTTTTCAGCTTAACATCAACTTCAACATAAATCATTTAAGTTGCTGTTAGTTAAATTAGTTGTTTAGTTTTAATAATTAATTTTTCATAATCTGGACATGTTTTAATTATGTTCTAAATTAAGTGCTTAATTAAATAGGACCAATTAAATATGTCTTAACTATTACAAAGATTAATTATGTCCAGTCTAATTTATGGTGCAGGATTTATTTGTTTTATGTTGCCGAATTAATGTGTCTAAAAGGGATTTAATTTGCTGATTTAATTGTTGTAGGTACATTATCCCTTGGACGGGATACGTGCATGGATGATTTAGAGATGGTGTGCTGATCATTTGGTGTTCCCTAAGTGACCATTCGGCCAACCCTTGCAACTCTTTAAGAAGATCGATTGGCTACCCAAGACAAATTAAGGCTGTTCACACCCACCCGATTATTCCTTTCACACCAAGGGCTGTTCGGTTTTGTTTGTTCACACATGTGTGGCTGTTCAAATTAGTTTGTTCACATTCTAAGACTATTGAAGTGCTCTAGACAGCTCCTTAATCACATGAACATTCGGCTGAACCAAGCAGTAGCATTAAATCAAATTCAAGCATTTGGCTGAACCTATTGATTGCATTTCAGCTCCCAAACAACCCATTCAATTTTCCTATTAAATCAAGGCATCTAGAAGCTACCCCTTGCCATTCTCCATGCACAAGAAACTTCAAGGAAGCTTCATTAGAAATTTTGGAATTTTTAGCTAACCATTTAGCTACCTCAAGAGCCTATTCGGCTATCCCTTGTATTCACTATAAATTTGGCTTGTGTTACTTTGTAAAGGACTTTTTGCAAATTTTATAAAAACCAAATTTTTGTTCTTGTAAGAACTTCTTCTCTAAGTCTCGTTTAAGATTTTCGTTGGCTTATCTACCTAGTAGTGGCGTCAACCTCTTTCCTTACGAAACTAAACTTATCACTAGTTTTAGTGTGGCGTTCAAAACCCTTTATATCGAGGTTCCTATCTTGTTAGATAGTGGGTCGAGGTTTCCCTTTACCAAACCCAAACTGAACTAAAGAGAGCCTATAAACAATGGGTCAATACCAAATCGGTATTGGTTCTTGTTTGCATTTTTTTGTTCAACCCCATCTCTTCATTTACCAAATTGTACCTAAACCGGCCATTCGTTCGTACCATTTCATAATACCATTTCGTTCTTACCCTTCATACCATTATGTCCATTTCTTCAACTTTCCTTATCTAATTCTGAATTAACTATCCCATCTATTTCTGAAGAAGCTTTCTCGAAGACGATCGGGCAATCTACATACGACTCAACTCAAGTCGAGGTGAACTCGTATCATTTGGTATCAGAGCTACTAAAACGAGAAGCTTATACGTTCAAAGCGAAGCATTCCCAAGGTAGGATCCGGAAAAAAATTTCGTATACCGAAGTTTTCCCATTTTGATTAGTTTATTGATGTTACTACAAAAACAAAAATCTACGCAGCCGAAGAAAAAAAATCACATACAGAAGTGTTTCTATTGTATTTAGTTTGTCGATATAGTACCAAAAAAAAGTTATACAAGTTGAAAAAAAATTTGAAAAAAATTCAAACAAAAAAAAGAGAAAAAAAGAAGTGTTTTATGCAATTTGTTTGCTATTTGAACGTCAAGCCTTGATTTGATATAGTTTCCTGATCCAGCTTCTGTTCTAAACCCCCTAATCATATGCACGCCACACTTTTTTACCCAATTTCCTGTCCTTTCAGCCAACCTTAAACCTATACGCATCTCCTTTGTTACCCTTTTTAAACCGATTCACAAACTAGAAGATCAAGCCTAGTAAATCCTTTACGAGGTTATAAGAGAAGAAAGGAGTGGAAAAAGGCACGAGTGAGTGAGCGCATTCGAGAGGAGGTAAAAGCCAAATGAGCATAAACACGAGTGTGAGTGCCAACATTCTTTCTTTCTGAGAGATCTTGTGAGGTTTGTAGTGAGGTTACAACATGTTGTGAAGTCTGAAACGTAACATGAATGAAGGACTACCAAGAAAACCTTTAAGGAACGTGGCTTCCGGAGGCGGAGGAGTCCCTGATCTAGGCCAACAAGCACTCCTAAGGGAAATCCAATGTATGTTCTGCAACGAACTCGAGTCCATAAATGAGAGGCTAGACCGAGTCAAAGAGAGGGGGCGACGAGAAAGAACGCCTCAAGGCCCTAGACGTGATAGAGGACGAGCAAGGCCAGTTGAAGACGAGATGTATGACCCAAGTGATTTAGAAAGTGACCAAGGCTCAAACCAAAGTGAGCGACACCGAGGTCAGCGAAATCGGGGTCAAATGGATCGAGGCCGAGTAGATGATGATTTGAAGAACATTAAGCTCTCCATACTGCCCTTCCAAGGCAAGTCTGATCCGGAGGTGTATTTGGAGTGGGAAAAGAAAATAGAATTGGTGTTCGACTGCCATAACTACTCGGAGGCCAAGAAAGTCAAGTTGGCGGCCATCGAATTCTCTGACTACGCCATGGTGTAGTGGGACCAATTAACCACAAGTCGAAGACGAAATGGAGAGAGACCAATCTCAACATGGCAAGAGATGAAGGTGGTGATGAGAAAGAGATTTATCCCATCTTATTACCATCGGGAATTATACCAAAAGTTGCAAAACCTTACGCAAGGCCACCGGAGCATGGAGGATTATTTTAAAGAGATAGAAATAGCAATGATTTGTGCAAATGTGGAAGAAGATCATGAGGCAACCATGGCTAGGTTCTTAGCCGGGCTAAATCGAGAGATTGCTAACGTGGTGGAGCTTCAACACTATGTCGAGGTAACCGACATGGTTCATGTTGCGATTAAAGTTGAAAAACAACTCAAGAAGAAAAGCTCTGTTCGGGCCTATGCGAACCCTGCAAACAACTCAAAGTGGGGACAAGGTACGAGTAAGAAGGACTTCCCTAATCGCCCAAAGGAACAAAACCATCCTGCAAAGTTTAATAAGCCCGTTGGTGAATCAAGAAAAGGCAAAGAAGTTGCCAATCCAAATCACATGAGGGACATCAAGTGCTTTAAGTGCTTGGGGCGAGGGCACATCGCTAGTCAATGCCCTAATCGAAGAACGATGGTGATGAGCGCCAGCGGAGAAATCGAGTCGGAAGACGAGAAAGAAGAAGAATCCGACACCCCTGTCAGTGATGAAGAAGGCGATCTTGAATATGCCGTCGAAGGTGAAATCCTTGTAATCAAACGTAGCCTAAGTGTACAAAGCGCGGAGAATGAACAACAACGCGAGAATATCTTCCATACGCGCTACCTTGTGCAAGGCAAGGTGTGTAGCCTTATTGTGGATGGCGGGAGTTGTACAAACGTGTCTAGTACGTTAATGGTGGAGAAACTCGGCTTGGCCACAACGAAGCACCCTTGTCCATATAAGCTTCAATGGCTTAATGATGGTGGGGAGTTGAAGGTGACAAAACAAGTATTGGTGCCGTTTTCCATCAGAAAATACAAGGATGAAGTTCTTTGCGACGTGGTTCCCATGCATGCCGGGCACCTTTTGTTAGGCCGTCCATGGCAATTTGATCGAAAGGTAGTACATGATGGCCACACCAACCGATACACCTTCAAGCATTTAGGCAAGAACATCACTTTAGCACCTTTCACACCGAGGCAAGTGATGTGATTCGGCCCGGGTAGATGAGTCGAATTCACGTAGTTGCTCGATCGTAGTTTGAGAGAGTCGTTCGTACCTCGAATTTTAGAAATAGAAGTGAATGGATAGGTTTGGATAGCGGAAGGTTTTCAAAAGTTATGCAAAAGGGTAGTGATAGGTTCGGCTAAGGAAAATAAGAAAGGATGTTGGATAGATGGCTCGATTTGGTTAACAAGAAGGAAAGTTGAAAGATGGGAAATGGAAAAATAAACTCAACGTCAGGAATGATTCAACACTAAAAAGTGTCACCCCGATTCCTATATTGTTAAGGTGAAAAGATGGATAGAAGGATAGGTGAACGCCACACCAAGATTGGTGATAAGTTCAAACAAGATCGGTAGACACCACTAGCACAAACTAGAAAAGTCTTCGAAACTTGTACGAGATATGAGAGGAAGCAACCTCACAAGAACAATGTTCATTAACAAGTTTGGCAAAAGTCCTTTACAAATGAAATCAACAAACTATTTATACTAGTTTCTTATGCTAGCCGAATAGACTATTCATGAACTTAACTATTAAGCAATGAACCTAATTTAAGACATGAACATTCTAGAAAAATGACCAATGGTGTCCTTGTCCATGTTCGGCCGAATGGGAGGTGAGTGGGCAGCTTCATGAATATGCATTGATGTACTTGAATGAATGATCTTCATACATGCATGGCTAGATTCGGCTAACACCTTAATGGAGCCTTGAATTCATGTTGTTTCACCATGAGTGGCTTAATTAATTAGGGCTTCATAAAGAGTCAAACTTGGTGTGAACAAGGAGCTTGAGTAGACACTTGGGTGTGAACGTCCAACCAAAGGGTCATCATGGTGTGAACACAATGTGTGAACACATGATCAATGCATGAACCGTCCAATGCATGTTCCATCATTAATTTGATCCATGGATCTTCAAATACATGAACGTTCATCATGAACATTCATGTGCCTCTTGATTGCCGTCCATTGAACCCTCCCATGCATGCACCTTGCATTAAAGTCCATACATGAATCTTCCAAATTCGGCTAACCTACAAAATTAAATAACAAAATTAAATAACACACAACTATTCATATAATTATAAATTAAAATAACTATATAACTTAATAACAATAACTAAATTTGAACACAATAATTATAAGTCAACCTATCATAAATTCAGCTAGCTCAAATAGTCAAAAACACTTAGTGAGCTAAATTGAGCTAGGGAATTTGGCATAAGCTGTAACAAACTCAGTTATAAGCTAGATTAAAACTTAATTTATTGAAATGAAAAAGGAATGAGCTTAATCGAGCTAAGTTTGAGCTCAAACGAGCTCAAGTGACCTGATGTGAGTTGAATGGCGCATGGGGGAGCTGGAGAGGAGCTGAGATCGGATTGCAAAATGGTGCATGGATTCATCAAAGAGTTGTTCTTTGCTCCTCCAACATTATGAAGCTGGTTATCATCCCAAATGCGCATCACAAAGGCTGATATAGCATCTTAAAGTTGCTTGGTTCTAGCTCGGGTCATGGGACCTGATGTGATCCAGCCCGGGTAGACGAGTCGAATTCACGTAGTTGCCCAATCGTAGTTCGAGAGAGTTGTTCGTACCTCAGATTTTAGAAATAGAAGTGAATGGATAGGTTTGGATAGCGGAAGGCTTTCAAAAGTTATGCAAAAGGGTAATGATAGGTTTGGCTAAGGAAAACAAGAAAGAATGTTGGATAGAGGGCTCAGTTTGGTTAACAAGAAGGAAATTTGAAAGATGGGGAATGGAAAAAATGAACTCAACATCAGGAATGATTCAACACTAAAAAGTGTCACCCCGATTCCTATATTGTTAAGGTGAAAAGATGGATAGAAGGATAGGTGAACGCCACACCAAGATTGGTGATAAGTTCAAACAAGATCGGTAGACGCCACTAGCACAAACTAGATAAGTCTTCGAAACTTGTACGAGATATGAGAGGAAGCAACCTCACAAGAACAAAAGTTCATTAACAAATTTGGCAAAAGTCCTTTACAAATGAAATCAACAAACTATTTATACTAGTTTCTTATGCTAGCCGAATAGAATATTCATGAACTTAACTATTAAGCAATGAACCTAATTTAAGACATGAACATTCTAGAAAAATGACCAATGGTGTCCTTGTCCATGTTCGGCCTAATGGGAGGTGAGTGGTTAGCTTCATGAATATGCATTGATGTACTTGAATGAATGATCTTCATACATACATGGCTAGATTCAGCTAACACCTTAATGGAGCCTTGAATTCATGTTGTTTCACCATGAGTGGCTTAATTAATTAGGGCTTCATGAAGAGTCAAACTTGGTGTGAACAAGGAGCTTGAGTAGACACTTGGGTGTGAATGTCCAACCGAAGGGTCATCATGGTGTGAACACAATGTGTGAACACATGATCAATGCATGAACCGTCCAATGCATGTTCCATCATAAATTTGATCCATGAATCTTCAAATACATGAATGTTCATCATGAACATTCATGTGCCTCTTGATTTCCATCCATTGAACCCTCTCATGCATGCACCTTGCATTAAAGTCCATACATGAATCTTCCAAATTCGGCTAACCTATAAAATTAAATAACATAATTAAATAACACACAACTATTCATATAATTATAGATTAAAATAACTAAATAACTTAATAACAATAACTAAATTTGAACACAATAATTATAAGTCAACCTATAATAAATTCGGCTAGCTCAAATAGTCAAAAACACTTAGTGAGCTAAATTGAGCTAGGGAATTTGGCATGAGCTGTAACAGACTTAGTTATAAGCTAGATTAAAACTTAATTTATTGAAATGAAAAAGGAATGAGCTGAATCAAGCTAAGTTCGAGCTCAAACGAGCTCAAACGAGCTGATGTGAGCTGAATGGCGCATGGGGGAGCTGGAGAGGAGCTGAGATCGGATTGCAAAATGGTGCATGGAGTCATCAAGGAGTTGTTCTTAGCTCCTCAAATGTTATGGAGCTGGTTATCATCCCAAATGTGCAACACAAAGGCTGATATAGTATCATGATTTTGCTTGGTTCGAGCTCGGGTCATGGGACCAAGCTCAATTGATTCTTGGTGTGCATTCAAGGACGCCCCAGGTGTGCTCACATCAGAACCTTTTGGCAGCTCAATGGATTCTTGGTGTGCATTCGAGGATGCCCCGGGTGTGCTCACATCATTCCCCCAGTCTTCAAAGCGACTTGTCCTCAAGTCGAGCCGACGGTTAATTTTGAAACAGGGAGGTCTACTTGATCATTCTTGGATGGATGTGTTTAGTTGACGCATCGTGCCTTGCTGCAAAAACATTTCATAACTTGCAACCAATTGAGAATCATTACAAAGCAGAAACTTATTCAAACGGTCATGGAAGCAAGTTTTCTCACACTTAAGACCATCACAATAGAACAATATCAATATCCCATGTTCACTATCAAATAAACATATCTCGTTATAACTTAAAAACTTAATGAACAAGGATTTTGAGAATATAATGTTCGTACTTCGCTTGAGCATTTCAAATTGTACTTGGGAAGTATTGGAACTTCGACAGGAATTCATTTGACAATTCAAAACTTGCATACATCTGTCATAAGCAAACAATGGAAAAGAAAAATTTATCTCATGGTTTTGTACTCTTAAAATACGCAATTTGGACAGCAAGTATTCATCAAACTGATCAACTTCATGCTTATCAAAAATCTTGTGTCCATCAACCAAAACAGTTATATCTTCATCGTTAATGTTTTCTTCATCAATCAAGTTGGACAAAAATGTAATAGAAATTCCAGAAACCTTACCTTGTTCACAAAAACAAGAATTAACTTTACCTTTTCCGATCATTACAAACCTTCTCTCTTCGTGAATGTATCGTAACCGCATCATAGAGCTTGAGTCAACCTGAAAAGAATTAGAATGAAGAAAACTTTGGTTAATCAAAACTCTTTTCTTTTCTTCACTCATGTTTCTTTGAATTTCTTTTTCTCTCATTTTTTTTATCACAACTCGTTTTCTTATCTCTTTCAATTTCTTTTCTTTCTTTTTCATTTTCTTTTTCCACTCGCATTCGTTCCAAAGATTGCTTTAACCATTATTGATCCTCCACAACTTGTTTCGGTGTCAAAGGTGCCAAAGTAAAATTTCGGCCTTGATACTTGAAAGTATATTGACTTGCAAATCCATCATGCTTCACTCTTCGGTCGAATTGCCAGGGCCTCCCAAGCAGTATATGGCCCGCATGCATGGGCACCACATCACAAAGAACCTCATCTTCATACTTTCCAATTGAAAATGAGACAAGAACTTGCTTGGTTACCTTTAACTCAACTCCATCATTAAGCCATTGTAGCTTGTATGGACTCGGATGAACACTTGTCGGTAAATCAAGTCTTTCAACTAGGAGGGTACTCGCAACATTTGTACAACTTCCTCCGTCAATCACCATGCAACAAACCTTTCCACGGACAAAACAATGGGTATGAAAAAGGTTCTCTCGTTGCGAATTGAGTTCGGTACCTTGCGAACCTAAGCTCCTCTTAACAACAAGCATCTCACCTTCGACCGCGTACTCCATTTCTTCCTTGGCATCGGAAAGGGTTTCGTTATTGTTTTCAACTTTTTCATCCTCCTCCTCCTCCGATTAAATATCGCCATTTGGTTGAATCACCATGACGCTTCAATTCAGACATTGACTCGCAATATGCCCTCTTCCAAGGCACTTGAAACATTTTATGTCTCTCGTCCGGTTTTGGGTACCTTCAACAACCTTGCCTTTGCTATTTTCACTCGTAGGCTTGGTATCATTGATAGGTGCCATAGGATCTTTCGTTTGGCTCGCCGTAGCACTCTTGCTAGTGCCTTGGTTCCATCGAGACACATTGGTGGTTGAATAGCCTCGGGCAACACCTTTCTTTTTGAGTTGCTTTTCGATTTTGATGGCCATGTGGACCATATCAACTATCTCCACATAATGTTGTAGCTCCACAACATTGGCGATCTCACGGTTAAGTCCGAACAGAAATCTTGCCATAGTTGCTTCTCGATCCTTGTACACATTCACACGGATCATAGCAACTTCCATTTCTTTGTAATAGTCCTCGACACCCCTCGTACCTTGAGAAAGATTTTGGAGCTTTTGGTAAAGCTCTCGGTGGTAGTACGTTGGAATGAACCTCCGGCGCATGACAGCCTTCATTTCGGCCCAAGTGTTAATGGGTCGCTCGCCATTTTGCCTTCGGGTTGTCGTGAGTTGGTCCCACCAAATCATGGCATAGTCGGTGAATTCTATGGCAGCCAACTTAACTTTCTTTACTTCCGAGTAGTTATGGCACTCGAAAATAAGTTTGATCTTTTTCTCCCACTCCAAATATGCTTCGAGATCCGAACGACCTTGGAACAGGGGAATTGATAGCCTAATACTTTTCAAGTCATCATGAAACCTTTCTTGCTCTCGTTGGCCACAATGACGTTGGCCTCTCCGCCGGGCACTAACATTCGAGCCAGCCTCGCTTTCGGCTTCACTTGGATCGAAAACCTCGTCATCTCGCACATGCCTTCGATCACAGTCTCGAGGTAGACTTATTAGGGTCCTTGCTCGTCGGCCTCTTCCCTCCACTTGATCAAGTCAGTCTTGTATCGGTTCCAGCTTTCGATCAAACAACCGTTCAACTTCTCGAAGTAAGGCTTGCATGTTCAAATCCGGCACATTACGAACGGGTTGCCTTTCCTCCACATTTCGTTCCATGTTGATTTTTTTTCAATAAATTTTCAAATCCTCACTACAAATGTCACTATTCACTCGTAAAGAAAAATTGATGAACACTCCACTCGTGTTTGCACTCGTTTTTAGGCTTTTCAAACTCTCGAATGTTCTCACACACTCTAGCCTTTTACCACTCAAGCTTACTCTCATAACCTCGTATTTTGTTTCTCTTGACTTGTCTAGGTGCTTTGGGGTCGGCTTCAAATGGTTACAAGGGTTAAAACGTATGGTGTACGAGTAGGCTAAAAGAAAAAAATAATTTTTAAAGTAGTGTGGCGTTTTGGGGGGTAAAAGTAGATGAAAGAACACTTTGTCGATCGGATCAAAATATAAACAAAAGAAGAACTTGATCACTTCACTTTTTCTTTTTTTTTTTTAATTTCGTATCTCTTTTTTTTTACAACTTTCAATATAGCACTTTACAATGATAAAAAAATGAAAATACAAAATTTTTTTTGTTCGAATATTATTTTTTTCGATTTTTTTCGAATTTTTTTTCAAATTTTTTCACTACGAACCTATTTTGATCTTGATACGGACGTCGGTGCCTCTCGATTTACAAGCTCTGATACCAAATGATGTGATCCAGCCTGGGTAGACGAGTCGAATTCACATAGTTGCCCGATCGTAGTTCGAGAGAGTCGTTCGTACCTCAGATTTTAGAAATAGAAGTGAATGGATAGGTTTGGATAGTGGAAGGTTTTCAAAAGTTATGCAAAAGGGTAGTGATAGGTTCGGCTAAGGAAAACAAGAAAGGATGTTGGATAGATGGCTCGGTTTGGTTAACAAGAAGGAAAGTTGAAAGATGGGAAATGGAAAAATGAACTCAACGTCAGGAATGATTCAACACTAAAAAGTGTCACCCCGATTCCTATATTGTTAAGGTGAAAAAAATGGATAGAAGGATAGGTGAACGCCACACCAAGATTGGTGATAAGTTCAAACAAGATCGGTAGACGCCACTAGCACAAACTAGATAAGTCTTCGAAACTTATACGAGATATGAGTGGAAGCAACCTCACAAGAACAATGTTCATTAACAAGTTTGGCAAAAGTCCTTTACAAATGAAATCAACAAACTATTTATACTAGTTTCTTATGCTAGCCGAATAGACTATTCATGAACTTAACTATTAAGCAATGAACCTAATTTAAGACATGAACATTCTAGAAAAATGACCAATGGTGTCCTCGTCCATGTTCAGCCGGATGGGAGGTGAGTGGGCAGCTTCATGAATATGCATTGATGTACTTGAATGAATGATCTTCATACATGCATGGCTAGATTCGGCTAACACCTTAATGGAGCCTTGAATTCATGTTGTTTCACCATGAGTGGCTTAATTAATTAGGGCTTCACGAAGAGTCAAACTTGGTGTGGACAAGGAGCTTGAGTAAACACTTGGGTGTGAACGTCCAACTGAAGGGTCATCATGGTGTGAACACAATGTGTGAACACATGATCAATGTATGAACCGTCCAATGCATGATCCATAAATCTTCAAATACATGAACGTTCATCATGAACATTCATGTGCCTCTTGATTGCCGTCCATTGAACCCTCCCATGCATGCACCTTGCATTAAAGTCCATACATGAATCTTCCAAATTCGGCTAACCTACAAAATTAAATAATAAAATTAAATAACACACAACTATTCATATAATTATAAATTAAAATAACTAAATAACTTAATAACAATAACTAAATTTGAACACAATAATTATAAGTCAACCTATCATAAATTCGACTAGCTCAAATAGTCAAAAACACTTAGTGAGCTAAATTGAGCTAGGGAATTTGGCATGAGCTGTAACAAACTTAGTTATAAGCTAGATTAAAACTTAATTTATTGAAATGAAAAAGGAATGAGCTAAATCGAGCTAAGTTTGAGCTCAAACAAGCTAAAATGAGCTCAAGTGAGCTGATGTGAGCTGAATGGCGCATGGGGGAGCTGGAGAGGTGATGTGAGCACACCCGGGGCATCCTCGAATGCACATCAAGTTTCTATTGAGCTGCCAAAAGGTCCCATGACCCGAGCCCGAACTAAGCAACTTCAAGATGCTATATCAGCCTATGTGATGCACATTTGGGAAGATAACCAGCTCCCTGACGTTGAAGGAGCTAAGAACAACTTTTTGAAGACTCCATGCACCATATTGCAAACCGATCTCAGCTCCCCTATGCGCCATTCAGCTCACATCAGCTCACTTGAGCTCATTTTAGCTCGTTTGAGCTCGAACTTAGCCCAATTCAGCTTATTCCTTTTTCATTTTAATAAATTAAGTTTTAATCTAGCTTATAACTAAGTTTGCTACAGCTCATGCCGAGTTCCCTAGCTCATTTTAGCTCACTCAGTGTTTTTGACTATTTGAGCTAGCCGAATTTATTATAAGTTGACTTATAATTATTGTTAGTGTTATTAAGTTATTTAGTTATTAATTTAAATTATAATTATATGAATAGTTGTGTGTTATTTAATTTTTGTTAATTAATTTTGTAGGTTAGCCGAACTTGGAAGATTCATGTATGGACTTTAATGCAAGGTGCATGCATGGGAGGATTCAATGGACGGCAATCAAGAGGCACATGAATGTTCATGATGAACATTCATGCATTTGAAGATACATGGATCAAATTAATGAAGGAACATGCATTGGACGGTTCATGCATTGGCCATGTGTTCACACCATGATGACCCTTCGGTTGGCTGTTCACACTCAAGTGTCTACTCAAGCTCCTTGTTCACACCAATTTTGACTCTTCATGAAGCCCTAATTAATTAATTCACTCATGGTGAAACAACATGAATTCAAGGCTCCATTAAGGTGTTAGCCGAATCTAGCCATGCATGTATAAAGACCATTCATTCAAGTACATCAATGTACATTCATGAAGCCAACCATTCATCTCCCATTCGGCCGAACATGGACAAGACACTAATGGTCATTTTTCTAGAATATTCATGTATTAAATTAGGTTCATTGCTTAATAGTTAAGTTCATGAATAGTCTATTCATTAGCCTAAGGAACTAGTATAAATAGTTTGTTGATTTCATTTGTAAAGGACTTTTGCCAAATTTGTTAATGAACTTTTGTTCTTGTGAGGTTGCTTCCTCTCATATCTTGTACAAGTTTCGAAGACTTATCTAGCTTGTGCTAGTGGCGTCAACCGACTTGTTTGAACTTATCACCATCCTTGGTGTGGCGTTCACCTATCCTTCTATCCATCTTTCCACCTTAACAATATAGGAATCGGGGTGACACTTTTTAGTGTTGAATCATTCCTGACGTTAAGTTCGCTTTCCATCCCCATCTTTCAAATTTCTTTCTTGATAACCAAACCGGGCCTTCTATCCTTCAACCACCTTTTGCTATCCTTAGCCGAACCTATTGCTAATTCTATATTTCTTAAAACCTTCCGCTATCCAAACCTATCCATTTCATTTCTATTTCTAAAATTTGAGGTACGAACGACTCTCTCGAACTACGATCGGGCAACTACGTGAATTCGACTCATCTACCCGGGCTGAATCACATCATTTGGTATCAGAGCTTGTAAATCGAGAGGCGCCGACGTCCGTATCAAGATCAAAATAGGTTTGTGGTGAAAAAAATTTGAAAAAAAATTGTATTTTCATTTTTATCATTGTAAAGTGATATATTGAAAGTTGTAAAAAAAAAAAAGAGAGATACGAAATTATCAAAAAAAAAGAAGAAATTCGAAATTAAAAAAAAAGTGAAGTGATCAAAAGTTCGATTCTATTGTTTTATATTTCTTCCGATCGTCTTATATTCTTTTCATCAATTTTAACCCCCCCAAAACGCCACACTACTTTAAAAATTATTTTTTTCTTTTAGCTTACCCGTACACCATACGTCTTATCCCTTGTAACCATTTGAAGCCGACCCCAAAGCACCTAGTCAAGTCAAAAGAAACAAAATACGAGGTTACGAGAGTCAGCTTGAGTGGTAAAAGGCAAGAGTGGTGAGATCATTCGAGAATTTGAAAAAGCCTAAAAACGAGTGCAAACACGAGTGGAGTGTTCATACATTATTTTCTTTCCGAGTGGAATAGTGAGATTCGTGGTCAGGATTTGAAAAATCTATTAAAAAAAAAAAGAAAGCAACATGGAACGAAATGTGGAGGAAAGGCAACCCGTTCGTAATGTGCCGGACTTGAACATGCAAGCCTTACTTCGAGAAGTTGAACGGTTGTTTGATCGAAAGTTGGAACCGATACAAGACCGACTCGATCAAGTGGAGGGAAGAGGCCGACGAGCAAGGACCCCAATAAGTCCACCTCGAGACCGTGACCGAAGGTATGTTCGAGATGATGAAGTTTCTAAACCAAGTGAAGCCGAAAGTGAGGCTGGTTCGAATGTTAGTGCCCGACGGAGAGGCCAACGTCATCGAGGCCAACGAGAGCGAGAAAGGTATGATGATGACTTGAAAAGTATTAGGCTATCAATTCCCCCGTTCCAAGGCCGTTCAGATCCCGAAGCATATTTGGAGTGGGAGAAAAAGATCGAGCTTATTTTCGAGTGCCATAACTACTCGGAAGAAAAGAAAGTTAAGTTGGCTGCCATAGAATTCACCGACTATGCCATGATTTGGTGGGACCAACTCACAACAACCCGAAGGTGAAATGGCGAGCGACCCATTAACACTTGGGCCGAAATGAAGGCTGTCATGCGCCAGAGGTTCATTCCAACGCACTACCACCGAGAGCTTTACCAAAAGCTCCAAAATCTTTCTCAAGGTACGAGGAGTGTCGAGGACTATTACAAAGAAATGGAAGTTGCTATGATCCGTGCGAATGTGGACGAGGATCGAGAAGCCACTGAGGCTAGATTTCTGTCCGGACTTAACCGTGAGATCGCCAATGTTGTGGAGCTACAACATTATGTGGAGATAGTTGATATGGTCCACATGGCCATCAAAATCGAAAAACAACTCAAAAAGAAAGGTGCTGCCCGAGGCTATTCAACCACCAATGTGTCTCGATGGAACCAAGGCACTAGCAAGAGTGCTACGGTGAGCCAAACGAAAGATCCTATGGCACCTATCAAAGGTACCAAGCCTACGGGTGAAAATAGCAAAGGCAAGGCTGTTGAAGGTACCCAAAATCAGACAAGAGACATAAAATGTTTCAAGTGCCTTGGAAGAGGGCATATTGCGAGTCAATGTACGAATCGGAGTGTCATGGTGATTCAACCAAATGGCGATATTGAATCGGAGGAGGAGGAGGATGAAAACAATAACGAAACCCTTCCCGATGCCGAGGAAGAAATGGAGTACGCGGTCGAAGGTGAGATGCTTGTTGTTAAGAGGAGCTTAGGTTCACAAGGTACCGAACTCGATCCGCAACGAGAGAACCTTTTTCATACCCGATGTTTTGTCTGTGGAAAAGTTTGTAGCATGGTGATTAACGAAGGAAGTTGTACAAATGTTGCGAGTACCCTCCTAGTTGAAAGACTTGATTTGCCGACAAGTGTTCATCCGAGTCCATACAAGCTACAATGGCTTAATGATGGAGTTGAGTTAAAGGTAACCAAGCAAGTTCTTGTCCCATTTTCAATTGGAAAGTATGAAGATGAAGTTCTTTGTGATGTGGTGCCCATGCATGCGGGCCATATACTGCTTGGGAGGCCCTGGCAATTCGATCGAAGAGTGAAGCATGACGGATTTACAAATCAATATACTTTCAAGTATCAAGGACGAAATTTTACTTTGGCACCTTTGACACCGAAACAAGTTGTGGAGGATCAACAATGGTTAAAGCAATCTTTGGAACGAATGCAAGCGGAAAAAGAAAATGAAAAAGAAAGAAAAGAAAATGAAAGAGAAAAGAAAAAGAGTTGTGATAAAAAAATGAGAGAAAAAGAACTTCAAAGAAACATGAGTGAAGAAAAGAAAAGAGTTTTGATTAACCAAAGTTTTCTTCTTTCTAATTCTTTTCAGTTGACTCAAGCCCTATGATGCGATTCGATACATTCCCAGAGAGAGAAGGTTTGTAATGATCGGAAAGGTAAAGTTAATACTTGTATTTGTGAACAGGTAAGGTTTCTGGAATTTCTATTACATTTTTGTCTAACTTGATTGATGATGAAAACATGAACGATGAAGATATAACTGTTTTGGTTGATGGACACAAGATTTTTGATAAGCATGAGGTTGATAAGTTTGATGATTACTTGCTGTCCAAATTGCGTAGTTTAAGAGTACGACACCATGAGATAAATTTTTCTTTTCCATTGTTTGTTTATGACGGATGTATGCAGGTTTTGAATTGTCAAACGAATTCTGTCAAAAGGTCCAATACTTCGCAAGTACAATTTGGAATGCTCAAGCGAAGTACGGACATTTTGTTCTCAAATTCCTTGTTCATTAAGTTTTTAAGTTATAACGAGATATGTGTAATTGATAGTGAACATGGGATATTGATATTGTTCTGTTGTGATGGTCTTAAGTGTGAGAAAACTTGCTTCCATGACCGTTTGAATAGGTTTCTGCTTTGTAATGATTCTCAATTGGTTGCAAGTTATGAAATGTTTTTGCAGCAAGGTCTGATGCGACTACTAAACACATTCATTCAAGGACGATCAAGTAGACATCCCTGTTTCAAAATTAACCGTCGGCTCGACTTGAGGACAAGTCGCTTTGAAGACGGGGGGAATGATGTGAGCACACCCGGGGCATCCTCGAATGCACATCAAGTTTCTATTGAGCTGCCAAAAGGTCCCATGACCCGAGCCCGAACTAAGCAACTTCAAGATGCTATATCGGCCTATGTGATGCGCATTTGGGAAGATAACCAGCTCCCTGACGTTGAAGGAGCTAAGAACAACTTTTTGAAGACTCCATGCATCATATTGCAAACCGATCTCAGCTCCTCTTCAGCTCCCCTATGCGCCATTCAGCTCACATCAGCTCACTTGAGCTCATTTTAGCTCATTTGAGCTCGAACTTAGCTCAATTCAGCTTATTCCTTTTTCATTTTAATAAATTAAGTTTTAATCTAGCTTATAACTAAGTTTGCTACAGCTCATGCCGAGTTCCCTAGCTCATTTTAGCTCACTCAGTGTTTTTAACTATTTGAGCTAGCCGAATTTATTATAAGTTGACTTATAATTATTGTTAGTGTTATTAAGTTATTTAGTTATTAATTTAAATTATAATTATATGAATAGTTGTGTGTTATTTAATTTTTGTTAATTAATTTTGTAGGTTAGCCGAACTTGGAAGATTCATGTATGGACTTTAATGCAAGGTGCATGCATCGGAGGATTCAATGGACGGCAATCAAGAGGCACATGAATGTTCATGATGAACATTCATGCATTTGAAGATACATGGATCAAATTAATGAAGGAACATGCATTGGACGGTTCATGCATTGGCCATGTGTTCACACCATGATGACCCTTCGGTTGGCTGTTCACACTCAAGTGTCTACTCAAGCTCCTTGTTCACATCAATTTTGACTCTTCATGAAGCCCTAATTAATTAAGTCACTCATGGTGAAACAACATGAATTCAAGGCTCCATTAAGGTGTTAGCCGAATCTAGCCATGCATGTATGAAGACCATTCATTCAAGTACATCAATGTACATTCATGAAGCCAACCATTCATCTCCCATTCGGCCGAACATGGACAAGACACTAATGGTCATTTTTCTAGAATATTCATGTATTAAATTAGGTTCATTGCTTAATAGTTAAGTTCATGAATAGTCTATTCATTAGCCTAAGGAACTAGTATAAATAGTTTGTTGATTTCATTTGTAAAGGACTTTTGCCAAATTTGTTAATGAACTTTGTTCTTGTGAGGTTGCTTCCTCTCATATCTCGTACAAGTTTCGAAGACTTATCTAGCTTGTGCTAGTGGCGTCAACCGACTTGTTTGAACTTATCACCATCCTTGGTGTGGCGTTCACCTATCCTTCTATCCATCTTTCCACCTTAACAATATAGGAATCGGGGTGACACTTTTTAGTGTTGAATCATTCCTGACGTTAAGTTCGCTTTCCATCCCCATCTTTCAAATTTCTTTCTTGATAACCAAACCGGGCCTTCTATCCTTCAACCACCTTTTGCTATCCTTAGCCGGAACCTATTGCTAATTCTATATTTCTTAAAACCTTCCGCTATCCAAACCTATCCATTTCATTTCTATTTCTAAAATTTGAGGTACGAATGACTCTCTCGAACTATGATCGGGCAACTACGTGAATTCGACTCATCTACCCGGGCTGAATCACATCAAGAGGAGCTGAGATCGGATTGTAAAATGGTGCATGGATTCATCAAGGAGTTGTTCTTAGCTCCTCCAACGTTATGGAGCTGGTTATCATCCCAAATGCGCATCACAAATGCCGATATAGCATCTTGAAGTTGCTTGGTTCTAGCTCGGGTCATGGGACCTTTTAGCAGCTCAATGGATTCTTGGTGTGTATTCGAGGATGCCTCGGGTGTGCTCACATCAACAAGTATACGAAGATCAAGTGAAGCTGCGTGATTCAATTGGAAAATTTAAAGAGATTAAAAAAAAGAAAAGAGTGAAAAGGTGTGTGAAAAAATGAGTGAAAAGAAACGAGGGAAGCAAGTTGTAAAAATGAGAGAAAAGAATAAGGAACAAGAAAAACAAAAGAGTGAAGAAAAATGAGTGCAAAAATGAGTGTTTATGCGAAAGGGAGCGACATTCGAAAATCCTTTATGTTGAGGCAACCTATACTTGTACTCATGTACAAGGAATCATATTTGAATACTAATGAATTAGATGCTGCTTTACCTTCTTCTATTGTCTCTCTTTTGCAGGAATTCGAAGATGTATTTCCCGACAAAGTTTCGAGTGGCTTACCACCTATTCGGGGAATAGAACATCAAATCAACTTCATTCCTGGCCCGTCTATACCAAACCAACCGGCTTATCGTAGTAATCCCAAGGAGACCAAGGAGCTGCAAAAACAAGTGAATGAACTCCTTGAAAAGGGATTCATCCGAGAGAGCCTTAGTCCATGCGCTGTTCCTATTTTGTTGGTGCCAAAATAGGATGGGACGTGGCGCATGTGCGTTGACTGTCGCGCCGTGAACAAAATCATGATTAAGTATCGTCATCCAATACCGCGCCTAGATGATATGCTCGACGAACTAAGTGGTGCTCAGTTGTTCTCCAAAATCGACCTCAAAAGCGGTTACCATCAAATACGGATGCGCGAGGGAGATGAGTGGAAAACAGCATTTAAAACTAAACACGGTTTGTATGAGTGGTTGGTAATGCCATTCGGTCTTACTAACGCTCCTAGTACCTTTATGCGTTTAATGAACCATGTTCTACGAGCTTTCATTGGTAAATTTTGTGTGGTTTACTTTGATGATATTCTTGTTTATAGTAGATCCTTAGATGATCACTTGAAGCATTTATGAGCTGTTCTTGATGTGTTGTGAAAGGAAACTTTACATGCCAATCTTAAGAAATGCACGTTTTGTTCTGACCAAGTTGTTTTCCTAGGATTTGTTGTCAGCTCGCAAGGACTTCAAGTTGACCAAGAAAAGGTGAAAGCCATCTGAGAGTGGCCTAGACCGACCAGCATAAGCCAAGTGCGAAGTTTCCATGGCTTGGCGAGTTTCTACCATCGATTCGTCCCAAATTTCAGCACATTGGCCGCACCTCTCACGAGCGTGATTAAAAAGAATTATGCTTTCTATTGGAGCGAGGAGCAAGAAAAATCTTTCATTTCACTTAAAGATCATTTAACTAATGCTCCATTACTCATATTACCTAATTTTGATAAAACATTTGAAATTGAGTATGATGCCTCAGGTATCGGGATTGGTGCTGTGTTGACCCAAGAAGGGAAGCCCGTGGCGTATTTTAGTGAAGAGCTAAGTGGCGCACCATTGAATTATCCCACATACGATAAGGAAATGTACACTTTGATCCGGGCATTGGTAACGTGGCAACATTATTTGTGGTCGAAGGAGTTTGTCATCCATTCGGACCATGAATCGCTCAAGCACATCAAAGGTCAACACAAGCTCAAAAAAAGGCACGCAAAGTGGGTAGAATTTCTTGAATCCTTTCCTTATGTTATACGATACAAAAAAGGTAAGGAAAATATTGTGGCCGATGCACTATCTCGTCGATATACCTTGTTAAATCATTTGGATTCAAAACTGCTTGGATTTGCATTTTTGAAAGATTTGTATAACTCTGATGCTGATTTTGGGAATGTATATAAATTGTGTGAACATGCTACTGTTGATAAGTTTTTCAGGTTCGATGACTTCCTTTTTCGAGAAGGTAAGCTCTGTATTCCACAAAGCTCCGTGCGAGAGTTGCTAGTACTCGAGGCACATGGTGGTGGTCTCATGGGCCATTTTGGCATTGCAAAGACCTTGGCCATGCTGGAAGAACACTTCTTTTGGCCACAGATGAAATGGGATGTCGAGAAAATATGTTCGCGATGCTTGGTTTGTAAGAAGGCAAAATCAAAGGTTAACCCACATGGGCTGTACATGCCTTTGCCTATTCCCGAAGGGCCTTGGGTTGATCTTTCAATGGATTTTATCTTAGGTCTACCGCGAACTCGAACCAGAAAAGATTCTATTTTTGTTGTAGTAGATCAATTTTCAAAAATGTCACATTTTATTGCTTGTTCGAAAACTAATGATGCTGTTAATATTGCTAACCTTTTCTTTAAAGAAGTTGTCAGGTTGCATGGAGTTCCGAAGACGATAGTGTCTGACCGTGATGCAAAATTTCTTAGCCATTTTTGGAGGACACTTTGGAGCAAGCTAGGCACGAAGCTCTTATTCTCCACGACATGTCATCCTCAAACGGATGGACAAATCGAGGTGGTGAACCGTGTAATATCCACTCTACTACGGGCCACCGTCCGCAAAAATCTCAAATCGTGGGAGGAATGCCTGCCTCATATAGAGTTTGCTTATAACCGAACCGTTCACTCTGCTACTAAATTCTCTCCATTTGAAATAGTTTATGATTTTAATCCTTTATCTCCTCTTGATTTAATTTCATTACCTAATGATCAAATTGTTAATGTAGATGCCAAGAAGAAAGCGGACTATGTGAAACAATTGCATCAAAAGGTCAAAGCTAATATCGAGGCTAGGATGGAGCAATATGTGCGCAAGGCCAACAAAGGGCGAAAACAAGTCATATTTGAACCCGGAGATTGGGTGTGGGTTCATATGCGAAAGGAAAGATTTCCAGCCCAGCAAAAGTCAAAGTTGTTGCCGAGAGGAGATGGGCCATTTCAAGTTTTGGAACGAATAAATGATAATTCTTATAAACTTGATCTCCCAGGTGAGTACAATGTAAGTGCTACCTTTAATGTAGCTAATCTTTCTTTTTATGATATAGGTGACGATTTGGGGGCTAATCGCTTCGAAGAGCGGGGGAATGATACGACCACACCTCCCGAGTTGCCAGTTGCCAATGTAGATCCTCTCGAGTTACCTGTAGGACCGATTACCCGAGCTCGAGCAAAGAGATTCAAAGACGCAACAACAGCATTAGTTGATAGAGTTTGGGGTGAAACCGTTGCTGGACTTATCGAAAGCTTTTGGATCAACAAGCCGAGCGACCCATGCATTCTCCTTCAAGCTCAAATCAGCTCAAATCAGCTCAAATCAGCTCAACTTTAACATAACTTAGCTAACGAGCTCTTTTCAGCTCATTTCATTATTGAGTTTATTATGCTGGAATAAATCATTTAAGTTGCTGTTAGTTAAATTAGTTGTTTAGTTTTAATAATTAATTTGTCATAATCTGGACATGTTTTAATTATGTTCTAAATTAAGTGCTTAATTAAATAGGACCAATTAAATATGTCTTAACTATTACAAAGATTAATTATGTCCAGCCTAATTTATGGTGCAGGATTTATTTGTTTTATGTTGCCGAATTAATTTGTCTAAAAGGGATTTAATTTGCTGATTTAATTGTTGTAGGTATATTACCCCTTGGACGGCATAGGTGCATGGATGATTTAGAGATGGTGTGCTGATCTTTTGGTGTTCCCTAAGTGACCATTCGGCCAACCCTTGCAACTCTTCAAGAAGATCGATTGGCTACCCAAGACAAATTAAGGCTGTTCACACCCGCCCGATTATTCCTTTCACACCAAGGGCTGTTCAGTTTTGTTTGTTCACACATGTGTGGCTGTTCAAATTAGTTTGTTCACATTCTAAGACTATTGAAGTGCTCTAGACAGCTCCTTAATCACATGAACATTCGGCTTGTAACGCCCCCACGCCCGAGACTGTCGCCGGAGTCGAGTATGAGGTGTTACTAAGCTTAATTTAACATTTTTAGAACTTTGGATTATTTGTGTCTACATTCACAGCTTTTTAGGTACTTGTGTCACAGTCACAAGAAAAATCATATCTCGAGTTACAAAACTCAAAATCAAGATCCGTTAATTTTCCCTGAATCTAGACTCATATACCTATATACTAATTTTTTTCTAGAATTTTTTGTTGGGCCAATTAGTACAGTTTATTATTTAAAATTACCCCTGTTTTAGGACTTGACTAGACTAACCTCTGTTTACTACGAACCACATTTCTCTCTGTAAAAAATTCATATGACTATGAGGTTTGTTTCTCCTGAATCTAGACTCAATGAGAATTCTAAGAATATGAAATACACCACCTAATTATATCTGTAAAATTTATGGTGAATTTTTAAAGTTGGAACAGGGGATCCAGAAATCACTCTGGCCTTGTTTCACTAAAATTCAAATATCTTCTAACATATAATTCCTTTACCTGTTTCATTTGTTTTATGTGAAACTAGACATGTTAAGCTTAAATTTCATATTTAATCCATCACTTAATTCGATTTCTATGATTTTTAGTAAATTTTCAAACTCACATTAGTGTTGCTGCAATGTTCTGTTTTTGGCAAATTTCATCCCTTTTTATGAGTTTTCATGCACTAAGTATCTTAATAACTTTCCATAACATCAAACATAATCTAAACTAACCATTTCCATAACTTATCATTATCAAACATTTTCTCAACCATTCCATCACCATATCATAAGATCATTTACACAAAATAGGTATATTGCTATACATGCCATACTTAAATTTACAAGCCATTTACCAAAAAGTTCTTCAGATAGTGTGACTGAGCCTTCGACCTATCCCGCTGGCTTTTCCAAAACTACAATGAGTAAGAAGGAGGGAGTAAGCATTAATGCTTAGTAAGTTCATATGCAAATAATAAGTAACATAACAAAGCAATCATACCAAACAACATTAGCATGGTATCACCAAAACATATATCACATTTCTAATCATCACTCATCATCTTACTACCTTATCGTTGTTGTAAAAATTCTTAACCCGAAGGTTAAGTACATACCTGTCCAAAGTATCCATTTCAAAACACTTACCAATACGTCTCTTTTCATCTCGAGTATTCCTTCATTTGAGTAGAACTTTACCTGTTGAACACATTGGAATATAATTCGAATACGTGGATAATTTGCACATAAGTGCCACATATGCAATCAAGCAATCATGTAACCCGCCCATAAGCGAACTCGGACTTAACTCAACGAGCTCGGGCGTTCGCATCCATAAGTGAACTCGGACTCAACTCAACGAGCTCGGATGCATAGTTACATCTCACGAACTCAGACTCAACTCAACGAGTTCGGACATTCGCATCCATAAGTGAACTCGGACTCAACTCAACGAGTTCGGATGCTTAACCATCCTAGTGACATGTCACTTGTATCCTAATCTATTCCAAAGGTTCAAACGGGATTTTCCTCGAATACATATCCTTGCCGTCTTCCGTAGAATGCCGAAATCAATACTCGGTAATAATTATATTTAGCAAGTAGCACACATGATTTGCATTTTGTTTGAAAATAACCACAAAGCATATATTTCATGATAAAAATCAGCATATCACATAATTGACATCAATGACTTAAAAATAACAATTATGCTACATTATTTACACATGAACTTACATTGGTACCAAAATACAAAGATTTTGCAATTTAGTCCACAATCTTTTCTTTTCCTCGATTGGGGTCGATTCCACGTCTTTCTTGATCTAAAATAACACATTTAGCTTATTTAATACTCACATTATCAAATTAATTCTTAATTCAAATTTTGGCAAAATTACAATTTTACCCCTAAACTTTTGCATATTTACACTTTTGCCCCTAGGCTCGGGATTAAATTTTATTCCTTATTCTTATGTTTTATAACATGCTGATCACTTTTCCCTTCCATGGCAACATCAAATTCTCACTCTAACATGTACTTGTGACTATTAGGTATTTTTACTGATTAAGCCCTTTTACTCGTTTTTGCTTAAAATCGAGTAGTACAAGTTGTCTAACATAATTTAAAACCTCATATTCTATCATAAAACATCAAAATACACAAATTTCACCTATGGGTATTTTTCCAAATATAAACCCTAGGTTAAATTATTGCTAACATAAGCTAGGTTAAATTATTGCTAACATAAGCTTTATCGAGTTACCGGGATCTCAAAAACATAAAAATCATTAAAAACGGGGCTTAGAATCACTTACTATGAAGCTTGAAAGTTGAAGAAACCCTAGCTATGGTGAGAGTGAATTTCGACAGCAACTAGATGAGGAAGATGACTATTTTGTGTTATTTTTCCCATTTTATTTCATTAAATATCCAAATGACCAAAATGCCCTTAATACCTTTCTTTGAAAATTTTCATGTACAAGCCCATTTTTGTCCAAAATTTTAGAAATTGGTCAAATTGCTATTTAAGACCTCCTAATTAATATTTCAAAGCAATTTCATACTAAAAACTTCTAGAATGCAAGTTTTGCAACTTATTTGATTTAGTCCCTAACTTCAAATTAAGCATTTTATGCATAGAGTTTCTTCACAAAATTTTCACACAATTATGCAATCATATCATAAACCTCAAAATAATTATAAAATAATTATTTCTATCTCTGATTTGTGGTCACGAAACCACTATTCTGATTAGGCCCTAATTCGGGATATTACACGGCTGAACCAGGTAGCAGTATTAAATCAAATTCAAGCATTTGGCTGAACCTATTAATTGCATTTCAGCTCCCAAACAACCCATTCAATTTTCCTATTAGATCAAGGCATCTAGAAGCTGCCCCTTGCCGTTCTCCATGCACAAGAAACTTCAAGGAAGCTTCATCAGAAATTCTGGAAGTTTCAGCTAACCATTTAGCTACCTCAAGAGCCTATTCGGCTATCCCTTGTACTCACTATAAATTTGGCTTGTGTTACTTTGTAAAGGACTTTTTGCAAATTTTATAAAAGCTGAATTTTTGTTCTTGTAAGAACTTCTTCTCTAAGTCTTGTTTAAGATTTTCGTTGGCTTATCTACCTAGTAGTGGTGTCAACCTCTTTCCTTACGAAACTGAACTTATCACTAGTTTTAGTGTGGCGTTCAAAACCCTTTATACCGAGGTTCCTATCTTGTTAGATAGTGGGTCGAGGTTTCCCTTTACCAAACCCAAACCGAACTAAAGAGAGCCTATAAACAACGGGTCAATACCAAATCGGTATTGGTTCTTATTTGCATTTTTTTGTTCAACCCCATTTCTTCATTTACCAAATCGTACCTAAACCGACCATTCTGTTCGTACCATTTCATAATACCATTTCGTTCTTACCCTTCATACCATTATGTCCATTTCTTCAACTTCCCTTATCTAATTCCGAATTAACTATCCCATCTATTTTTGACGAAGCTTTCTCGAAGACGATCGGGCAATCTACATACGACTCAACTCAAGTCGAGGCGAGCTCGTATCATCTTGATTCGGCTGATGGGGATGTGTTTGGACAGCTTCATGCATGAGCTTTAATCACTTGATGAATGTACACCTTTGGTAGCTCAACGGGTTGTCTAGGTTCAGCCAAGGTGTGCATGAAACTCCCAAGAGGTGTCTCTTGGCCGAATAGGTGCTTAGAAAACTCCAAGGGTCCTCCCACATGCATCGGTTGTACATGGAACTTGGAAGGAGGCTTGAACCTAGCCGTACATGCACTTGCATTAATTTTCCTCCATTCATGCATGTGTGCCATCCAAGGGAGATGCACCTTTCAATATACATTAACCTTCCATGTACATGAATGTATGGCTTCTAAACATTGAACCGATCCATGCATGTATCTTCCCATTCAATGAACATTTCCGTTCATGCACCTTGTCATGAATGAATCTTCCACATTCGGCTAACCTACATAATTAAATAAAATAATTAAATAACACACAATTATTCATATAATTATAATTTAAAATAGTAACTAAACAACTTAATGACACTAACTAAATTTGGACATAATAATTATAAGTCAACTATCATATTAAATTCGGCTAGCTCAAATAGTCAAAAACACTTAGTGAGCTAAGTTGAGCTAGGGAATTCGGCATGAGCTGTAGCAAACTTAGTTAAAAGCTAAATTAAAACTTAGCTTATTGAAATGAAAAAGGAATGAGCTGAAACGAGCTAAAATCAAGCTCAAACGAGCTAAAACAAGCTCAAGTGAGCTGATGTGAGCTGAATGGCGCATGGGAAGCTGGAGAGGAGCTAAGGTCGGATTGCAAAATGGTGCATGGAGTCTTCAAGGAGTTGTCCTTAGCTCCTCCAATGTCATGGACCTTGTTATCATCCTAAATGTGCAACACAAAGGCTGATATAGCATCTTGAATTTGCTTGGTTCGAGCTCGAGTCATGGGGACTTTTGGAAGCTCGACTGATTCTTGGTGTGCATTCGAGGATGCCCTGGGTGTGCTCACATCATTCCCCCCATCTTCAAAGCGACTTGTCCTCAAGTCGAGTCGACGGTTAATTTTGAAACAGGGATGCCTACTTGTTCGTTCTTGGTTGGATGTGTTTAGTTGTGATCCCAAATGATGTGATCCCATGCTTTGCTGCAAAAACGTCTCAAGACTTGCAACCAATTGATAATCATTATAGTACACAAACTTGTTCAAATGATCAAAGAGACAAGTCATCTTAATCTTAAAACAATTGCAACAAGATAGTACCAAAATCCCATTTTCATTATCAACTGAACATGTCTCATTACTGCCTAAAGAATTATCGAACAAAGATTTTAAAAACATAATGTCCATTGTTTGCTCCGGCAGCTCAAATTATTTTTGTAAGGCATAGTAACTTCGACAAAAATTCATGCAACAGCTCAAAAATCGTAAATAATCATCAAACTTAATAATGTCACGCATACCAAGAGTCTTTTGACCATCAACCAAAATAGTTATATCTTCATCGTTAATGTTTTCTTCATCAATCAAGTTGGACAAAGATGTAATAGAAATTTCAGAAACCATACCTTGAGTAGGTGAACAAGGATTAGTTTTACCTTTTCCTACCATTATAAACCTTCGCTCTTCGAAAATGTATCGCAACTGCATCTTATGATTTGAGTCAACCTGAAAAGATTTAGAAACAAGAAAATTTTGGTTAATCGAATCTCCTTTCTTTTCTTCGCTCATATTTCTTTGTATTTCCTTTTCTCTCACTTTAGTCTTATTTTTATCACAACTCTTTTTCTTTTCTCTCTCATTTTCTTTTCTTTCTTTTTCATTTTCTTTTTCCACTCACATTCGATCCAAAGATTGCTTTAACCATTGTTGATCCTCCACAACTTGTTTCGGTGTCAAAGGTGCTAAGGTAAAATTTTGTCCTTGATACTTGAAGGTATATTGATTTGCAAACCCGTCATGCTTCACTCTTCGATCGAATTGCCAGGGCTCCCAAGGAGTATATGGCCCGCATGCATGGGCACCACATCACAAAGGACTTCATCTTCATATTTTCCAATTGAAAATGGGACAAGAACTCGCTTGGTTCCCTTTAGCTCAACTCCATCATTAAGCCATTGTAGCTTGTATGGATTCGGATGGATGCTTGTCGGCAGATCAAGCTTTTCCACTAAGAGGGTACTCGCAACATTTGCACAACTGCCTCTATCAATTACTAAGCTACATACCTTCCCACGAACAAAGCAATGGGTATGAAAAAGATTCTCTTGTTGCGGATCGATTTTGGTACCTTGCGCACCTAAACTCCTCTTAATAACAAGCATCTCGCCTTTGACAGCATACTCCAATTCTTTCTCAGCATCAGAAAGGTTTTCGGCATCGTTTTCAACTCTTTCATCTTCCTTCTCCTCCAATTCAATATTGCCATTTGGTCGAATCACCATGGCGCTCCGGTTCGGACATTGACTTGCAATATGCCCTCTTCCAAGGCACTTGAAACATTTTATGTCTCTCGTCCAATTTTGGGTACCTTCAACAGCCTTGCCTTTGCTATTTTCACCCGTAGGCTTAGTAGCTTTGGCAGGTGCCATAGGATCTTTCGTTTGGCTCGCCGTAGCACTCTTGCTAGTGCCTTGGTTCCATTGGGACACATTGGTGGTTGAATAGCCTCGAGCAGCACCTTTCTTCTTGAGTTGCTTCTCGATTTTGATGGCCATGTGGACCATATCAACTATCTCCATATAGTGTTGTAGCTCCACAACGTTGGCGATCTCATGGTTAAGTCCGAACAAAAATCTAGCCATAGTTGCTTCTCGATCCTCGTCCACATTTGTACGGATCATAGCAACTTCCATTTCTTTGTAATAGTCCTTGACACTCCTCGTACCTTGGGAAAGGTTTTGGAGCTTTTGGTAAAGTTCTCAGTGGTAGTGCGTTGGAATGAACCTACGGCGCATGACAGCCTTCATTTCAGCCCAAGTGTTAATGGGTCACTTGCCATTTCGCCTTCGGGATGTCGTAAGTTGGTCCCACCAAATCATTGCATAATCAGAGAATTCTATGGCTGCCAACTTAACTTTCTTTGCCTCTGAGTAGTTATGGCACTCGAAAATGAGTTCGAGCTTTTTCTTCCACTCCAAATATGCTTCGGGATCTGAACGGCCTTGGAACAGGGGAATTGATAACTTAATACTTTTCAAGTCATCATCAAACCTTTCTTGCTCTCGTTGGCCACGATGACGTTGGCCTCTCCGTCGGTCACTAACATTCGAGCCAGCCTCGCTTTCGGCTTCACTTGGTTCGAAAACCTCGTCATCTCGAACATGCCTTCGGCCACGGTCTCAAGGTGGACTTATTGGGGTCCTTACTCGTCAGCCTCTTCCCTCCACTTGATCGAGTCGATCTTGTATCGGTTCCAACTTTCGATCAAACAACCGTTCAACTTCTCGAAGTAGGGCTTGCATGTTCAAATTCGGCAAATTCCGAACGGGTTGCCTTTCCTCCACATTTCGTTCCATGTTGATTTTTCAATAATTTTTTTTAAATCCTCACCACAAATCTCACTATTTCACTCAGAAAGAAAATAATGGATGAGCACTCAATTCGTGTTTTCACTCGTTTAGGCTTTTTCAACACTCTCAAATGTTCTCACACACTCTAGCCTTTTACCACTCAAGCTTACTCTCGTAACCTTGTATTTTATTTCTCTTGACTCGTCTTGGTGCTTTGGGGTCGGCTTCAAAATCGATTACAAGGGATAAGATGTATAAGTTATGAGTAAGCTAAAAGAAAATTTTTCTTTGGTGTAGTGTGGCGTTTTGGAAATGGGGGGGTTAAAATTTGATGAAAAGATTATTTTTTATATTGAAACAATGATAAACAACAGAGAAGAAACTGAGCACTTCACTTTTTTTTCTTTTTTTTTCTTTTTTTATAATTTCGTATTTCTTTCTCTCTTTTTTTACAACTTTCAATATAGCACTTCTACAATGATAAAAACGAAAATACAACTTATGTTTTTTTTCAAATTTTCTTTTTACAACGAACCTAGTTTGATCTTGATACGAGTGCCGGTGCCTCTCGATTTATAAGCTCTGATACCAAATAATGTGATCTGGCCCGAGTAGATGAGTCAAATTCACGTAGTTGCCCGATCGTAGTTCGAGAGAGTCGTTCGTGCCTCAGATTTTAGTAATAGTAGTAAAAGAATTAGAATAGGATAAGCGAAAGGTTTCAAGAAGGGTAAATTTAGTATAGGTTCAGTTCAGGGTAGCAAAGATGGATGAAGGATAGAAGGCTCGGTTTGGGTTAACAAGAAAAAAAATTAAAAGATGGAAATGGAAAACAAACTCAACGTCAGGAATGATTCAACACTAAGAAGTGTCACCCCGATTCCTATATTGTTAAGGTGAAAAATATGGATAGATGGATAGGTGAACACCACACCAAGATTGGTGATAAGTTCAAACAAGAACGATTGACACCACTAGCACAAGCCAGATAAGCCATTTGAAACTTATACGAGATATGAGAGGAAGCAACCTCATAAGAACAATGTTCATTAACAAATTTGGCAAAAGTCCTTTTACAATGAAATCAACAAACTATTTAAAGGTAATCATGTAGTAACTGAATGGACAAATTAGCTAGCTTAAAGGCTAAGAAAATTCGGTCATGAACTAGCTAGAATATTCTAGAATGAACACATTAATTATCTAGTCTTGATTCGGCTGATGGGGATGTGTTTGGACAGCTTCATGCATGAGCTTTAATCACTTGATGAATGTACACCTTTGGTAGCTCAACGGGTTGTCTAGGTTCGGCCAAGGTGTGCATGAAACTCCCAAGAGGTGTCTCTTGGCCGAATAGGTGCTTAGAAAACTCCAAGGGTCCTCCCACATGCATCGGTTGTACATGGAACTTGGAAGGAGGCTTGAACCTAGCCGTACATGCACTTGCATTAATTTTCCTCCATTCATGCATGTGTGCTGTCCAAGGGAGATGCACCTTTCAATATGCATTAACCTTCCATGTATGATACGACCACACCTCCTGAATTGCCAGTTGCCAATGTAAATCCTCTCGAGTTACCTGTAGGACTGATTACCCGAGCTCGAGCAAAGAGATTCAAAGACGCAACAACAGCATTAGTTGATAGAGTTTGGGGTGAAACCGTTGCTGGACTTATCGAAAGCTTTTGGATCAACAAGCCGAGCGACCCATGCATTCTCCTTCAAGCTCAAATCAGCTCAAATCAGCTCAACTTCAACATAACTTAGCTCAACGAGCTCTTTTCAGCTCATTTCATTATTGAGTTTATTATGCTGGAATAAATCATTTAAGTTGCTGTTAGTTAAATTAGTTATTTAGTTTTAATAATTAATTTGTCATAATCTGGACATGTTTTAATTATGTTCTAAATTAAGTGCTTAATTAAATAGGACCAATTAAATATGTCTTAACTATTACAAAGATTAATTATGTCCAGCCTAATTTATGATGCAGGATTTATTTGTTTTATGTTGCCGAATTAATGTGTCTAAAAGGGATTTAATTTGCTGATTTAATTGTTATAGGTACATTACCCCTTGGACGGCATAGGTGCATGGATGATTTAGAGATGGTGTGCTGATCTTTTGGTGTTCCCTAAGTGACCATTCGACCAACCCTTGCAACTCTTCAAGAAGATCGATTGGCTACCCAAGACAAATTAAGGCTGTTCACACCCACCCGATTATTCCTTTCACACCAAGGGCTGTTCAGTTTTGTTTGTTCACACATGTGTGGCTGTTCAAATCAGTTTGTTCATATTCTAAGACTATTGAAGTGCTCTAGACAGCTCCTTAATCACATGAACATTTGGCTGAACCAAGCAGCAGCATTAAATCAAATTCAAGCATTTGGCTGAACCTATTGATTGCATTTCAGCTCCCAAACAACCCATTCAATTTTCCTATTAAATCAAGGCATCTAGAAGCTGCCCCTTGCCGTTCTCCATGCACAAGAAACTTCAAGAAAGCTTCATCAGAAATTCTAGAATTTTCAGCTAACCATTTAGCTACCTCAAGAGCCTATTCAGCTATCCCTTGTATTCACTATAAATTTGGCTTGTGTTACTTTGTAAAGGACTTTTGGCCAAATTTTATAAAACCAAAATTTTGTTCTTGTAAGAACTTCTTCTCTAAGTCTCGTTTAAGATTTTCGTTGGCTTATCTACCTAGTAATGGTGTCAACCTCTTTCTTTACGAAACTGAACTTATCACTAGTTTTAGTGTGGCGTTCAAAACCCTTTATACCGAGGTTCCTATCTTGTTAGATAGTGGGTCGAGGTTTCCCTTTATCATACCCAAACCAAACTAAAGAGAGCCTATAAACAACGGGTCGATACCAAATCGGTATTGGTTCTTGTTTGCACTTCTTTTTGTTCAACCCCATTTCTTCATTTACCAAATTGTACCTAAATCGGCCATTCCGTTCGTACCATTTCATAATACCATTTCGTTCTTACCCTTCATACCATTACGTCCATTTCTTCAGCTTCCCTTATCTAAATCTGAATTAACTAGCCCTTCTATTTTCGACGAAGCTTTCTCGAAGACGATCGGGCAATCTACATACGACTCAACTCAAGTTGAGGTGAACTTGTGTCATTTGGTATCAGAGCTACTAAAACAAGAAACTTAGACATTCGAAGCGGAGCATTCCTGAGGTAGGATTGAGAAAAAAAATTTCGTATACCGAAGTTTTCCCATTTTGATTAGTTTGTTATTGTTACTACAAAAATAAAAATCTATGCAACTGAAGAAAAGAAATCGCGTACAGAAGTGTTTCTATTGTATTTAGTTTGTTTATATAGTACCAAAAAAAAGTTATACAAGTTGAAAAAAAATTTGAAAAAAAATTCGAACAAAAAAAGAGAAAAAAAAAGAAGTGTTTTATGCAATTTGTTTGCTATTTGAATGTCAAGCCTTGATTTGATATAGTTTCTCGATCCAGCTTCTGTTCTAAACCCCCTAATCATATGCACGCCACACTTTTTTACCCAATTTCCTGTCCTTTCAGCCAACCTTAAACCTATACGCATCTCATTTGTTACCCTTTTTAAACTGACTCACAAACTAGAAGATCAAGCCTAGTAAATCCTTTATGAGGTTATAAGAGAAGAAAGGAGTGGAAAAAGGCACGAGTGAGTGAGTGCATTCGAGAGGAGGTAAAGGCCAAATGAGCGTAAACACGAGTGTGAGTGCCAACATTCTTTCTTTTCGAGAGATCTTGTGAGGTTTGTAGTGAGGTTACAACATGTCGCGAAGTCCGGAACATAACATGAATGAAGGACTACCAAGACAACCTTTAAGGAACGTGGCTTCTGGAGGCGGAGGAGTCCCTGATCTAGGCCAGCAAGCACTCCTAAGGGAAATCCAACGTATGTTCCGCAACGAACTTGAGTCCATAATTGAGAGGCTAGACCGAGTCGAAGAGAGGGGGCGACGAGAAAGAACGCCTCAAGGCCCTAGATTTGTAGAAGACGAGCAAGGCCAGTTGAAGATGAGATGTATGACCAAAGTGATTTAGAAAGTGACCAAGGCTCAAACCAAAGTGAGTGACGCCGAGGTCAGCGGAACCAGGGTCAAAGGGATCAAGGCCGAGTAGATGATGATTTGAAGAACATTAAGCTCTCCATACCACCCTTCCAAGGCAAGTCTGATCCGGAGGTGTATTTGGAGTGGGAAAAGAAAATAGAATTGGTGTTCGACTGCCATAACTACTCAGAGGCCAAGAAAGTCAAGTTGGCGGCCATCGAATTCTCTGACTATGCCATGGTGTGGTGGGACCAATTAACCACAAGTCAAAGACGAAATGGAGAGAGACCAATCTCAACATGGCAAGAGATGAAGGTGGTGATGAGAAAGAGATTTATCCCGTCTTATTACCATCGGGAATTATACCAAAAGTTACAAAACCTTACGCAAGGCCACCGGAGCGTGGAGGATTATTTTAAAGAGATGGAAATAGCAATGATTCGTGTGAAATGGAAGAAGATCGCGAGGCAACCATGGCTAGGTTCTTAGCCGGGCTAAATCGAGAGATTACTAACGTGGTGGAGCTTCAACACTATGTCGAGGTGACCGACATGGTTCATGTTGCGATTAAATTTGAAAAACAACTTAAGAAGAAAAGCTCTGTTCGGGCCTCTGCCAACCCTGCAAACAACTCAAAGTGGGGACAAGGTACGAGCAAGAAGGACTTTCCTAATCGCCCAAAGGAACAAAACCATCCTGCAAAGTTTAATAAGCCCGTTGGTGAATCAAGCAAAGGCAAAGAAGTTGTCAATCCAAATCACACGACGGACATCAAGTGCTTTAAGTACTTGGGGCGAGGGCACATCGCTAGTCAATGCCCTAACCGAAGAACGATGGTGATGAGCGCCAGCGGAGAAATCGAGTCAGAAGACGAGAAAGAAGAAGAATCCGACACCCCTGTCAGTGATGAAGAAGGCGATCTTGAATATATCGTCGAAGGTGAAATCCTTGTAATCAAACGTAGCCTAAGTGTACAAAGCACGGAGAATGAACAACAACGCGAGAATATCTTCCATACGCGCTGCCTTGTGCAAGGCAAGGCGTGTAGCCTTATTGTGGATGGCGGGAGTTATACAAACATCGCTAGTACGTTAATGGTGGAGAAACTCGACCTGGCCACAACGAAGCACCCTTGTCCGTATAAGCTTCAATGGCTTAATGATGGTGGGGAGTTGAAGGTGACAAAACAAGTATTGGTGCCGTTTTCCATTGAAAAATACAACGATGAAGTTCTCTGTGACGTGGTTCCCATGCATGCCGGGCACCTTTTGTTAGGCCGTCCATGGCAATTTGATCGAAAGGTGGTACATGATGGCTACACCAACCGATACACCTTCAAGCATTTAGGCAAGAACATCACTTTAGTGCCTTTGACACCGAGACAAGTATACGAAGATCAAGTGAAGCTGCGTGATTCAATTGAAAAATTTAAAGAGATTGAAAAAAAAGAAAAGAGTGAAAAGGTGTGTGAAAAAGTGAGTGAAAAGAAACGAGGGAAGCAAGTTGTAAAAATGAGAGAAAAGAATAAGGAACAAGAAAACCAAAAGAGCGAAGAAAAAATGAGTGCAAAAATGAGTGTTTATGCAAAAGGGAGCGACATTCGAAAATCCTTTATGTTGAGGCAGCCTATACTTGTACTCATGTACAAGGAATCATATTTGAATACTAATGAATTAGATGATGCTTTACCTTCTTCTGTTGTCTCTCTTTTGCAGGAATTCGAAGATGTATTTCTCGACGAAGTTTCGAGTGGCTTACCACTTATTCGGGGAATAGAACATCAAATCGACTTCATTCCTGGTGCGTCTATACCAAACTGACCGGCTTATCATAGTAATCCCGAGGAGACCAAGGAGCTGCAAAAATAAGTGAATGAACTCCTTGAAAAGGGATTCATCCGCGAGAGCCTTAGTCCATGCGCTGTTCCTATTTTGTTGGTGCCGAAAAAGGATGGGACGTGGCGCATGTGTGTTGACTGTCACGCCGTGAACAAAATCACGATTAAGTATCGTCATCCAATACCGTGCCTAGATGATATGCTCGACGAACTAAGTGGTGCTTAGTTGTTCTCCAAAATCAACCTCAAAAGCGGTTACCATCAAATACGGATGCGCGAGGGAGATGAGTGGAAAACAACATTTAAAACTAAACACGGTTTGTATGAGTGGTTGGTAATGCCATTCGGTCTTACTAACGCTCCTAGTACCTTTATGATGTGAGCACACCCGGGGCATCCTCGAATGCACACCAAGTATCAATTGAGCTGCCAAAAGGTCCCATGACCCGAGCTCAAACCAAGCAACTTCAAGATGCTATATCGGCCTTTGTGATGTGCATTTGGGATGATAACCAGCTCCATAACGTTGGAGGAGCTAAGACCAACTCCTTGATGACTCCATGCACCATTTTGCAATCCAATCTCAGCTCCTCTCCAGCTCCCCCATACACCATTCAGCTCACATCAGCTCACTTGAGCTCGTTTGAGCTCGAACTTAGCTCGATTCAGCTTATTTCTTTTTCATTTCAATAAATTAAGTTTTAATCTAGCTTATAACTAAGTTTGCTACAGCTCATGCCGAATTCCCTAGCTCAATTTAGCTCACTAGGTGTTTTTGACTATTTGAGCTAGCCGAATTTATTATAGGTTGACTTATAATTATTGTGTCCAAATTTAGTTAGTGTTATTAAGTTATTTAGTTATTAATTTAATTTATAATTATATGAATAGTTGTGTGTTATTTAATTTTGTTATTTAATTTTGTAGGTTAGCCGAATTTGGAAGATTCATGTATGGACTATAATGCAAGGTGCATGCATGGGAGGGTTCAATGGACGGCAATCAAGAGGCACATGAATGTTCATGATGAACATTCATGTATTTGAAGATTCATGGATCAAATTAATGATGGAACATGCATTGGGCGGTTCATGCATTGATCATGTGTTCACACATTGTGTTCACACCATGATGACCCTTTCTGCTGGACGTTCACACCCAAGTGTCTACTCAAGCTCCTTGTTCACACCAAGTTTGACTCTTCATGAAGCCCTAATTAATTAAGCCACTCATGGTGAAACAACATGAATTCAAGGCTCCATTAAGGTGTTAGCCGAATCTAGCCATGCATGTATGAAGATCATTCATTCAAGTACATCAATGTATATTCATGAAGGTAACCACTCACCTCCCATTCGGCCGAACATGGACAAGGACAGTAATGGTCATTTTTCAAGAATGTTCATGTCTTAAATTAGGTTCATTGCTTAATAGTTAAGTTCATGAATAGTCTATTCGGCTAGCATAAGAAACTAGTATAAATAGTTTGTTGATTTCATTTGTAAAGGACTTTTGCCAAATTTGTTAATGAACTTTTGTTCTTGTGAGGTTGCTTCCTCTCATATCTCGTACAAGTTTCAAAGACTTATCTAGTTTGTGCTAGTGGCGTCTACCGATCTTGTTTGAACTTATCACCAATCTTGGTGTGGCATTCACCTATCCTTCTATCCATCTTTTCACCTTAACAATATAGGAATCGGGGTGACACTTTTTAGTGTTGAATCATTCCTGATGTTGAGTTCATTTTTCCATTCACCATCTTTCAACTTTCCTTCTTGTTAACCAAACCGAGCCACCTATCCAACATCCTTTCTTGTTTCCTTAGCCGAACCTATCACTACACTTTTGCATAACTTTTGAAAACCTTCCGCTATCCAAACCTATCCATTTTATGTCTATTTCTAAAATTCAAGATACGAACGACTCTCTCGAACTACAATCGGGCAACTACGTGAATTCGACTCGTCTACCCGGGCCGAATCACACCACTTTATGCGTTTCATGAACCATGTTCTACGAGCTTTCATTGGTAAATTTTGTGTGGTTTACTTTGATGATATTCTTGTTTATAGTAGATCCTTAGATGATCACTTGAAGCATTTACGAGCTGTTCTTGATGTGTTGCGAAAGGAAACTTTATATGCCAATCTTAAGAAATGCACGTTTTGTTCTGACCAAGTTATTTTCCTAGGATTTGTTGTCAGCTCGCAAGGACTTCAAGTTGACCAAGAAAAGGTGAAAGCCATCCGAGAGTGGCCTAGACCGACCAGCATAAGCCAAGTGCAAAGTTTCCATGGCTTGGCGAGTTTCTACCGTCGGTTCGTCCCAAATTTCAGCATATTGGCTGCACCTCTCACGGGTGTGATCAAAAAGAATTCTGCTTTCTATTGGAGCGAGGAGCAAGAAAAATCTTTCATTTCACTTAAAGATCATTTAACTAATGCTCCATTACTCATATTACCTAATTTTGATAAAACATTTGAAATTGAGTGTGATGCCTCAGGTATCGGGATTGGTGCTGTGTTGACCCAAGAAAGGAAGCCCGTGGCGTATTTTAGTGAAAAGCTAAGTGGCGCACCATTGAATTATCCCACATACGATAAGAAAATGTACGCTTTGACCCGGGCATTGGAAACGTGGCAACATTATTTGTGGCCGAAGGAGTTTGTCATCCATTCGGACCATGAATCGCTCAAGCACATCAAAGGCCAACACAAGCTCAACAAAAGGCACGCAAAGTGGGTAGAATTTCTTGAATCCTTTCCTTATGTTATACGGTACAAAAAAGGTAAGGAAAATATTGTGGCCAATGCACTATCTCATCGATATACCTTGTTAAATCATTTGGATTCAAAACTGCTTGGGTTTGCATTTTTGAAAGATTTGTATAACTCTGATGCTGATTTTAGGGATGTATATAAATTGTGTGAACATGCTGCTGTTGATAAGTTTTTCAGGTTCGATGGCTTCCTTTTTCAAGAAGGTAAGCTCTGTATTCCACAAAGCTCCGTGCGAGAGTTGCTAGTACTCGAGGCACATGGTGGTGGCCTCATGGGTCATTTTGGCATTGCAAAGACCTTGGCCATGCTGCAAGAACACTTCTTTTGGCCATGGATGAAACGGGATGTCGAGAAAATATGTTCGCGATGCTTGGTTTGTAAGAAGGCAAAATCAAAGGTTAACCCACATGGGTTGTACATGCCTTTGCCTATTCCCAAAGGGCCTTGGGTTGATCTTTCAGTGGATTTTATCTTAGGTTTACCGCGAACCCGAACCGGAAAAGATTCTATTTTTGTTGTAGTAGATCGATTTTCAAAAATGTCACATTTTATTGCTTGTTCAAAAACTGATGATGCTGTTAATATTGCTAACATTTTCTTTAAAGAAGTTATCAGGTTGCATGGAATTCCAAAGACGATAGTGTCCGACCGTGATGCAAAATTTCTTAGCCATTTTTGGAGGACACTTTGGAGCAAGCTAGGCACGAAGCTCTTATTCTCCACGATATGTCATCCTCAAACGGATGGACAAACCGAGGTGGTGAACCGTGTAATATCCACTCTACTACGGGCCATCGTCCGCAAAAATCTCAAATCGTGGGAAGAATGCCTGCCTCATATAGAGTTTGCTTATAACTAAACCGTTCACTCTGCTACTAAATTCTCTCCATTTGAAATAGTTTACGGTTTTAATCCTTTATCTCCTCTTGATTTAATTCCATTACCTAACGATCAAATTGTTAATGTAGATGCCAAGAAGAAAGCGGACTATGTGAAACAATTGCATCAAAAGGTCAAAGCTAATATCGAGGCTAGGACAGAGCAATATGTGCGCAAGGCCAACAAAGGGCGAAAACAAGTCATATTTGAACCCAGAGATTGGGTGTGGGTTCATATGCGAAAGGAAAGATTTCCGGCCCAGCAAAAGTCAAATTTGTTGCCGAGAGGAGATGGGCCGTTTCAAGTTTTGGAACGAATAAATGATAATTCTTATAAACTTGATCTCCCAGGTGAGTACAATGTAAGTGCTACCTTTAATGTAGCTGATCTTTCTTTTTATGATATAGGTGACGATTTGGGGGCAAATCACTTCGAAGAGAGGGGGAATGATATGACCACACCTCCCGAGTTGCCAGTTGCCAATGTAGATCCTCTCGAGTTGCCTGTAGGAATGATTACCCGAGCTCGAGCAAAGAGATTCAAAGATGCAAAAACAGCATTAGTTGATAGAGTTTGGAGTGAAACCGTTGCTGGACTTATCGAAAGCTTTTGGATCAGCAAGCCGAGTGACCCATGCATTCTCCTTCAAGCTCAAATCAGTCAAATCAGCTCAACTTCAACATAACTTAGCTCAACGAGCTCTTTTCAGCTCATTTCATTATTGAGTTTATTATGCTGGAATAAATCATTTAAGTTGCTGTTAGTTAAATTAGTTATTTAGTTTTAATAATTAATTTGTCATAATCTGGACATGTTTTAATTATGTTCTAAATTAAGTACTTCATTAAAAAGGACCAATTAAATATGTCTTAACTATTACAAAGATTAATTATGTCCAGCCTAATTTATGGTGCAGGATTTATTTGTTTTATGTTGCCGAATTAATGTGTCTAAAAGGGATTTAATTTGCTGCTTTAATTGTTGTAGGTACATTACCCCTTGGACGGCATAGGTGCATGGATGATTTAGAGATGGTGTGCTGATCTTTTGGTGTTCCCTAAGTGACCATTCGGCCAACCCTTGCAACTCTTCAAGAAGATCGATTGGCTACCCAAGACAAATTAAGGCTGTTCACACCCACCCGATTATTCCTTTCACACCAAGGGCTGTTCGGTTTTGTTTGTTCACACATGTGTGGCTGTTCAAATCAGTTTGTTCACATTCTAAGACTATTGAAGTGCTCTAGACAGCTCCTTAATCACATGAACATTCGGCTGAACCAAGCAGCAGCATTAAATCAAATTCAAGCATTTGGCTGAACCTATTCATTGCATTTCAGCTCCCAAACAACCCATTCAATTTTCCAATTAAATCAAGGCATCTAGAGAAGCTGCCCCTTGCCATTCTCCATGCACAATAAACTTCAAGGAATGATGTGATCCGGCTCGGGTTGATGAGTCGAATTCACGTAGTTGCCCGATCGTAGTTCGAGAGAGTTGTTCATACCTCGGATTTTTTTAATAGTAGTAAAAGAGTTTAGAATAGAATAGCAAAAGGTTTCTAGAAGGATAAGTTTAGTAATAGGTTCGGTTATGTGTAACAAAGATGAGTGATGGATAATGGTTTGGTTTGTTAACAAGGAAGATAGTTGAAAGATGGGGGATGGAAAAACGAACTTAACGTCAGGAATGATTCAACACTAAGAAATGTCACCCCGATTCCTATATTGTTAAGGTGAAAAGATGGATAGAAGGATAGGTGAACGCCACACCAAGATTGGTGATAAGTTCAACAAGATCGGTAGACGCCACTAGCACAAACTAGATAAGTCGTTCAAAACTTGTACGAGATATGAGAGGAAGCAACCTCACAAGAACAATGTTCATTAACAAATTTGGCAAAAAAGTCCTTTACAAATGAAATCAACAAACTATTTATACTAGTTTCTTATGCTAGCCGAATAGACTATTCATGAACTTAACTATTAAGCAATGAACCTAATTTAAGACATGAACATTCTAGAAAAATGTCCAATGGTGTCCTTGTCTATGTTCGGCCGAATAGGAGGTGAGTGGGCAGCTTCATGTATGAGCAAGCTTTGGAAGCCAAGGGGATTGTCTAGGTTCGGCCATGGGATGCATGAAACTCCCAAAGGGTGTCTCTTGGCCGAATAGGTGCTTAGGAAACTCCAAGGGTCCTACCACATGCATCGGTTGTACATGGAACTTGGAAGGGGGCTTGAACCTAACCGTACATGCACTTGCATTAATTACCCTCTATTCATGCATGTGTGCCATCCAAGGGAGATGCACCTTTCAATATGCATTAGCCTTTCATGTACATGAATGTATGTCCTCCAAACATTGAACCGAACCATGCATGAATCTTCCCGTTCAATGAACATTCCTGTTCATGCACCTTTCATTAAATGCCATGAATGTATCTTCCAAATTCGGCTAACCTACAAAATTAAATAACAAATTAAATAACACACAACTATTTATATAATTATAAATTAAAATAATAACTAAATAACTTAATAACACTAACTAAATTTGGACACAATAATTATAAGTCAAACTATAATAAATTCGGCCAGCTCAAATAGTCAAAAACACCTAGTGAGCTAAATTGAGCTAGGAAATTCGGCATGAGCTGTAACAAACTTAGTTATAAGCTAGATTAAAACTTAAATTATTGAAATGAAAAAGGAATGAGCTGAATCGAGCTAAGTTCGAGCTCAAACGAGCTAAAACGAGTTCAAGTGAGCTGATGTGAGCTGAATGGCGCATGGGGGAGCTGGAGAGGAGCTGAGATCGGATTGCAAAATTGTGCATGGAGTCTTCAAGGAGTTGTTCTTAGCTCCTCCAACGTTAGGGAGCTGGTTATCATCCCAAATGCGCATCACAAAGGCCGATATAGCATCTTGAAGTTGCTTGGTTCGAGCTCGGGTCATGGGACCTTTTGGCAGCTCAATGGATTCTTGGTGTGCAATCGAGGATGCCCCGGGTGTGCTCACATCATTCCCCCCGTCTTCAAAGTGACTTGTCCTCAAGTCGGGCCATTTGCTTACGAAAAAGCGTTCGTCGCCACTAGGCCCTTGGTTGTCGAATTGGGTAGAATGGCTCACAATAACCTGAGAGTCACACAAGACTCGAAAAGACAAAATGTTAGTCACATGTCCTTCTTCTTTTTGGGTAGGCCATTTCAAAGTTTCAACAACAAAATAAAGAAGAAGTTTAAGGAAACACCGAATTAAGAACTTACAATTTTGCTCCAGCTTCTTAAGCCAAACTTGGGCAAATAAACCAATGCCGGGATCAAAAGTAAAGGTGGATCTTACCTTGTTCTTTGTTGAAAACAAACTAGATCCATGAAGCATTCGTGACTCAAAATTTTGAACAAAAAAAGTCCACGACTCAAATTCTATGAACAACGATATAAAACCAAAACTTTTATTTAACATTTGCAACTTTTCACAAATCCACAACTTTATGTTTAGATTTAAAGACAAAACATTAAATAAGCACAAATGGTTTACACATCTATTCACACGAAATTCAAAAGGCTTGATTTCAAGTAATATTGATCCAGAGTAACAAAACTTTCGACAGTTAGAATCTCGAAAATAAAAAATCCTTGAATCAAGTCCATTAATCATCAATAAAGAATAAAAATCACCGGGATCAAAAACGAAGTTTTTGCTTACCATTTCACATTGACTTGAATATTTATTGGCTGTCAACATGGTAGGAACATGAAACAAACTAAAGTTATGAGTATGCAAATGATGCATTAAACAACCATCATCAAAATCAAATGAACTAGGCATTTTACAAGCCAACGTTTTATCACACAAACGAATCAAAGGAAAATTAGACATGCAAGTTTTTAAAAATTCATATGTTTCAAAAATCGTCCACACCTTTTCTCCACAATCAAGCAAACACAAAGATTTATATAGCTCATTATCTTGCATAACCAAACCTTGCGATTGCCGATTAATGATTACTCCACCAACATAATCGTCAACAACACATACTTTATGAGCCACGTTTTTGTTATCAACACTTGAAACAATCAAATAATTACTAATCAAGAAAGAATAATCAACCATGTCATGGTACAAGTGCTTTTCAAAACCCAAAACATTAATAAAGTTTCCGTCAACAATCGAATGAGGCTGATGTGTTTTAAAAACTTCAAAACTCATACCTTGCTTACCTTTTGGCGAAGGCAAACGAGGATCATTAAGAATGTTACCTCTTTCAATCAACGTAAACCTTTTCTCCTCGGACAGGTATTGAAGTCAAAATTCTTTGCTCAGATCTTCAGAAACCTGAAAAGGAACAGCACGAGGAAATCTCACATGTAGGTTAGTAGAAATAATCCTCACTTTTTCTTGCTCTCTTGCATCTCTTTTTCTCATTTCTTTTTCATCGACAACACTCGTTTCTTGCTCAATATCTTTTCTCTCTTCAGACTCAATTTCTTTTTCAATTTTCTTTTTCTTCTCACATTCTTTTTCCATTTCATTTTTCTTTTTCCTCTCATTTTCTTTTCTTTCACACTCATTTTATTTTGTTTCTTTTTTTCTTTTCTCGATTTCATTCAAAATTCTCTCATTTTCTCTCATACTTGCCTCTTGCCTCTCTTTTCTTTTTATTTTGTTTTCTTTTTCTTCCTTTGCTTTTTCTTTTCTTTTCTTTGTTTTCTCTTTACAAGTATGTACAGAAGAACAATGAGAATACAAATCTTGCTCGAAAGATGAAGAACTATTTGCATATGATTCACAATTAAAACTTTGTGAAGAATACTCCGAGTAAGATTTCGTTGATGATCTAGTAGGAGTATGTCTTTCTCTCCGAACACCATCTTGGAACAAATCAAAATCGTAATCGGCTTCTCGTCTTCTCGAATTTCTTGATGAAAAGGACTTTCGATCGAAGTCACTTCTCGAATTCGCTGATAAATATGAGTCATAGTATGAATCTCTTTGTCTCAAAGTAGATGGCGAAAAGGAATCACGATAGGAACTTTTTCTCAAGTAGTAGTCGGGGGTATATCTCCGTGGGGTTCTTGTCTCCATTTTTCGACTCGAAGAAACTCTATCACTTTGATCTTGTTTTTCCAAATGATTTAATCTCTTGTGTATGTTCTTAGTGTTGGACTCCATCATTTTTGGCATTTCTTGTACCAAGTATTGGTATTTCGATTCGGTGAACTCTTCGCGTGACATGATTTTTGTTGCTGAAAAGAAAATGTTAGATCACAAAACAAAAAAAAAAATTTAAGTACCTCACCACAAATCTCACTATTTCACTTGCAAAGAAATATTTATGAACACTCCAATCGTGTTTGCACTCGTTTTTAGGCTTTTTCAAAATCTCGAATGATCTCACACACTCTAGCCTTTTACCACTCAAGCTTACTCTCGTAACCTCGTATTTTGTTTCTTTTGACTTGACTAGGTGCTTTGGGGTCAGCTTCAAACGGTTACAAGGGTTAAAACGTATGGTGTACGGGTAGGCTAAAAAGAAAAAAATAATTTTTAAACTAGTGTGGCGTTTTGGGGGATTAAAATTGATGAAAAGAATATAAGACGGTCGGAATAAATATAAAACAATAGAATCGAACTTTTGATCACTTCACTTTTTTTTAATAATTTCGTTTTTTTCTTTTTTTTTTATAACTTCCAATATAGCACTTTTCAATGATAAAAACGAAAATACAAATATTTTTTTTTTCCTTCGAAATTTTTTTTCAAATTTTTTTACTACGAACCTATTTCGATCTTGATACGGACGCCGGCGCCTCTCGATTTGCAAGCTCTGATACCAAATGATGTGATCCAGCCCGGGTTGATGAGTCGAATTCACGTAGTTGCCCGATCGTAGTTCAAGAGAGTTGTTCGTACCTCAGATTTTTGTAATAGTAGTAAAAGAGTTTAGAATAGAATAGCGGAAGGTTTCTAGAATGATAAATTTAGTAATAGGTTTGGTTATGTGTAACAAAGATGAGTGATGGATAATGGTTTGATTTGGTTAACAAGGAAGATAGTTGAAAGATGGGGGATGGAAAAACGAAACTTAACGTCAGGAATGATTCAACACTAAGAAATGTCACCCCGATTCCTATATTGTTAAGGTGAAAAGATGGATAGAAGGATTGGTGATAAGTTCAACAAGATCGGTAGACGCCACTAGCACAAACTAGATAAGTCGTTCGAAACTTGTACGAGATATGAGAGGAAGCAACCTCACAAGAACAATGTTCATTAACAAATTTAGCAAAAAAGTCCTTTACAAATGAAATCAACAAACTATTTATACTAGTTTCTTATGCTAGCCGAATAGACTATTCATGAACTTAACTATTAAGCAATGAACCTAATTTAAGACATGAACATTCTAGAAAAATGACCAATGGTGTCCTTGTCCATGTTCGGCCGAATGGGAGGTGAGTGGGCAGCTTCATGTATGAGCAAGCTTTGGAAGCCAAGGGGATTGTCTAGGTTCGGCCATGGGATGCATGAAACTCCCAAAGGGTGTCTCTTGGCCGAATAGGTGCTTAGGAAACTCCAAGGGTCCTCCCACATGCATCGGTTGTACATGGAACTTGGAAGGGGGCTTGAACCTAGCCGTACATGCACTTGCATTAATTACCCTCCATTCATGCATGTGTGCCGTCCAAGGGAGATGCACCTTTCAATATGCATTAACCATCCATGTACATGAATGTATGTCCTCCAAACATTGAACCGAACCATGCATGAATCTTCCTGTTCAATGAACATTCCCGTTCATGCACCACCTTGCATTAAATGCCATGAATGTATCTTCCAAATTCGGCTAACCTACAAAATTAAATAACAAAATTAAATAACACACAACTATTCATATAATTATAAATTAAAATAATAACTAAATAACTTAATAACACTAACTAAATTTGGACACAATAATTATAAGTTAAACTATAATAAATTCGGCTAGCTCAAATAGTCAAAAACACCTAGTGAGCTAAATTGAGCTAGGGAATTCGGCATGAGCTGTAACAAACTTAGTTATAAGCTAGATTAAAACTTAAATTATTGAAATGAAAAAGGAATGAGCTGAATCGAGCTAAGTTCGAGCTCAAACGAGCTAAAACAAGCTCAAGTGAGCTGATGTGAGCTGAATGGCGCATGGGGGAGCTGGAGAGGAGCTGAGATCGGATTGCAAAATTGTGCATGGAGTCTTCAAGGAGTTGTTCTTAGCTCCTCCAATGTTAGGGAGCTGGTTATCATCCCAAATGCGCATCACAAAGGCCGATATAGCATCTTGAAGTTGCTTGGTTCGAGCTCGGGTCATGGGACCTTTTGGCAGCTCAATGGATTCTTGGTGTGCAATCGAGGATGCCCCGGGTGTGCTCACATCAAGGAAGCTTCATCAGAAATTCTGGAATTTTCAGCAAACCATTTAGCTACCTCAAGAGCCTATTCGGCTATCCCTTGTATTCACTATAAATTTGGCTTGTGTTACTTTGTAAAGGACTTTTGGCCAAATTTTATAAAACCGAATTTTTGTTCTTGTAAGAACTTCTTCTCTAAGTCTCGTTTAAGATTTTCGTTGGCTTATCTACCTAGTAGTGGCGTCAACCTCTTTCTTTATGAAACCAAACTTATCACTAGTTTTAGTGTGGCGTTCAAAACCCTTTATACCGAGGTTCCTATCTTGTTAGATAGTGGGTCGAGGTTTCCCTTTACCATACCCAAACCAAACTAAAGAGAGCCTATAAACAACGGGTCGATACCAAATCGGTATTGGTTCTTGTTTGCACTTCTTTTTGTTCAAACCCATTTCTTCATTTACCAAATTGTACCTAAATCGGCCATTCCATTCGTACCATTTCATAATACCATTTCGTTCTTACCCTTCATACCATTATGTCCATTTCTTCAGCTTCCCTTATCTAAATTCGAATTAACTATCCCTTCTATTTCTGACAAAGCTTTCTCGAAGACAATCGGGCAATCTACATACGACTCAACTCAATTCGAGGCGAGCTCGTATCAATGTACATGAATGTATGGCTTCCAAACATTGAACCGATCCATGCATGTATCTTCCCGTTCAATGAACATTTCCGTTCATGCACCTTGTCATGAATGAATCTTCCACATTCGGCTAACCTACATAATTAAATAAAATAATTAAATAACACACAACTATTCATATAATTATAATTTAAAATAGTAACTAAACAACTTAATGACACTAACTAAATTTGGACATAATAATTATAAGTCAACTATCATATTAAATTCGGCTAGCTCAAATAGTCAAAAATACTTAGTGAGTTAAGTTGAGCTAGGGAATTCGGCATGAGCTGTAGCAAACTTAGTTAAAAGCTAAATTAAAACTTAGTTTTTTGAAATGAAAAAGGAATGAGCTGAAACAAGCTAAAATCAAGCTCAAACGAGCTAAAACAAGCTCAAGTGAGCTAATGTGAGCTGAATGGCACATGGGGAGCTGGAGAGGAGCTGAGGTCGGATTGCAAAATGGTGCATGGAGTCTTCAAGGAGTTGTCCTTAGCTCCTCCAACGTCATGGACCTTGTTATCATCCTAAATGTGCAACACAAAGGCTGATATAGCATCTTGAATTTGCTTGGTTTGAGCTCGAGTCATGGGGCCTTTTGGAAGCTCGATTGATTCTTGGTGTGCATTCGAGGATGCCCCGGGTGTGCTCACATCATTAAGCCATCGAAAATTTTACCGACAACTTTCAAACCTATTTGTCGTGGCTCGGTTTCTAAAAATTCCTTATCTTTGAACACTTGCGGGTGGATTTTGATGTAAGCACGCTCGGGGCATCCTCGAATGCAATTCATAATTCAATCGAGCTTCCAAAAGGCCCTATAACTCGAGCTTGTGTTAAGCATTTTCTAGAAGTTGTTTTAGCTTCTAATGTAAAACCTTAGTTTGAAACAAGAGACAATGCTCACAAAATCAGCTCGAAGCAACTATCCAAAGAACCCGTGCATTGTTGGCAAGCTGATCCTAGCTCATTTCTAGCTTCTCGAGCTCCGTCCAGCTCAACTCAGCTCATTTGAGCTCATTCCTGCTCGTTTGAGCTCAACCAAGCTTACTTTTAGCTCATTCTTTATTTCAATAAATTAAACTAAGTTTTAGTTTTATACTAATTAGCTTGTTACAGCTCAATAACGAAAATCCTAGCTCAAATAAGTTCATTAAATGTTTTCACTTAGTTTGAGCTAGCCGAACTTAATGCTACTAGCTAGTCTTTAATTAATGTGTTTAGTTTAGTTTAATATGATATTTATGATGTGTTCAGCCGAATATACATTGGGATTTAATGAGTTCATGTTTCTTGTAGGTTCAGCCAAATGTATTGAGTACATTAAATGAAGATAAGCCAACGAAGTCCTCATCGAAATATGAGAGAAAGAAATCTCACAAATTCCATGAAAGTTTAACAAAATTTCATTAAGTGAAAAGTCTTAAAATTCAGTAACCTTTACAAAGTGAATAACATCACATATTTATAGCCTAAACAAGTAGTTAGCCGAATGGTCACTCTTGGCAGCTCATTGGACTTTTAGAATCGGCTAGAACATGCTAGAATAGGCCATGGAGATTTCCTTGAAGCTTCCTCAATTGCTAATGAAGAAATGAGTTCAAAATATCCTATTGAAAGGTTCGACAGAATGCAAGCAACCAGCTGGTGGTGCTTCGTTGAACTGAACGGTCATCGGAGGTATTAAAATAGCTTGGAAGACTTTAAATGTCAGCATTATTCAGCTGATTTTCTTGAGGACGAAACATGGCTGTTGGAGTGCCCCATGCGTCACCTTGAAGAGAGGAAAAAGGCTGCTGCTGAATTTACTTCTCATGGCCATTGGTATGCACGAAAAGGCAGCAGCAAGCTGATGTAGGTTCAGCTCTTCCCAAGGCCGAATACATGCTTGCATTTACTTTGCTTTGTCTTTTGAAGTCCACGAAGTGTTGCCTTGAAAAACTGAACCATTAGCTCATTTATGTCGTCCCAAACAATGCACCAACAACTCCTTAAATGCTGTTCAATGCATCAAGTAAACAGCAATTAATTCAGCCATGCATGCTTGCCACAAACAGCCTCTTTAATGGACGCCCCTTGCATGCTGGACAAGTCCTTAAATTCGTCCTATGCTTGCTCCAACACCTCTTTAATTCGGTCAGCCATCATGTACCATGAATTCGGCTGGACAAAGTAGCAACATGCATTGAATTCGGTCAAGACATTAAACCAGCAGCTCATTAAATTCGTCCCAATCTCCAACACTCAATGAATTCGGCTTCTTTAATGCTGATTCATTCATGTGCCTAAAACCAATTTAATGAAGCAAATTAATTCATGTTAAACACATTAAATTCGGCACATTAAACCTGCAGCAAAGTTGAGACAATTTAAATTCATGGTTTTAATCACAAAAACACATTAATAACATGTCTAAACAAGGACATATTTATGACCCACGTTTTAATGCTAGGACAACCATTAAATTCGGTTTAGACAAATAAATAGCAGCAGCTAATTAATTTGTCTTAAACTTGACATATTAAATTCATGTCCTAAACTAAGACACATTAAAAAAACTTTATTTAATTATGTGTTGATTTGACAAATTAAAATGAGCTAATTATTTTAAACTAACTAAATAAACTAACTTAATTATTTCAGCAAATTAAAATGCAAGAAATTAAATAATTTCGAATCGAGCTCAATGAGTTTGCATCAAAATGAAATTAAATTGGTAACAAGCTGAATTGACCTAGATGAAGCTCGGGGAGCTGGAAACGAGCTAGGATTAGCTTGCCAACAGTCACAGCTCGACTAGGGAGACTTGTTCGATGAAGTTCAGAGGCGTGCTCGTATCATTCGCCCCCTCTTTTAGGTGACTTGTCCTCAAGTCGAGTCGTTTGTCCATGGGAGAACTTTGACTCGTGCATGGTTTTCCTCGATCAAATGGGACAAAGGATATCAAGCAAACCTGAAATTGATTCACCAATGGACAAGTTAACACATCACCATCATAAATAAGTAGTAGAGGGTTAAGACAATAAAAACCAATAGATAACCCGGATGTTGAGCAAAAGACAAATCTTATCTTACCGAAGTGACTTACCAATTTTGGCATTGACAAATGGAAAGTATTTAAATTCGGAAGGTACATGTAAAATTTAGCCAAAAGGTCATATGGCAAGAATTTTATTTGTTCATAACATAGATACTTCACATTATCGCACAATTTCGATATGTCATCAATATGATCAATTGAACAAAATAGAAACAAGGAATGATCAATCGCGCATCTTAACAAACAAAAATGAATTCCTCGTTTCAACCACAACATTCCAAATGGTTCAAAACAAAGGGCATATTCGCTTGGCTTTTTGATTTGAACAAGCTCACCTTGCCTTATTCGATTAAATGGACCTTGATTAACTTGGAAGTTACATGATGTAAGTTCAATTTTACCTCATTTGCGCAAAACAAACCTTCGCTCCTTAGCAAGGTAATGCAATCGATAATTTGAACTCGAACAAACCTGTAAAGGTGAAAAGTCAAAAAGACAATTCTTGCTTTTCAAAATATAAGTTCCACATGAATGGAAAATGTTAAGGTTACCACGAAAAATGTACTTAAAAGGACAAGATAAAATGTTGTTCACAGATGGAACGTCTGATTCAATTTCGAGATTAAAAATAAAATTTTCCGAATCAAAAACTTGGTTTTGAATTTGTAATCTAGCCACATGCTTTATTTCCAAAAATAAAAGATAAGACTCGAAGAAGATGAGTAGATAAAATAAAGTTACTTACAACAAGATCACAATGCTTACCTTTTCTTAGAAACAACTCGAAATGGTTTACTCCCGGCTTAAAGACTCGGTTTTGATCACTTATCCCAAATTGCAACAAAATTTTCATTTTCGCAGATAAGCCGCAAAAGTGAATCAAAGAGACTTTAAACTGACAAATACACAAGCATTCATGCTTCACAAATCCTAGTCGAACAAACAGTCCGAAACATGGAAATTTCACATAGAAATTCAAAGATTTCTCTTGAAGAGCAAAATCAAACAGATCAAATTTTTCATGCAAAAATCTTTTAATGCATATATCGAGCAAAGAAGTTGTGTTCATGTGACCTTTCAGAAATTCAAATCCATCACAAATCATTTGAATAGGCACGTTTAAATAGAAAGATGAATTCAAAGAATTTACATAGCCATACTTATCAAAATGTGAAAACCTTTTATCACATACATTCACAATTTGCACAGGATGAACCAATCCAACAGAATCAATAGAATTGCCGTTATAAAACATGTCATAAGATGAAATCTTCATGGCATCTTTTGAATCAACATTGTTAACAATAATATGTGAACAATAATTAGCCAAATCAAAAGATGGAAGTTTTTCAGAAGTTATGCCATCAAAACCTTTATGAGTAATTTTTAAATCAGGCGGCCTTGATTCGATAAACAAAGATTCCTTACCTTCCTTACCTTCGATTTCCAATGGGTGGCGGTCATCCACGGACTTACCTTTTTCAAACAACTGAAAACGCCTCTCATTTTGAAGGTATCGGAGTTGGATTTGGTCGAACGGACTTTTAGGAACCTGAAAAGAAAGATCACAAATAGATCGAGCAGAAGTGTTAGTAGAAAGAATCCTCGCTTGCTCACTAACATCATTTTCACTCGATTCTATTTCTTCTGAATCACTCGTTTCTTTTATCTCAACTTCTTTTTCCACTCTTTTTTCTTGTTCACATTCTTTTTCTCTCTCAAACTCTTTTTCATTCTCTTTTTCAATCTCATTTTCTTTTTCATTTTCCTTTTGTTTTTCAAAGGCTTTTTCAAAGGCTTTTTCAAGTTCTCTCAAGATTCGCTCATTTTCTCTCTTACTTGCCTTTTGCCTCTCTTTTCTTTTTATTTCGTTTTCTTTTTCTTCTTTTGCTTTTTCTTTTCTTTTCTTTATTTTCTCGTTACAAGAATGTACAAAAGAATCATGAGAATAGAGATCATGTTCGAAAGGCCAAGAACTATTTGCATGTGATTCACAATCAAAACTTCGTGTAGAACACTCCTTGAATGATTTCTTTGAAGTTCGGGAAGAAGTATATCTATCTCTTCGTAGATTTTCTTGGAAGGAGTCAAAATCATAGTCGCCTTCTTGTCGTCTCAAACTCCTTGATGAAAAATACTCTCGTTCAAAGTCTCTTCTCGAATAGGAGTCATAGTATGAATCTCTTTGCCTCGAAGTCAATGGCGAGAAAGAATCACGATAGGAACTTTTGTTCAAGTAATATTCGGCGGTATATCTCCGTGGTGTTTTTGGTTCCGTTTTTCGACTTGAAGAAACTCGATCACTTTGGTCTCGTTTTTCCAATCGATCTAGCCTCACTTGCAGTTGACCAAACTCAGAATTCGCCATTCTTTGCACTTCTTGAACCAAGTATTGGAACTCCGACTCAGTAAATTCTTCACAATACATCTTGATTACTGAAAGGAAAATATGTTAGATCAAAACAAAAATTTAAATACCTCACCACAAACCTCACGATTTCGCTCGGAAAGAAGAAGGAAAAAGTGACACTCTCGCTCGTGTTTTACACTAGATTGGCTTTTACCTCCGCTCGAATAGTCTTACACGCTCGTGCCTTTTACCTCTCAAACTTTCTCTTGCAACTTCGTTTTCGGACTTGCCAAGGCCTTATCGTAGGCTTAGGGGTCGGTTTCAAAATTGGGTAACAAAGGATAAAATATGAGGGGTTACGGGTTGGCTGAAAGAAAAAAAAATTTCTCGGGTTTAAGTGTGACGATGGGATAGGAAGTGAAAGAAAAGATGAAAGAATGACTTCAAGATCGGGGCTGATTTACAATAGAACAAGTTTTCACTTCAAATTTTTTTCGAATTTTTTTATTTTTTTAACTTTTTTAACACCTTTTTTTGCTTTTTTTTTATACTTCTCCTTTTTTTCAATTACAAAAATGCTAAATACAATGCTTTTTTTTACAAAAAACTTTTTTTTGAATTTCTTTTACTTTACGAACCTACTCTCGATGATGGTGCGAATGTCGGTACTTCATGTTTTACAAGCTCTGATACCAAATAATATGATCCACCTCAGGGTGAGTCGAGTCGTATGCGAGTTTGCCCGATCGTCTATGAGAAAGTACCGTTCGACTCTTTTAAAGAAGATGTTTTTAGGTTAAATAATGCGGAAGCTAATTAAGGGATTCAAAGGTAGGTTTTAAAATATGAATACTAAAGGTTCGGTTTTAAAAGAAACAAAAGAATAAAAATAGATTGAAGGTAGTTTAATAAATGATGGTTATGGAAGATGGTGAACTTAAAAGCAAGTAAGAACCAATATTAGGAAATATTGACCCAAGTACTTATACGCTTTCAAGGTAAAAATGAAAAATGATAGAACCTCGACCCACTACTTAACAAAGTAAGAACCTCGGTATATGGGTGAACGCCACACTATTTGATAGTGATAAGTTCGGGATAGTGAAGAACAGGGTTGACGCCACTAGGCTTCCTAGATAAGCCAACGAAGTCCTCATCGAAATATGAGAGAAAGAAATCTCACAAATTCCATGAAAGTTTAACAAAGTTTCATTAAGTGAAAAGTCTTAAAATTCAGTAACCTTTACAAAGTGAATAACATCACATATTTATAGCCTAAACAAGTAATTAGCCGAATGGTCACTCTTGGCAGCTCATTGGACTTTTAGAATCGGCTAGAACATGCTAGAATAGGCCATGGAGATTTCCTTGAAGCTTCCTCAATTGCTAATGAATAAATGAGTTCAAAATATCCTATTGAAAGGTTCAGCAGAATGCAAGCAACCAGCTGGTGGTGCTTCGTTGAACTGAACGGTCATCGGAGGTATTAAAATAGCTTGGAAGACTTTAAATGTCAGCATTATTCAGCTGATTTTCTTGAGGACGAAACATGGCTGTTGGAGTGCCCCATGCGTCACCTTGAAGAGAGGAAAAAGGCTGCTGCTGAAGTTACTTCTCATGGCCATTGGTATGCACGAAAAGGCAGCAGCAAGGTGATGTTGGTTCTCTTCCCAAGGCCGAATACATGCTTGCATTTACTTTGCTTTGTCTTTTGAAGTCCACGAAGTGTTACCTTGAAAAACTGAACCATTAGCTCATTTATGTCGTCCCAAACAATGCACCAACAACTCCTTAAATGCTGTTCAATGCATCAAGTAAACAGCAATTAATTCAGCCATGCATGCTTGCCACAAACAGCCTCTTTAATGGATGCCCCTTGCATGCTGCACAAGTCCTTAAATTCGTCCTATGCTTGCTCCAACACCTCTTTAATTCGGTCAGCCATCATGTACCATGAATTCGGCTGGACAAAGTAGCAACATGCATTGAATTCGGTCAAGACATTAAACCAGCAGCTCATTAAATTCGTCCCAAGCTCCAACACTCAATGAATTCGGCTTCTTTAATGCTGATTCATTCATGTGCCTAAAACCAATTTAATGAAGCAAATTAATTCATGTTAAACACATTAAATTCGGCACATTAAACCTGCAGCAAAGTTGAGACAATTTAAATTCATGGTTTTAATCACAAAACACATTAATAACATGTCTAAACAAGGACATATTTATGACCCACGTTTTAATGCTAGGACAACCATTAAATTCTGTTTAGACAAATAAATAGCAGCAGCTAATTAATTTGTCTTAAACTTGACATATTAAATTCATGTCCTAAACTAAGACACATTAAAAAAACTTTATTTAATTATGTGTTGATTTGACAAATTAAAATGAGCTAATTATTTTAAACTAACTAAATAAACTAACTTAATTATTTCAGCAAATTAAAATGCAAGAAATTAAATAATTTTGAATCGAGCTCAATGAGCTTGCGTCAAAATGAAATTAAATTGGTAACAAGCTGAATTGAGCTAGATGAAGCTCGGGAAGCTGGAAACGAGCTTGGATCAGCTTGCCAACAGTCACAACTCGACTAGGGAGACTTGTTCGATGAAGTTCGCGGGGCGTGCTCGTATCAGATGCCAAACAAAGAATTTTTAGAGAACATGCAACTTTTCAGATAGGAAGATTTATCACAAATCAATTAAGCAGGCATATTTAAACATAAAGATTTAACACATGAATTCAAAAAGCTTGCATGGTCAAACACATCAGAATTTTTAAGTGACAGACTTTGATCAAACACATTCAAAATTCGCTTAGAGAAAACTAATCCAATGTTGTCAACAAATTTGCCAATGTAGTAATCGTCATAAGAAAAGCTGTATATGGCACCTTTTAAAACAGAATCGTTGACAACAATAAGTGAACAAAAATTAGCCAAATCAAGTGACTTTGATTCGATAAACAAAGAATCCTTACCTTTCTTACCTTCGATCGCAAGTGGGTGGTTGTCATTTGCGAACTCACCTTTTTCGAACAACCTAAAACACCTCTCGTTTGGAAGGTAATGTAGATGGAATTGGTCGCACAAACTTCTAGGAACCTGAAAAGTTAAATCACAAGAAGATCGAACATGCGGGTTAGTAGAGATAATCCTCACTTGCTCACTTGTTTTCTTACTCGATTCTTTTTCTTCTGAATCACTCGTTCCTTTTGTTTCAATGTCTTTTTCATCTTCTTTTTCACTCTCAAACTCTTTTTCATTCTTTTTTTCAATCTCATTTTCTTTTTCATTTTCTTTTTGCTTTTCAAAGGCTTTTTCAAAGGCTTTTTCAAGTTCTCTCAAGATTCGCTCATTTTCTCTCTTACTTGCCTTTTGCCTCTCTTTTCTTTTTATTTCGTTTTCTTTTTCTTCTTTTGCTTTTTCTTTTCTTTTCTTTGTTTTCTCTTTACAAGAATGTACAAAAGAACGATGAGAATACAAATCTTGTTCGAAAGATGAAGAACTATTTGCATATGATTCACAATCAAAACTTCGTGAAGAATACTCCGAGTAAGATTTTGTTGACGATCTAGTAGGAGTATGTCTTTCTCTCTGAACGCCATCTTGGAACGAATCAAAATCGTAATCGACTTCTGGTCTTCTCGAATTTCTTGAAGAAAAGGACTTTCGATCGAAGTCACTTCTCAAATTCGCTGATGAATATGAGTCATAGTATGAATCTCTTTGTCTCGAAGTAGATGGCGAAAAGGAATCACGATAGGAACTTTTTCTCAAGTAGTAGTCGGGGGTATATCTCTGTGGGGTTCTTGTCTCCATTTTTTGACTCGAAGAAACTCTATCACTTTGATCTTGTTTTTCCAAATGATTTAATCTCTCGTGTATGTTCTTAGTGTTGGACTCCATCATTTTTCGCATTTCTTGTACCAAGTATTGGTATTCTGATTCGGTGAACTCTTCGCGTGACATGATTTTTGTTGCTGAAAAGAAAATGTTAGATCACAAAACAAAATAAAAAATTAAGTACCTCACCACAAACCTCACAATTTCGCTTGGAAAGAAGAAGGAAAAGGTGTCACTCCCGCTCGTGTTTACACTCGTTTGGCTTTTACCTCCACTCGAATGTTCTCACTCACTCTAGCCTTTTACCACTCAAGCTTACTCTCGTAACCTCGTATTTTGTTTCTTTTGACTCGTCTAGGTGCCTTGGGGTCGGCTTTAAAATCGGTTACAAGGGATAAAATGTATAGGTTATGGGTAGGCTAAAAGAATTTTTTTTTCTTTGGTGTAGTGTGGCGTTTGGAAATGGGGTTAAAATTGATGAAAAGAATATAAGATGATCGGAAGAAATATAAAACAATAGAATTGAACTTTGATCACTTCACTTTTTTTTCTCTTTTTTTTTTATACTTTCGTATTTCTTTTTTTTTACAACTTTTAATATAGCACTTTTACAATGTTAAAACGAAAATACAACTTAAATTTTTTTTAATTTTTTTCAAATTTTTTTCACCACGAACCTATTTCGATCTTGATACGAACGTCGACGCCTCTCGATTTACAAGCTCTGATATCAAATGATGTGATCCATCTGGGTAGATGAGTCAAATTCATTTAGTTGCTCGATCATAGTTCAAGAGAGTCGTTCGTACCTCAGATTTTAGTAATAGTAGTAAAAGAATTTAGAATAGGATAGCGAAAGTTTTCAAGAAGGGTAAGTTTAGTATAAGTTCGGTTAAGGGTAGCAAAGACGGATGAAGGATAGTAGGGTCAGTTTGGGTTAACAAGAAAAAAATTAAAAGATGGAAATGGAAAACGAACTCAACGTCAGGAATGATTCAACACTAAGAAGTGTCACCCCGATTCCTATATTGTTAAGGTGAAAAATATGGATAGATGGATAGGTGAACACCACACCAAGATTGGTGATAAGTTCAAACAAGATGATTGACGTCACTAGCACAAGCCAGATAAGTCGTTCGAAACTTGTACGAGATATGAGAGGAAACAACCTCACAAGAACAATGTTCATTAATAAATTTGGCAAAAGTCCTTTACAAATGAAATCAACAAACTATTTATACTAGTTTCTTATGCTAGCCGAAAAGTCCATTTATGAACTTAATGATTAAGTAATGTACCTAATTAAAACATGAACTTTCTAGAAAAATGACCAATGGTGTCCTTGTCCATGTTCGGCCGAATGGGAAGTGAGTGGATAGCTTCATGAACATGCATTGATGTACTTGGATAAATGATCTTCATACATGCATGGCTAGATTCAGCTAACTCCTTTAATGGAGCCTTGAAGTCATGTTGTTTCACCATGAGTTGCTTAATTAAATAAGGCTTCATGAAGAGTCAAACTTGGTGTGAAAAAGGAGCTTGAGTAGACACTTGTGTGTGAACGTCCAACCGAGGGGTCATGATGTGATCCGGCCCGAGTAGACGAGTCAAATTCACGTAGTTGCCCAATCGTAGTTCGAGAGAGTCGTTCGTACCTTGAATTTTAGAAATAGAAGTGAATGGATAGGTTTGGATAGCAGAAGGTTTTCAAAAGTTATGCAAAAGTGTAGTGATAGGTTCGGCTAAGGAAACAAGAAAGGATGTTGGATAGATGGCTCGGTTTGGTTAACGAGAAGGAAAGTTGAAAGATGGGGAATGGAAAAATGAACTCAACGTCAGGAATGATTCAACACTAAAAAGTGTCACCCCGATTCCTATATTGTTAAGGTGAAAAGATGGATAGATGGATAGGTGAACGCCACACCAAGATTGGTGATAAGTTCAAAACAAGTCGGTTGACGCCACTAGCACAAGCTAGATAAGTCTTCGAAACTTGTACGAGATATGAGAGGAAGCAACCTCACAAGAACAAAGTTCATTAACAAGTTTGGCAAAAGTCCTTTACAAATGAAATCAACAAACTATTTATACTAGTTTCTTAGGCTAACCGAATAGACTATTCATGAACTTAACTATTAAGCAATGAACCTAATTTAAGACATGAATATTCTAGAAAGATGACCATTAGTGTCCTTGTCCATGTTCAGTCGACTGGGAGGTGAGTGGTTAGCTTCATGAATATACATTGATGTACTTGAATGAATGATCTTCATACATGCATGGCTAGATTCGGCTAACACCTTAATGGAGCCTTGAATTCATATTGTTTCACCATGAGTGGCTTAATTAATTAGGGCTTCATGAAGAGTCAAAATTGGTGTGAACAAGAAGCTTGAGTAGACACTTGAGTGTGAACGTCCAACCGAAGGGTCATCATGGTGTGAACACAATGTGTGAACACATGGTCAATGCATGAACCGTCCAATGCATGTTCCTTCATTAATTTGATCCATGAATCTTCAAATGCATGAATGTTCATCATGAACATTCATGTGCCTCTTGATTGCCGTCCATTGAATCCTCCCATGCATGCACCTTGCATTAAAGTCCATACATGAATCTTCCAAGTTCGGCTAACCTACAAAATTAATTAACAAAATTAAATAACACACAACTATTCATATAATTATAAATTAAATTAATAACTAAATAACTTAATAACTCTAATTAAATTTGAAACAATAATTATAAGTCAACTTATAATAAATTCGGTTAGCTCAAATAGTCAAAAACACTTAGTGAGCTAAAATGAGCTAGGGAATTTGGCATGAGCTGTAGCAAACTTAGTTATAAGCTAGATTAAAACTTAATTTAATGAAATGAAAAAGGAATGAGCTGAATCGAGCTAAGTTCGAGCTCAAACGAGCTAAAACGAGCTCAAGTGAGCTGATGTGAGCTAAATGGCGGATAGGGGAGCTAGAGAGGAGCTGAGATCGGCTTGCAAAATAGTGCATGGAGTCTTCAAGGAGTTGTCCTTAGCTCCTCCAACATTATGGAGCTGGTTATCATCCCAAATGCGCATCACAAAGGCCGATATAACATCTTGAAGTTGCTTGGTTTGAGCTCGGGTCATGGGACCTTTTGGCAGCTCAATGGATACTTGGTGTGCATTCGAGGATGCCCCAGGTGTGCTCATATCAGGTCATCATGGTGTGAACACAATGTGTGAACACATGATCAATGCATGAACCGTCCAATACATGTTCCATCATTAATTTGATCCATGAATCTTCAAATACATGAATGTCCATCATGAACATGCATGTGCCTCTTGATTGCCGTCCATTGAACCTTCCCATGCATGCACCTTGCATTAAAGTCCATACATGAATCTTCCAAATTTGGCTGACCTACAAAATTAAATAACACAATTAAATAACACACAACTATTCATATAATTATAATTTAAAATAATAACTAAATAACTTAATGACACTAACTAAATTTGGACACAATAATTATAAGTCAACTTATCATAATAAATTCGGCTAGCTCAAATAGTCAAAAACACTTAGTGAGCTAAATTGAGCTAGGGAATTCGGCATGAGCTGTAGCAAACTTAGTTATAAGCTAGATTAAAACTTAGTTTATTGAAATGAAAAAGGAATGAGCTGAAACGAGCTAAATTCAAGATCAAACGAGCTAAAACGAGCTCAAGTGAGCTGATGTGAGCTGAATGGCGCATGGGAAGGTGGAGAGGAGCTGAGATCGGATTGCAAAATGGTGCATGGAGTCTTTAAGGAGTTGTCCTTAGCTCCTCCAACGTCATGAACCTTGTTATCATCCCAAATGCGCAACACAAAGGCTAATATAGCATCTTGAATTTGCTTGGTTCGAACTCGATTCATGGGGCCTTTTGGAAGCTCGAGTAATTCTTGGTGTGCATTCGAGGATGCCCCGGCTGTGCTCACATCAATTGTCGTGCTGTCAATAAAATCACTATCAAATATCGACATCCAATTCCGCAACTAGATGACATGCTAGATGAACTAAGTGGAGCCAAACTATTCTCCAAGATCGATCTAAAAAGCGGATATCACCAGATTTGTATGCGAGAAGGCGACGAGTGGAAAACTGCCTTCAAAACGAAACATGGTTTGTATGAGTGGTTGGTCATGCCATTTGGCTTAACCAACGCTCCTAGTACTTTTATGAGGCTCATGAACCATGTGTTGAGATCCTTCATTGGTAAGTTTTGTGTTATTTATTTCGATGATATCCTCATATATAGCAAGACTTTGGAAGATCACGTAATACACCTCAAATCTGTTCTTGAAACATTGCGTAAGGAAACTCTTTGCTAATCTTAAGAAATGTACTTTTTGTTCTGACAAAGTTATCTTTCTTGGTTTTGTAGTTAGTGCACAAGGTTTGGAAGTCGACCAAGAGAAAATAAAGGCGATTCAAGAGTGGCCGAGGCCTACATCCATTAGCCAAGTTTGAAGCTTCCATGGATTGGCAAGCTTCTATCGACGATTTGTGCCCAATTTCAGCACATTGGCTGCACCTTAACAAGCGTGATAAAAAAATACTCCACGTTCCATTGGGAAGATGAGCAAGAGAGGTCTTTTATTGAGATTAAAAATTGTCTTACTAATGCACCTTTACTTGCTTTGCCAGATTTTTCGAAAACCTTTGAACTTGAGTGTGATGCATCCGGTGTGGGTATTGGAGCTGTATTAACCCAAGACGGACGACCCATTGCCTATTTTAGTGAGAAGCTTAGTGGAGCCCCACTCAATTATCCGGTCTACGACAAAGAAATGTACGCATTGATACGGGCTCTTGAAACTTGGCAACATTATTTGTGGCCAAAAGAGTTTTTAATCCATTCCGACCACGAATCCTTGAAACATATAAAGGGTCAAAAAAAGTTGAACAAGAGGCACGCTAAGTGGGTCGAGTACCTTGAGTCATTTTCCTATGTAATTAAGTACAAGAAAGGTAAAGACAACGTGGTAGCTGATGCCCTATCGCGGAGGTATGCCTTACTTTCTACTCTTGAATCAAAACTGCTTGGGTTTTCTTTCTTAAAAGAATTGTATGCTAATGATGTTAATTTTGGAGGAATCTATTCTGCTTGTGAGCATGTTGATGTGAGCATACCCGGGGCATCCTCGAATGCACATCAAGTATCTATTGAGCTGCCAAAAGGTCTCATGACCTGAGCTCGAACCAAACAGCTTCAAGATGCTATATCGGCCTTTGTGATGTGCATTTGGGAAGATAACCAGCTCCCTGACGTGGAAGGAGCTAAGAACAACTTCTTGAAGACTCCATGCACTATTTTGCAATCCAATCTCAGCTCCCCTCCAGCTCCCCCATGCGCCATTCAACTCACATCAGCTCACTTGAGCTTGTTTTAGCTTGTTTGAGCTCGAACTTAGCTCGATTCAGCTCATTCCTTTTTTATTTTAATAAATTAAGTTTTAATCTAGCTTATAACTAAGTTTGCTATAGCTCATGCCGAATTCCCTAGCTCATTTTAGCTCACTAAGTATTTTTGACTATTTGAGCTAGCCGAATTTATTATAAGTTGACTTATAATTATTGTTAGTGTTATTAAGTTATTTAGTTATTAATTTAAATTATAATTATATGAATAGTTGTGTGTTATCTAATTTTTGTTAATTAATTTTGTAGGTTAGCCGAACTTGGAAGATTCATGTATGGACTTTAATGCAAGGTGCATGCATGGGAGGATTCAATGGACGGCAATCAAGAGGCACATGAATGTTCATGATGAACATTCATGCATTTGAAGATACATGGATCAAATTAATGAAGGAACATGCATTGGACGGTTCATGCATTGGCCATGTGTTCACACATTGTGTTCACACCATGATGACCCTTCGGTTGGCTGTTCACACTCAAGTGTCTACTCAAGCTCCTTGTTCACACCAATTTTGACTCTTCATGAAGCCCTAATTAATTAAGTCACTCAAGGTGAAACAACATGAATTCAAGGCTCCATTAAGGTGTCAGCCGAATCTAGCCATGCATGTATGAAGACCATTCATTCAAGTACATCAATGTACATTCATGAAGCTAACCATTCATCTCCCATTCGGCCGAACATGGACAAGACACTAATGGTCATTTTTCTAGAATATTCATGTATTAAATTAGGTTCATTGCTTAATAGTTAAGTTCATGAATAGTCTATTCGGTTAGCCTAAGGAACTAGTATAAATAGTTTGTTGATTTCATTTGTAAAGGACTTTTGCCAAATTTGTTAATGAACTTTGTTCTTGTGAGGTTGCTTCCTCTCATATCTCGTACAAGTTTCGAAGACTTATCTAGCTTGTGCTAGTGGCGTCAACCGACTTGTTTTGAACTTATCACCAATTCTGGTGTGGCGTTCACCTATCCTTCAATCCATCGTTTCACCTTAACAATATAGGAATCGGGGTGACACTTTTTAGTGTTAAATCATTCCTGACGTTGAGTTCGTTTTCCATTTCCATCTTTTAAATATTTTTTTTCTTGTTAACCCAAACCAAGCCTTCTATCCTTCATCCATCTTTGCTACCCTTAACCGAACCTATACTAAACTTACCCTTCTTGAAACCTTTCGCTATCCAAACCTATTCTATTCCATTATTTTACTTTTATTATTAAAGTTTGAGATACGAACGACTCTCTCGAACGACGATCGGGCAACTACGTGAATTCGACTCGACTACCCGGGCCAGATCACATCATTTGGTATCAGAGCTTGTAAATCGAGAGGCGCCGACGTCCGTATCAAGATCAAAATAGGTTTGTGGTGAAAAAAATTCAAAAAAAAATTCGAGCAAAAAAAATTTTGTATTTTCATTTTTTATCATTGTAAAGTGATATATTGAAAGTTGAAAAAAAAAGAGAGATACGAAATTATCAAGAAAAAAAAAGAAGAAGAAATTCGAAATTATATTAAAAAAAAAGTGAAGTGATCAAAAGTTCGACTCTATTGTTTTATATTTCTTCCGATCGTCTTATATTCTTTTCATCAATTTTAACCCCCAAAAAAATACATTACTTTAAAAAAATATTTTTTTTCTTTTTAGCCTACCCGTACACCGTAACATCTTATCCCTTGTAACCGTTTGAAGCCGACCCCAAAGCACCTAGTCAAGTCAAAAGAAACAAAATACGAGGTTACGAGAGTCAGCTTGAGTGGTAAAAGGCAAGAGTGTGTGAGATCATTCGAGAGTTTGGAAAAAGCCTAAAAAAAACGAGTGCAAACACGAGTGGAGTGTTCATCAATTTTTCTTTGCAAGTGAATAGTGAGATTTGTGGTGAGGATTTGAAAAATCTATTAAAAAAAAGAGAGAAAACAACATGGAACGAAATATGGAGGAAAGGCAACCCGTTCGTAATGTGCCAGACTTGAACATGCAAGCTTTACTTCGAGAAATTGAACGGTTGTTTGATCGAAAGTTGGAACCGCTACAAGACCGACTCGATCAAGTGGAGGGAAGAGGCCGATGAGCAAGGACCCCAATAAGCCCACCTCGAGACCATGACCGAAGGCATGTTCGAGATGATGAAGTTTTCGATCCTAGTGAAGCCGAAAGCGAGGCTGGTTTGAATACTAGTGCCCGACGAAGAGGCCTACGTCATCGAGGCCAATGAGAGCGAGAAAGGTATGATGATGACCTGAAAAGTATTAGGCTATCAATTCCCCCGTTCCAAGGGCGTTCCGATCCCAAAGCATATTTGGAGTGGGAGAAAAAGATCGAGCTTATTTTCGAGTGCCATAACTACTCGGAAGTAAAGAAATTTAAGTTGGCTGCCATAGAATTCACCGACTATGCCATGATTTGGTGGGACCAACTCACAACAACCCGAAGGTGAAATGGCGAGCGACCTATTAACACTTGGGCCGAAATAAAGGCTGTCATGCGCCGGAGGTTCATTCCAACGCACTACCACCGAGAGCTTTACCAAAAGCTTCAAAATCTTTCTCAAGGCACGAGGAGTGTCGAGGACTATTACAAAGAGATGGAAGTTGCTATGATTCGTGCGAATGTGGACGAGGATCAAGAAGCCACTATGGCTAGATTTCTAGCTGGACTTAACCGTGAGATCGCCAATGTTGTGGAGCTACAACATTATGTGGAGATAGTTGATATGGTCCACATGGCCATCAAAATCGAAAAGCAACTCAAAAAGAAAGGTGCTGCCCGAGGCTATTCAACCACCAATGTGTCTCGATGGAACCAAGGCACTAGCAAGAGTGCTACGGTGAGCCAAACGAAAGATCCTACGGCACCTATCAAAGCTACCAAGCCTACGGGTGAAAATAGCAAAGGCAAGGCTGTTGAAGGTACCCAAAATCGGACGAGAGACATAAAATGTTTCAAGTGCCTTGGAAGAGGGCATATTGCGAGTCAATGTCCAAATCAGAGCGTCATGGTGATTCAACCAAATGGCGATATTGAATCGAAAGAGGAGGAGGATGAAAAGGTTGAAAACAATAACGAAACCCTTTCCAATGCCGAGGAAGAAATGGAGTACGCGGTCGAAGGTGAGATGCTTGTTGTTAAGAGGAGTTTAGGCTCACAATGTACCGAACTCGATCCGCAACGAGAGAACCTTTTTCATACCCGTTGTTTTGTTCGTGGAAAGGTTTGTAGCATGGTGATTGATGGAGGAAGTTGTACAAATGTTGCAAGTAACCTCCTAGTTGAAAGACTTGATTTGCCGACAAGTGTTCATCCGAGTCCATACAAGCTACAATGGCTTAATGATGGAGTTGAGTTAAAGGTAACCAAGCAAGTTCTTGTCCCATTTTCAATTGGAAAGTATGAAGATGAAGTTCTTTGTGATGTGGTGCCCATGCATACGGGCCATATACTGCTTGGGAGGCCCTGGCAATTTGACCGAAGAGTGAAGCATGATGGATTTGCAAATCAATATACTTTCAAGTATCAAGGCCAAAATTTTACTTTGGCACCTTTGACACCGAAACAAGTTGTGGAGGATCAACAATGGTTAAAGCAATCTTTGGAACGAATGTGAGTGGAAAAAGAAAATGAAAAAGAAAGAAAAGAAAATGAAAGAGAAAAGAAAAAGAGTTGTGATAAAAAAAATGAGAGAAAAAGAACTTCAAAGAAATATGAGTGAAGAAAAGAGTTTTGATTAACCAAAGTTGTCTTCTGTCTAATTCTTTTCAGGTTGACTCAAGCCCTATGATGCGGTTACGATACATTCCCAAAGAGAGAAGGTTTGTAATGATCGGGAAAGGTAAAGTTAATACTTGTTTTTGTGAACAAGGTAAGGTTTCTGGAATTTCTATTACATTTTTGTCTAACTTGATTGATGACAAAAACATTAACGATGAAGATATAACTATTTTGGTTGATGGACACAAGATTTTTGATAAGCATGAAGTTGATAGTTTGTTGATTACTTACTGTCCAAATTGCGTAGTTTAAGAGTACGACACCATGAGATAAATTTTTCTTTTCCATTGTTTGTTTATGACGGATGTATGCAGGTTTTGAATTGTCAAATGAATTCCTATCAAAGTTCCAATACTTCGCAAGTACAATTTGAAATGCTCAAGCGAAGTACAGATATTTTGTTCTCAAATTCCTTGTTCATTAAGTCTTTAAGTTATAACGAGATATGTGTAATTGATAGTGGACATGGGATATTGATATTGTACTGTTGTGATGGTCTTAAGTGTGAGAAAACTTGCTTCCATGACTGTTTGAATAGGTTTCTGCTTTGTAATGATTCTCAATTGGTTGCAAGTTATGAAATGTTTTTGCAGCAAGGCATGATGCGTCTACTAAACACATTCATTCAAGGACGATCAAGTAGACATCCCTGTTTCAAAATTAACCGTCGGCTCGACTTGAGGACAAGTCGCTTTGAAGACGGGGGGAATGATGTGAGCACACCCGGGGCATCCTCGAATGCACATCAAGTATCCATTGAGCTGCCAAAAGGTCCCATGACCCAAGCTTGAACCAAGCAGCTTCAAGATGCTATATCGGCCTTTGTGATGCGCATTTGGGAAGATAACCAGCTCCCTGACGTGGAAGAAGCTAAGAACAACTTCTTGAAGACTCCATGCACTATTTTGCAATCCGATCTCAGCTCCCCTCCAGCTCCCCCATGCGCCATTCAACTCACATCAGCTCACTTGAGCTCGTTTTAGCTTGTTTGAGCTCGAACTTAGCTCGATTCAGCTCATTCCTTTTTCATTTTAATAAATTAAGTTTTAATCTAGCTTATAACTAAGTTTGCTACAGCTCATGCCGAATTCCCTAGCTCATTTTAGCTCACTAAGTATTTTTGACTATTTGAGCTAGCCGAATTTATTATAAGTTGATTTATAATTATTGTTAGTGTTATTAAGTTATTTAGTTATTAATTTAAATTATAATTATATGAATAGTTGTGTGTTATTTAATTTTTGTTAATTAATTTTGTAGGTTAGCCGAACTTGGAAGATTCATGTATGGACTTTAATGCAAGGTGCATGCATGGGAGGATTCAATGGACGGCAATTAAGAGGCACATGAATGTTCATGATGAACATTCATGCATTTGAAGATACATGGATCAAATTAATGAAGGAACATGCATTGGACGGTTCATGCATTGGCCATGTGTTCACACATTGTGTTCACACCATGATGACCCTTCTGTTGGCTGTTCACACTCAAGTGTCTACTCAAGCTCCTTGTTCACACCAATTTTGACTCTTCATGAAGCCCTAATTAATTAAGTCACTCAAGGTGAAACAACATGAATTCAAGGCTCCATTAAGGTGTCAGCCGAATCTAGCCATGCATGTATGAAGACCATTCATTCAAGTACATCAATGTACATTCATGAAGCTAACCATTCATCTCCCATTCGGCTAAACATGGACAAGACACTAATGGTCATTTTTCTAGAATATTCATGTATTAAATTAGGTTCATTGCTTAATAGTTAAGTTCATGAATAGTCTATTCGGTTAGCCTAAGGAACTAGTATAAATAGTTTGTTGATTTCATTTGTAAAGGACTTTTGCCAAATTTGTTAATGAACTTTGTTCTTGTGAGGTTGCTTCCTCTCATATCTCGTACAAGTTTCGAAGACTTATCTAGCTTGTGCTAGTGGCGTCAACCGACTTGTTTTGAACTTATCACTAATTCTGGTGTGGCGTTCACCTATCCTTCAATCCATCATTTCACCTTAACAATATAGGAATCGGGGTGACACTTTTTAGTGTTGAATCATTCCTGACGTTGAGTTCGTTTTCCATTTCCATCTTTTAAATATTTTTTTCTTGTTAACCCAAACCAAGCCTTCTATCCTTCATCCATCTTTGCTACCTTAACCGAACCTATACTAAACTTACCCTTCTTGAAACCTTCCGCTATCCAAACCTATTCTATTCCATTATTTTACTTTTATTATTAAAGTCTGAGATACGAACGACTCTCTCGAACGACGATCGGGCAATTACGTGAATTCGACTCGACTATCTGGGCCGGATCACATCACATGTTGCATTTGAGAAATTTTATAGGTTTGATGGGTTTTTGTTCAAGGAAGGTAAGCTCTGTGTTCCACAAAGCTCTGTTCGGGATTTGCTTGTGCAAAAAGCACATAGTGGAGGACTCATGGGACATTTTAGAGTTAGAAAGACGTTAGCCACCCTTAACGAAAATTTTTATTGGCCTAGGATGAGGCGAGACGTGGAGTGGGTTTGCGAGTGATGTTTAGCGTGCAAACGATCAAAATCCAAGATTCAACCCCATGGACTTTACTCGCCATTACCAATACTTGAAACCCCTTGGATGGATATATCCATGGATTTTATCCTCGGTTTGCCCCGAACCAAAACGAGAAAGGATTCTATATTTGTAGTTGTAGATCGATTTTCTAAAATGTCACATTTTATTGCTTGTGCAAAAACTGATGATGCTTTACACATTTCTAACCTTTTTTTTAGGGACATTGTTCATTTACATGGAGTACCGCAAACTATCGTGTCAGATCGAGATGCGAAATTCCTTAGCCATTTTTGGAGATCTCTTTGGGGTAAACTCGAAACCAAATTATTGTTTTCAACTACTTGTCATCCTCAAACGGATGGACAAACTGAAGTGGTCAATCGAGTACTTTCTACTCTCCTGCGGGCTATCATTCGTAAGAATTTGAAATCATGGGAAGATTGTTTGCCCCATATTGAGTTTGCTTATAATAGAACAGTTCATTCAGCAACCAAACATACACCTTTTGAAGTGGTCTATGGGTTTAATCCAATAACTCCTTTAGACTTAGTCTCCTTACCTAATAACCAATTGATTCATTCTGATGCTAGGAAAAAGGCCGATTTTGTGAAGAGGCTACATCAACAAGTGCGAGCTAATATAGAGGCAAGAACTAAGTCTTACGTGCAGCAAGCAAACAAGGGACGAAAGAGAGTCATATTTGAACCCAGTGATTGGGTTTGGGTCCATATGCGCAAGGAATGATTTCCAGCCCAGCGACGATCCAAGTTACTTCCCTGAGGAGATGGACCCTTCCAAGTGCTTGAACGCATTAATGAGAACTCATATAAACTTGACTTACTGGGTGAATACAACATAAGTGCTAGTTTTAACGTATCAGATTTATCCCCTTTTGATGCAGAATCTGACTTGAGGACAAGTCACTTTGAAGACGGGGGGAATGATGTGAGCACACCCGAGGCATCCTCGAATGCACACCAAGAATCCATTGAGCTGCCAAAAGGTCCCATGACCCGAGCTCGAACCAAGCAACTTCAAGATGCTATATCAGCCTTTGTGATGCGCATTTGGGATGATAACCAGCTCCATAACGTTGGAGGAGCTAAGAACAACTCCTTGAAGACTCCATGCACCATTTTGCAATCCGCTCAGCTCCTCTCCAGCTCCCCCATGCGCCATTCAGCTCACATCAACTCACTTGAGCTCGTTTTAGCTCGTTTGAGCTTGAATTTAGCTCGTTTTATCTTATTCCTTTTTCATTTCAATAAATTAAGTTTTAATCTAGCTTACAACTAAGTTTGCTACAGCTCATGCCGAATTCCCTAGCTCAATTTAGCTCACTAAGTGTTTTTGACTATTTGAGCTAGCCGAATTTATTATGATAAGTTGACTTATAATTATTGTGTCCAAATTTAGTTAGTGTTATTAAGTTATTTAGTTATTATTTTAAATTATAATTACATAAATAGTTGTGTGTTATTTAATTTTGTAGGTTAGTCGAATTTGGAAGATTCATTCATGGCATTTAATGCAAGGTGCATGCATAGGAATGTTCAATGGACGGCAATCAAGAGGCACATGCATGTTCATGATGGACATTCATGTATTTGAAGATTCATGGATCAAATTAATGATGCAACATGCATTGGACGGTTCATGCATTGATCATGTGTTCACACATTGTGTTCACACCATGATGACCCTTCGGTTGGACGTTCACACACAAGTGTCTACTCAAGCTCCTTGTTCACACCAAGTTTGACTCTTCATGAAGCCTTATTTAATTAAGCCACTGATACACACTCACCTCGGATGAGAGTTGTGTCGTAATGTTTGCCCGATCATAAAATCGAGTAAGCTAAGGGACGTTTGAGAAATGTTTGTTTAGAAGGAAAGGACTAGGTACAAAGTGGTTCGGTAGCATAATGGATAGTTTGGTAGAAATTGGGATGGAATTCGGTTAAGGGCCAAAGTAAGAACTAGCACAACGTTAGTATGCTAACCCGTTACTTATGTGACACTTGAGTCAGAAAATGGAAGATGGATATGGAGTAGTTTATGGAGACCTTGACCCGCTATCAAGAATGAAAGGAACCTCGGTATAACTTAGAACGCCACACTTTGGGATTCAGTGATAAGTTCGGAAACAAAGATAGATTGACGCCACAAGGTTTCTGATGTGAGCACACCCGGGGCATCCTCGACTGCACACCAAGTATCCATTGAGCTGCCAAAAGGTCCCATGACCCGAGCTCGAACCAAGCAACTTCAAGATGCTATATCGGCCCTTGTGACGCACATTTAGGATGATAACCAGCTCTCTAACGTTGAAGGAGCGAAGAACAACTCCTTGATGACTCCATGCACCATATTACAATCCGATCTCAGCTCCTCTTCAGCTCCCCCATGCGCCATTCAGCTCACATCAGCTCACTTGAGCTCGTTTTAGCTCGTTTGAGCTTGAACTTAGCTCGATTCAGCTCATTCCTTTTTCATTTCAATAAATTAAGTTTTAACCTAGCTTATAACTAAGTTTGCTACAGCTCATGCCGAATTCCCTAGCTCATTTTAGCTCACTAAGTGTTTTTGACTATTTGAGCTAGCCGAATTTATTATAAGTTGACTTATAATTATTGTGTTCAAATTTAGTTAGTGTTATTAAGTTATTTAGTTATTAATTTAATTTATAATTATATGAATAGTTGTGTGTTATTTAATTTTGTTATTTAATTTTGTAGGTTAGCCGAATTTGGAAGATACATTCATGGCATTTAAAGCAAGGTGCATGAACAGGAATGTTCATTGAACGGAAGATTCATGAATGGTTCGGTTCAATGTTTGGAGGACATACATTCATGTACATGGAAGGTTAATGCATATTGAAAGGTGCATCTCCTTGGGCGGCACACATGCATGAATGGAGGGTAATTAATGCAAGTGCATGTACGGCTAGGTTCAAGCCCCCTTCCAAGTTCCATGTACAACCAATGCATGTAGGAGGACCCTTGGAGTTTCCTAAGCACCTATTCGGCCAAGAGACACCCTTTGGGAGTTTCATGCATCCCATGGCCAAACCTAGACCATTCCCTTGGCTTCCAAAGCTTGCTCATACATGAAGCTGCCCACTCACCTCCCCATTCAGCTGAACATGGACAAAAGACATCAATGGTCATTTTTCTAGAATATTCATGTCTTAAATTAGGTTCATTGCTTAATAGTTAAGTTCATGAATTGTCTATTCGGTTAGCCTAAGAAACTAGTATAAATAGTTTGTCGATTTCATTTGTAAAGGACTTTTGCCAAATTTGTTAATGAACTTTGTTCTTGTGAGGTTGCTTCCTCTCATATCTCGTACAAGTTTCGAAGACTTATCTAGCTTGTGCTAGTGGCGTCAACTGACTTGTTTTGAACTTATCACCAATCTTGGTGTAGCATTCACCTATCCTTCTATCCATCTTTTCACCTTAACAATATAGGAATCGGGGTGACACTTTTTAGTGTTGAATCATTCCTGACGTTGAGTTCATTTTTCCATTTCCCATCTTTCAACTTTTCTTCTTGTTAACCAAACCGAGCCATCTATCCAACACCCTTTCTTGTTTCCTTACCCGAACCTATCACTACCCTTTTGCATAATTTTTTAAAACCTTCCGCTATCCAAACCTATCCATTTCACTTCTATTTCTAAAGTCCGAGGTACGAACGACTCTCTCAAACTACGATCGGGCAACTACGTGAATTTGACTCATCTACCCGGGCCGAATCACATCATTTGGTATCAGAGCTTGTAAATCAAGAGGCACCGACGTTCGTATCAAGATCGAACTAGGCTCGTTGTGAAAAAATTTCAAAAAAATAAAAAAATTAAGTTCTATTTTCGTTTTATCTTTGTAAAAGTGATATGTTGAAGTTGTAAAAAAAAAGAGAAAAATAAAGGTACGAAATTTTTAAAAAAAAAAGAACAAAAAAAAAAGAGTGAAGTGATCAAGTTTGATTCTACTGTTTTATATTTTGTGCCGTTCTTCAGTTATTCTTACCATCAACTTTGTACCCCCCAAAAATGCCACACTATACCATAATTTTTTTTAGCCTACCCTTACATGATGTGATTCGGCCCGGGTAGATGAGTCAAATTCACATAGTTGCCCGATCGTAGTTCGAGAGAGTCGTTCGTACCTCGAATTTTGGAAATAGAAATGAAATGGATAGGTTTGGATAGCGAAAGGTTTTAAGAAATACAAAATTAGTAATAGGTTCGGCTAAGGATAGCAAAAGGTGGTTGAAGGATAGAAGGCCCGGTTTGGTTATCAAGAAAGAAATTTGAAAGATGGGGATGGAAAGCGAACTTAACATCAGGAATGATTCAACACTAAAAAGTGTCACCCCGATTCCTATATTGTTAAGGTGGAAAGATGGATAGAAGGATAGGTGAACGCCACACCAAGGATGGTGATAAGTTCAAACAAGTCGATTGACGCCACTAGCACAAGCTAGATAAGTCTTCGAAACTTGTACGAGATATGAGAGGTAGCAACCTCACAAGAACAAAGTTCATTAACAAATTTGGCAAAAGTCCTTTACAAATGAAATCAACAAACTATTTATACTAGTTCCTTAGGCTAACCGAATAGACTATTCATGAACTTAACTATTAAGCAATGAACCTAATTTAATACATGAATATTCTAGAAAAATGACCATTAGTGTCTTGTCCATGTTCGGCCAAATGGGAGATGAATGGTTGGCTTCATGAATGTACATTGATGTACTTGAATGAATGGTCTTCATACATGCATGGCTAAATTCGGCTAACACCTTAATGGAGCCATGAATTCATGTTGTTTCACCATGAGTGACTTAATTGATTAGGGCTTCATGAAGAGTCAAAATTGGTGTGAACAAGGAGCTTGAGTAGACACTTGAGTGTGAACGGCCAACCGAAGGGTCATCATGGTGTGAACACAATGTGTGAACACATGGTCAATGCATGAATCGTCCAATGCATGTTCCTTCATTAATTTGATCCATGTATCTTCAAATGCACGAATGTTCATCATGAACATTCATGTGCCTCTTGATTGCCGTCCATTGAATCCTTCCATGCATGCACCTTGCATTAAAGTCCATACATGAATCTTCCAAGTTCGGCTAACCTACAAAATTAATTAACAAAAATTAAATAACACACAACTATTCATATAATTATAATTTAAATTAATAACTAAATAACTTAATGACACTAACTAAATTTGAAACAATAATTATAAGTCAACTTATAATAAATTCGGCTAGCTCAAATAGTCAAAAACACTGAGTGAGCTAAAATGAGCTAGGGAACTCGGCATGAGCTGTAGTAAACTTAGTTATAAACTAGATTAAAACTTAATTTATTAAAATGAAAAAGGAATGAGCTGAATCGAGCTAAGTTTGAGCTCAAACGAGCTAAAACGAGCTCAAGCGAGCTGATGTGAGCTAAATGGCGCATAGGGGAGCTGAAGAGGAGTTGAGATCGGTTTGCAATATGGTGCATGGAGTCTTCAAAAAGTTGTTCTTAGCTCCTTCAACGTCAGGGTGCTGGTTATCTTCCCAAATGCGCATCACATAGGCCGATATAGCATCTTGAAGTTGCTTGGTTCGAGCTCGGGTCATGGGACCTTTTGGCAGCTCAATAGATACTTGATGTGCATTCGAGGATGCCCCGGGTGTGCTCACATCAGTACACCATATGTTTTAACCCTTGTAACCATTTGAAACCGACCCCAAAGCACCTAGTCAAGTCAAAAGAAACAAAATTCAAGGTTACGAGAGTAAGCTTGAGTGGTAAAAGGCTAGAGTGTGTGAGATCATTTGAGAGTTTTAAAAAAAGCCTAAAAACGAGTGTAAACACGAGTGGATTGTTCATCAATTTTTTCTTTGCGAGTGAATAGTGAGGTTTGTGGTGAGGATTTAACCATTTGGTTCTATTTTAATCATTTTTTTTCTAAATCATGTTGCAAGAAGAATTTTCAGAATTTGAATTTTAGTATTTGTTGAAAGAGATGGAGTGCATGCTCGACCGAAGAATTGAGCCGATCCAAGAAAAATTAGATTATCGAGCCAGAACCTAACGAGAGCAAATTAGTCCAAGTGAAAGGGTAGAAATGAGAGTGCCAAGGAGACGAACATCCAATGAAAGTTCGAGAAGAGATTCTTATCGTGAATCCTATTCCTCGAGGAATCCAAGACAAAAAGTAGCAAACTTTGAGTCTGAGATCTTTCAAGATGACGAACAAGAAAGTATAAGTTATTTGACATATGCCTCAAAGAAATCATCTGCAAAGGAGTCCTTACGAAGGAGTGAACAGGAATCCTATGTAAATCATTCCATTCATACCAAACAAAACTCATCTCATTTTGATTCTTTTGTTTTATCTTTATTTTGTAGAGAAAGGAAGTGAGAAAAAGAAATAAAAAGAAGAGAGAGACAAGAAAATATTATGAGAGAAAATGAGAGAATTTTGAATGAAACCGAGAAAACAAAAAAAGAAACAAAAGAAAATGAATGTGAAAAAAGAAAAGAAAATGAGAGGAAAAAGAAAAATGAAATAGAAAAAGAAAATGAAAAAGAGTTTGAGAGTGAAAAAGAAGATGAAAAAGAAATTGAAACAAAAGGAACGAGTGATTTAGAAGAAAAAGAATCGAGTGAGAAAACAAGTGAGCAAGTGAGGATTATCTCTACTAACCCACATGTTCGATCTTCTTGTGAATTAACTTTTCAGGTTCCTAGAGGTTTGTGCGACCAATTCCATCTACATTACCTTCCAAACGAGAGGTGTTTTAGGTTGTCCGAAAAAGGTAAGTTCGCGAATGACAACCACCCACTTGCGATCAAAGGTAAGGAAGGTAAGGATTCTTTGTTTATCGAATCAAAGTCACTTGATTTGGCTAATTTTTGTTCACTTCTTGTTGTTAACGATTTTGTTTTAAAAGGTGCCATATACAGCTTTTCTTATGACGATTACTACATTGGCAAATTTGTTGACAACATTGGATTAGTTTTCTCTAAGCGAATTTTGAATGTGATTGATCAAAGTCTGTCACTTAAAAATTTTGATTTGTTTGATTATAAAAATTCTTTGTTTGGCATCCATGTTAAAAGATCTTCTTCTAATATGTTGCTTGTTGGAATTCCTAATCAAGTTCATGTGTTCAAGCCTGGTATTTGCTACATGAAATCATTTTATGGAAACATTAAGCACTTGGCATCATTTGCATTCAAATTATGTTTGCTTGATTTTCGAACTTTTGATAAGAAGGTGAAATTCAATGATTTGGGTTTCAATTTTGATTTGTTTACTAATCACCTTGCTTGGCCACATCTGGAATTTTCGTTTCATTTCGAGAAGTTTTGTGAATTCCACCCCTCGTGGAGCAAGACATGTCATGGTGCGTCACCACCTATTCAAATTTATCGGAGTAATAGGTTTGTCTTACGCTATCTATCCAAAGAGAGAAGATTCATTTTGACCGAGAAAGGTAAACCCAATCCTCAATTGTCTTCTCTTCATATTCGTCAAGGTAAGTCATCTGAAAATTTTCAAACATCTTTGCTCAATTTGGTTGAAGTTGAAATTTCCATTAATTTCTTGTTTGGAAATTATTTATACTTTGATGTGATGGATTTTTCCTTTTGGCATTGTAATAATGTGATTATTATGTTGGAATTTGGAGACACCCCTCATGTTGTTCAAAAACGAAAGAAAGAGTTAGCATACCTCTGGCCATGACATACCTTGCATGAACAAGACAAGGGACCAAATGAGTTGCTATATTCGGTTAAAGAAATTAAAATGTTTTGGATGAGGAATAATGTGTTTAAGTGCCTGCCATCATTTACAACCAATTATCCCTTGATCCAACTTAGTTTTCATGTTTGCAATTATGGTCTAATGAAACTCTTTGATAAATTTACGTATGCTTGCTTTGTCCAATTGAGATTTTTGGCATATATTCGATTGAATGAATTTTTAATGAACTATCGAACACATTTGAATTTGACTTATTTGAGTTTCTTTTTACCGGCTGTGGTAAGAATTTTTCAGGTCTGCGTGACATCTTCCATCCCATTTGATCGAGGAAAACCATGCATGAGTCAAAGTTCTCCCATGGACAAATGGCTCGACTTGAGAACAAGTCACTTTGAAGATGGGGGGAATGATGTGAGCACACCCGGGGCATCCTCGAATGCACACCAAGAATCAATCGAGCTTCCAAAAGGCCCCACGACTCGAGCTCGAACCAAGCAAATTCAAGATGCTATATCAACCTTTGTGTTGTGCATTTGGGATGATAACAAGGTCCATGACGTTGGAGAAGCTAAGGAAAACTCCTTGAAGATTCCATGCAGCATTTTGCAATCCAATTTCAGCTCCTCTCCAGCTCCCCATGCGCCATTCAGCTCACATCAGCTCACTTGAGCTCGTTTTAGCTCGTTTGAGCTCGAATTTAGCTCGTTTCAGCTCATTCCTTTTTCATTTCAATAAATTAAGTTTTAATCTAGCTTATAACTAAGTTTGTTATAGCTCATGCCGAATTCCCTAGCTCAATTTAGCTCACTAAGTGTTTTTGACTATTTGAGCTAGCCGAATTTATTATAAGTTGACTTATAATTATTGTGTCCAAATTTAGTTAGTGTTATTAAGTTATTTAGTTATTAATTTAATTTATAATTATATGAATAGTTGTGTGTTATTTAATTTTGTTATTTAATTTTGTAGGTTAGCCGAATTTGGAAGATACATTCATGGCATTTAAAGCAAGGTGCATGAAGGGAATGTTCATTGAACGGGAAGATTCATGAATGGTTCGGTTCAATGTTTGAAGGACATACATTCATGTACATGGAAGGTTAATGCATATTGAAAGGTGCATCTCCCTTGGACGGCACACATGCATGAATGGAGGGTAATTAATGCAAGTGCATGTACGGCTAGGTTCAAGCCCCCTTCCAAGTTCCATGTACAACCAATGCATGTGGGAGGACCCTTGGAGTTTCCTAAGCACCTATTCGACCAAGAGACACCCTTTGGGAGTTTCATGCATCCCATGGCCGAACCTAGACCATCCCCTTGGCTTCCAAAGCTTGCTCATACATGAAGCTGCCCACTCACCTCCCCATTCGGCCGAACATGGACAAAGGACATCAATGGTCATTTTTCTAGAATATTCATGTCTTAAATTAGGTTCATTGCTTAATAGTTAAGTTCATGAATTGTCTATTCGGTTAGCCTAAGAAACTAGTATAAATAGTTTGTTGATTTCATTTGTAAGGGACTTTTGCCAAATTTGTTAATGAACTTTGTTCTTGTGAGGTTGCTTCCTCTCATATCTCGTACAAGTTTCGAAGACTTATCTAGCTTGTGCTAGTGGCGTCAACCGACTTGTTTTGAACTTATCACCAATCTTGGTGTGGCGTTCACCTATCCTTCTATCTATCTTTTCACCTTAACAATATAGGAATCGGGGTGACACTTTTTAGTGTTGAATCATTCCTGACGTTGAGTTCATTTTTCCATTTCCCATCTTTCAACTTTTCTTCTTGTTAACCAAACCGAGCCATCTATCCAACATCCTTTCTTGTTTCCTTAGCCGAACCTATCACTACCCTTTTGCATAATTTTTGAAAACCTTTCGCTATCCAAACCTATCCATTTCACTTCTATTTCTAAAGTCCAAGGTACGAACGACTCTCTCGAGCTACGATCAGGCAACTACGTGAATTCGACTCGTCTACCTGGGCCGGATCACATCAGTTTCTTGATAAGTCACACTAGTCTTTGGAGAAAATTGAGAGTTGAAAACAAACTCACAAAGTTTATAAAATTCATAAAATGTTCATTAGTCTTTAACAAGTGAAAAAAAAGCCATATTTATAGCCTAAACTATAGCTAGCTGAATAGTCATATGGCATTCAAAGGGACGGCTATCTTAAGCCTTAAGGATTTAGGAAATTTCCTAGCAATTTCTTGGACAAATTCTAGAGTCTTCTTGGCTTGGGAACCGAATGAGAAGCTACTAGAAGAGAATGATTCAGCTAGCCATTAATGGGAAGCTTTATGGACTAGTCCATATTCGGCCAAGGTGCTTGAAAGTAGCTTGAATGCTTCTTAAATGTGACGCCTAGATAAGCTTGAAAGCCTTGGATTAATTGAGCATTATGGAGGACTCCAATGGCCATTCAAGTGTGAAAGGCCGAATATGTATAGTCCTTGTGTGTGAAAACATGGAACCGAACAGCCCTTAGTGTGAAAAGAACTTTCAGCAAAATGTGAACACAAAGATGCTGCTTGGGAGAGTTGGCCGGTCATTCTTGGAAAATAAATCACCACCCTTTGGCTTTTGATGTCCACGAAGGGGTGCATTTGATGGCTGCACATTCCCATGTCGTCCCATGCATGCTCCTTTAATGTTTGTGTGCTACACATTTATTTAAACCATTAGTCAACTTAATCTTAAATTCGGTTGTAACTAATTAAATTTGTCTCTAAACTAGACACATTAAATTGATGTCCTAAACTAGACACATTTAAGCTATGTATTAATATAAGACATATTTAATAATTTAAATTAAAAATGTCCAGATTTAAGACACATTAATTAATTAATTAATTTAAGCATAAATTTAACTAATTAATTGACACAAATAATTAATTTATTCTAGCCAAATAAATGCATCAAATAAATAAAATAGAAATTTAGCTCCATGAGCTAACTAAGTGTCGAATTGAGCTCCCTTGAGCTAACACGAGCTAAGTTAGCTTGTAACACATTGTACAACGAGCTACTCGAGCTAGACTCTTGATGTTCGGCCAAGCCTTCCATCCATACTCGAGCAATGTAACTTGCTACAGCTTATTGGAACCTCTTAGCACGGGCTCAAGTGATTGGCCCCGATGGCAATTCCATGGTTTTCATGGGCGAGTTCGCATCAATCCTTCATCCATCTTTGCTACCCTTAACCGAACTTATACTAAACTTACCCTTCTTGAAACCTTTCGCTTATCCTATTCTAATTCTCTTACTACTATTACTAAAATTCAAGGCACGAACGACTCTCTCGAACTATGATCGGGCAACTACGTGAATTCGACTCATCTACCCGGGCCGAATCACATCAGTTATCAACAAATTTGCCAATGTAGTAATCGTCATAAGAAAAGCTGTATATGGCACCTTTTAAAACAAAATCGTTAACAACAGTAAGTGAACAAAAATTAGCCAAATCAAGTGACTTTGATTCGATAAACAAAGAATCCTTACCTTTCTTACCTTCGATCGCAAGTGGGTGGTTGTCATTTGCGAACTTACCTTTTTCGAACAACCTAAAACACCTCTCGTTTGGAAGGTAATGTAGATGGAATTGGTCGCACAAACTTCTAGGAACCTGGAAAGTTAAATCACAAGAAGATCGAACATGAGGGTTAGTAGAGATAATCCTCACTTGCTTACTTGTTTTCTCACTTGATTCTTGTTCTTCTGAATCACTCGTTCCTTTTGTTTCAATTTCTTTTTCATCTTTTTTCTCACTCTCAAACTCTTTTTCATTCTCTTTTTCAATCTCATTTTCTTTTCCATTTTTTTTTGTTTTTCGAAGGCTTTTTCAAAGGCTTTTTCAAGTTCTCTCAAGATTCGCTCATTTTCTCTCTTACTTGCCTCTTGCCTCTCTTTTCTTTTTATTTCATTTTCTTTTTCTTCCTTTGCTTTTTCTTTTCTTTTCTTTGTTTTCTCTTTACAAGAATGTACAAAAGAACGATGAGAATACAAATCTTGTTCGAAAGATGAAGAACTATTTGCATATGATTCACAATTAAGACTTCGTGAAGAATACTTCGAATAAGATTTTGTTGACGATCTAGTAGGAGTATGTCTTTCTCTCTGAACGCCATCTTGGAACAAATCAAAATCGTAATCGGTTTCTCGTCTTCTCGAATTTCTTGAAGAAAAGGACTTTCGATCGAAGTCACTTCTCGAATTCGCTGATGAATATAAGTCATAGTATGAATCTCTTTGTCTCAAAGTAGATGGCGAAAAGGAATCACGATAGGAACTTTTTCTCAAGTAGTAGTCGGGGGTATGTCTCCGTGGGGCTCTTGTCTCCATTTTTCGACTCGAAGAAACTCTATCGCTTTGATCTTGTTTTTCCAAATGATTTAATCTCTCGTGTATGTTCTTAATGTTGGACTCCATCATTTTTCGCATTTCTTGTACCAAGTATTGGTATTCCGATTCGGTGAACTCTTCACGTGACATGATTTTTGTTGCTGAAAAGAAAATGTTAGATCACAAAACAAAATAAAAAATTAAGTACCTCACCACAAACCTCACAATTTCACTCGCAAAGAAATATTGATGAACACTCCACTCGTGTTTGCACTCGTTTTTAGGCTTTTTCAAACTCTCAAATGTTCCAACACACTCTACCCTTTTACCACTCAAGCTTACTCTTGTAACCTCGTATTTTGTTCCTTTTGACTCGTCTTGGTGCTTTGGGGTCGGCTTCAAACGGTTATAAGGGTTAAAACTTATGGTGTACGGGTAAGCTAAAAAAAAGTTTCTAGTATAGTGTGGCGTTTTGGGGGTACAAAGTTGATGGTAAGAATAACTGAAGAACGGCACAAAATATAGAACAGTAGAATCAAACTTGATCACTTCACTCCCTCTTTTTTTTTGTTCTTTTTTTTTTACAACTTTCAATATATCACTTTTAAAATGATAAAAACGAAAACACAACTTAATTTTTTTCGAATTTTTTTCTTAAAAATTTTTTTCACAACGAACCTAGTTCGATCTTGATACGAACGTCGGCGCCTCTCAATTTACAAGCTCTGATACCAAATGATGTGATTCAACCTAGGTAGATGAGTCAAATTCATGTAGTTGCCCGATCGTAGTTCGAGAGAGTCGTTCGTGCCTCGAATTTTAGTAATAGTAGTAAGAGAATTAGAATAGGATAAGCGGAAGGTTTCAAGTAGGGTAAGTTTAGTATAGGTTCGGTTAAGGGTAGCAAAGATGGATGAAGGATAGAAGGCTCGGTTTGGGTTAACAAGAATAAAAAAGATTTAAAAGATGGAAATGGAAAATGAACTCAACGTCAGGAATGATTCAACACTAAGAAGTGTCACCCCGATTCCTATATTGTTAAGGTGAAAAATATGGCTAGATGGATAGGTGAACACCACACCAAGATTGGTGATAAGTTCAAACAAGAACGATTGACGCCACTAGCACAAGCCAAATAAGTCTACGAAACTTGTACGAGATATGAGAGGAAACAACCTCACAAGAACAATGTTCATTAACAAATTTGGCAAAAAGTCCTTTTACAATGAAATCAACAAACTATTTATACTAGTATCTTATGCTAGCCGAATAGTCCATTCATGAACTTAACAATTAAGTAATGTACCTAATTAAAACATGAAACTTCTAGAAGAATGTCCAATGGTGTTCTTGTCCATGTTCGGCCGAATGGGAGGTGAGTGGATAGCTTCATGAATATGCATTGATGTACTTGGATAAATGATCTTCAAACATGCATGGCTAGATTCGGCTAACTCCTTTAATGGAGCCTTTAATTCATGTTGTTTCACCATGAGTGGCTTAATTAAATGAGGCTTCATGAAGAGTCAATCTTGGTGTGAACAAGGAGCTTGAGTAGACTCTTGTGTGTGAATGCCCAACCGAATGGTCATCATGGTGTGAACACAAAGTGTGAACACATGATCAATACATGAACCGTCCAATGCATGTTCCATCTTTAATTTGATTCATGAATCTTCAAATACATGAATGACCATCATGAACATGCATATGCCTCTTGATTGCCATCCGTTGAACCTTCCTATACATGCACCTTGCATTAAATGCCATGAGTGTATCTTTCAAATTCGGCTAACCTACATAATTAAATAACATGATTAAATAACACACAACTATTCATATAATTATAATTTAAAATAATAACTAAATAACTTGATGACACTGACTAAATTTGGACATAATAATTATAAGTCAACTATCATATTAAATTCGACTAGCTCAAATAGTCAAAAACACTTAGTGAGCTAAGTTGAGCTAGGGAATTCGGCATGAGCTGTAGCAAACTTAATTAAAAGCTAAATTAGAACTTAGTTTATTGAAATGAAAAAGGAATGAGCTGAAATGAGCTAAAATCAAGCTCAAACGAGCTAAAATGAGCTCAAGTGAGCTTATGTGAGCTGAATGGCGCATGGGGAGGTGGAGAGAAGCTGAGATCGGATTGCAAAATGGTGCATGGAGTCTTCAAGGAGTTGTTCTTAGCTCCTCCAATGTCATGGACCTTGTTATCATCCCAAATGCGCAACACAAAGGCTGATATAGCATCTTGAATTTGCTTGGTTCGAGCTCGAGTCATGGGGCCTTTTGGCAGCTCAATGGATTGTTGGTGTGCATTCGAGGATGCCCCGGGTGTGCTCACATCATTTGGCTTGCTGAAGCACCCTTGCTTGTGCCTTGGTTCCACCTAGGCACATTGGTGGTCGAATAACCTCAGCCAGCACCTTTCTTCTTGAGTTTTTTCTCGACCTTGATGGCCATGGGGACCATATCAACTATCTTCACTTAATGTTGTAGCTCCACGGTGTTAGCAATCTCGTGATTAAGTCCGGACAGAAATCTAGCCATAGTTGCCTCTCGATCCTCTTCCACGTTCGCACAGATCATAGTAACTTTGTAACGCCCCCACACCCGAGACCATCGCCGGAGTCGAGTATGAGGTGTTACTAAGCTTAATTTAACATTTTTAGAACTTTGGATTATTTGTTTCTACATTCACAGCTTTTAAGCTACTTGCGTCACAGTCACAAGAAAAATCATATCTCGAGTTACGAAACTCGAAATCAAGATATGTAAATTTTCCCTGAATCTAGACTCATATACCTATCTACTAAATTTTTTTCTAGAATTTTTGGTTGGGCCAATTAGTACAGTTTATTAGTTAAATTTACCCCTGTTACAGGACTTGACTGGACTGACCTCTGTTTACTACGAACCACATTTCTCTCTGTAAAAAACTCATATGATTATGAGGTTTATTTATACTGAAACTAGACTCAATAAGGATTCTGAGAATATAAAATACATCACCTAATTATATCTATAAAATTTATGGTGAATTTTTAAAGTTGAAATAGGGGATCCAGAAACTGCTCTGACCCTGTTTCACTAAAATTCAGATATCTTCTAACGTATAATTTCTTTACCTGTTTCATTTGTTTCATGTGAAACTAGACATAATAAGCTTCAATTTGATATTTAATCCATCACCAAATTCAATTTCTATGATTTTTAGTAAATTTTCAAACTCACATCAGTGTTGCTGCAATATTCTGTTTATGGCAAATTTCACCCTTTTTTATGGGTTTTCATGAATTGGATATCCTAATAGCTCTCCACAACATCAAACATAATCTAAACTAACCATTTCCATAATTTATCATTATCAAGCATTTTCTCAACCATTCCATCACCATATCATAAGATCATTTACACAAAATAGGTATATTGCTATACATGCCATACTTAAATTTACAAGCCATTTACAAAAGTTCTTCCTGGATAGTGTGACTGATCCTTCGACCTATCCCGACTCCTGAGTTGGCTTTGTCCAAAACTAAAATGAGTAAGAAGAAGGAGTAAGCATAAATGCTTAGTAAGTTCATATGCAAATAATAAGTAACATAACAAAGCAATCATACCAAACAACATTAGCATGGTATCACCAAAACATAAATCTCATTTCTAATCATCATTCATCATTTTACTATCTTATCGTTATTGTATCAATACTCAACCCGAGGGTTAAGTACATACCTGTCCGAAGTATCCATTTCACATAACTTACCAATACGTCTCTTTTCATCTCAAGTATTCCTCCATTTGAGTAGAACTTTACCCGTTGAACTCATCGGAATATAATTCGGATACATGGATAACTTGCACATAAGTGCCACATATGCAATCAAGCAATCATGTAACCCGCCCATAAGCGAACTCGGACTCAACTCAACGAGCTCGGATGCCTAGTTACATCTCACGAACTCGGACTCAACTCAACGAGTTCGGACATTCGCATCCATAAGTGAACTCGGACTCAACTCAACGAGTTCGGATGCTCAACCATCCTAGTGACATGTCACTTGTATCCTAATCTATTCCTAAGGTTCAAACGGGATTTTCCTCAAATACATATCCTTGCCGTCTTCCGTAGAATCACCGAAACCAAAACTCGGTAATAATTATATTTAGCAAGTAGCACACATGATTTGCATTTTGTTCAAAATAACCACAAAGCATATATTTCATAATAAAAATCAGCATATCACATAATTGACATCAATGACTTAAAAATAACAATTATGTTACATTATTTACACATGAACTTACCTTGGTACCAAAATACAAAGATTTTGCAATTTAGTCCACAATCTTTTCTTTTCCTCGATTGGGGTCGATTCCACGTCTTTCTTGATCTAAAATAACACATTTAGCTTATTTAATACTCACATTATCAAATTAATCCTTAATTCAAATTTTGGCAAAATTACAATTTTACCCCTAAACTTTTGCATATTTACACTTTTGCCCCTAGGCTCGGGATTAAACTTTATTCCTTATTCTTATGTTTTACAACATGCTGATCACTTTTCCCTTCTATAGCAACATCAAATTCTCACTCTAACATGTACTTGTGACTATTAGGTATTTTTACCGATTAAGCCCTTTTACTCGTTTTTGCTTAAAATCGAGTAGTGCAAGTTGTCTAACATAATTTAAAACTTCATATTCTATCATAAAACATCAAAATACACAAATTTTACCTATGGGTAGTTTTCCAAATATAAACCCTAGGTTAAATTATTGCTAACATAAGCTTAATCGAGTTATCGGGATCTCAAAAACATAAAAATCATTAAAAACGGGGCTTAGAATCACTTACTATGAAGCTTGAAAGTTGAAGAAACCCTAGCTATGGTGAGATAGAGCATTCGGCAGCAACTAAATGGGGAAGATGACTATTTTGTGTCATTTTTCCCATTTTATTTCATTAATTATCCAAATGACCAAAATGCCCTTAATACCTTTCTTTGAAAATTTTCATATACAAGCCCATTTTTGTCCAAAATTTTAGAAATTGGTCAAATTGCTATTTAAGACCTCCTAATTAATATTTCAAAGCAATTTCATACTAAAAACTTCTAGAATGCAAGTTTTGCAACTTTTTTGATTTAGTCCCTAACTTCAAATTAAGCATTTTATGCATAGAATTTCTTCACAAAATTTTCACACAATCATGCAATCATATCATAAACCTCAAAATAATTATAAAATAATTATTTCTATCTCAGATTTGTGGTCACGAAACCACTATTCCAATTAGGCCCTAATTCGGGATATTACAAACTTCCATCTCTTTGTAATAATCCTCGACACTCCTCGTACCTTGGGTAAGGTTTTGGAGTTTTTGGTAGAGTTCACAATGGTAGTGCGTTGGAATGAACCTCCAGCGCATGATAGCCTTCCTTTCGGCCCAAGTGTTAATGAGTCACTCGCCATTTTGCCTCTGGCTTGAGGTAAGTTGGTCCCACCAAATCATAGCATAGTTGGTGAATTCTATGGCAGCCAACTTAACTTTCTTAGCCTCTGAATAGTTATGGTACTCAAAAATGAGTTTGATCTTTTTCTCCCACTCTAAATACGCTTCAGGGTTCGAACGGCCTTGGAGTGGGGGAATTGATAACTTAATGCTTTTCAAGTCATCAATTAACCTTTCTCGCTCTCGTTGGCCACGACGACGTTGGCCTCTTCGCCGGTCACTAACATTCGAGCCAACTTCACTTTTGGCTTCACTTGGTGCAGAGACCTCATCATCTTGAACTTGCCTTCGGCCATGGTCTCTAGGTGGACTTATTAGGGTCCTTGACCATTGACCTCTTCCCTCCACTTGTTTGAGTCGATCTTGTATTGGTTCCAATTTTTGGTCAAACAACCGCTCAACTTCACGAAGTAGGGCTTGCAAGTTCAAATCTAGCACATTCTGAACGGGTTGTCTTTCCTCCACATTTCATTCCATGTTGATTTTCAATAATATTTAAAACCTCACCACAAGCCTCACTAGTTCACTCGAAAAAAATTGATGAACACTCCACTCGTGTTTTCACTCGTTTAGGCTTTTTTCAAGACTTGAATGTTCTCACACTCTCTAGCCTTTTACCACTCAAACTTACTCTCGTAACCTCGTAGTTTATTTCTCTTGACTCGTCTTGGTGCTTTGGGGTCGGCTTCAAAATGGTTACAAGGGATAAGATGTATGGATGTACAGGTAGACTAGAAAGAAAATTTTTAATGTAGTGTGGCATTTTTGGGGGGGTACAAAGTTGATGAAAAGAACACTTGATGATCGAAACAAAGGCAGAAATAGTAGAGAAGAATTTGAGCACTTCACTTTCTTTTTTTTTCTTTTTTTAGGCTTTAAAATAGCACTATTACAATAGTAAAATGAAAACACAACTTGAATTTTTTTAATTTAATTTTTTTTACAACGAACCTATTTTGATCTTGGTATAAATGTTGGCACTTGTCGATTTACAAGCTTTGATACCAAATGATGTGATCCAGCTCGGGTGTCAAATTCACATAGTTACCTGATTGTAGATGAGAAGAGTCGTTCGTGTCTTGGTCTTGGAAGTAAAAGTTAGATAGATAGGTTCAAATAAGCGGAAGGGTTTCAAAAGATAAGTAAAAGGGAAGTGATAGGTTCGACTAAGGAAACAAGAAGAATGTTGAATGGATGGTTCGGTTTGGAAAAAATAAGAAGGAGATAATGTAAGGTGGGGATGGAATAGGGAACTTAACGTCAGGAATGATTCAACACTAAAAAGTGTCACCCCAATTCATATATTGTTAAGGTGAAAAGGATGGATAGAAGGATAGGTGAACGCCACACCAAAAATGGTGATAAGTTCAAACAAGATCGGTAGACACCACTAGCACAAACTAGATAAGTCTTTGAAACTTGTACGAGATATGAGAGGAAGCAACCTCACAGAAACAGTGTTTCATTAACAAATTGGCAAAAGTCCTTTTACAAAGAAATGAGTAAACTATTTATAGACTAACATGTAGTAGCCGATTGGACACACTGACTAACTAAAGGGCTAAGTATTTTGGCTATGAATGCACTAGAATAATCTAGAACAAATCTTTAATTTTCTAGGGCTAGATTCGGCTGATGGGAGCTCCATTGGACAGCTTCATGTATAAGCAAAACACCTTGAATGAATGTAAAGCCTTGGAAGCTCAATAGGTTGTCTAGATTCGGCCATGGGGTGCATGAAGCTTCCAAGAGGTGTCTCTTGGCTGAATAGGTGCATAGAAACTCCAACAGTCCTCCCACATACATTCGGCTATGCATGGAACTTGGAAGGGAGCTTGAATCTGGCTATACATGAACTTGCAATAAATACCATGCATACATACATGTGTGCCATCCAAAGAAGATGTATTCTTCATAATCCAATGCATGTAATTAATGCTCCATGTACTTGAACTTAATTCCTCCAAACATTGAACCATGCCATGCATGAATCTTCTCATTCATTGAACAAACCTGTACATGCACCTAGCCATTAATGTACCTTCACATTCGGCTGAACCTTCAAAGAAATAAACACATAATTAAATAAAATATAAATATTCATATAATCATAATTTTAAACAGAAACTACACAACTTAAATGACACTAACTAAATTTGGACACATTAATTAAAATTCAACTAGCATATTAAATTTGGCTAGCTCAAATAATCAAAAATACTTAATGAACTAATTTGAGCTAGGGAAATCAGCATGAGCTGTAGCAAATTAAGTTAAAACAAAGATAAAAATTAGTTTATTGAAATGGGAAAAGAAACGAGCTAGAAAGAAGCTCAAACGAGCTCAAACGAGCTGAAACAAGCTCAAGTGAGCTGGTTGGAGCTGAATTGAGCAGAGGGAGCTGGAGAGGAGTTAAAGTCGATTTTAAAAAGAGTGCATTGAGTCCTCAAAGGGGTATCCATAGTTCTCCAATGTCTAGGGCCTTGTTTTCTTCCCAAATGCGCATCACTAAAGCTGATAAAGCTTCTTGAAGTCACTTGGTATGAGCTCGAGTCATGGAACCTTTTGGAAGCTCGATAGGATCTTGATATACATCAAACTTGCAAGCGTGAAGTTGAACGGTTGTTTGATCGAAAGTTGGAACCTATATAAGAACGACTCGATCAAGTGGAAGGAAGAGGCCGACAAGCAAGGACTCCTATAAGTCCACCTAGAGACTGCGGCCGAAGGCAAGATTAAGATGATGAGCTTTCTGAACCAAGCGAGGCCGAAAGTGATCAAGGCTTAAACATAAGTGACCGACGGAGAGGCCAATGTCATCGTGGCCAAAAAGAGCGAGAAAGGTTTGATGATGATTTAAAAAGTATTAAATTATCAATTCCCTCGTTCCAAGGCTTATCGGATCCTGAAGCCTATTTAGAGTGGGAGAAAAAGATCCGACCTTATATTCAAATGTCATAACTATTCAGAGACCAAGAAAGTTAAGTTGGCTGCTATAGAATTCACCGACTACATAATGATTTGGTGGGACCAACTTACCTCGAGTCAGAGGTGAAATGGCTGGCGTTCCATTAGCACTTAGGCTGAAATGAAGGCTGTCATGTGCCGGAGGCTCATTCCAACACACTACCATCGGGAGCTTCATTAAAAGCTTCAAAACTTAACCTAATGAGTGAAGAGTGTGGAGGATTACTACAAAGAGATGGAAATTGCCATGATTTGTGCCGATGTACAAGAAGATCATGAGGCAACCATGGCTTGATTTTTCACTGGTCTTAACCGAGAGATAGCCAATGTGATCGAGTTACAACATTATGTTGAAATTGTCGATATGGTCCACATGGCAATAAAGGTCGAGAAGCAACTTAAAAAGAAGGGCCCCATACGTGGCTATTCAAGCTCAAATGCACCTAAATGGAGCCAAGGCATGAGTAAGTCCCCTTTTGCAAGTTTGCGCAAGGAACCAGTGGTACCGAAAAAATCTATCATGTCGATGGCCGAATCGAGTAAAGGCAAAGCCGTAGAGAATCTTCAAAATTGTTCGCATAACATTAAATGTTTCAAATGTCTCGAAAGTGGACATATTGCAAGCCAGTGCCCGAATCATAATGTGATGATGCTTCGACCTAACGGAGACACTGAGTCAGAAGAAGAAGACGAAGAGATCGTTAATGAGGTTGAAAATCCTAACAAAGATGATGAAGAGTTAGAATATGCTGTTGAGGGTAAAATGTTAGTCGTTAAAAGGAGTCTAAGTATGCAAAGCACTGTGAGTGAACCGCAACGAGAGAATCTTTTCCATACACGCTACCTTGTACAAGGGAAGGTTTGTAGCCTAGTTGTCGATGAAGGCAGTTGTAGTAATGTCACTAGTACACACTCATGGTGGACAAACTAGCCTTACCGACCACGAAACATCCAAGGCCCTACAAGCTCCAATGGCTACATGAGGGAGTTGAACTCAAGGTAACAAAGCAAGTCCTAGTGCCTTTTTCCATTAGAAAATACCACGATGAAGTCCTTTGTGACGTGGTGGCTATGCACGCAGGACATCTATTACTTGGACAGCCATGGCAGTTTGACCGAAGAGTCAAACAAGATGGATTTGCAAATCAGTATACCTTCAAGCATCAAGGCTGAAACATCACCTTGGCACCCCTTTCGCTGCAACAAGTCCTAAAAGATCAGCAACATTTGAAACGATCAATGGAGGAAATGAGAGAAAAAGAAGAAATTAAAAGTGAAAAACAAAGAAAAGAAGAAAAACTGAGAGAAAAGAATGGGAGTTGTAAAGAAAATAAGAGCGTTGAACAAGAAAAAGAAAAAGAAAGAAAAATGAGTGAGAAAAAAGGAAGGTCTTTTGATTAACCATTTTCTTTTTTTTCATCAATTTAGGTTAGTCGAAGTAACGAATTTGATCTTCACTACCTTTCTGAGGAGAGAAGGTTTGTGTTGGTGGGAAAAGGTAAACCAAACTTAATCTCTCTAGTCCCAATGGTAAGCAAGGTAAGTTTTTGTAATTTTTTTGCCAACTCTATTCGATCTGAATTGATGAATTTGCTCATGATTTGAATTCTAAAAGGGTACCGTACTTTGTTGACAATAATTTCCATTCTTTGAATGTTAATTGTATTGTTGACAAGTTTGTTGATCAAATGAAAGTCCATCAGCAACTGGCAAGAATTAAAATGTGAGATCATTTGCATTACTTGACCTATTGCACAAAATTAATTTGTTTAGACCTTGACTTGTGGATGCAAATAGAGATGGCCGAGTGTTCCAAAACATGTGTGCTTTTAAAGTGATTAGTGGTAAGGCATTAACATATAAAGGGTTTTGTTCATATTGTGAAGATAATATTTGGAACTTGCCTTTTTGTATGAACCATGGCTATATTGATCGAATGAGATGTGGAGTGAAAGGGATTTGCATATTTTTAACTCCTCACGTTACTAGACCTTTTTCCTATACCAATGATAACATTTTTACTTGTCAAGTAGTGACTTCTTTTCAGGTTTTCATGAGTCCATTCATTCCCTCCTACCGTAAGGGGCTGTTTAAGAAATCATGTTTTGTGGAGAACAAAAGGCTCGACTTGAGAAAAAGTCATTTTGAAGAAAGGGGGAATGATGTAAGCATGCTCGAGAGCTCATCAAGCACGAGCCAAGATTCCCTCGAGTTGCCTAAAGGACCAATGACCCGAGCATGAGCTAAACGCCTTCAAGAAGCTGTTTCAGGTTTGCTTGCTCAACTTTGGAACCACAATGAGCTCCAACCCAAAGGGATAGATTAGGCCAACTTAGTACAAGCTCCATGCATTTTAGTTCAAGCTGATTTCAACTCAACTCCGAGCTCTGTTCAGCTCAAATCAGCTCATTTGAGCTCAATTGTGTCTATTTCTAGCTCACTTAGTTTATCCTTCGAATAAATTCAGCTTTAGTTTTAATTTACTTAATTTTGTTCAGCTCAAATAATTATTGTTTGCTTGTGTTTAAAATCTGGACATCTTTAATGTGCTTTCATTTTGTTTAAATATGTTTTAATTATTGCATGAGTTTAATGTGTTTGGTTTAGTACAAATTTAATAGCTGCTGCTATTTAATTTGTCTAGCCAATTACATGCTTTAAATGTATCTAGCTATAGCCGAATTTTAATGTGTTTAGTTCATACATGTTTTTAATTTTTTCTAGTTTATTACGTGATTTAAATATGTCTTTGAGACAAATTAATGAGCATTGTTAATAATAGTGCTACCAAATTAATGTGTCTTAAAATAATTAAATTTGTTTATTTATTTGGTGCAGCTAGGTACATGGGATGGCATTAAACATGGTGTGCTGATGGTTTAGTTCTCCAAGCACCCCTTCATGGAGACTAATAGCCAAAGGAGATGTTGTTTCCTTTCTTCCAAGCTGCTCCTTCATGTCCCCAAGATGGTCGGTCAACTCTCCAAAGCAATTTGAATATTTTCACATTGCTGAACATTCCTTTCACACCTATAGGCTGTTCGGTTTTGTGCATTCACACCTAAGGACCATTCACATTCGGTTTCACACTTTGGGAACCATTGAAGTGCCCAAGCTGATCATTAAAAATGCAAGACCTTTTAGCTTAACCAAACAGCTCCATTAAAGAGTATTTAGTCCTCTTGGTCAAACCTAGACAAGGCTATTCAGCTCACCATTCATTTCCATTATTGTCCAGTTGATTAGAGGTATCTAGAAGTAGCCTTTGACGTTCTCCATGCACAAGAAACTTCAAGGAAGCTTCCTCTAAAAATCTAGAATTTTCAGCTGTCCATTCAGCTCCTTTAAGTAACCATTCGGCTAGCCCTTGTTTAGCTATAAATTTCAGCTCATTTCATGTTGTAAAAAAACTTTTGACATTTTTATGAATGAAACTTTGTTTCTGTGAGGTTTGCTTCCTCTCATATCTCGTACAAGTTTCAAAGACTTATCTAGTTGTGCTAATAGCGTCTACCGAGCTTGTTTAGAACTTATCACCGTTTTGGTGTGGCGTTCTCCTATCCAACTATTCCATCCATCACCTTAGACAATATAGGAATCAGGGTGACACTTGTTAGTGTTGAATCATTCCTGAAGTTTAAGTTCGCATTCCATTTCCATCACCTTTCGTTATTTAACTTCATATTCAAAATTGAGCCCTCCACATATCTTTATCTTTGTTTCTTTCTAGCCGAACCTACCATCATTTACCTAGCCCACTTTGAACCCATTTCCATTAACAATTAGTCTTCTAAGCTGATTCTAACAAATTGACAATTTTGTGAATGACTCTTCTCGTCGACGATCAGTCACAAAGTGAATTCGAATCCATCACCCGAGCCGGATCACATCATCTTTAAGGACTTCTTGCACTAGGGTGCAAGATGAATTCAGCTCACTTGAGCTTAATTCAGCTTGATTCTAGCTCAGCGAGCTCATTTCCATCTTTTTTATTTTACGCATTTTAGTTGCTAGAATAAATTATAGTTAATTTAGTTTAAGTCATTTAATTAATTTAATTAAGTGTTAAATGTGTCTTAAGCTATTTAATTTGTCCAAATACATTCGAAATTAATAGGTCATAAGTAATTAAATTTTTCCTAATTACTACAGCTATTTAAGTTGTCCTTAGCTTATTTAATTTGTCTTAGCTCCTACAGCTTTTTAAAGTGTCCTTAGCTTATTTAATGTGCCTTAACCGAATTTTGTTGTTGTTTTTAGGTGACCATTCAGCTGAATTCAGCTAGGTACATGGACGGCATTAAAAGGGAGCGTTTAAGTTGAATTAAAGTCAGCAGCTGATTTCTCTTCTCCAAGGGGCTGCTCGTGAATAGCAATGGACAAAGGGGTGTCCACACAAGACCATCCAGCTCACAAAACGTTTTCACACCATGAGAGCTATTCATTTTCGTCCATTCACACCTGGAGGCTGTTGGAGATCAAGTGTTCACACCAATTTGGCTGTTCGTGCGTCACATTTCCATTAAAAATGGCTGCTGCATTTTTGGCTTCCCAAGAAAGGAATAAACACATTCACATTGCTGGAAAAGTTCCATTCACATTTGTGCCCTTTCCATTATGTGTTTTCACACACAAAGGACTGCTCATATTCGGCCTTTCACACCCTTTGGCTATTGGAGTGTTCAAGAGGCTGTTAAGCTATTCAAGGCTGTTCAATCAATCAAGGTAGCTCATTAAAAGGCTTTCACACCTTTGGATGAATTTAGTCAGCTTGTTTCAGCTCCAACAATGCTCCAATTTATTAAGCTGACTTGGGGAACACCATGGGACGTTTTTGAAGCGTCATGGCACCTACATGGATTAATTCTGGAATTTTTCAGCTTATTAAAAGTTGAAATCAAATGGCCAATCAACTCCCCAAATGTCTATTCGGCTAGCCATGTTGTTTAGCTATAAATATCAGTTCATTTCAGCTTGTAAAAAAACTTTTGACATTTTGATTAATGAAACATTATTTCTGTGAGGTTTACTTCCTCTCATATCTCGTACAAGTTTCGAAGACTTATCTAGTTGTGCTAGTGGCATCTACCAAGCTTGCTTTAGAACTTATCACCGTATTGGTGTGGCATTCTCCTATCTAGCTATTCCATCCATTACCTTAAACAATATAAGAACCGGGGTGACACTCCTTAGTGTTGAATTGCTCCTAAAGTTTAAGTTCATTTTTCCATCTTGATACGCGCTCGCCTTAGTTTGAGTTGAGTCATATGTGAGATGCCCGATCGTCTAATAAGAAGTATCATTCAGTTTGTTCAAAAGGATGTTTTTAAGTAAATAATGTGGAAGCTATTCAAGGGGTTTAAAGTTAGGGTTTAAAATATGAATATTAAAGGTTCAATTTAAAGGAAATAAAAGAATCAAAAAAGGTGATAGTTTGGTTTGGATAAGATGAAATGTAAGTACGGAAAGAAAGGAACTCAAAAGCAAGCACGAACCAATACTAGAGAGTATCGACCCAATTGCTTATAGGATTTTAAGATGATCGGATGAAGGAAGGTAAACCTTGACCCACTACTTAGCAAAGTAGGAACCTTGGTATAGTTTCGGACACCACACTATGAATAGTGATAAGTTTAGGATAGATGAAAAATAGGTTGACGCCACTAGGCTTCCTAGATAAGCCAATAAGTCTTCAATGAAATTAGGGAGAAAATAATCTCACCAAATAGTTTCATTAACAAAGAAACAATAACCAAAGTTCAACAACCTTCTACAAATGAAAATAACAACTATTTATAAGCTAAAGGTAGGTAGCCAAATGGACATAGAACAATGCTTAAAGACTAAGTAAAATTCAGTCATGAACATCCTAGAATAATCTAGAACAAAAACTGATATGAGCACGCCCTGCGAACATCATCGAACAAGTCTATCAAGCTAAGCATTGACATGTTGGCAAGCTGATCCCAACTCGTTTCCAACTCCACGAGCTCCGTCCAGCTCAAATCTAGCTTATTCGAGCTCAATCCAACTTGCCTGAGCTAAACTGAGCTCACTCCTAGCTCATATTCAGCTCACGAGCTAAACCTTAGCTCAACTTTAGCTTAGGAGTTTAGCCTCAGCTCAACTTTAGCTCACGAGCTGAAGCTTAGCTCATTTTAGTTTAAACTCGTTTTTGTCTTTAATACATTAAATAAAAATTTGCACATATTTATTTAAGCATTAAACTTGTCTTATATTAATATTTGTTATTAATATGTCATAGTCATTATATAAATTGATTATGTTCACATAGCCGAATTGATGCATGACATTAATGTGTTCACATCATGCCAAATTTATGAGTGTTCATGAGATGTCTTAATGACTTGTTTATTTCATGTAGGTACATCCCTTTGGACGGCACAATGTATGGATGAAGAAACATCTCTTTTGGGCATTCCACACTCATGAATGAAGAAGTAATAAATGCTGGTGCATGTACGGCTAGATGCAAGGTTTCTACAAATTCATGCATGTGTCGAATGCATGTATGGACATTAAAGGCTAGTCCATGAATGGATCAAATGCATAGGATGATAGAATGCATGAATGGCTTAAGTGCATGTATGGTGGCTGTCTCCTAACTTTCCAAGGCACTTATTCGGCCAAGAAGTAGCTGCCAACTAATTCTATGTTGACCATAGAGCTCCTTGAACATGTTTACACTTTGAATTGACCTATAGGCTACTACACATGCATGGATGGGTTCAAGAATGTCCAAGGGAAGGAATTAACTCAATTATTCAACACATTGATTGAATTAAGTGCATGCACAAAGGGGAGAACGAATTTACTAGGTTCATGCTGCCATTTATGAACCTACATGCCATTAAAGTGTTTAATTATGAAGATACATGTTCCATACAAGTGCATCAACGTCCCAAGGAGATGAATGCAACCTTTTGGTGCACACACAAGTCACTTGAAGCCTTTCTTTATGACTAAGCATTCATGCACAAACCAAGGGGGAAGAAAGTGTCCATTCAGCTAGTGCATGAATCTGCCGAATTTATGAACTATTTTAATACATTAGTGTGAACGTTTTTATTATTGTGTGAACACCTAGATGCCGAATTTGAATGGTCATCTATGTGCCTATAAATATTTGTTTTCTTTCATTTGTAAAGGACTTTTGCCAAATTTGTTAATGAACATTTGTTCTTGTGAGGTTGCTTCCTCTCATATCTCGTACAAGTTTCAAACGACTTATCTGGCTTGTGCTAGTGGCGTCAATCGTCTTGTTTTGAACTTATCACCAATCTTGGTGTGGCGTTCACCTATCCATCTACCCATATTTTTCACCTTAACAATATAGGAATCGGGGTGACACTTCTTAGTGTTGAATCATTCCTGACGTTGAGTTCGTTTTCCATTTCCATCTTTTAAATCTTTTTTTTCTTGTCAACCCAAACTGAGTCTTCTATCCTTCATCCATCTTTGCTACCCTTAACCGAACCTATACTAAACTTACCCTTCTTGAAACCTTCCGCTTATCCTATTCTAATTCTTTTACTACTATTACTAAAATTCGAGGCACGAACGACTCTCTCGAACTACGATCGGGCAACTACGTGAATTTGACTCATCTACCCGAGTCAGATCACATCATTTGGTATCAGAGCTTGTAAATCGAGAGGTACCGACGCTCGTATCAAGATCAAACTAGATTTGTTGTAAAAAAATCAAAAAAAAGTTGTATTTTCGTTTTATCTTTGTAAAAGTGATATGTTGAAGTTGTAAAAAAAAAAGAAAAAAAAAGAAAGAACAAAAAAAAAGGAGTGAAGTGATCAAGTTTGATTCTACTGTTTTATATTTTGTGCCGTTCTTCAGTTATTCTTACCATCAACTTTGTACCCATTTCCAAAACGCCACACTACACCAAAGAAAATTTTCTTTTAGCCTACCCATAACCTATACCTTTTATCCCTTGTAACCGATTTTGAAGCCGACCCCAAAGCTCCAAGACGAGTCAAGAGAAACAAAATATGAGGTTACGAGAGTAAGCTTGAGTGGTAAAAGGCTAGAGTGTGTGAGAACATTTGAGAGTTTGAAAAAGCCTAAAAACGAGTGCAAACACGAGTGGAGTGTTCATCAATATTTCTTTGCGAGTGAAATAGTGATATTTGTGGTGAGGTACTTGATTTTTTTTATTTTGTGTTGTGATCTAACATTTTCTTTTTAGCAACAAAAATTATGTCACGCGAAGAGTTCACCGAATTGGAATACCAATACTTGGTACAAGAAATGCGAAAAATGATGGAGTCCAACACTAAGAACATACACGAGAGATTAAATCATTTGGAAAAACAAGATCAAAGTGATAGAGTTTCTTCAAGTCGAAAAATGGAGACAAGAACCCCACGAGATATACCCCGACTACTACTTGAGAAAAAGTTCCTATCGTGATTCCTTTTCGCCATTTACTTCGAGACAAAGAGATTCATACTATGACTCATATTCATCAGCGAATTCGAGAAGTGACTTCGATCGAAAGTCCTTTTCATCAAGAAATTCGAGAAGACGAGAAGCTGATTACGATTTTGATTCATTCCAAGATGGCGTTCAGAGAGAAAGACATACTTCTACTAGATCGTCAATGAAATCTTACTCGGAGTATTCTTCACGAAGTTTTGATTGTGAATCATATGCAAATAGTTCTTCATCTTTCGAACAAGATTTGTATTCTCATCGTTCTTTTGTACATTCTTGTAAAGAGAAAATAAAGAAAAGAAAAGAAAAAGCAAAGGAAGAAAAAGAAAATGAAATAAAAAGAAAAGAGAGGCAAAAGGCAAGTAAGAGAGAAAATGAGCGAATCTTGAGAGAACTTGAAAAAGCCTTTGAAAAAGCCTTTGAAATGCAAAAGGAAAAAGAAAAAGAAAATGAAATTGAAAAAGAGAATGAAAAAGAGTTTGAGAGTGAAAAAGAAGATGAAAAAGAAATTGAAACAAAAGAAACGAGTGATTCAGAAGAAAAAGAATCGAGTGAGACAACAAGTGAGCAAGTGAGGATTATTTCTACTAACCCACCTGTTCGATCTTCTTGTGATTTAACTTTTCAGGTTCCTAGAAGTTTGTGCGACCAATTCCATCTACATTACCTTCCAAACGAGAGGTGTTTTAGGTTGTTCGAAAAAGATGAGTTCGCGAATGACAACCACCCACTTGCGATCGATGGTAAGGAAGGTAAGGATTCTTTGTTTATCGAATCAAAGTCACTTGATTTGGTTAATTACTGTTCACATATTAATGTTAACGATGTTGTTTCAAAAGATGCCATGAAGATTCCATCTTATGACATGTTTTATAACGAAAATTCTGTTGATTCTGTTGGATTGGTTCATTCTGTGCAAATTATGAATGTGTGTAATAACAGTTTTTCACGTTTTGATTTGTTTGATTATAAAAATTCTTTGTTTGGCATCCATGTTAAAAGATCTTCACATGATATGTGCAATTGTGTTCTTCATGAACAATCTTTGAGTTTTTGTGCGAAATTTCCATGTAATGATTTGCATTCCCGATTGATACTCTTGAAGCATGAACCTTTGCATATTGGTATGCTCGGTTTTGTCAATTCAACATGTGTGTTTAAACTAGTGAAATATAATTCGTATGGTGAGTTGATTATATCTTCTTCTAATATGTTGCTTGTTGGAATTCCTAATCAAGTTCGTGTGTTCAAGCCTGGTATTTGCTACATGAATTCATTTTATGGAAACATTAAGTACTTTGCATCATTTGCATTCAAATTATGTTTGCTTGATTTTCGAACTTTTGATAAGAAGGTGAAATTCAATGATTTGGGTTTCAATTTTGATTCGTTTATTAATCACCTTGTTTGGCCACATCTGAAATTTTCGTTCCATTTTGAGAAGGTAAGATCGAATTATGCTTTGGGACTTGAATCGAATTTCAACGATGATTTATTTTTTTATTTTCAGTCCATACCTCCTATTGAAACTAACCTTTTACATTTTTGTGAATGTAACCCTTTAAAAAGCACGAGCTGTCATGGTGCTTCGTCACCCACCCAAGTTGATCAAGGTAAAAGGTTTGTTTTACATTATCTATCCGAAGAGAGAAGATTCATCTTGTTTGAAAAAGGTAAAACCGATCCTAAATTTTCTTCTCTTCAAGATCGACAAGGTAAAGTTTATGAAAATTTTCAAATACTTTTACTCTATTCGAATGTTGTTGAAAATCTTTTTGATGGTTTGATGTTTGGAAATTGTTTGTACCTTGTTGTGATTGATTGTTGTCTTTGACCTCGTAGTGATCCGTTTGTGTTGAAAAGTGATTACACAAATCATGTTGTTAATAAGCGAAAGAGTGAGTTAGTTTCCAATTGGCCATGGTACACTTTGCGTGTACATTCCCATGAATTGTTATTTTTGAATAAACATATTGAAATGTTTTGGATGAGGAATAATGTGTTTAAGTGCCTCCCATTGTTTACAACCAATTATCCCTTGATCCAACTTAGTTTTCATGTTTGCAACGATGGTCTAACTGTAATGCCCCGTACCCGAGACCATTGTCGGAGTCGAACAAGAGGTGTTAACAGACTTAATTCATTGCTTAAACAGCTCAAACAATTTAATTTTAGAAATTCTAGACAAGTTGGCTAACTGCATCATAGTCGCTTAAAAATTCATATATCAAGTTATGAAACTCGAAATCCAATTCTGTCAATTTTCCATGAAAATAGACTCATATATATATTTACTAATTTTTTTCTAGAATTTTTGACTAGGCCAATTAGTACAGTTTATTAGTTAAAATCTCCCCTGTTTCAGGGTTCAACTTCTTTGACCTCTGTGTATTATGAATCAGATATCTCTCTGTACAGAATTTCAATGACTATGAAATTTGTTTCTCTTAAAACTAGACTCAATAAGAAATCTGTACATATAAATTATGACTTCTAATTATTTTTATACAATTTATGGTGAATTTCCAAAGTCAGAATAGGGGATCCAGAAATCGCTCTGGCCCTATTTCACAAAAATTTAAACATCTCATAAAATATAACTCATATACCTGTTTCGTTTCTTCCATATGAAAATAGACTCATAATTCTTCAATTCCATATTTTATTCATCATCTAATTATATCTCTACTATTTTTAATTATTTTTCAAATTCATGTCACTACTACTATCTGAATCTATTTTATGGTAAATTTTACCTATTTCATAGTTTCCATGGATTAACTAGCAATTTGACATACATAACACCAAATATGGTCATAATTAGCCATTCCAATGGCTAATCATTACCAAGCATTTTTATACTACTCAATAACCATATCATAAGACCATATATACAAAATGATTATAATGCTATACATGCCATACTCAAAATATACAAGCCATTATACCAAGATGGTATACGGATAGTGTGAGCGTGCCTCCAACCGTTCCTGATTTCCGAGATGGCTTGTCAACACTACTAGGAATGAAAAGGAGGGAGTAAGCATAAATGCTTAGTAAGTTCACATGCAAATAGCAAGTAACATAACCATATAAGCAAACATAAAACATCATTTGCATAATCATCACCAAGACATTCATATCATATTTTCATTTATCATCTTACCATATTGTTGTTATATCGATTTTTCAACCCGAGGGTTAAGTACATACCTATTCAAAGTATCCATTTCACAACACTTACCAATACGTCCCCTTCATCTTGAGTATTCCTCCATTTGAGTAGAACTTTACCCGTTGAACACATCGGAATATAATTCAGATACATGGAAAGTTTGCACATAAGTGCCACATATGTAGCCAAGCTACTATGTAACCCGCCCATAAGCGAACTCGGACTCAACTCAATGAGCTTGGGCGTTCGTATCCATAAGTGAACTCGGACTCAACTCAACGAGCTCGGATGCCTAGTTACATCTCACGAACTCAGACTCAACTCAACGAGTTCGGACATTCGCATCCATAAGTAAACTCAGACTCAACTCAACGAGTTCGGATGCCCAAGTATCCTAATCTATTCCTAAGGTTCAACGGGATTTTTCTCGTTCGTACTCCTTTACCATTCTCCTTGGAATACCAGTGATGATACTTCGGTAGTCTTTCACATTTTTCATATAATTCATAAAATTTTTGGATGTTGTCCAACAATTACCACAAAGCATAGAATCACATAATAACAATCATAATATCATATAAATAGCATTAAATGATTTAAAATAACGGTTATATTACAATATTTACATATGAACTTACCTCGTATGCGAAAATGGCTACTTTTACCATTTCGTCCACAACTTGGTATTTTCCCCATTTTAGCCTGAATTTCAGTTTTCCTTACTCTATTATTTAAAATATAGTCTAATTTAGTACTCACATTATTTAAATTGACCCAATATCATATTTTGGAAAAATTATAATTTTGCCCCTAAACTTTTGCATATTTACACTTTTTCCCCAAAGCTCGTAAATTAAACTGCAGCCTATTTTCTTATGTTTTATGACATGCTGATTATTTTTCCCTTCTATGGAAACATCAAATTCTCACTCTAACATGTACTTATGACTATTAGGTATATTTACCGATTAAGCCCTTTTGCTCGTTTTCACTTAAAACCGAGTAGCACAAGTTGTCTAACATAATTTAAAACCTCATATTCTATCATAAAACACCAAAATACACAAATTTCACCTATGGGTATTTTTCCAAATATAAACCCTAGGTTAAATTATTGCTAGCATAAGCTAAATTGAGCTACTGGGACTCCAAAAACGTAAAGAACTTGAAAAACGGGGCTAGAATGGACTTACAATCGAGCTTGGAAGCTTGAAAAACCCTAGCCATGGTTTCTCCTTGCTATATTCGGCCATGGTGAAGAAGATGAGCAAAATTGGCTTTTAATTTTGTATTTTAATTCATTTTACCCCTAAATGATCAAAATGCCCTTACTACTAAACTTTCCAAAAATTCCATCCATGTCCAATTTTTGTCCATAAACTTAGAAATTGGTAAAATTGCTATTTAAGGCCTCCTAATTAATATTTCAAAACAATTTCATACTAGAAACTTCTAGAATGCAAGTTTTGCAAATTATTCGATTTAGTCCCTAATTTCAATTTAAGCACTTTATGCATAAAATTTCTTCACGAAAATTTCACACAATCATGCAATCATATCATAAACATCAAAATAATTATAAAATAATTATTTCTATATCAGATTTTGTGGTCACGAAACCACTATTCCGATTAGGCCCTAATTCGGGATATTACAACTCTCCCCCCTTTAGGGATTTTCGTCCCCGAAAATCTTACCAGAAAAGTGGTCTTCACTTTTAATCTCATATTCGGTGCCAAAGAACTTTCACTTAGACTGTACCTCCAATACATCTCTTTAATTTCTCATATGATCTGAAAGCTTACAGTCTCAACTCTCAACTGTTCTTAAATTTTCAACCCTTCTCAGTTTCCCATGATATCATGACATAAAACCCGGATCTTAACTTGATTAATGGAGACTGGAATTCCAAGAAATCCAACAATCAAAGAGATCTCAATTTCCATGAATCTGATGAGTAGGAATTCATTCAATACAGATATGATTTATAGATCTCGCCAAACATTTAACAATAGGATACATCACATTTTCCTCTGTAATATCCCGAATTAGGGCCTAATCGGAATAGTGGTTTCGTGACCACAAATCTGAGATAGAAATAATTATATTATAATTATTTTGAGGTTTATGATATGATTGCATGATTGTGTGAAAATTTTGTGAAGAAATTCTATGCATAAAATGCTTAATTTGAAGTTAGGGACTAAATCGAATAAGTTGCAAAACTTGTATTTTAGAAGTTTTTAGTATGAAATTGCTTTGAAATATTAATTAGGAGGTCTTAAATAGAAATTTGACCAATTTCTAAAATTTTGGACAAAAATGGGCTTGTATATGAAAATTTTCAAAGAAAGGTATTAAGGGCATTTTGGTCATTTGGATAATTAATGAAATAAAATGGGAAAAATGACACAAAATAGTCATCTTCCCCATTTAGTTGCTGCCGAATGCTCTATCTCACCATAGCTAGGGTTTCTTCAACTTTCAAGCTTCATAGTAAGTGATTCTAAGCCCTGTTTTTAATGATTTTTACGTTTTTGAGATCCCGGTAGCTCGATTAAGCTTATGTTAGCAATAATTTAACCTAGGGTTTATATTTGGAAAAATACCCATAGGTGAAATTTGTGTATTTTGATGTTTTATGATATAATATGAGGTTTTAAATTATGTTAGACAACTTGCACTACTCGATTTTAAGCAAAAACGAGTAAAAGGGCTTAATCGGTAAAAATACCTAATAGTCACAAGTACATGTTAGAGTGAGAATTTGATGTTGCCATAGAAGGAAAAGTGATCAGCATGTTGTAAAACATAAGAATAAGGAATAAAGTTTAATCCCGAGCCTAGGGGCAAAAATGTAAATATGCAAAAGTTTAGGGGTAAAATTGTAATTTTGCCAAAATTTGAATTAAGGATTAATTTGATAATGTAAGTATTAAATAAGCTAAATGTGTTATTTTAGATCAAGAAAGACGTGGAAACGACCCCAATCGAGGAAAAGAAAAGATTGTGGACTAAATTGCAAAATCTTTGTATTTTGGTACCAAGGTAAGTTCATGTGTAAATAATGTAGCATAATTGTTATTTTTAAGTTATTGATGTTAATTATATGTTATGCTGAATTTTTATTATGAAATGTATGCTTTGTGGTTATATGTAAAATATGTAAGCTACTTGTTAAGTACAAATTGTTACCGAGTATTGATTTCGGCATTCTAAGGAAGACGGCAAGAATATGTGTTCGAGAAAAATCCCGTTTGAACCTTAGAAATAGATTAGGATACAAGTGACATGTCACTAGGATGGTTGAGCATCCGAACTCGTTGAGTTGAGTCCGAGTTCACTTATGGATGCAAATGTCCGAACTCGTTGAGTTGAGTCCGAGTTCGTGAGATGTAACTAGGCATCCGAGCTCGTTGAGTTGAGTCCGAGTTCACTTATGGATGCGAACGCCCGAGCTCGTTGAGTTGAGTCCGAGTTCGCTTATGGGCGGGTTACATAGTAGCTTGGCTACATATGTGGCACTTATGTGCGAAGTTTCCATGTATCCGAATTATATTCCGATGTGTTCAACGGGTAAGTTCTACTCAAATGAAGGAATATTCGAGATGTAAAGAGACGTATTGGTAAGTGATGTGAAATGAATATTTTGGACAGGTATGTATTTAACCCTCGGGTTGAGTATTGATACAATCACGATAAGGTAACAAGATGATGAAAAATGGTTAGAAATGTGATATGTGTTTTGGTGATGCATGCTAATGTTGTTTGGTATGATTGCTTTGTTATGTTACTTATTATTTGCTTATGAACTTACTAAGCATTTATGCTTACTCCTCCTTCTTACTCATTGTAGTTTTGGACAAGCCAGCTCAGAGTCGGGATAGGTCGAAGGATCACCACACTATCCTAAGAACTTTTCGGTAAATGGATTGTAAATTTAAGTATGGCATGTATAGCAATATACCTATTTTGTGTAAATGATCTTATGATATGGTGATGGAATGGTTGAGAAAATGTTTGATAATGATAAGTTATGGAAATGGTTAGTTTAGATTATGTTTGATGTTATGGAAAGTTATTAAGATACTTAGTGCATGAAAACTCATAAAAAGGGATGAAATTTGCCATAAACAGAATACTGCAGCAACACTGATGTGAGTTTGAAAATTTACTAAAAATCATAGAAATTGAATTTGGTGATGGATTAAATATCAAATTGAATCTTAATATGTCTAGTTTCACATAAAACAAATGAAACAGGTAAAGGAATTATATGTTAGAAGATATTTGAATTTTAGTGAAATAGGGTCAGAGCAGTTTCTGGATCCCCTGTTTCAACTTTATAAATTCGCCATAAATTGTAAAGATATAACTAGGTGGTGTATTTTATATCCTCAGAATACTTATTGAGTCTAGTTCAGGAGAAACAAACCTCATAGTCATATAAATTTTATACAGAGAGAAATGTGGTTCGTAGTAAACAGAGGTCAGACCAGTCAAGTCCTGAAACAGGGGTAACTTTAACTAATAAACTGTACTAATTGGCCCAACCAAAAATTCTAGAAAAAAATTAGTAGATAGGTATATGAGTATAGATTCAGGGAAAATTTATGGATCTTGATTTTGAGTTTCGTAACTTGAGATATGATTTTTCTTGTGACTGTGACGCAAGTAGCTTAAAAGCTATGAATGTAGAAACAAATATTTCAAAATTCTAAAAATGTTAAATTAAGCTTAGTAACACCTCATACTCGACTCCGGCGACGGTCTCGGGCGTGGGGGCATTACATTTAGTGGTATCAGAGCAGGTTTAGTCAGTTTTCGGACTACGTGTTGTATGTTCGGATTTTGCTATACATGCCATATGTATAAATTGTGATAGTGTGATGACTACTGACCTTTTTAAATGATTTTTTTTTATAGTAAATGGATCTCGATCCAGCTGTGGCAGATGAAGTAGAGAGTAACGTGCCACCTCATGAAGGAGCAACACGATCGAAAATCCACCTCCTATCATTGGTCGGGAGGAGGAGAAAGGGGTCGGGAAGCCTTTCTCCAAATGATGAGTGCATGGTACACTGAGTTCGTTCAGACGAACCCAAATGTACAACCTCCCCACCTCCCCAATTCCTCAACCTGCACTCGATGCCTCAAGGTATGGATCTGATGAAATTTCATAGAACTCCAGTTGATAGAATCCATGAGCAAGGGGCCAAGAATTTAAAGCAAATATTGATGATGATGCCGAGAAAGCGAGTTTTGGCTTGAAAATTCTATCCGGGTATTTGATGAATTATCTTGTACACTGAAGAATGTTTGAAATGCGCTATATCTTTGTTGAGGGATTCACATAATTGGTGGAAGACTTTGATTTCGGTGGTACCAAAGTGAAAATAACTCAGGAATTCTTTCAAGAAGAGTTTCAAAGAAATATATTAGTGAAAGATTTATTGATCGAAGCGTAAAGAATTTCTTGAGTGAAGCAAGGTAATATGACGATTCTGAGAATATGAAAGAGAGTTTGTTCGATTAAGTAAATATGCCGTAGAGTACGTTCCTCAGAGAGGCAAGATGTGCCGACGATTTGAAGATGGGCTCAACGAAGATATCAAGGTATTTGTTGGAATTCTTGAATTAAAAGAAATGGTAGTATTGGTTGATCGAGCTTACAAGGTGAAGAACTACTTAAAGAGAAGAAAAAGGCGAGACCGAGACTAGAAAACCGGAAGAAAAGACCGATGAGCGGTTTCATTTTCACAACAACTGGAAAATCAAGAAATATGAATCCTCGTTCCCAAACTTCACTGGGCAATCATATGGGAATTATAAGAAGCAAAATGTGGGTCCTAAGTCCCGCACTACTTGGCAAACAAAGTAGGGAATTCGAGATTTGTTAAACTTGAGTGTCAGCGATGTGGTAGGAATCATTTTGGTCCGTGCAGAGCAAATGAATGTTTTCGATGTGGTTCTCCGGATCATTTTATTAGAGACTGCCCAGAGAGAGCTGAAAAAGAAAAATTTTAGAATACAAAAACAAGTGGGGCGGATTCGAGAGGAAGATATCCAAGAAAAGCTGGAAGTGAAACAAGCAGTAAGAATGTAGCCAGGGATGCACCAGTTAGACCTGAAGGAAGGGCTCCGGCTAGAACTTATGCTATTAAAGCGCGCGAAGATGCTTCCTCGCCTGATGTGATTACCGGTACATTTTCTCTTTATAATGTTAATGTTATTGCTTTGATTGATCCCGGTTCTACTCATTCATATGTGTGCATGAAATTGGTGTCTGATATGAATATACCTGTTGAGAACACAGAATTTATGATTAGAGTGTCGAATCCGTTAGGCAAATGTGTGATTGTTGATAAAGTATGTAAGAAATGTCCTTTAATGATTCGGGGTCATTACTTTTCGGCTGACTTGATGTTGTTGCCGTTTGATGAGTTTGATGTTATTTTGGGTATGGATTGGTTGACATTGCATGATGCTAAAATAAATTGCAAAGAAAAGGTTATAGAATTAAAGTGTGAAAGTGGTGAAATTCTGCGGGTTGAATCAGACAAATCAGAGGCATTATCTAGCGTGATTTCTTCAATGTCGGCTCAAAGATATTTGAGAAAGGGTTATGAAGCTTATTTGGCGTATGTAATTAATACAAAAGAAGTTGAAAAGAAAGTTGAATCGATTGCGCTTGTGTGTGAATTTACTGGACGTATTTCGGAAGAATTGCCGGGTTTGCCTCTAGTCAGGGAAGTAGAATTTGGTATTGATTTGATACCGGGAACAACTCCGATTTTGATTGCTCCATATAGAATGGCACCAACAGATTTGAAAGAATTAAAGTCGTAGTTGCAAGAGTTGACTGATAAAGGCTTTGTGAGACCGAGTTTTTCACCTTGGGGTGCTCCCGTGTTATTTGTGAAAAAGAAGGATGGTTCTATGAGGTTGTGTGTTGATTATCGGCAATTAAACAAGGTGACAATCAAAAACAAGTATCCGTTGCCAAGAATTGATGATTTGTTTGATCAACTAAAAGGAGTGACATGGTTTTCAAAGATTGACTTGAGATCTGGGTATTACCAACTGTGGGTAAAAGAGTCGGATGTGCCTAAAACTGCTTTTAGAACAAGGTACGGTCATTATGAATTTTTAGTTATGCCATTCGGATTGACAAATGCTCCTGCTGTGTTTATGGATTTAATGAATCGTATATTCCGACCATACTTGGACAAATTTGTTGTGGTGTTTATAGATGATATTTTAATTTATTCAAAAGATGAGACAGAGCATGCTGAGCATTTGAGGATAGTTTTGCAAACTTTGAGAGATAAGCAGCTGTATGCTAAGTTTAGTAAAAGTGAATTCAGCTCGGAAGTTGGATTTTTGGGTCATATTGTTTCAGGTGATGGTATATGGGTTGATCCTAGTAAAATTTCAGCCATTGTTGATTGGAAACCACCGAAAAATGTAACTGAAGTTAGAAGTTTCTTGGGGTTAGCTGGGTATTATCGGCGGTTTGTAAATGGATTTTCTATAATTGCTGCTCCTATAACTAGACTACTCCGAAAGGATGTTAAATTTGAATGGACGGAAGAATGTCAACAGAGCTTTGAAGAATTGAAAAAATTATTAACAGAGGCACCAATGTTAGTACAAAATTCAATCGGGTAAAGAATTTGTGGTGTATAGTGATGCTTCATTAAATGGTTTGGGGTGTGTGCTCATGCAAGAAGGAAAAGTGGTGGCTTATGCTTTGAGGCAGTTAAAACCTCATGAGAGGAATTATCCTACTCACGATTTGGAATTGGCTGCAGTGGTGTTTGCTTTGAAGATTTGGCGACATTATTTGTATGGTGAAAAGTGCCGGGTATATACCGACCATAAAAGTCTTAAGTACTTGATGTCACAAAAGACTTGAATTTAAGACAATAAGATGGTTGGAGTTATTGAAAGATTATGAGCTTGTTATTGATTATCATCCGGAAAAGCGAATGTGGTTGCCGATGCTTTAAGCAGAAAGTTGTTGTTTGCTTTGAGAGTTATGAACACTCAGTTGAAAGTGTCAGATGATGGTTCGATTCTAGCAGAGCTAAGAGTAAAATCGATGTTTTTACAAGAAATTTTTGAAGCTCAGAAAGATGATCAAGATTTACAAGCCAAGAGAAAACAGTGTGAAGTTGATACAGAGTCAGATTTCAGAATCGATTCTGATGGATGCTTAATGTTTAAAGATCGAATTTGTGTACCGAAGAATGAGGAATTGATTCAAAAGATCCTACAGGAAGCACATAGTAGTTGTTTCTCAATTCATCCAGGTAGTACGAAAATGTATAATGACTTGAAGAAAATGTATTGGTGGAATGGAATGAAAAGAGATATATCGAGTTTGTGTCCAAATGCTTAATTTGTCAACAGTGAAAGTCGAACACCAAGTGCCTTCGGGATTACTTCACCTATTATGGTTCCTGAATGGAAATGGGATCGGATTACTATGGATTTTGTATCGAGATTGCCATTGACTCCGGGAAAGAAAGATGCCATCCGGGTAATAGTTGATGATTGACTAAGTCGGCTCATTTTATCCCGTATGTACGGATTATTCTTCATTAACAAGTTGGCTGAATTGTATATTAGAGAAATTGTTAGACTACATGGAATACCATTGTCAATTATTTCAAATAGAGATCCAAGGTTTACCTTACGGTTTTGGCAAAAGTTGCAAGACGCAGCGTTAGGTGCAGTTAAATTTCGATCTTCGCTTTCATCCACAAACTGATGGACAATCAGAGAGAGTAATTCAGATTCTTGAAGATATGCTCAGATGTTGTGTATTGGAATTTCAAGGAAGTTGGGAAAAATATTTACCGTTGGTAGAATTTGCTTACAATAATAATTATCAGACGAGCTTGAAAATGGCACCTTATGAAGCATTGTATGGTCGTAAGTGTCGAACACCTTTGTATTGGACTGAACTCAAGGAAAATAAAATTTATGGAGTTGATCTAATAAAAGAAACTGAAGAAAAAGTGAAGGTAATTCGAGACTGTTTGAAAGTTGCTTCAGATAGACAGAAATCTTTTGCAGATTTAATACGAAGGGACATTGAATTTCAAGTTGGTGATAAAGTATTTTTAAAGGTGTCTCCGTGGAAGAAAGTTCTCAGATTTGGACGGCAGGGCAAATTAAGTTCGCGTTTTATCGGGCCGTATGAAGTAATTGAAAAAGTTGGACCGGTAGCATATCGGCTAGCATTACCACCTGAATTAGAAAAGATCCATGATGTGTTCCACGTATCTATGTTACGTCGGTATCGTTCGGATCCTTCATATGTAGTTTCACCGACAGAAATTGAACTACAACCAGATATGACCTACGAAGAAGAACCGATTAAGATTTTAGCTCGAGAGGTCAAACAACTAAGGAATAAAAAGATTGCACTTGTGAAGGTGTTGTGGCAAAGGCATGGAGTAGAAGAAGCTACATGGGAATCCGAAGAAACTATGAGAAATCAATACCCACATCCTGTTTTTGGTAAAGATTTTCGAGGACGAAAATCCTTCAAGGGGGAGAGTTGTAATATCCCGAATTAGGGCCTAATCGGAATAGTGGTTTCGTGACCACAAATTCGAGATAGAAATAATTATTTTATAATTATTTTGAGGTTTATGATATGATTGCATGATTGTGTGAAAATTTTGTGAAGAAATTCTATGCATAAAATGCTTAATTTGAAGTTAGGGACTAAATCGAATAAGTTGCAAAACTTGCATTTTAGAAGTTTTTAGTATGAAATTGCTTTGAAATATTAATTAGGAGGTCTTAAATAGAAATTTGACCAATTTCTAAAATTTTGGACAAAAATGGGCTTGTATATGAAAATTTTCAAAGAAAGGTATTAAGGGCATTTTGGTCATTTGGATAATTAATGAAATAAAATGGGAAAAATGACACAAAATAGTCATCTTCCCCATTTAGTTGCTGCCGAATGCTCTATCTCACCATAGCTAGGGTTTCTTCAACTTTCAAGCTTCATAGTAAGTGATTCTAAGCCCCGTTTTTAATGATTTTTACGTTTTTGAGATCCCGGTAGCTCGATTAAGCTTATGTTAGCAATAATTTAACCTAGGGTTTATATTTGGAAAAATACCCATAGGTGAAATTTGTGTATTTTGATGTTTTATGATATAATATGAGGTTTTAAATTATGTTAGACAACTTGCACTACTCGATTTTAAGCAAAAAGCGAGTAAAAGGGCTTAATCGGTAAAAATACCTAATAGTCACAAGTACATGTTAGAGTGAGAATTTGATGTTGCCATAGAAGGGAAAAGTGATCAGCATGTTGTAAAACATAAGAATAAGGAATAAAGTTTAATCCAGAGCCTAGGGAAAAAATGTAAATATGCAAAAGTTTAGGGGTAAAATTGTAATTTTGCCAAAATTTGAATTAAGGATTAATTTGATAATGTGAGTATTAAATAAGCTAAATGTGTTATTTTAGATCAAGAAAGACGTGGAAACGACCCCAATCGAGGAAAAGAAAAGATTGTGGACTAAATTGCAAAATCTTTGTATTTTGGTACCAAGGTAAGTTCATGTGTAAATAATGTAGCATAATTGTTATTTTTAAGTTATTGATGTTAATTATATGTTATGCTGAATTTTTATTATGAAATGTATGCTTTGTGGTTAATTTCAAATAATATGTAAATTATGTAAGCTACTTGTTAAGTACAAATTGTTACCGAGTATTGATTTCGGCATTCTACGGAAGACGGCAAGAATATGTGTTCGAGGAAAATCCCATTTGAACCTTAGGAATAGATTAGGATACAAGTGACATGTCACTAGGATGGTTGAGCATCCGAACTCGTTGAGTTGAGTCCGAGTTCACTTATGGATGCAAATGTTCGAACTCGTTGAGTTGAGTCCGAGTTCGTGAGATGTAACTAGGCATCCGAGCTCGTTGAGTTGAGTCCGAGTTCACTTATGGATGCGAACGCCCGAGCTCGTTGAGTTGAGTCCGAGTTCGCTTATGGGCGGGTTACATAGTAGCTTGGCTACATATGTGGCACTTATGTGCGAAGTTTCCATGTATCCGAATTATATTCCGATGTGTTCAACGGGTAAAGTTCTACTCAAATGGAGGAATATTCGAGATGTAAAGAGACGTATTGGTAAGTGATGTGAAATGAATATTTTGGACAGGTATGTATTTAACCCTCGGGTTGAGTATTGATACAATCACAATAAGGTAACAAGATGATGAAAAATGGTTAGAAATGTGATATGTGTTTTGGTGATGCATGCTAATGTTGTTTGGTATGATTGCTTTGTTATGTTACTTATTATTTGCATATGAACTTACTAAGCATTTATGCTTACTCCCTCCTTCTTACTCATTGTAGTTTTGGACAAGCCAGCTCAGGAGTCGGGATAGGTCGAAGGATCAGTCACACTATCCGGAAGAACTTTCAGTAAATGGATTGTAAATTTAAGTATGGCATGTATAGTAATATACCTATTTTGTGTAAATGATCTTATGATATGGTGATGGAATGGTTGAGAAAATGTTTGATAATGATAAGTTATGGAAATGGTTAGTTTAGATTATGTTTGATGTTATGGAAAGTTATTAAGATACTTAGTGCATGAAAACTCATAAAAAGGGATAAAATTTGCCATAAACAGAATATTGCAGTAACACTGATGTGAGTTTGAAAATTTACTAAAAATCATAGAAATTGAATTTGGTGATGGATTAAAAATCAAATTGAAGCTTAATATGTCTAGTTTCACATAAAATAAATGAAACAGGTAAAGGAATTATATGTTAGAAGATATTTGAATTTTAGTGAAACAGGGTCAGAGCAGTTTCTGGATCCCCTGTTTCAACTTTATAAATTCACCATAAATTGTACAGATATAACTAGGTGGTTTATTTTATATCCTCAGAATCCTTATTTAGTCTAGTTTCAGGAGAAAGAAACCTCATAGTCATATAAATTTTATACAGAGAGAAATGTGGTTCGTAGTAAACAGAGGTCAGACCAGTCAAGTCCTGAAACAGGGGTAACTTTAACTAATAAACTGTACTAATTGGCCCAACCAAAAATTCTAGAAAAAAATTAGTAGATAGGTATATGAGTCTAGATTCAGGGAAAATTTACGGATCTTGATTTCGAGTTTCGTAACTCGAGATATGATTTTTATTGTGACTGTGACGCAAGTAGCTTGAAAGCTGTGAATGTAGAAACAAATATTTCAAAATTCTAAAAATGTTAAATTAAGCTTAGTAACACCTCATACTCGACTCCGGCGACGGTCTCGGGCGTGGGGGCGTTACATCCTCTTTCTGCCATAGAAATAATTCTGATATGGCCTCAGGAATAATCCTTCTCATTTCCATCCCAATATCAACACTGACAAGGATAATTTTGATAGATCCCAATGCTCGGCTTTAACCCCTTTAACAACTCCGATTTTATCTAAACTATCACATTACCTCACTGTCTTGAAACAGATCACAATTCATACCACAGTACATTACTGAAAGTCAGGAAGTCTTTACTCAATGTAGACTAGTCTAGTTCAGACGCTTCGGTTACCAATATTCTCATCTATCCGAACTTTGTCAACATGTAATAAACTTTTCAGCTTTTACAAAATGAAAACCTTATCATTCGTAGTGGCTTTAACTAATATCAAACTTTTTCTAAAAAATATACACTTCTCTTTCAGACTATTTACTCTTTTATCCGTACAAAATGAAATTCTATTATCAGACTTGGGAAAAATAATCCTGACATAATTGTCACATGAAATCTTTCAAATAAATAATTCACCATACCGACTGAAACTCGCGCTTTTATCACTTATGCCTTTACTGATGTCAAATCCTTACACAGAAATTAGAAAAAATCCCAATACTAAAATCACCACATTATCAAGATCAAATTAGAAGTATAGTCATATTTGACATGATTATCACGAGCTGAAGAACGCACTTCGAACATGAGTCATAATTGACAAATTATGGAACAAAGATAACAAGAAAACCGAATAAAGAAATCCAAAATAGAGAAATCCATAATAAAGAAATCCAGAATAAAGAAACCCAAGATACGATACTATGCTGGAAAATCGAAAACCAAGCCGGAAAATTGAAAACCAAACTCATAGAGAAAATACGGAATACCCCGATAATTCTTCAAAGAAAGAAAGTCCAAAAGAAAACATCATTTAATCCCACTGGAATCAAATATAACAAGAACAATATATCTTCCCATACATATATATCAGATGAAGCATCAAGTAGAAGAAACAGAATCATAATATCATATGTATTCTCTCATCAATTCTTATCAGACGAAATGAAATAGGATACCCGATGAAATAGAGCAATATAAATTATAAACCAGTCAGACTATCAATGCTTTCATCCAACACCAGGATTAAAAGACATTCCCATATAACAAGAATTTCTTCAGAAGATCAATAGCCATAGAAATATTTCTTAGAACGGGTAAACACATAGAACATCTCAAAAGAGATCACTAAATCTGTCGACCATAACCATCACACTCAGATAGTTCACATTTCAAATATCATTTCCCCAACTAGTTCTGCCGTCACAAATTTCATATTAAACCATTCACTAAAGAAGGCCAGTTCTGAATAAATTTCGATTTACACTTTTCTCGACCTTGCACCTGAGTAATTCGATTTACCAAGGAGAATTCCTTTTCTAACTGGGATAGTGCATAATTCCAATAATCTTTACGTCAATCCGATACTTTACTGGATCTGACTTTACTTATCAGCTCATTTTCAATCTCTGATCATACTTATAATTATTCTATCATTGAACTCTTTGGGTTCTCAACCAGAAACTTATTCAATACAAATCTCATGAAATTCCATTATAAGTACCATTTCGGTAAGGGGGAGGGGTTGTAGGACCTTTGACTCGACTTTCTTATACATACACATATGACACAACTTCCATCATCATAGCAACATCATCAAAATCATGTCATTCATTCATGTTGGCTTACACCAATTTTCTTATTGTCCCATTTAGACAATATACTTATGCATACATTCTATGTTTTCTAGATAGCTTTACTTATCCATTCATTTAATTAAATTAAGTCATGCTCATGACATCATATAAGGCCAAACAAACATAGATATTTGCACCACAATCATAACTTTCATTTCGTGCATCATCATGTACATATCATTACAATCATATAATTCAGTTCAACAATTTAACACAGATAAGTTCATTTCATTATAATCCTTTATCTCATAAAAATTATATATCATTAGCATTCATCAACATTCGACGTCCAAATCAAAACAAGGACATTTTCATTCGTATCATAATATTATGTGACTTTTATTCATACCTCTACTACTTTCTATTTATTTCGTTCATCTTACCAAGTAAGTCATATACACTATATCATATGAGCATTAAGCAAATATGAATATTTATCACATATGAATCATAAACCTTTATTCATACTTTTCTGAATCGATACTTATCATAATCATAATTTTACTCAAATACCTTCACATAACATTGAACATGGTCGGCGCAGCTCGGTTGGAGAGTACCCTATCTAAATAAGATGGTACTCATACGCGTCGGAAGACATCACACTATCACAGATCAGTGGCATGTATAGCTAAACTTTTACACATGCTAGGTTAGTCCGAGAACCGACTAAACCTGTTCTGATACCACCAAATGTAATGCCCCGTACCTAAGACCATTGCTGGAGTCAAACACGAGGTGTTAACAGACTTAATTCATTACTTAAACAGCTCAAACAATTTAATTTTAGAAATTCCAGACAAGTTGGCTAACTGCATCACAGTCGCTTAAAAATTCATATCTCGAGTTATGAAACTCAAAATCCAATTCCGTCAATTTTCCATGAAAATAGACTCATATATATATTTACTAATTTTTTTCTAGAATTTTTGGCTAAGCCAATTAGTACAGTTTATTAGTTATATTCTCCCCTGTTTCAGGGTTTGACTGCTCTGACCTCTGTGTATTACGAATCAGATATGTCTCTGTACAGAATTTCAATGACTATGAAGTTTGTTTCAATTAAAACTAGACTAAATAAGAAATCTGTACACATAAATTATGACTTCTAATTATTTTTATACAATTTATGGTGAATTTCAAAAGCCAGAACAGGGGATCCAGAAATCGCTCTGGCCCTATTTCACAAAAATTTAAATATCTCATAAAATATAACTCATATACCTGTTTCGTTTCTTCCATATGAAAATAGACTCATAATTCTTCAATTTCATATTTTATTCATCATCTAATTATATCTCTACTATTTTTAATGATTTTTCAAATTCACGTCACTACTGCTGTCTGAATCTATTTTATGGTAAATTTTACCTATTTCATGGTTTCCATGGATTAACTAGCAATTTGACATACATAACACCAAATATGGTCATAATTAGCCATTCCAATGGCTAATCATTACAAGCATTTTTATACTACTCAATAACCATATCATAAGACCATATATACAAAATGATTATAATGCTATACATGCCATACTCAAAATATACAAGCCATTATGCCAAGATGGTATACGGATAGTGTGAGTGTGCCTCCGACCGTTCCTGATTTTCGAGCTGGCTTGTCAACACTAAAAGGAATGAAAAGGAGGGAGTAAGCATAAATGCTTAGTAAGTTCACATGCAAATAGCAAGTAACATAACCATATAAGCAAACATAAAACATCATTTGCATAATCATCACCAAGACATTCATATCATATTTTCATTTATCATCTTACCATATTGTTGTTATATCAATTTTTCAACCCGAGGGTTAAGTACATACCTGTTCAAAGTATCCATTTCACAACACTTACCAATACGTCCCTTTCATCTTGAGTATTCCTCCATTTGAGTAGAACTTTACCTGTTGAGCACATCGGAATATAATTCGAATACATGGAAAGTTTGCACATAAGTGCCACATATGTAGCCAAGCTACCATGTAACCCGCCCATAAGCGAACTCGGACTCAACTCAACGAGCTCGGGCGTTCGCATCCATAAGTGAACTCGGACTCAACTCAACAAGCTCGGATGCCTAGTTACATCTCACGAACTCGGACTCAACTCAACGAGTTCAGACATTCGCATCCATAAGTGAACTCGGACTCAACTCAACGAGTTCGGATGCCCAAGTATCCTAATCTATTCCTAAGGTTCAACGGGATTTTTCTCGTTCGTACTCCTTTACCATTCTCCTTGGAATACCAGTGACGATACTTTGGTAGTCTTTCACATTTTTCATATAATTCATAAAATTTTTGCATGTTGTCCAACAATTACCACAAAGCATAGAATCGCATAATAACAATCATAATATCCTATAAATAGCATTAAATGATTTAAAATAACGGTTATATTACAATATTTACATATGAACTTACCTCATATGCGAAAATGGCTACTTTTACCATTTCGTCCACAACTTGGTATTTTCCCCATTTTAGCCCAAATTTCAGTTTTCCTTGCTCTATCATTTAAAATATAGTCTAATTAGGACTCACATTATTCAAATTGACCCAAAATCATATTTTAGAAAAATTACAATTTTGCCCCTAAACTTTTGCATATTTACACTTTTTCCCCAAAGCTCGTAAATTAAACTTCAGCCTATTTTCTTATGTTTTATGACATGCTGATCATTTTTACCTTCTATGGCAACATCAAATTCTCACTCTAACATGTACTTATGACTATTAGGTATTTTTACCGATTAAGCCCTTTTGCTCGTTTTCACTTAAAACCGAGTAGCATAAGTTGTCTAACATAATTTAAAACCTCATATTCTATCATAAAACACCAAAATACACAAATTTCACCTATGGGTATTTTTACAAATATAAACCCTAGGTTAAATTATTGCTAGCATAAGCTAAATCGAGCTACCGGGACTCTAAAAACGTAAAGAACTTGAAAAACGGGGCTAGAATGGACTTACAATCGAGCTTGGAAGCTTGAAAAACCCTAGCCATGGTTTCTCCTTGCTATATTCGGCCATGGTGAAGAAGATGAGCAAAATTGGCTTTTAATTTTGTATTTTAATTCATTTTACCCCTAAATGACCAAAATGCCCTTACTACTAAACTTTCCAAAAATTCCATCCATGTCCAATTTTTGTCCATAAACTTAGAAATTAGTAAAATTGCTATTTAAGACCTCCTAATTAATATTTCAAAACAATTTCATACTAGAAACTTCTAGAATGCAAGTTTTGCAAATTATTCGATTTAGTCCCTAATTTCAATTTAAGCACTTTATGCATAAAATTTCTTCACGAAAATTTCACACAATCATGTAATCATATCTTAAACATCAAAATAATTATAAAATAATTATTTCTATCTCATATTTTATGGTCACGAAACCACTATTCCGATTAGGCCCTAATTCAGGATATTACACTAACGAAACTCTTCGATAAATTTACGAATGCTTGCTTTTGTCCAATTGAAATTTTTGGCATATGTTCAACTGAATGAATTTTTTATGAACTATTGAACACATTTGAATCTGACTTCTTTGAGTTTCTTTTTATTGGCTGTGGTAAGAATTTTTCAGGTTTGTGTGACATCTTCCATCCCATTTGATCGAGGAAAACCATGCACAAGTCAAAGTTCTCCCATGGACAAATGGCTCGACTTGAGGACAAGTCGTCTAAAAGAGGGGGGAATGATACGAGCACGCCCTGCGAACTTCATCGAACAAGTCTGTCAAGCCGAGCATTGACATGTTGGCAAGCTAATCCCAACTCGTTTCCAGCTCCACGAGCTCCGTCCAGCTCAAATCCAGCCTATTCGAGCTCAATCCAACTTGCCTGAGCTAAACCGAGCTCACTCCTAACTCATATTCAGCTCACGAGCTAAACCTTAGCTCAACTTCAGCTTAAGAGTTTAGCCTCAGCTCAACTTTAGCTCACGAGCTAAAGCTTAGCTCATTTTAGTTTAAACTCGTTTTTGTCTTTAATACATTAAATAAAAATTTGCACATATTTATTTAAGCATTAAACTTGTCTTATATTAATATTTGTTATTAATATGTCATAGTCATTATATAAATTGATTATGTTCACATAGCCGAATTGATGCATGACATTAATGTGTTCACATCATGCCAAATTTATGAGTGTTCATGAGATGTCTTAATGACTTGTTTATTTCATGTAGGTACATCCCTTTGGACGGCACAATGTATGGATGAAGAAACATCTCTTTTGGGCATTCCACACTCATGAATGAAGAAGTAATAAATGTTGGTGCATGTACGGCTAGATGCAAGGTTTCTACAAATTCATGCATGTGTCGAATGCATGTATGGACATTAAAGGCTAGTCCATGAATGGATCAAATGCATGGGATGATAGAATGCATGAATGGCTTAAGTACATGTATGGTGGCTGTCTCCTAACTTTCCAAGGCACTTATTCAGCCAAGAAGTAGCTGCCAACTAATTCTATGTTGACCATAGATCTCCTTGAACATGTTTACACTTTGAATTGACCTATAGGATACTACACATGCATGGATGGGTTCAAGAACGTCCAAGGGAAGGAATTAACTCAATTATTCAACACATTGATTGAATTAAGTGCATGCACAAAGGGGAGAACGAATTTACTAGGTTCATGCTGCCATTTATGAACCTACATGCCATTAAAGTGTTTAATTATGAAGATACATGTTCCATACAAGTGCATGAACGTCCCAAGGAGATGAATGCAACCTTTTGGTGCACAGACAAGTCACTTGAAGCCTTTCTTTATGACTAAGCATTCATGCATAAACCAAGGGGGAAGAAAGTGTCCATTCAGCTAGTGCATGAATCTGCCGAATTTATGAACTATTTTAATACATTAGTGTGAACGTTTTTATTATTGTGTGAACACCTAGATGCCAAATTTGAATGGTCACCTATGTGCCTATAAATATTTGTTTTCTTTCATTTGTAAAGGACTTTTGCCAAATTTGTTAATGAACATTTGTTCTTGTGAGGTTGCTTCCTCTCATATCTCGTACAAGTTTCGAAAGACTTATCTGGCTTGTGCTAGTGGCGTCAATCGTCTTGTTTTGAACTTATCACCAATCTTGGTGTGGCGTTCACCTATCCATCTATCCATATTTTTCACCTTAACAATATAGGAATCGGGGTGACACTTCTTAGTGTTGAATCATTCCTGACGTTGAGTTCGTTTTCCATTTCCATCTTTTAAATTTTTTTTTCTTGTTAACCCAAACCGAGTCTTCTATCCTTCATCCATCTTTGCTACCCTTAACCGAACCTATACTAAACTTACCCTTCTTGAAATCTTCCGCTTATCATATTCTAATTCTTTTACTACTATTACTAAAATTCGAGGCACGAACGACTCTCTCGAACTATGATCGGGCAACTACGTGAATTCGACTCATCTACCCGGGCCGGATCACATCAAAAACCATTAATTGAATAAGTCCAAATTTGACTGAATGGTTCTTCAAAAGGCAGCTTCATAGTTAAGGAAAATAATGTGAATGAATAAACACCAATGGGAGGATGAATGAAGAAACTCCAATGGGCATACAATGTGAAACCCGAATATGAGTAGACAACTAAGTGTGAATACTTTGAAAGGCTTCTTGGAGAGTGGAACGTTCAGCCTTGAAGAAAGGAGGCTTCATGAATGCTTTGGCCGAATGGCCACTTGGGAAATCTCAACCAACATGTTCTTTAATTCTTTTTCCATAGGTCTCCAAAAAAAACATATGGGAAAGGATAATTTGGCAGCTATGAATGTTGTCCATGCAAGCAACCTTACTTTAATGCCATGTCTTGGCCATACACCAACATCCTCTTAAATAATGTGAGCACGCCTGGGGCATCCTCAAATGCAAACCAAGAATCAATCGAGCTTCCAAAAGGCCCCATGACTCGAGCTCAAACCAAGCAAATTCAATACACTTTATCAGCCTTGGTGTTGCGCATTTGGGATGATAACAAGGACCATGACATTGGTGGAGCTAAGGACAATGCCTTGAGGATTCCATGCACCCTTTTGCAATTCGATCTTAGCTCCTCTCCAGCTCCCCATGTGCCATTCAGCTCCAATCAGCTCACTTGAGCTTGATTTAGCTTGTTTGAGCTTGAATTTAGCTCATTTCAGCTCATTTCTTCTTCATTTCAATAAACTAAGTTTCAAGTTTGTTTTTAACTAAGTTTGCTACAGCTCATGCTGAATCCTCTAGCTCAACTTAGCTCACTAAGTGTTTTTGACTATTTGAGCTAGTCAATTTTTAATAGTTGACTTATAATTAATATGTCTAAATTTAGTTAGTGTCATTAAGTTGTTTAGTTAATATTATTAATTATGATTATATGAATAATTATTTTATTTTATGTCATTTAATTATGTAGGTTAGCCGAATGTAGAGGTTCATTCAAGACAAGATGCATGTATGAGAATGTTCATTGAACGGGAATGATGTGAGCACACCCGGGGCATCCTCGAATGCACACCAAGTATCTCTTGAGCTGCCAAAAGGTCCCATGACTCGAGCCCGAACCAAGCAACTTCAAGATGCTATATCGGCCTTTGTGACGCGCCTTTGGGAAGATAACCAGCTCCCTAACGTTGAAGGAGCTAAGAACAACTCCTTGATGATTCCATGCACCATTTTGCAATCCGATCTCAGCTCCCCTCCAGCTCCCCCATGCGCCATTCAGCTCACATTAGCTCACTTGAGCTCGTTTTAGCTCGTTTGAGCTCGAACTTAGCTCAATTCAGCCCATTCCTTTTTCATTTCAATAAATTAAGTTTTAATCTAGCTTATAACTAAGTTTGCTACAGCTCATACCGAGTTCCCTAGCTCATTTTAGCTCACTAAGTGTTTTTGACTATTTGAGCTAGCCGAATTTATTATAAGTTGACTTATAATTATTGTTTCAAATTTAGTTAGTGTTATTAAGTTATTTAGTTATTAATTTAATTTATAATTATATGAATAGTTGTGTGTTATTTAATTTTTGTTAATTAATTTTGTAGGTTAGCCGAGCTTGGAATATTCATGTATGGACTTTAATGCAAGGTGCATGCATGGGAGGATTCGATGGACGGCAATCAAGAGGCACATGAATGTTCATGATGAACATTCATGCATTTGAAGAATCATGGATCAAATTAATGAAGGAACATGCATTGGACGGTTCATGCATTGACCATGTGTTCACACATTGTGTTCACACCATGATGACCCTTCGGTTGGACGTTCACACTCAGGTGTCTGCTCAAGCTCCTTGTTCACACCAATTTTGACTCTTCATGAAGCCCTAATTAATTAAGCCACTCATGGTGAAACAACATGAATTCAAGGCTCCATTAAGGTGTTAGCCGAATCTAGCCATGCATGTATGAAGATCATTCGTTCATGTATATTCATGAAGCTAACCACTCACCTCCCATTCGGCCGAACATGGACAAGACACTAATGGTCATTTTCTAGAATATTCATGTATTAAATTAGGTTCATTGCTTAATAGTTAAGTTCATGAATAGTCTATTCGGTTAGCCTAAGAAACTAGTATAAATAGTTTGTTGATTTCATTTGTAAAGGACTTTTGCCAAATTTGTTAATGAACTTTGTTCTTGTGAGGTTGCTTCCTCTCATATCTCGTACAAGTTTCGAAGACTTATCTAGCTTGTGCTAGTGGCGTCAACCGACTTGTTTTGAACTTATCAGCAATCTTGGTGTGGCGTTCACCTATCCTTCTATCCATCTTTCCACCTTAACAATATAGGAATCGGGGTGATATTTTTTTAGTGTTGAATCATTCCTGACGTTGAGATCGTCTTTCCATCCCCCATCTATCCAACATCCTTTCTTGTTTCCTTAACCGAACCTATCACTACCCTTTTTACATAATTTTGAAAACCTTCCGCTATCTAAACCTATCCATTTCATTTCTATTTCTAAAATCTGAGGTACGAATGACTCTCTCGAACTACAATCGGGCAACTACGTGAATTCGACTCATCTACCCGGGCTGGATCATATCATTTAGTATCAGAGCTTGTAAATCGAGAGGCGTCGACGTCCGTATCAAGATCGAAATAGGTTCGTGGTGAAAAAAATTTAAAAAAAATATTCGAACAAAAAAATTGTATTTTCGTTTTTATCATTTTAAAAGTAATATTTTGAAAGTTGTAAAAAAAAGAAAAAAAAGATACGAAATTATAAAAAAAAAAGTGAAGTGAACAAGTTCTTTCTATTATTTTGTTCCGATCAACAAGTGTTCTTTTCATCAACTTTGTACCCCCCATTTCCAAAACGCCACACTACTCCAAAGAAAAAAAATTTTAGCCTACCCATAACCTATACATCTTATCCCTTGTAACCGATTTTGAAGCCGACCCCAAAGCACCTAGACGAGTCAAAAGAAACAAAATACGAGGTTACGAGAGTAAGTTTGAGTGGTAAAAGGCTAGAGTGAGTGAGAACATTCGAGTGGAGGTAAAAGCCAATAGAGTGTAAACACGAGCGGGAGTGACAACTTTTCCTTCTTCTTTCCGAGTGAAATTGTAAGGTTTGTAGTGAGGATTTAATCATTTGGTTTTATTTTAATCATTTTTTTCTAAATCATGTTGCAAGAAGAATTTTTAGAATTTGAATTTCAGTATTTGTTGAAAGAGATGGAGTGCATGTTCGATCGAAGAATTGAACCGATCCAAGAAAAACTAGATCATCGAGCCAGAACCCAACGAGAGCAAATTAGTCCAAGTGAAAGGGCAGAAATGAGAGTGCCAAGGAGACGAACAACCAATGAATGTTCGAGAAGAGATTCTTATCGTGAATCCTATTCCTTGAGGAATCCAAGACAAAAAGTAGCAAACTTTAGGTCTGAGATCTTTCAAGATGACGAACAAGAAAGTATAAGTTATTCGACATATGCCTCAAAGAAATCATCTGCAAAGGAGTCCTTACGAAGGAGTGAACGGGAATCCTATGTAAATCATTCCATTCATACCCAACAAAACTCATCTCATTTTGATTCTTTTGTTTTATCTTCATTTTGTAGAGAAAGGAAGTGAGAAAAAGAAATAAAAAGAAGAGAGAGACAAGAAAATATTATGAGAGAAAATGAGAGAATTTTGAATGAAATCGAGAAAAGAAAAAAAGAAACAAAAGAAAATGAGTGTGAAAGAAAAGAAAATGAGAGGAAAAAGAAAAATGAAATTGAAAAAGAATGTGAGAAGAAAAAGAAAATTGAAAAAGAAATTGAGTCTGAAGAGAGAAAAGATATTGAGCAAGAAACGAGTGTTGTCGATGAAAAAGAAATGAGAAAAAGAGATGCAAGAGAGCAAGAAAAAGTGAGGAGTGTTCCTACTAACCTACATGTGAGATTTCCTCGTGCTGTTCCTTTTCAGGTTTTTGAAGATCCGAGCAAAGAATTTCTACTTCAATACCTGTCCGAGGAGAAAAGGTTTACGTTGATTGAAAGAGGTAACATTCTTAACGATCCTCGTTCGCCTTTGCCAAAAGGTAAGCAAGGTATGAGTTTTGAAGTTTTTAAAACACATCAGCCTCATTCGATTATTGACGAAAACTTTATTAATGTTTTGGGTTTTGAAAAGCACTTGTACCATGACATGGTTGATTATTCTTTCTTGATTAGTAATGATTTGATTGTTTCAAGTGTTGATAACAAAAACGTTGCTCATAAAGTATGTGTTGTTGACGATTATGTTGGTGGAGTAATCATTAATCGGCAATCGCAAGGTTTGGTTATGCAAGATAATGAGCTATATAAATCTTTGTGTTTGCTTGATTGTGGAGAAAAGGTGTGGACGAGATTTGAAACATATGAATTTTTAAAAACTTGCATGTCTAATTTTCCTTTGATTTGTTTGTGTGATAAAACGTTGACTTGTAAAATGCCTAGTTCATTTGATTTTGATGATGGTTGTTTAATGCTATGGTCTAAGGGATTCGAACATCATTTGCATACTCATAACTTTAGTTTGTTTCATGTTCCTACCATGTTGACAGCCAATAAATATTCAAGTCAATGTGAAATGGTAAGTAAAAACTTCGTTTTTATCCCGGTGATTTTTATTCTTTATTGATGATTAACGGACTTGATTCAAGGATTTTTTATTTTTGAGATTCTAACTGTCGAAAGTTTTGTTACTCTGGATCAATATTACTTGAAATCAAGCCTTTTTGAATTTCGTGTGAATGGATGTAAAACCATTTGTGCTTATTTGATGTTTTGTCTTTAAATCTAAACATAAAGTTGTGGATTTGTGAAAAGTTGCAAATGTTAAATCAAAGTTTTGGTTTTATATCGTTGTTCATAGAATTTGAGTCGTGGACTTTTGATGTTCAGAATTTTGAGTCACGAATGCTTCATGGATCTAGTTTGTTTTCAACAAAGAACAAGGTTATTATGAGCCATTCTACCCCATTCGACAACCAAGGGCCTAGTGACGACGAACGCTTTTTCGCAAGTAAATGGCCCGACTTGAGGACAAGTCGCTTTGAAGACGGGGGGAATGATGTGAGCACACCCGGGGCATCCTCGAATGCACACCAAGTATCTCTTGAGCTGCCAAAAGGTCCCATGACCCGAGCCCAAACCAAGCAACTTCAAGATGCTATATCGGCCTTTGTGACGCGCCTTTGGGAAGATGACCAGCTCCCTAATGTTGAAGGAGCTAAGAACAACTCCTTGATGATTCCATGCACCATTTTGCAATCCAATCTCAGCTCCCCTCCAGCTCCCCCATGCGCCATTCAGCTCACATTAGCTCACTTGAGCTCGTTTTAGCTTGTTTGAGCTCGAACTTAGCTCAATTCAGCTCATTCCTTTTTCATTTCAATAAATTAAGTTTTAATCTAGTTTATAACTAAGTTTGCTACAGCTCATGCCGAGTTCCCTAGCTCATTTTAGCTCACTCAGTGTTTTTGACTATTTAAGCTAGCCGAATTTATTATAAGTTGACTTATAATTATTGTTAGTGTTATTAAGTTATTTAGTTATTAATTTAAATTATAATTATATGAATAGTTGTGTGTTATTTAATTTTTGTTAATTAATTTTGTAGGTTAGCCGAACTTGGAAGATTCATGTATGGACTTTAATGCAAGGTGCATGCATGGGAGGATTCAATGGACGGCAATCAAGAGGCACATGAATGTTCATGATGAACATTCATGCATTTGAAGATTCATGGATCAAATTAATGAAGGAACATGCATTGGACGGTTCATGCATTGACCATGTGTTCACACATTGTGTTCACACCATGATGACCCTTCGGTTGGACGTTCACACTCAAGTGTCTGCTCAAGCTCCTTATTCACACCAATTTTGACTCTTCATGAAGCCCTAATTAATTAAGCCACTCATGGTGAAACAATATGAATTCAAGGCTCCATTAAGGTGTTAGCCGAATCTAGCCATGCATGTATGAAGATCATTCGTTCATGTATATTCATGAAGCTAACCACTCACCTCCCATTCGGCCGAACATGGACAAGACACTAATGGTCATTTTCTAGAATATTCATGTATTAAATTAGGTTCATTGCTTAATAGTTAAGTTCATGAATAGTCTATTCGGTTAGCCTAAGAAACTAGTATAAATAGTTTGTTGATTTCATTTGTAAAGGACTTTTGCCAAATTTGTTAATGAACTTTGTTCTTGTGAGGTTGCTTCCTCTCATATCTCGTACAAGTTTCAAAGACTTATCTAGCTTGTGCTAGTGGCGTCAACCGACTTGTTTTGAACTTATCAGTAATCTTGGTGTGGCGTTCACCTATCCTTCTATCCATCTTTCCACCTTAACAATATAGGAATCGGGGTGACACTTTTTTAGTGTTGAATCATTCCTGACGTTCAGATCATCTATCCAACATCCTTTCTTGTTTCCTTAACCGAACCTATCACTACCCTTTTTACATAATTTTGAAAACCTTCCGCTATCCAAACCTATCCATTTCATTTCTATTTCTAAAATCTGAGGTACAAACGACTCTCTCGAACTACGATCGGGCAACTACGTGAATTCGACTCATCTACCCGGGCCGGATCACATCAGGGAAGATACATGCATGGTTCGGTTCAATGTTTAGAAGCCTTACATTCATGTACATGGAGGGTTAATGAATATTGAAAGATACATCTTCCTTGGACGGTACACATGCATGCATGGAGGAGAATTAATGCAAGTGCATGTACGGCTAGGTTCAAGCCTCCTTCCAAGTTCCATGTACAGCCGATGCATGTGGGAGGACCCTTGGAGTTTTCTAAGCACCTATTCGGCCAAGAGACACCTCTTGGAAGTTTCATGCACACCTTGGCCGAACCTAGACAACCCGTTTAGCTCCCAAAGGTGCATATTCATTCAAGTGATTAAAGCTCATACATGAAGCTGTCCAAACACATTCCCATCAGTCGAATCAAGACTAGTTAATTAATGATACGAGCACGCCCCGCGAACTTCATCGAACAAGTCTACCAAGCCCAGCATTGACATGTTGGCAAGCTGATCCCAGCTCGTTTCCAGCTCCACGAGCTTCGTCCAGCTCAAATCCAGCTTATTCGAGCTCAATCCAACTTGCCTAAGCTAAACCGAGCTCACTCCTAGCTCATATTCAGCTCACGAGCTAAACCTTAGCTCAACTTCAGTTTAGGAGTTTAGCCTCAGCTCAACTTTAGCTCATGAGCTAAAGCTTAGCTCATTTTAGTTTAAACTCGATTTTGTCTTTAATACATTAAATAAAAATTTGCACATATTCATTTAAGCATTAAACTTGTCTTATATTAATATTTGTTATTAATATGTCATTGTCATTATATAAATTGATTATGTTCACATAGCTGAATTAATGCATGACATTAATGTGTTCACATCATGCCGAATTTATGAGTGTTCATGAGATGTCTTAATGACTTGTTTATTTCATGTAGGTACATCCCTTTGGATGGTACAATGTATGGATGAAGAAACATCTCTTTTGGGCATTCCACACTCATGAATGAAGAAGTATTAAATGCTGGTGCATGTATGGCTAGATGCAATGTTTCTACAAATTCATGCATGTGTCAAATGCATGTATGGACATTAAAGGCTAGTCCATGAATGGATCAAATGCATGGGATGATAGAATGCATGAATGGCTTAAGTGCATGTATGGCGGCTGTCTCCTAACTTTCCAAGGCACTTATTCAGCCAAGAAGTAGCTGCTAACTAATTCTATGTTGACCATAGAGCTCCTTGAACATGTTCACACTTTGAATTGACCTATAGGCTACTACACATGCATGGATGGGTTCAAGAACGTCCAAGGGAAGGAATTAACTCAATAATTCAACACATTGATTGAATTAAGTGCATGCACAAAGGGGAGAACGAATTTACTAGGTTCATGCTGCCATTTATGAACCTACATGCCATTAAAGTGTTTAATTATGAAGATACATGTTCCATACAAGTGCATGAACGTCCCAAGGAGATGAATGCAACCTTTTGGTGCACATACAAGTCACTTGAAGCCTTTCTTTATGACTAAGCATTCATGCACAAACCAAGGGGGAAGAAAGTGTCCATTCAGCTAGTGCATGAATCTGCATAATTTATGAACTATTTTAATACATTAGTGTGAACGTTTTTATTATTGTGTGAACACCTAGATGCCAAATTTGAATGGTCATCTATGTGCCTATAAATATTTGTTTTCTTTCATTTGTAAAGGACTTTTGCCAAATTTGTTAATGAACATTGTTTTTGTGAGGTTGCTTCCTCTCATATCTCGTAAAAGTTGTGAAGGCTCATCTGGCTTGTGCTAGTGGCGTCTACTGATCTTGTTTGAACTTATCACCAATCTTGGTGTGGTGTTCACCTATCTTTCTATCCATCTTTTCACCTTAACAATATAGGAATCGGGGTGACACTTTTTAGTGTTGAATCATTCCTGACGTTGAGTTCGTTTTTCCATTCCCCATCTTTCAACTTTCCTTCTTGTTAATCAAATCGAACCATTTATGCATCACCCATCTTTGCTACACATAACTGAACCTATTACTAAACTTACCCTTCTTGAAACCTTTTGCTTATTCTATTCCATTATTTTACTTTTATTATTAAAATTCGAGGCACGAACGACTCTCTCGAACTACGATCGGGCAACTACGTGAATTTGACTCATCTATCTGGGTCGGATTACATCATTTGGTATCAGAGCTTGTAAATCGAGAGGCACCGATGTTCGTATCAATATCAAACTAGGTTCGTAGTAAAAAAATTCGAAAAAAATTAAGTTATATTTTCGTTTTATCTTTGTAAAAGTGATATGTTGAAGTTGTAAAAAAAAGGGGGTACGAAAATTATTAAAAAAAGAGAAAAAAAAGGAGAAGTGAACAAGTTCTTTCTATTGTTTATATTTTGTTTCGATCAACAAGTGTTCTTTCATCTACTTTTACCCCCCAAAATGCCACACTACTTTAAAAATTATTATTTTTTCTTTTAGCCTACCCGTACACCATACGTTTTAACCCTTGTAACCGTTTGAAGCCGACCCCAAAGCACCAAGACGAGTCAAGAGAAACAAATACGAGGTTACGAGAGTAAGCTTGAGTGGTAAAAGGCTAGAGTGTGTGAGAACATTTGAGAGTTTGAGAAAAGCCTAAAAACGAGTGCAAACATGAGTGGAGTGTTCATCAATATTTCTTTACGAGTGAAATAGTGAGATTTGTGGTGAGGTACTTGATTTTTTTTATTTTGTGTTGTGATCTAACATTTTCTTTTCAGCAATAAAAATCATGTCATGCGAAGAGTTCATCGAATCAGAATACCAATACTTGGTACAAGAAATGCGAAAAATGATGGAGTCCAACACTAAGAACATACACGAGAGATTAAATCATTTGGAAAAACAAGATCAAAGTGATAGAGTTTCTTCGAGTCGAAAAATGGAGACAAGAACCCCACGGAGATATACCTTCGACTACTACTTGAGAAAAAGTTCCTATCGTGATTCCTTTTCGCCATCTACTTCGAGACAAAGAGATTCATACTATGACTCATATTCATTAGCGAATTCGAGAAGTGACTTCGATCGAAAGTCCTTTTCATCAAGAAATTTGAGAAGATGAGAAGCCGATTATGATTTTGATTCGTTCCAAGATGGCGTTCGGAGAGAAAGACATACTCCTACTAGATCGTCAACGAAATCTTACTCGGAGTATTCTTCACGAAGTTTTGATTGTGAATCATATGCAAATAGTTCTTCATCTTTCAAACAAGATTTGTATTCTCATCGTTCTTTTGTACATTCTTGTAAAGAGAAAACAATGAAAAGAAAAGAAAAAGAAAAAAAAGAAAACAAAATAAAAAGAAAAGAGAGGCAAAAGGCAAGTAAGAGAGAAAATGAGCGAATCTTGAGAGAACTTGAAAAAGCCTTTGAAATAGCCTTTGAAAAGCAAAAAGAAAAAGAAAAAGAAAAAGAAAATGAGATTGAAAAAGAGAATGAAAAGAAGTTTGAGAGAGAAAAAGAAGTTGAAAAAGAGATTAAAGAGAAAGAAATTGAAATAAAAGAAACGAGTGATTCAAAAGAAAAAGAATCGAGTGGGAAAACAAGTGAGCAAGTGAGGATTATTTCTACTAACCCACATGTTCGATCTTCTTGTGAATTAACTTTTCAGGTTCGTAGAGGTTTGTGCGACCAATTCCATCTACATTACCTTCCAAATGAGAGGTGTTTTAGGTTGTTCGAAAAAGGTAAGTTCGCGAATGACAACCACCCACTTGCGATCGAAGGTAAGGAAGGTAAGGATTCTTTGTTTATCGAATCAAAGTCACTTGATTTGGCTAATTTTTGTTCACTTATTGTTGTTAATGATTCTTTTTTAAAAGGTGTCATATACAGCTTTTCTTACGACGATTACTACATTGGCAAATTTGTTGACAATATTGGGTTAGTTTTCTCTAAGCGAATTTTGAATGTGTTTGATCAAAGTCTGTCACTTAAAAATTCTAATGTGTTTGACCATGCAAACTTTTTGAATTCACGTGTTAAATCTTTATGTTTAAATATGCCTGCTCAATTGATTTGTGATAAATCTGCCTGTTTGAAAAGTTGCATGTTCTCTAAAAATTTTTTGTTTGGCATCCATGTTAAAACATCTTCACATGATATGTGCAATTGTGTTCTTCATGAACAATCTTTGAGTTTTTGTGCGAAATTTCCATGTAGTGATTTACATTCCCGATTGATACTCTTGAAGCATGAACCTTTTCATATTGGTATGCTCGGTTTTGTCAATTCAACATGTGTGTTTAAACTAGTGAAATATAATTCGTGTGGTGAGTTGATTATATCTTCTTCTAATATGTTGCTTGTTGGAATTCCTAATCAAGTTCGTGTGTTCAAGCCTGGTATTTGCTACATGAATTCATTTTATGGAGACATTAAGCACTTGGCATCATTTGCATTCAAATTATGTTTGCTTGATTTTCGAACTTTTGATAAGAAGGTGAAATTCAATGATTTGGGTTTCAATTTTGATTCGTTTACTAATCACCTTGTTTGGCCACATCTGAAATTTTCGTTCCATTTTGAGAAGGTAAGATCGACTTATGCTTTGGGACTTGAATCAAATTTCAACGATGATTTATTTTTTTCTTTTCAGTCCATACCTCCTATTGAAACTAACATTTTACATTTTTGTGAATGTAACCCTTTTGATGTGAGCACACCCGGGGCATCCTCGAATGCACATCAAGTATCTATTGAGCTGGCAAAAGGTCCCATGACCCGAGCCCGAACCAAGAAACTTCAAGATGCTATATCGGCCTTTGTGACGCGTATTTGGGAAGATAACCAGCTCCCTGATGTTGAAGGAGCTAAGAACAACTTTTTGAAGACTCCCTGCACCATATTGCAAACCGATCTCAGCTCCTCTTCAGCTCCCCTATGCGCCATTCAGCTCACTTGAGCTCGTTTTAGCTCGTTTGAGCTCGAAATTAGCTCGATTCAGCTCATTCCTTTTTCATTTTAATAAATTAAGTTTTAATCTAGATTATAACTAAGTTTGCTACAGCTCATGCCGAATTCCCTAGCTCATTTTAGCTCACTAAGTATTTTTGACTATTTGAGCTAGCCGAATTTATTATAAGTTGACTTATAATTATTGTTAGTGTTATTAAGTTATTTAGTTATTAATTTAAATTATAATTATATGAATAGTTGTGTGTTATTTAATTTTTGTTAATTGATTTTGTAGGTTAGCCGAACTTGGAAGATTCATGTATGGACTTTAATGCAAGGTGCATGCATGGGAGGATTCAATGAACGGCAATCAAGAGGCACATGAATGTTCATGATGAACATTCATGCATTTGAAGATACATGGATCAAATTAATGAAGAAACATGCATTGGACGGTTCATGCATTGGCCATGTGTTCACACATTGTGTTCACACCATGATGACCCTTCGGTTGGCTGTTCACACTCAAATGTCTACTCAAGCTCCTTGTTTATACCAATTTTGACTCTTCATGAAGCCCTAATTAATTAAGTCACTCATGGTGAAACAACATGAATTCAAGGCTCCATTAAGGTGTTAGCGGAATCTAGCCATGCATGTATGAAGACCATTCATTCAAGTACATCAATGTACATTCATGAAGCTAACAACTCACCTTCCATTCGGCCGAACATGGACAAGACACTAATGGTCATTTTTCTAGAATATTCATGTATTAAATTAGGTTCATTGCCTAATAGTTAAGTTCATGAATAGTCTATTCGGTTAGCCTAAGGAACTAGTATAAATAGTTTGTTGATTTCATTTGTAAAGGACTTTTGCCAAATTTGTTAATGAACTTTGTTCTTGTGAGGTTGCTTCCTCTCATATCTCGTACAAGTTTCAAAGACTTATCTAGCTTGTGCTAGTGGCGTCAACCGACTTGTTTTGAACTTATCACCATCCTTGGTGTGGCGTTCACCTATCCTTCTATCCATCTTTTCACCTTAACAATATAGGAATCGGGGTAACACTTTTTAGTGTTGAATCATTCCTGACGTTGAGTTCATTTTTCCATTCCCCATCTTTCGACTTTTCTTCTTGTTAACCAAACCGAGCCTTCTATCCAACATCCTTTCTTGCTTCCTTAGCCGAACCTATCACTACCCTTTTGCATAACTTTTGAAAACCTTCCGCTATCCAAACCTATCCATTTCACTTCTATTTCTAAAATCTGAGGTACGAACGACTCTCTCGAACTACGATCGGGCAACTACGTGAATTCGACTCGTCTACCCGGGCCAGATCACATCATTTGGTATTAGAGCTTGTAAATCGAGAGGCGCCGACGTCCGTATCAAGATCAAAATAGGTTCGTGGTGAAAAAAATTCAAAAAAAAACTCGAGCAAAAAAAAATTGTATTTTCGTTTTTTTATCATTGTAAAGTGCTATATTGAAAGTTGTAAAAAAAAAGAAATACGAAATTATAAAAAAAAAGTGAAGTGATCAAAGTTCAATTCTATTGTTTTATATTTCTTCCGATCGTCTTATATTCTTTTCATCAATTTTAACCCCCCAAAACGCCACACTACTTTAAAATTTTTTTTTTCTTTTAGCCTACCCAAACACCATATGTTTTAACCCTTGTAACCGTTTAAAGCCGACCCCAAAGCACCTAGTCAAGTCAAAAGAAACAAAATACGAGGTTACGAGAGTCAGCTTGAGCGGTAAAAGGCAAGAGTGGTGAGATCATTCGAGAGTTTGAAAAAAGCCTAAAAACCAGTGCAAACACGAGTGGAGTGTTCATACATTATTTTTCTTTCCGAGTGGAATAGTGAGATTCGTGGTGAGGTTTTAAAAAATCTATTAAAAAAAAAAGAGAAAGCAACATGGAATGAAATGTGGAGGAAAGGCAACCCGTTCGTAATGTGCCGGATTTGAACATGCAAGCCTTACTTCGAGAATTTGAACGGTTGTTTGATCAAAAGTTGGAACCGATACAAGACCGACTCGATCAAGTTGAGGGAAGAGGCCGACGAGCAAGGACCCCAATAAGTCCACCCCGAGACCGTGACCGAAGGCATGTTCGAGATGACGAAGTTTCTGATCCTATTGAAGCCGAAAGCGAGGCTGGTTCGAATGTTAGTGCCCGACGAAGAGGCCAACATCATCGAGAGCGAGAAAGGTATGATGATGACTTGAAAAGTATTAGGCTATCAATTCCCCCGTTCCAAGGCCGTTCGGATCTCGAAGTATATTTGGAGTGGGAGAAAAAGATCGAGCTTATTTTCGAGTGCCATAACTACTCGGAAGTAAAGAAAGTTAAGTTGGCTGCCATAGAATTCACTGACTATGCCATGATTTGGTGGGACCAACTCACAACAACCCGAAGGCGAAATGGCAAGCAACCCATTAACACTTGGGCCGAAATGAAGGCTGTCATGCGCCGGAGGTTCATTCCAACGCACTACCACCGAGAGCTTTACCAAAAGCTCCAAAATCTTTCTCAAGGTATGAGGAGTGTCGAGGACTATTACAAAGAAATGGAAGTTGCTATGATCCGTGCGAATGTGGACGAGGATCGAGAAGCCACTATGGCTAGATTTCTGTTCAGACTTAACCGTGAGATCGCCAATGTTGTGGAGCTACAACATTATGTGGAGATAGTTGATATGGTCCACATGGCCATCAAAATCGAAAAGCAACTCAAAAAGAAAGGTGCTGCCCGAGGCTATTCAACCACCAATGTGTCTCGATGGAACCAAGGCACTAGCAAGAGTGCTACGGTAAGCCAAACGAAAGATCCTATGGCACCTATCCAAGCCTACGGGTGAAAATAGCAAAGGCAAGGCTGTTGAAGGTACCCAAAATTGGACGAGAGACATAAAATGTTTCAAGTGCCTTGGAAGAGGGCATATTGCGAGTCAATGTCTGAATCGGAGTGTCATGGTGATTCAACCAAATGGCGATATTGAATCGGAGGAGGAGGAGGATGAAAAGGTTGAAAACAATAACGAAACCCTTTTCGATGCCGAGGAAGAAATGGAGTACGCGGTCGAAGGTGAGATGCTTGTTGTTAAGAGCTCCTAGGTTCACAAGGTACCGAACTCGATCCGCAACGAGAGAACCTTTTTCATACCCAATGTTTTGTCCGTGGAAAAGTTTGTAGCATGGTGATTGATGGAGGAAGTTGTACAAATGTTGCGAGTACCCTCCTAGTTGAAAGACTTGATTTGCCGACAAGTGTTCATCCGAGTCCATACAAGCTACAATGGCTTAATGATGGAGTTGAGTTAAAGGTAACCAAGCAAGTTCTTGTCCCATTTTTAATTAAAAAGTATGAAGATGAAGTTCTTTGTGATGTGGTGCCCATGCATGCGGGCCATATACTGCTTGGGAGGCCCTGGCAATTCGACTGAAGAGTGAAGCATGACGGATTTGCAAATCAATATACTTTCAAGTATCAAGGCCAAAATTTTACTTTGGCACCTTTGACACCGAAACAAGTTGTGGAGGATCAACAATGGTTAAAGCAATCTTTGGAACGAATGAGAGCGGAAAAAGAAAATGAAAAAGAAAGAAAAGAAAATGAAAGAGAAAAGAAAAAGAGTTGTGATAAAAAAATGAGAGAAAAAGAACTTCAAAGAAACATGAGTGAAGAAAAGAAAAGAGTTTTGATTAACCAAAGTTTTCTTCTTTCTAATTCTTTTCAGGTTGACTCAAGCCCTATGATGCGGTTACGATATACATCCCAAGAGAGAAGGTTTATAATGATCGGGAAAGGTAAAGTTAATACTTGTTTTTGTGAACAAGGTAAGGGTTCTGGAATTTCTATTACATTTTTGTCTAACTTGATTGATGACGAAAACATTAATGATGAAGATATAACTGTTTTGGTTGATGGACACAAGATTTTTGATAAGCATGAGGTTGATAAGTTTGATGATTACTTGCTGTCCAAATTGCGTAGTTTAAGAGTACGACACCATGAGATAAATTTTTCTTTTCCATTGTTTGTTTATGACGGATGTATGCAGGTTTTGAATTGTCAAACGAATTCCTGTCAAAGGTCCAATACTTCGCAAGTACAATTTGAAATGCTCAAGCGAAGTACGGACATTTTGTTCTCAAATTCCTTGTTCATTAAGTTTTTAAGTTATAACGAGATATGTGTAATTGATAGTGAACATGGGATATTGATATTGTTCTGTTGTGATGGTCTTAAGTGTGAGAAAACTTGCTTCCATGACCGTTCGAATAGGTTTCTGCTTTGTAATGATTCTCAATTGGTTGCAAGTTATGAAATGTTTTTGCAGCAAGGCATGATGCATCTACTAAACACATTCATTCAAGGATGATCAAGTAGACATCCCTGTTTCAAAATTAACCGTCGGCTCGACTTGAGGACAAGTCGCTTTGAAGATGGGGGGAATGATGTGAGCACACCCGGGGCATCCTCGAATGCACATCAAGTATCTATTGAGCTACCAAAAGGTCCCATGACCCGAGCCCGAACCAAGCAACTTCAAGATGCTATATCGGCCTTTGTGACGCGCATTTGGGAAGATAACCAGCTCCCTGATGTTGAAGGAGCTAAGAACAACTTTTTGAAGACTCCCTGCACCATATTGCAAACCGATCTCAGCTCCTCTTCAGCTCCCCTATGCGCCATTCAGCTCACTTGAGCTCGTTTTAGCTCGTTTGAGCTCGAACTTAGCTCGATTCAGCTCATTCCTTTTTCATTTTAATAAATTAAGTTTTAATCTAGCTTATAACTAAGTTTGGTACAACTCATGCCGAATTCCCTAGCTCATTTTAGCTCACTAAGTATTTTTGACTATTTGAGCTAGCCGAATTTATTATAAGTTGACTTATAATTATTGTTAGTGTTATTAAGTTATTTAGTTATTAATTTAAATTATAATTATATGAATAGTTGTGTGTTATTTAATTTTTGTTAATTAATTTTGTAGGTTAGCCGAACTTGGAAGATTCATGTATGGACTTTAATGCAAGGTGCATACATGGGAGGATTCAATGGACGGTAATCAAGAGGCACATGAATGTTCATGATGAACATTCATGCATTTGAAGATACATGGATCAAATTAATGAAGGAACATGCATTGGACGGTTCATGCATTGGCCATGTGTTCACACATTCTGTTCACACCATGATGACCCTTCAGTTGGCTGTTCACACTCAAGTGTCTACTCAAGCTCCTTGTTCACACCAATTTTGACTCTTCATGAAGCCCTAATTAATTAAGTCACTCATGGTGAAACAACATGAATTCAAGGCTCCATTAAGGTGTTAGCCGAATCTAGCCATGCATGTATGAAGACCATTCATTCAAGTACATCAATGTACATTCATGAAGCTAACCATTCACCTCCCATTCGGCCGAACATGGACAAGACACTAATGGTCATTTTCTAGAATATTCATGTATTAAATTAGGTTCATTGCTTAATAGTTAAGTTCATGAATAGTCTATTTGGTTAGCCTAAGAAACTAGTATAAATAGTTTGTTGATTTCATTTGTAAAGGACTTTTGCCAAATTTGTTAATGAACTTTGTTCTTGTGAGGTTGCTTCCTCTCATATCTCGTACAAGTTTCGAAGACTTATCTAGCTTGTGCTAGTGGCGTCAACCGACTTGTTTGAACTTATCACCATCCTTGGTGTGGCGTTCACCTATCCTTCTATCCATCTTTCCACCTTAACAATATAGGAATCGGGGTGACACGTTTTAGTGTTGAATCATTCCTGACGTTAAGTTCGCTTTCCATCCCCATCTTTCAAATTTCTTTCTTGATAACCAAACTGGGCCTTCTATCCTTCAACCACCTTTTGCTATCCTTAGCCGAACCTATTGCTAATTCTATATTTCTTAAAACCTTCCGCTATCCAAACCTATCCATTTCATTTCTATTTCTAAAATTCGAGGTACGAACGACTCTCTCGAACTATGATCGGGCAACTACGTGAATTCGACTCATTTAGCTGGGTCAGATCATATCATTTGGTATCAGAGCTTGTAAATCGAGAGGTGCCGACGTCCGTATTAAGATCAAAATAGGTTTGTGGTGAAAAAAATTCAAAAAAAAATTGTATTTTCATTTTTATCATTGTAAAGTGATATATTGAAAGTTGTAAAAAAAAAAGAGAGATACAAAATTATCAAAAAAAAAAAAGAAGAAATTCGAAATTAAAAAAAAAAGTGAAGTAAAAGTTTGATTCTATTGTTTTATATTTCTTCCGATCATCTTATATTCTTTTCATCATTTTTAACCCCCCCAAAACGCCACACTACTTTAAAAATTATTTTTTTCTTTTAAGCCTACCCAAACACCATACATTTTAACCTTTGTAACCGTTTGAAGCCGACCCCAAAGCACCTAGTCAAGTCAAAAGAAACAAAATACGAGGTTACGAGAGTCAGCTTGAGTGGTAAAAGGCAAGAGTGGTGGGATCATTCGAGAGTTTGAAAAAGCCTAAAAACGAGTGCAAACACGAGTGGAGTGCTCATACATTATTTTCTTTGTGAGTGAATAGTGAGATTTGTGGTGAGGATTCTAATTATCTTTATTGTTCAACATGGCGCAAGCCAAAAAGCTTCTCGTTGTTAAAAGAAGCCTCAGTATTCAAAGTCCTAAAAATGAATAACAACGGGAGAATGTCTTCCATTCTCGATGCCAAGTTCAAGGGAAAGTCTGTAGTTTGATCATCAATGGTGGAAGCTGTACCAATGTGGCAAGCATTTTAATGGTGGAGAAACTAGGCTTGACCACCACCAAACATCCGAGCCCATACAAACTTCAATGGCTCAATGATGGCGGCGAAATCAAGGTAACCAAACAAGTACTTGTTTCTTTTTCAATTGGTAAGTACGAGGACGAGGTACTTTGTGATGTTGTTCCCATGCACGCGGGACATCTGTTGATTGGAAGGCCGTGGCAATATGATCGAAGAGTCACCCATGACGGGTATACCAATCGGTATACATTCAAATATCAAGGAAGGAGTATTATTTTGGTACCATTGACGCCAAAGCAAGTTTTCGAGGATCAAACGAGAATGAAGTCTGTTGTAAACCAATTGAGAGGAGAAGAAAAGAATGAATGTGAAAAAAGAAAAGAAAATGAAAAAGAAAAGAAAATTGAGAAAAAAATGCAAAAATAGTAAAAGAAAAAAAGAACAAGTGAGAAAAGAAAAAGAGAATAAAAAAAATTTTGTTTGCAAAAAAAAGAGAAGTTAGGAGAGCGTTATTATCGAAACAAACCGTTCTTGTACTCTTGTACAAAGAAAATCTTTTTAGCACTAACGAACTGCTCGAGGGCTTGCTGTCTTCTATTTTGAGTCTTTTGTAGGATTTCCAAGACGTTTTCCCGGAAGAGACTCCTAATGGATTGCCACCTTTTTGAGGAATCGAGCACCAAATCAATTTTGTGCCGGGAGCCGTAATTCCAAATCGGCCTACCTATCGCACGAATCTCGAAGAAACTAAAGAGCTACAACGGCAAGTTAACGAATTGATGGAAAAGGGCTATATTAGAGAAAGTCTTAGCCCCTGCGCCGTGCCAGTCCTCTTGGTGCCGAAAAAGGATGGTACTTGGCGAATGTGTGTCGATTGTCGTGCCGTGAATAAAATCACTATCAAATATCGACATCCCATTCCGCGACTAGATGACATGCTAGATGAACTAAGTGGAGCCAAGCTATTCTCTAAGATCGATCTAAAAAGTGGATATCACCAGATTCGTATGCGAGAAGGCGGCGAGTGGAAAACTGCCTTCAAAACGAAACATGGTTTGTATGAGTGGTTGGTCATGCCATTTGGCTTAACCAATGCTCCTAGTACTTTTATGAGGCTCATGAACCATGTGTTGAGATCCTTTATTGGTAAGTTTTGTGTTGTTTACTTCGATGATATCCTCATATATAGCAAGACTTTGGAAGATCACGTAACACACCTCAAATCTGTTCTTGAAACATTGCGTAAGGAAACTCTCTTTGCTAATCTTAAGAAATGTACTTTTGTTCGACAAAGTTATCTTTCTTGGATTTGTAGTTAGTGCACAAGGTTTGGAAGTCGACCAAGAGAAGATAAAGGCGATTCAAGAGTGGCCGAGGCCTACATCTATTAGCCAAGTTCAAGCTTCCATGGATTGGCGGTGCTTCTATCAACGATTTGTGCCCAATTTTAGCACATTGGCTGCACCCTTAACAAGCGTGATTAAAAAAGACTCCGCGTTCCATTGGGAAGATGAGCAAGAGAGGTCTTTTATTGAGATTAAAAGTTGTCTTACTAATACACCTTTACTTGCTTTGCCGATTTTTTCAAAAACCTTTGAACTTGAGTGTGATGCATCCGTGTGGGTATTGGAGTCAGATTAACCCAAGACGGATGACCCATTGCTTATTTTAGTGAGAAGCTTAGCGGAGCCCCACTAAATTATTCGGTCTACGACAAAGAAATGTATGCGTTGATACGGGCTCTTGAAACTTGGCAACATTATTTGTGGCCAAAAGAGTTTGTAATCCATTCCGGCCATGAATCCTTGAAACATATAAAGGGTCAAAACAAGTTGAACAAGAGGCATGCTAAGTGGGTCGAGTACCTTGAGTCATTTCCCTACGTAATTAAGTACAAGAAAGGTAAAGACAACGTGGTAGCTGATGCCCTATCCCGGAGGTATACCTTACTTTCTACTCTTGAGTCAAAACTGATTGGGTTTTCTTTCTTGAAAGAACTGTATGCTAACGATGTTGATTTTGGAGAAATCTATTCTGCTTGTGAGCATGTTGCATTTGAGAAATTTTATAGGTTTGATGGGTTTCTGTTCAAGGAAGGTAAGCTCTGTGTTCCACAAAGTTCTGTTCGGGATTTGCTTGTGCAAGAAGCACATAGTGGAGCACTCATGGGTCATTTTGGAGTTAGCAAGACATTAGCTACCCTTAACGAACATTTTTATTGGCCTAGGATGAGGCGAGACGTGGAGCGGGTTTGTGAGCGATGTTTGGCGTGCAAACGAGCAAAATCCAAGATTCAACCCCATGGACTTTACTCTCCATTACCAATACCTGAAACTCCTTGACTGGATATATCCATGGATTTCATCCTGGTTTGCCCCAACCAAAACGGAAAGGATCCTATATTTGTAGTTGTAGATCGATTTTCTAAATCACACATTTTATTGCTTGTGCGAAACCGATGATGCCGTATATATTTCTAACCTTTTCTTTAGGGACATTGTTTGTTTACATGGAGTGCCGTGAACTATTGTGTCAGATCGAGACGCGAAATTCCTTAGCCATTTTTGGAGGTCTCTTTGGGGTAAACTCGGAACCAAATTATTGTTCTCAACTACTTGTCATCCTCAAACGGATGGACAAACTGAAGTGGTCAATCGAGTACTTTCTACTCTCCTGCGGGCTATCATTCGTAAGAATTTGAAATCATGGGAAGATTGTTTGCCCCATATTGAGTTTGCCTATAATAGAATGGTCCATTCAGCAACCAAACATACACCTTCGAAGTGGTCTATGGATTTAATCCAATAACTCCTTTAGACTTAGTCTCTTTACCTAATAACCAATTGATTCATTCTGACGCTAGGAAAAAGGCCGATTTTGTGAGGAGGCTACATCAACAAGTGTGAGCTAACATAGAGGCAAGGACTAAGTCTTACGTGCAGCAAGCAAACAAGGGATGAAAGAGAGTCATATTTGAACCCGGTGATTGGGTTTGGGTCCATATGCGCAAGGAACGATTTCCAGCCCAGCGGCGTTCCAAGTTACTTCCCTGAGGAGATGGACCCTTCCAAGTGCTTGAACGCATTAATAAGAATGCATATAAACTTGACTTACTGGGTGAATATAACATAAGTGCTAGTTTTAATGTATCCGATTTATCCCCTTTTGATGCAGAATCTGACTTGAGGACAAGTCGCTTTGAAGATGGGGGGAATGATGTGAGCACACCCGGGGCATCCTTGAATGCACATCAAGTATCTATTGAGCTGCCAAAAGGTCCCATGACCCGAGCCCGAACCAAGCAACTTCAAGATGCTATATCGGCCTTTGTGACGCGCATTTGGAAAGATAACCAGCTCCCTGACGTTGAAGGAGCTAAGAACAACTTTTTGAAGACTCCATGCACCATATTGCAATCCGATCTCAGCTCCTCTTCAACTCCCCTATGCACCATTTAGCTCACATCAGCTTGCTTGAGCTCGTTTGAGCTCAAACTTAGCTCGATTCAGCTCATTCCTTTTTCATTTTAATAAATTAAGTTTTAATCTAGTTTATAACTAAGTTTGCTACAGCTCATGCCTAGTTCCCTAGCTCATTTTAGCTCACTCAGTGTTTTTGACTATTTGAGCTAGCCGAATTTATTATAAGTTGACTTATAATTATTGTTAGTGTTATTAAGTTATTTAGTTATTAATTTAAATTATAATTATATGAATAGTTGTGTGTTATTTAATTTTTGTTAATTAATTTTGTAGGTTAGCCGAACTTGGAAGATTCATGTATGGACTTTAATGCAAGGTGCATGCATGGGAGGATTCAATGGACGGCAATCAAGAGGCACATGAATGTTCATGATGAACATTCATGCATTTGAAGATACATGGATCAAATTAATGAAGGAACATGCATTGGACGTTCATGCATTGACCATGTGTTCACACATTCTGCTCACACCATGATGACCCTTCTGGTTGGCTATTGTTCACACTCAAGTGTCTACTCAAGCTCCTTGTTCACACCAATTTTGACTCTTCATGAAGCCCTAATTAATTAAGTCACTCATGGTGAAACAACATGAATTCAAGGCTCCATTAAGGTGTTAGCCGAATCTAGCCATGCATGTATGAAGACCATTCATTCAAGTACATCAATGTACATTCATGAAGCTAACCATTCACCTCCCATTCGGCCGAACATGGACAAGACACTAATGGTCATTTTCTAGAATATTCATGTATTAAATTAGGTTCATTGCTTAATAGTTAAGTTCATGAATAGTCTATTCGGTTAGCCTAAGAAACTAGTATAAATGGTTTGTTGATTTCATTTGTAAAGGACTTTTGCCAAATTTGTTAATGAACTTTGTTCTTGTGAGGTTGCTTCCTCTCATATCTCGTACAAGTTTCGAAGACTTATCTAGCTTGTGCTAGTGGCGTCAACTGACTTGTTTGAACTTATCACCATCCTTGGTGTGGCGTTCTCCTATCCTTCTATCCATCTTTCCACCTTAACAATATAGGAATCGGGGTGACACTTTTTAGTGTTGAATCATTCCTGCGTTAAGTTCGCTTTCCATCCCCATCTTTCAAATTTCTTTCTTGATAACCAAACCGGGCCTTCTATCCTTCAACCACCTTTTGCTATCCTTAGCCGAACCTATTGCTAATTCTATATTTCTTAAAACCTTCCGCTATCCAAACCTATCCATTTCATTTCTATTTCTAAAATTCGAGGTACGAATGACTCTCTCGAACTACGATCGGGCAACTACGTGAATTCGACTCATCTACCCGGACCGGATCACATCAAAACTTGTCTTATATTAATATTTGTTATTAATATGTCATTGTCATTATATAAATTGATTATGTTCACATAGCCGAATTAATGCATGACATTAATGTGTTCACATCATGCCGAATTTATGAGTGTTCATGAGATGTCTTAATGACTTGTTTATTTCATGTAGGTACATCCCTTTGGATGGTACAATGTATGGATGAAGAAACATCTCTTTTGGGCATTCCACACTCATGAATGAAGAAGTATTAAATGCTGGTGCATGTACGGCTAGATGCAATGTTTCTACAAATTCATGCATGTGTCGAATGCATGTATGGACATTAAAGGCTAGTCCATGAATGGATCAAATGCATGGGATGATAGAATGCATGAATGGCTTAAGTGCATGTATGGTGGCTGTCTCCTAACTTTCCAAGGCACTTATTCGGCCAAGAAGTAGCTGCTAACTAATTCTATGTTAACCATAGAGCTCCTTGAACATGTTCACACTTTGATTTGACCTATAGGCTACTACACATGCATGGATGGGTTCAAGAACGTCCAAGGGAAGGAATTAACTCAATAATTCAACACATTGATTGAATTAAGTGCATGCACAAAGGGGAGAACGAATTTACTAGGTTCATGCTGCCATTTATGAACCTACATGCCATTAAAGTGTTTAATTATGAAGATACATGTTCCATACAAGTGCATGAACGTCCCAAGGAGATGAATGCAACCTTTTGGTGCACATACAAGTCACTTGAAGCCTTTCTTTATGACTAAGAATTCATGCACAAACCAAGGAGGAAGAAAGTGTCCATTCAGCTAGTGCATGAATCTGTCGAATTTATGAACTATTTTAATACATTAGTGTGAACGTTTTTATTATTGTGTGAACACCTAGATACCAAATTTGAATGGTCATCTATGTGCCTATAAATATTTGTTTTCTTTCATTTGTAAAGGACTTTTGCCAAATTTGTTAATGAACATTGTTTTTGTGAGGTTGCTTTCTCTCATATCTCGTACAAGTTTCGAAGGCTCATCTGGCTTGTGCTAGTGGCGTCTACCAATCTTGTTTGAACTTATCACCAATCTTGGTGTGGCGTATCCATCTTTTCACCTTAACAATATAGGAATCGGGGTGACACTCTTTAGCATTGAATCATTCCTGACGTTGAGTTCGTTTTTCCATTCCCCATCTTTCAACTTTCCTTCTTGTTAACCAAACCAAACCATTTATCCATCACCCATCTTTGCTACACATAACCGAACCTATTACTAAACTTACCCTTCTTGAAACCTTCTGCTTATTCTATTCCATTATTTTACTTTTATTATTAAAATTCGAGGCACGAATGACTCTCTCGAACTACAATCGGGCAACTACGTGAATTCGACTCATCTACCCGGGCCGGATCACATCAATTAATGTTTTCATTCTAGAACATTCTAGCTAGTTTATGACCGAATTTACTTAGTCTTTAAGCTAGCTAGTTTGTCCATTCGGTTACTACATGATAGCTTATAAATAGTTTGCTCATTTCATTGTAAAAGGACTTTTGCCAAATTATTGAATGAACATTGTTCTTGTGAGGTTGCTTCCTCTCATATCTCGTACAAGTTTCAAAAGACTTATCTAGTTTGTGCTAGTGGCGTGAATCGACCTTGTTTGAACTTATCACCAATCTTGGTGTGGTGTTCACCTATCCATCTATTCATCCTTTTCACCTTAACAATATAGGAATCGGGGTGACACTTTTTAGTGTTGAATCATTCCTGACGTTGAGTTCATTTTCCATTCCCATTTCAAATTTCTTTCTTGTTAACCAAACCGAGCCTTCTATCCTTCATCCATCTTTGCTACCCATAGCCGAACCTATTACTAATCCTACACTTCTTGAAACCTTTCGCTTATCCATCCCTATTCATCCACTTCTAATTCTAAAATTCAAGGCACGAAAAATTCTCTCGACTACGATCGGGCAACTAAGTGAATTCGACTCAACTACTCGGGCTGGATCACATCATTAAATGTCATTCATGCTCCAACACTCATTGAATTCAGCTTATTTAATGCTATTCTGAACATGCACTTACTTTAATGCCGTGCTTGCACCCTTACAAACAGCCCCTTAAATGTTGATTCATTCATGTGCCTAAAATCAATTTTATGAAGCAAATTAATTCATGTTAAACACATTAAATTTGGCACATTAAACTAGCAGCAATGTTGAGACAATTTAAATTCATGCTTTAATCACAAACACATTAATAACATGTCTAAACAAGGACATATTTATGAATCACGTTTAATGCTAGGACAACCATTAAATTTGGCTTAGACAAATAAATAGCCGCAGCTAATTAATTTGTCCTAAACTTAACATATTAAATTCATGTCCTAAACTAAGACACATTAAAACTTTATTTAATTATGTACTTATTTGATAAATTAAAATGAGCTAATTATTTTAAGCTAACTAAATAAACTAACTTAATTATTTCAGCAAATTAGAATGCATGAAATTAAATAATTTTGAATCAAGCTCAATGAGCTTGCGTCAAACCGAGTTGAGCCCTAATGAGCTGTGTCAAACTAAAATTAATTCGCATGTCGGATTGAGCTGGATGGACCTCGGGGAGCTGGAAACGAGCTAGGATCAGCTTGCCAATAGTGCAATGCTCGACTTGGTAAGCTTGACCAAAGTAGTTCGTGGGGTAGGTTCGTATCATTCCCCCTCTTAAGGGCGACTTGTCCTCAAGTCGGGAAATTTGTCCATTTGAAAATGTACCTTCTTGCGTGGCTTTCCTCAGTCGAATGGGATAAAGGATATCACACAAACCATATTCGACAATGACAAATACAAAGTATTCAAATAGCATATGTAAAATTTATTCCAAAGGTCATATGGCAAAAATCTTATTCGGTCATAACATGGATACTTCACAATGTCACACAAGTTTGATATGCAATCAATATGAACAATTGAAGAGAAGGGGGCCAAAAATTGATTATTCACGCAATCTTGCAAACGAATATTCATTCCTTATTTCAACCACAACATTCCAATAGGTCCAAAATAAAGAACACATTCACTTGGCTTTTCAATTTGAACATCCTCACCTTACCGTATTTGGTTGAATGGATGTACAGTAGCAAGATAAATAATATGGCCACTTTCCACCAAGTCATTTTTAACAACACCAAGTTCTTTACTTTTCAAACAAAACAAAGACAATTTTGACTTACCTTGTAAGTTACATGATGAAAGTTTGAATTTACCTCGTTCTTGCAGAACAAATCTTCGCTCTTTAGCAAGGTAATGAAATCGATATTTCAGACTCGAATAATCTTGAAAAGGTAAAAAGTTAAAAAGACAATTTGCGCTTTTCAAAATGTAATCTCCATAAAAATAAAAAATGTCAATACCATCAGGAAGGATATACTTAAAAGGACATGCTAAGATGTTATTCATAGGTGGATAGCATAAACCGATTCTGAGATTAAAAATAAAATTTCCAGAATCAAAAACTTGATTTTGATTTTGTAAGCTCACCACAGGATTTATTTTCATAAATGAAGATAAAGTACGAATCAGATGAATAGGAGCAACAAATTTATTTACAAGGGAATTATGATACTTACCTTCTCTTGGTAACAACTTAAAATGGTTAACTCCCGGCTTAAAGACTCAATTTTGGTCACTTAGCCCGATATACAACAAGAGTTTCACTTTTTCAAATAAATCACAAAAATAGAACAAAGAAAGTGTAGGCAGATAAATATGCAACTCATACTTCAAGAATCTTAATTAGATAGGCAAATCAAAACATGGAAATTTTGCACAAAAATTCAAAGATTTCTCTTGAAGGGTAAAATCAAACGAATTATTCATTATATGCGAAAACCTTTGAACACATATGTCAAACAAAGAAATTGTGAACATGCAACTTTTCAAAAGTTTAAATCCATCACATACCAATCGAATAGGCATGTTTAAGCAAAAAGGTTTAGCACATATATTCAAAGAGTTTAAGTATTCAAACACATCAAAATTTGTATGTGCAAAACTTTTATCACACACCTCCACAATTCGTATAGGTGAAACCAACCTAACAGAAGGGTTAAACATGTCATAAGACAAACTTTTTGTGGCTCTTCTTGAAACAAGGATATTAACATCAAAAATTGAACAACTAACCAGATCAAAATTTGGAGACCTTTCAGAAATTGAACCGTCAAAACCTTTATTAGCAATTTTTAAATCAAATGATCGTGACTAGATAATCATAGAGTCCTTACCTTGCTTACCTTCAGACACAAGTGGGCAATTGTCATTCTCATTCTTACCTTTCTTGTACAATTGAAATCACAGCTTCTTGGGAAGGTATTGAAGCTGGAATTGGTCACATGGATTTTCAAAAACCTGGGAAGAGATATCACAAGAAAAACTAACAGGTGGGTTAGTGGAAACAATCCTCGCTTGGTCACTAACATCTTTTCCACTCAAATTTTTTTCTTCAAGATCACTTGCTTCTTCCACTTTTTCTTTTATCTCAATCTCTTTTTCAACTCCTTTTTTTTGCACACATTCTTTTTCTTTTTCAATTTTTTTTCTTTGTCAATCTCTTTTTGCTCTTTTTCTTGTTCACTTTCCTTTCTTTCTTTTTCTCTCTTTTCTTTATGTTGTCTTTTGATTTCATTCAAAATTTGCTCATTCTCTCTCATAATTTTTTCTTGCCTCTCTTTTCTTTTGATCTCTTTTTGCTTTTTGTCTTTTTCTTTTCTCGTTTTCTTTTTACAAGAGGATACAAAAGAATCATGATAATAATTATTTTGTTCAAAAGAAGAAAAATCATTTGCACTAGAACTTTGATCAACCCATCGTAAGGAATCCTCCGAGGATGTTTTCTTTGGAGTTCTTGAAGAGGTGTATGTTTCATCTAGCACATTTTCTTGGAAGGATTCAAAATCAAAATCGACTTCTCTTCATCTCAAATTCCTTGATGAAAAGTAATCTCGATCGAAATCTCTTCTCGAATTCTTTGATGAGTAGGAGTCATAGTATAGGTCTCTTTGTCTCGAAGTCGTTGGCAAAAAGGAATCACAATAGGAATCTTTTCTCGAGTAGTCATCGAATGTATATCTCCATGATGTTCTCGATTCTGCTCTCCGATTTGATGAGACTCGTTCACTTTGGTCTCTTTTCTCTACATGATCTAGTCTTTTGTGTAGTTTGTCAAACTTAGTATTCACCATTCTTTGCATTTCTTGCACCAAATATTGGAACTCCGATTCAGTAAATTCTTCATGAGACATAATTTATTACTGAAAGAAAAGATTGTTAAATAAGAATAGAAATAAATTCCTCACCTCACGATTTCACTCAGAAAGAAGAAGTTTGATTACGCTATCGCTCGTGTTTGCACTCGTAATTTTGGCTTTTACCTCCTCTCAATTATGCTCACACTCTTGTGCCTTTTACCTCTCAAACTTTTCTCTTGCAACTTTGTATTCAAACTTGCCAAGGCCTTATCGTAGGCTTAGGGGTCGATTGCAAATGGTTTGACAAGGAATAAAGATGAGGGGGTTAAGTGTTGGTTGAAAGAAAATTGGAATGGTTTTTGAGTGTGGTGATGGGGTAGGAAGTGAATGGTAGAAAATCAAACGTACTTGATCGGGAATACAAAAATATCAACAAAGTTCATAAACTTTCACACTTTTTTATAACTTCGAATATTTTTTATAACACTTTTTTTTCTTCAAATTTTTTTATACTTCCCCTTCTTCTCTTTTTTTTTCAATTACAAGAATGCTAATGCTTTTGATACAAAAAAAAAATTTAAAATTTTTTTAATAATTTTTTCACTTTACGAACCTATTCCCGATGATGTTGCGAAAGTCGATACTTCCCGTTTTGCAAGATCTAATAGTAAATGATATGTGTTGGCCTCAGCTTGAGTCGAGTCATTGTGAGATGCCCAATCGTCTACGAAGAAGTATCATTTAGTTTGTTCAAAAGGATGTTTTAAGTAAATAATGCGAAAGCTATTCAAGGGGTTCAAAGTTAGGGTTTAAAATATGAATATTAAAGGTTCAATTTAAAGGAAATAAAAGAATGGAAAAAGGTGATAGTTTGGTTTGGATAAGATGAAATGTAAGTATGGAAAGAAAGTGATGTGATTCGGCCCAGATAGATGAGTCGAATTCACGTAGTTGCCCGATCGTAGTTCAAGAGAGTCGTTCGTGCCTCGAATTTTACCAATAGTAGTAAAAGAATTAGAATAGGATAGCGGAAGGTTTCAAGAAGGGTAATTTTAGTAATAGGTTTGGTTAAGGGTAGCAAAGTTGGATAAAGGATAGAATGCTCGGTTTGGGTTAACAAGAAAGAAATTTAAAAGATGGGAATGGAAAAATGAACTCAACATCAGGAATGATTCAACACTAAGAAGTGTCACCCTGATTCTTATATTGTTAAGGTGAAAAATATGGATAGATGGATAGGTGAACGCCACACCAAGGTTGGTGATAAGTTCAAACAAGAACGATTGACGCCACTAGCACGAGCCAGATAAGTCATTCGAAACTTGTACGAGATATGAGAGGAAGCAACCTCACAAGAACAATGTTCATTAACAAATTTGGCAAAAGTCCTTTACAAATGAAAGAAAACAAATATTTATAGGCACATAGATGACCATTCAAATTCGCATCTAGGTGTTCACACAATAATAAAAACGCTCACACTAATGTATTAAAATAGTTCATAAATTCACGATTCATGCACTAGCCGAATGGACACTTTCTTCCCTCTTGGTTTGTGCATGAATGCTTAGTCATAAAGAAAGGCTTCAAGTGACTTGTATGTGCACCAAAAGGTTACATTCATCTCCTTGGGACGTTCATGCACTTGTATGGAACATGTATCTTCATAATTAAACACTTTAATGGCATGTAGGTTCATAAATGGCAGCATGAACCTAGTAAATTGTTCTCCCTTTGTGCATGCACTTAGTTCAATCAATGTGTTGAATTATTGAGTTAATTCCTTCCCTTGGACGTTCTTGAACCCATCCATGCATGTGTAGTAGCCTATAGGTCAATTCAAAGTGTGAACATGTTCAAGGAGCTCTATGGTCAACATAGAATTAGTTGGCAGCTACTTCTTGGCCGAATAAGTGCCTTGGAAAGTTAGGAGACAGCCACCATACATGCACTTAAGCCATTCATGCATTCTATCATCCCATGCATTTGATCCATTCATGGACTAGCCTTTAATGTCCATACATGCATTCGACACATGCATGAATTTGTAGAAACATTGCATCTAGCCGTACATGCACCAAAGATTTAATACTTCTTCATTCATGAGTGTGGAATGCCCAAAAGAGATGTTTCTTCATCCATACATTGTACCGTCCCAAAGGGATGTACCTACATGAAATAAACAAGTCATTAAGACATCTCATGAACACTCATAAATTCGGCATGATGTGAACACATTAATGTCATGCATTAATTCGGCTATGTGAACATAATCAATTTATATAATGACAATGACATATTAATAACAAATATTAATATAAGACAAGTTTAATGCTTAAATGAATATGTGCAAATTTTTATTTAATGTATTAAAGACAAAACCGAGTTTAAACTAAAATGAGCTAAGCTTTAGCTCGTGAGCTAAAGTTGAACTGAGGCTAAACTTCTAAGCTGAAGTTGAGCTAAGGTTTAGCTCGTGAGCTGAATATGAGCTAGGAGTGAGCTCAGTTTAGCTTAGGCAAGTTGGATTGAGCTCGAATAAGCTGGATTTGAGCTGAACGGAGCTCGTGGAGCTGGAAACGAGCTGGGATCAGCTTGCCAACATGTCAATGCTTGGCTTGACATACTTGTTTGATGAAGTTCACGGGGCGTGCTCGTATCCTTCCCCCCCTCTTTTAGGCGACTTGTCCTCAAGTCGAGCCATTTGTCCATGGGAGAACTTTGACTCATGCATGGTTTTCCTCGGTCAAATGGGATGGAAGATGTCACACAAACCTGAAAAATTCTTACCACAGCCAATAAGAAGAAACTCAAAGGAGTCAGATTCAAATGTGTTCGATAGTTCATAAAAAATTCATTCAATCGAACATATGCTAAAAATCTCAATTGGACAAAGCAAGCATACGTAAATTTATCAAAGAGTTTCGTTAGACCATCGTTGCAAACATGAAGACTAAGTTGGATCAAGGGATAATTGGTTGTAAACGATGGCAGGCACTTAAACACATTATTCCTCATCCAAAACATTTCAATATGTTTATTCAAAAATAACAATTCATGGGAATGTACACGCAAAGTGTACTGATGTGAGCACACCCGGGGTATCCTCGAATGCACACCAAGAATCCATTGAGCTACCAAAAGGTCTCATGACCCGAGCTCAAACCAAGCAACTTCAAAATGCTATATCAGCCTTTGTGATGCGCATTTGGGATGATAACCAGCTCCCTAACGTTGGAGGAGCTAAGAACAACTCCTTTATGACTCCATGCACCATTTTGCAATCCGATCTCAGCTCCTCTCCAGCTCCCCCATGCGCTATTCAGCTCACATCAGCTCACTTGAGCTCGTTTGAGCTCGTTTGAGCTCGAACTTAGCTCGATTCAGCTCATTCCTTTTTCATTTCAATAAATTAAGCTCATTCCTTTTTCATTTCAATAAATTAAGTTTTAATCTAGCTTATAACTAAGTTTGCTACAGCTCATGCCAAATTCCCTAGCTAATTTTAGCTCACTAAGTGTTTTTGACTATTTGAGCTAGCCAATTTATTTATTATAAGTCACTTATAATTATTGTGTTCAAATTTAGTTAGTGTTATTAAGTTATTTAGTTATTAATTTAATTTATAATTATATGAATAGTTGTGTGTTATTTAATTTTGTTATTTAATTTTGTAGGTTAGCTGAATTTGGAAGATACATTCATGGCATTTAAAGCAAGGAATGTTCATTGAACGGGAAGATTCATGAATGGTTCGGTTCAATGTTTGGAGGACATACATTCATGTACATGGAAGGTTAATGCATATTGAAAGGTGCATCTCCTTGACTCAGCACACACATGCATGAATGGAGGGTAATTAATGCAAGTGCATGTACGGCTAGGTTCAAGCCCCCTTCCAAGTTCCATGTACAACCAATGCATGTGGGAGGACCCTTGGAGTTTCCTAAGCACCTATTCAGCCAAGAGACACCCTTTGGGAGTTTCATGCATCCCATGGCCGAACCTAGACCATTCCCTTGGCTTCCAAAGCTTGCTCATACATGAAGTCGCCCACTCACCTCCCCATTCGGCCGAACATGGACAAAAGACATCAATGGTCATTTTTCTAGAATATTCATGTCTTAAATTAGGTTCATTGCTTAATAGTTAAGTTCATGAATTGTCTATTCGGTTAGCCTAAGAAACTAGTATAAATAGTTTGTCGATTTCATTTGTAAAGGACTTTTGCCAAATTTGTTAACTAACTTTGTTCTTGTGAGGTTGCTTCCTCTCATCTCTCGCATGTTTCAAGACTTATCTAGCTTGTGCTGGTGGCGCCAATCGACTTGTTTTGAACTTATCACCAATCTTGGTGTGGCGCTCACCTATCCTTCTATCCATATTTTCACCTTAACAATATAGGAATCGGGTGACACTTTTAGTGTTGAATCATTCCTGACGTTGAGTTCATTTTTCCATTTCCCTTCTTTCAACTTTTCTTCTTGTTAACCAAACCGAGCCATCTATCCAACATCCTTTTTTGTTTCCTTAGCCGAACATATCACTACCCTTTTGCATAACTTTTGAAAACCTTTCGCTATCCAAACCTATCCATTTCACTTCTATTTCTAAAATCTGAGGTACGAACGACTCTCTCGAACTATGATCGGGCAACTACGTGAATTTGACTCATCTACCCGGGGTAGATCATATCATTTGGTATCAGAGCTTGTAAATCGAGAGGTGCCGACGTCCGTATCAAGATCGAAATAGGTTCGTGGTGAAAAAAACATTCAAAAAATTATATATTTTCATTTTTATCATTGTAAAAGTGATATATTGAAAGTTGTAAAAAAAAAGAGAGTTACGAAAATTATCAAAAAAAAAAAAGAAAGAAAAAGTGAAGTGAACAAGTTCTTTCTATTTTCTTTTATACCGATCAGCAAGTGATCTTTTCAACAATTTTGTACCCCCCATTTCCAAAACGCCACACTATTTTAAAAAAATTATTTTTTTCTTTTATCCTACCCGTACACCATACGTTTTAACCCTTGTAACCATTTGAAGCTAACCCCAAAGCACCTAGTCAAGTCAAAGGAAACAAAATACGAGGTTACGAGAGTAAGCTTGAGTGGTAAAAGGCTAGAGTGTGTGAGATCATTCGAGAGTTTGAAAAAAAAGCCTAAAAATGAGTGTAAACGCGAGTGGAGTGTTCATCAATTTTTTCTTTGTGAGTGGAATAGTGAGATTTGTGGTGAGGGTTTGAAAATCTATTGAAAAAAAAGAAAAAATCAACATGGAATGAAATGTGGAGGAAAGGCAACCCGTTCGTAATGTGCCGGATTTGAACATGCAAGCCTTACTTCGAGAAGTTGAACGGTTGTTTGATCGAAAGTTAGAACCGATACAAGACCGACTCGATCAAGTGAAGGGAAGAGGCCGACGAGCAAGGACCCCAATAAGTCCACCTCGAGATCGTGACCGAAGGCATGTTCGAGATAACGGTTTCCGATCTAAGTGAAGCCGAAGCGAGGCTGGTTCGAATGTTAGTGCCCAAATGGAGAGGCCAAAGTCATCGTGGACAACGAGAGCGAGAAAGGTTTGATGATGACTTGAAAAGTATTAGGCTATCAATTCCCCGCTCCAAGGCCGTTCGGATCTCAAGCATATTTGGAGTGGGAGAAAAGATCGAACTTATTTTTGAGTGCCATAACTACTGGAAGTAAAGAAAGTTAAGTTGGTCGCCATAGAATTCACCGACTATGCCATGATTTGGTGGGACCAACTCACGACAACCCGAAGGCGAAATGGCAAGCGACCCATTAACACTTGGGCCGAAATGAAGGCTGTCATGCGCCAGAGGTTCATTCCAACGCACTACCACCGAGAGCTTTATCAAAAGCTCCAAAATCTTTCTCAAGGTACGAGGAGTGTCGAGGACTATTACAAAAAAATGGAAGTTACTATGATCCGTGCGAATGTGGACGAAGATCGAGAAGCAACTATGGCTAGATTTCTGTCCGGATATGGTCCACATGGCCATCAAAATTGAGAAGCAACTCAAGAAGAAAGGTGCTGCCTGAGGCTATTCAACCACCAATGTGTCTCGATGGAACCAAGGCACTAGCAAGAGTGCTACGGTGAGCCAAACAAAAGATCCTATGGCACCTATCAAAGCTACCAAGCCTACAGGTGAAAATAGCAAAGGCAAGGTCATTGAAGGTACCCAAAATCGACGAGAGACATAAAATGTTTCAAGTGCCTTGGAAGAGGGCATATTATGAGTCAATGTCCGACCGGAGCGGCCATGGTGATTCAACCAATCGGCGATATTGAATCGGAGGAGGAGGAGGATGAAAAAGTTGAAAACAATAACGAAATCCTTTTCGATGCCAAGGAAGAAATGGAGTACGCAGTCGAAGGTGAGATGCTTATTGTTAAGAGGAGCTTAGGTTCGCAAGGTACCGAACTCGATCTGCAATGAGAGAACTTTTTCATACCCGTTGTTTTGTCCGTGGAAAGGTTTGTAGCATGGTGATTGATAGAGGAAGTTGTACAAATGTTGCGAGTACCCTCCTAGTTGAAAGACTTGATTTGCCGACAAGTGCTCATCCGAGTCCATACAAGCTACAATGGCTTAATGATGGAGTTGAGTTAAAGGTAACCAAGCAAGTTCTTATCCCATTTTCAATTGGAAAGTATGAAGATGAAGTTCTTTGTGATGTGGTGCCCATGCATGCGGCCATATATCGCTTGGGAGGCCCCGCACTGACCAAGAGTGAAGCATGATGGATTTGCAAATCAATATACTTTCAAGTATCAAGGCTGAAATTTTATTTTGGCACCTTTGACACCGAAACAAGTTGTGGAGGATCAACAATGGTTAAAGCAATCTTTGGATCAAATGCGAGTGGAAAAAGAAAATGAAAAAGAAAGAAAAGAAAATGAAAAAGAAAGAAAAGAAATTAAAAGAGAAAAGAAAAGAGTTGTGACAAAAAATGAGAGAAAAAGAAATTCAAAGAAACATGAGTTAAGAAAAGAAAAGAGTTTTGATTAACCAAAGTTTTCCATTCTAATTCTTTTCAAAGTTGACTCAAGCCCTATGATGCGGTTACGATACATTCCCAAGAAAAAGGTTTGTAATGGTCTTGAAAAGGTAAAGTTAATTCTTGTTTTTGTGTACAAGGTAAGATTGCTGGAATTTCTATTACATTTTTGCCCAACTTGATTGATGAAGAGAACATTAACGATGAAAATAAAACTGCTTTTGGTTGATGGACACAAGATTCTTGATAAGCGTGAAGTTGTTAAGTTTGATGAATACTTGCTGTCCAAATTGTTTTGTTTAAGATCACAAAAACATGAGATAAATTTTTCTTTTCCATTGTTTGCTTATGACGAATGTATGCAGGTTTTGAAATGTCAAATGAATTCTCACAAAGTTCCAATACTTCGCAAGTACAATTTGAAATGCCCAAGCTTAAGCACGGACATTATATTCTCAAAATCCTTGTTCATTAAGTTTTTAAGTTATAATGAGACATGTTTATTTGATAGTGAACATGGGATATTGATATTGTTCTGTTGTGATGGTCTTAAGTGTAAGAAAACTTGCTTCCATGACCGTTTGAATAAGTTTCTGCTTTATAATGATCCTCAATTGGTTGCAAGTTATGAAACATTTTTGCAGCAAGGCATGATGCGTCAACTAAACACATCCATCCAAGAACGATCAAGTAGGCATCCCCGCTTTCAAAATTAATCATTCGGCCGACTTGAGGACAAGTCGCTTTGAAGATGGGGGGAATGATGTGAGCACACCCGGGGTATCCTCGAATGCACACCAAGAATCCATTGAGCTGCCAAAAGGTCCCATGACCCGAGCTCGAACCAAGCAACTTCAAGATGCTATATCGGCCTTTGTGATGCGCATTTGGGATGATAACCAGCTCCCTAACGTTGGAGGAGCTAAGAACAACTCCTTGATGACTCCATGCACCATTTTGCAATCCGATCTCAGCTCCTCTCTAGCTCCCCATGCGCCATTCAGCTCACATCACTCACTTGAGCTCGCTTTTAGCTCGCTTGAGCTCAAACTTAGCTCGATTCAGCTCATTCCTTTTCATTTCAATAAATTAAGTTTTAATCTAGCTTATAACTAAGTTTGCTACAGCTCATGCCGAATTCCCTAGCTCATTTTAGCTCACTAAGTGTTTTTGACTATTTGAGCTAGCCAAATTTATTATAAGTTGACTTATAATTATTGTGTTCAAATTTAGTTAGTGTTATTAAGTTATTTAGTTATTAATTTAATTTATAATTATATGAATAGTTGTGTGTTATTTAATTTTGTTATTTAATTTTGTAGGTTAGCCGAATTTGGAAGATACATTCATGGCATTTAAAGCAAGGTGCATGAACGGGAATGTTCATTGAACGGGAAGATTCATGAATGGTTCGGTTCAATGTTTGGAGGACATACATTCATGTACATGAAAGGTTAATGCATATTGAAAGGTGCATCTCCCTTGGACGGCACACATGCATGAATGGAGGGTAATTAATGCAAGTGCATGTACGGCTAGGTTCAAGCCCCTTCCAAGTTCCATGTACAGCCAATGCATGCATGGGAGGACCCTTGAGTTTCCTAAGCACCTATTTGGCCAAGAGACACCCTTTGGGAGTTTCATGCATCCCATGGCCGAACCTAGACCATTCCCTTGGCTTCCAAAGCTTGCTCATACATGAAGCTACCCACTCACCTCCCCATTCGGCCGAACATGGACAAAAGACATCAATGGTCATTTTTCTAGAATATTCATGTCTTAAATTAGGTTCATTGCTTAATAGTTAAGTTCATGAATTGTCTATTCGGTTAGCCTAAGAAACTAGTATAAATAGTTTGTCGATTTCATTTGTAAAGGACTTTTGCCAAATTTGTTAACAAACTTTGTTCTTGTGAGGTTGCTTCCTCTCATATCTCGCAAGTTTCAAGACTTATCTAGCTTGTGCTAGTGGCGCCAACCGACTTGTTTTGAACTTATCACCAATCTTGGTGTGGTGTTCACCTATCCTTCTATCCATCTTTTCACCTTAACAGTATAGGAATCGGGGTGACACTTTTTAGTGTTGAATCATTCCTGACGTTGAGTTCATTTTTCCATTTCCCTTCTTTCAACTTTTCTTCTTGTTAACCAAACCGAGCCATCTATCCAACATCCTTTCTTGTTTCCTTAGCCGAACCTATCACTACCCTTTTGTATAACTTTTGAAAACCTTCCGCTATCCAAACCTATCCATTTCACTTCTATTTCTAAAATTTAAGGTACGAACGACTCTCTCAATCTACGATCGGGCAACTACGTGAATTCGACTCATCTACCCGGGCCGGATCACATCATGTACCATGGCCAATTGGAAACTAAATCACTCTTTCGCTTATTAATAACATGATTTGTGTAATCACTTTCCAACACAAACGGATCACTACTAGGCCAAAGGCAACAATCAATCACAACAAGGTACAAACAATTTCCAAACATCAAACCATCAAAAAGATTTTCAACAACATTCGAATAGAGTAAAGGTATTTGAAAATTTTTATAAACTTTACCTTGTCGATCTTGAAGAGAAGAAAATTTAGGATCGATTTTACCTTTTTCAAACAAGATGAATCTTTTCTCTTCGGACAGATAATGTAAAAAAAACCTTTTACCTCGATCAACTTGATGGGTGACGAAGCACCATGACAAATTTGTGTGCCTTTTAAAGGGTTACATCTACAAAAATGTAAAAGTTTAGTTTCAATAGGAGGTATGGACTGAAAAGAAAAAATAAATCATCGTTGAAATTTGATTCAAGTCCCAAAGCATAAGTCGATCTTACCTTCTCAAAATGGAACAAAAATTTCAGATGTGGCCAAACAAGGTGATTAGTAAACGAATCAAAATTAAAACTCAAATCATTGAATTTCACCTTCTTATCAAAAGTTCAAACATCAAGCAAACATAATTTGTATGCAAACGATGTCAAGTGCTTAATGTTTCCATAAAATGAATTCATGTAGAAAATACCAGGCTTGAACACACGAACTTGATTAGGAATTCCAACAAGCAACATATTAGAAGAAGATATAATCAACTCACCACACGAATTATATTTCACTAGTTTAAACACACATGTTGAATTGACAAAACCGAGCATACCAATATGGAAAGGTTCATGCTTCAAGAGTATCAATCGAGAATGCAAATCACTACATGGAAATTTCATACAAAACTCAAAGATTGTTCATGAAGAACACAATTGCACATATCATGTGAAGATCTTTTAACATGGACGCCAAACAAAGAATTTTTAGAGAACATGCAACTTTTTAAACAGTGATTTATCACAAATCAATTGAGCAGCATATTTAAACATAAAGATTTAACACATGAATTCAAAAAGTTTGCATGGTCAAACACATCAAAATTTTTAAGTGACAGACTTTGATCAAACACATTCAAAATTAGCTTAGAGAAAACTAATCCAATGTTGTCAACAAATTTGCCAATGTAGTAATCGCCATAAGAAAAGTCAGATATGGCACCTTTTAAAACAAAATCGTTAACAACAAAGAAGTGAACAAAAATTAGCCAAATCAAGTGACTTTGATTCGATAAACAAAGAATCCTTACCTTCCTTACCTTCGATCGCAAGTGGGTGGTTGTCATTCGCGAACTTACCTTTTCAACAACCTAAAACACCTCTCGCTTGGAAGGTAATGTAGATGGAATGGGTCACACAAACTTCTAGGAACCTGAAAAGTTAAATCACAAAAAGATCGAACATGTAGGTTAGTAGAGATAATCCTCACTTGCTCACTGCTTTTTTTGTTTCAATTTCTTTTCATCTTTTTCTCACTCTCGATCTCTTTTCTCTTTTCACTTTCTTTTCAATTTCATTTTTCTTTTCCTCTCATTTTCTTTTCTTTCACACTCATTTTCTTTTGTTTCTTTTTTCTTTTCTCGCTTTCATTCAAAATTCTCTCGCTTTCTCTCATAATATTTTCTTATCTCTCTTTCTTTTATTTCTTTTTCTTGTTTCCTTTCTCTACTAAATGAAGATAAAACAAAAGAATCAAAATGAGATGAGTTTTGTTGGGTATGAATAGAATGATTTACATAGGATTCCCTGCTCACTCCTTCGTAAGGACTCCTTTGCAGATGATTTCTTTGAGGCATATGTCGAATAACTTATACTTTCTTGTTCGTCATCTTGAAAGATCTCAGCACCCAAAGTTTGCTACTTTTTGTCTTGGATTCCTCGAGAAATAGGATTCACGATAAGAATCTCTTCTCGAACTTTCATTGGATGTTCGCCTCCTTGGCACTCTCATTTCTCGCCTCTTCACTTGGACTAATTTGCTCGCTGGTTTCTCGCTCGATGATCTAGTTTTTCTTGGATCGACTCAATTCTTCTGGCCAAGCATGCACTCCATCTCTTTCAACAAATACTGAAATTCAAATTCTGAAAATTCTTCTTGCAACATGATTTAGAGAAAAAAATTGATTAAAATAGAACCAAATGATTAAATCTTGACCACAAACCTCACTAGTTCACTCGCAAGAAAATAATGGATGAGCACTCCACTCGTGTTTGCACTCGCTTTTAGGCTTTTTCAAACTCTCAAATGATCTCACACGCTGTAGCCTTTTACCACTCAAGCTTGCTCTTGTAACCTCGTATTTTGTTTCTTTTGACTCGTCTTGGTGCTTTGGGGTCAGCTTCAAAATGGTTACAAGGGATAAAATGTATAGGTTATGGGTAGGCTAAAAGAAATTTTTTTTTCTTTGGTGTAGTGTATGCGTTTGGAAATGGGGTTAAAATTGATGAAAAGAATATAAGATGATCTAAGAAATATCAAACAATAGAATCGAACTTTGATCACTTCACTTTTTTTTTTTATAATTTCAGATTCCTTTTTTTTCTTTCTTCTTTTTACAACTTTCAATATAGCACTTTAGAATGATAAAACGAAAATACAATTTTTTTGTTCGAATATTTTTTCAAATTTTTTCACAACAAACCTAGTTTGATCTTGATACTAACGCTTACGCTTCTCATTTTTTGAGCTCGATACCAAGTGATGTGATTCACCCAGTAGATGAGTTGAATTCACGAGTTGCCCGATCGTAGTTCGAGAGAGTCGTCAGGCCTCAAATTTTACCAATAGTAGTAAGAGAATTAGAATAGGATAGTGAAAGGTTTCAAGAAGGGTAATTTTAGTAATAGGTTTGGTTAAGGGTAGCAAAGTTGGATAAAGGATAGAATGCTCGATTTGGGTTAACAAGAAAGAAATTTAAAAGATGGGAATGGAAAATGAACTCAACGTCAGAAATGATTCAACACTAAGAAGTGTCACCCCGATTCCTATATTGTTAAGGTGAAAAATATGGATAGATGGATAGGTGAACGCCACACCAAGGTTGGTGATAAGTTCAAACAAGAACGATTGACGCCACTAGCACAAGCCGATAAGTCGCTCAAACTTGTATGAGATATGAGAGGAAGCAACCTCACAAGAACAAAGTTCATTAACAAATTTGGCAAAAGTCCTTTACAAATGAAAGAAAACAAATATTTATAGGCACATAGATGACCATTCAAATTCTATCTAGGTGTTCACACAATAATAAAAACGCTCACACTAATGTATTAAAATAGTTCATAAATTCGGTAGATTCATGCACTAGCTGAATGGACACTTTCTTCCCCTTGGTTTGTGCATGAATGCTTAGTCATAAAGAAAGGCTTCAAGTGTATGTGCACCAAAAGGTTACATTCATCTCCTTGGGACGTTCATGCACTTGTATGGAACATGTATCTTCATAATTAAACACTTTAATGGCATGTAGATTCATAAATGGCAGCATGAACCTAGTAAATTGTTCTCCCTTTGTGCATGCACTTAGTTCAATCAATGTGTTGAATTATTGAGTTAATTCCTTCCTTGACGTTCTTGAACCCATCCATGCATGTGTAGTAGCCTATAGGTCAATTCAAAGTGTGAACATGTTCAAGGAGCTCTATGGTCAACATAGAATTAGTTGGCAGCTACTTCTTGGCCGAATAAGTGCCTTGGAAAGTTAGGAGACAGCCACCATACATGCACTTAAGCCATTCATGCATTCTATCATCCCATGCATTTGATCCATTCATGGACTAGCCTTTAATGTCCATACATGCATTCGACACATGCATGAATTTGTAGAAACATTGCATCTAGCCGCATATGCACCAAAGATTTAATACTTCTTCATTCATGAGTGTGGAATGCCCAAAAGAGATGTTTCTTCATCCATACATTGTACCGCCCAAAGGGATGTACCTACATGAAATAAACAAGTCATTAAGACATCTCATGAACACTCATAAGTTCGGCATGATGTGAACACATTAATGTCATGCATTAATTCTACATATGTGAACATAATCAATTTATATAATGACAATGACATATTAATAACAAATATTAATATAAGACAAGTTTAATGCTTAAATGAATATGTGCAAATTTTTATTTAATGTATTAAAGACAAAACCGAAGTTTAAACTAAAATGAGCTAAGCTTTAGCTCGTGAGCTAAAGTTGAGCCGAGGCTAAACTTCTAAGTCGGGTTGAGCTAAGGTTTAGCTCGTGAGCTGAATATGAGCTAGGAGTGAGCTCACTTTAGCTTAGGCAAGTTGGATTGAGCTCTGAATAAGCTGGATTTGAGCTGAACGGAGCTCGTGGAGCCGAAACGAGCCGATCAGCTTGCTAACATGTCAATGCTCTGCTTGACAAACTTGTTCGATGAAGTTCGCGGGCGTGCTCGTGACGTAAAGGAACTCAAAAGCAAGCATGAACCAATACTAGAGAGTATCAACCCAATTGTTTATCTCCGCTTTTAAGGTGATCGGATGAAAGAAGGTAAACCTCAACCCATTACTTAGCAAATGTAGGAACCTTGGTATAGTTTTGAACGCCACACTATGAATAGTGATAAGTTCAGACAGATGAAAAACAAAGTTGACGCCACTAGGCTTCCTAAATAAGCCAACAAGTCTTCAACTAAACTAGGAGAAAAGAATCTCACCAAATAGTTTCATTAACAAAGAAATAATAACCAAAGTTCAACAACCTCTACAAATTAAAATAACAACTACTTATAAGCTAAAGGTAGGTAGCCGAATGGACATAGAACATGATGTGAGCACACCCGGGCATCTTCGAATGCACACCAAGAATCCATTGAGCTGCTAAAAGGCCCCATGACTCGAGCTCGAACCAAGCAACTTCAAGATGCTATATCAGCCTTTGTGTTGCACATTTGGGATGATAACAAGGTCCATGACGTTGGAGGAGCTAAGGACAACTCCTTGAAGACTCCATGCACCATTTTGCAATCCAATCTCAGCTCCTCTAGCTCCCCATGCGCCATTCAGCTCACATCAGCTTACTTGAGCTCATTTTAGCTCGCTTGAGCTCGAATTTAGCTCATTTCAGCTCATTCCTTTTCATTCCAATAAACTAAGTTTTAATCTAGCTTATAACTAAGTTTGCTACAGCTCATGCCGAATTCCCTAGCTCAATTTAGCTCACTAAGTGTTTTTGACTATTTGAGCTAGCCGAAATTTATTATGATAAGTTGACTTATAATTATTGTGTCCAAATTTAGTTAGTGTCATTAAGTTATTTAGTTATTATTTTAAATTATAATTATATGAATAGTTGTGTGTTATTTAACTATGTTATTTAGTTTTGTAGGTTAGCTGAATTTGGAAGATTCATTCATGGCATTTAACGCAAGGTGCATGCATAGGAAGGTTCAATGGATTTAATCAAGAGGTGCATGTTCATGATGGACATTCATGTATTTGAAGATTCATGGATCAAATTAATGATGGAACATGCATTGGACGATTCATGTATTGATCATGTGTTCACACATTGTGTTCACACCATGATGACCCTTCAGCTGGACGCTCACACACAAGTGTCTACTCAAGCTCCTTGTTCACACCAAGTTTGACTCTTCATGAAGCCTTATTTAATTAAGCCACTCATGGTGAAACAACATGAATTCAAGGCTCCATTAAAGGAGTTAGCCGAATCTAGCCATGCATGTATGAAGATCATTCATCCAAGTGTTTATGCTCATACATGAAGTCGCCCACTCACCTCCCATTCGGCCAAGATGGACAAGGACACCATTGGACATTTTTCTAGAAAGTTTCATGTCTTAATTAGGTACATTACTTAATTGTTAAGTTCATGAATGGACTATTCGGTAGCATAAGATACTAGTATAAATAGTTTGTTGATTTCATTGTAAAAGGACTTTTACCAAATTTGTTAATGAACATTGTTCTTGTGAGGTTGCTTCCTCTCATATCTCATACAAGTTTCAATGACTTATCCGGCTTGTGCTAGTGGCGCCAATCGCCTTGTTTTGAACTTATCACCAATCTTGGTGTATGCTCACCTATCCATCTATCCATATTTTTCACCTTAACAATATAGGAATTGGGGTGACACTTCTTAGTGTTGAATCATTCCCGACGTTGAGTTCATTTTTTCATTCCCATCTTTTAAATTTCTTTCTTGTTAATCCAAACCGAACCTTCTATCCTTCATCCATCTTTGCTACCCTTAACCGAACCTATTACTAAACTTACCCTTCTTGAAACCTTTCGCTTATCCTATTCCATTCTTTTTACTTTTATTACTAAAATCCAAGGCACGAACGACTCTCTCGAACTACGATCGGTAACTACGTGAATTCGACTCATCTACCCGCCGGATCACATCGTAACAATGCTTAAAGACTAAGTAAAATTCGATCATGAACATCCTAGAATAATCTAGAACAAAACCATTAATTGAATAAGTCCTAATTCAAAGAGAATGGTTCTTCAAAAGGTAGCTTCATAGTTAAGGAAAATGATATGAATGAATGAACACCACGATACGAACTCGCCTCGTGATGATTCGAGTTGTAATGTTGCCCAATCATGAATTTGAGTAAGAGTTGAACGCTTTCAAACAAAACAAGGTTTAAACAAATAAAAAGCTTGAAGAAAGAAGGGAAAAAAGTTTTAAAACAAACAATAAAGAAAAGACTTCACCCACTATCAAGAATGATAGGAACCTTGGTATATGATAAACTCGACCCACTATCAAGAATGATAGGAACCTTGGTATATGATGAACTTCGACCCACTATTAAGGATGCATACAATTATTTTAAGCTAACTAAATAAACTAACTAAATTATTTCAACAAATTAGAATGCATGAAATTAAATACTTTTGAATCAAGCTCAATGAGCTTGCGCCAAATCGAGTTGAGCCCTAATGAGTCGTGGTCAAACCAAAATTAAACCAAGATAAGCTAAATTAAGTCGGACGGCTTTCTAAGTCGAAATGAGCTAGGATCAGCTTGCCAATAGTGCAATGCTCGACTTGGTAAGCTTGATCAAAGTAGTTCATGGGTGGGTTCATATCACATCTCCATATTCTTTCTTTATTTCCTTGTTATCCCAAACCGAGCCATCTGCATACCACTCATCTTTGTTTCTCCCTAGCCGAACCTACCTTCATAAAATTAGCCCATTTTGAAACCCATTTTTTTACCATTAAGCCTACTAAGCCAATTCCAACAACTAGTCTATTCTTGAGAACGACTCTTCTCGAAGACAATCGGGCAACCTTTGTGAACTCGACTCAATCACTCGAGCCAGATCACATCAGAATGTCTACCCCACATTGAGTTTGCATACAATCGATTGGTACATTCGGCTACTAAGTATTCACCATTTGAGGTAGTGTATGGATTTAATCCCTTAACGCCATTAGATTTGTTACCTTTACCTTCTGAAAAGTTGGTGTGTGTAGATGGAAAGAAAAAGGCAGATTTTGTTAAACAATTGCATCATCGAGTTAAAGATAATATCGAGCAAAGAACGGAGCAATATGTTTTTCAATTTAACAAGGGTTGTAAACGAGTGACATTTGAACCTCGTGATTGGGTTTGGATTCACATGCATAAAGAGAGATTTCTTGTTCAATGACGATCCAAGCTTTTGCCATGTGGAGATGGACCTTTTCAAGTCTTGGAAAGAATTAATGATAACGCATATAAATTGGATCTACCTGGTGAGTATGGGGTTAGTGTGATTTTTAATGTTGCTAATTTTTCCCTTTTTGATGTAGGTGACGATTTGGTAACAAATCGCCTCAAAGAGGGGGGAATGATGCAACCATAGCTCAGGAAATTACTACCAAATCTATTGAGCTACCACGAGGACCTATAACTCGATCATGAGCTAAGAAATTTCAAGAAGCGTTAGCAAGCTATGTGGATCAAGCTTGGGGAGAGCACGAAGCCGAATCCAATAGCCATGCATAGAACAACTCAATTGGTGTCACTTGCAATTTATTATCTTTTCTGTGTGCTCTGACTTTTATTATCTTATTCAGAAACAAGACTTGAGAATTATGTTGGCTTGTAAAATCAAAATTTTGACCCTGGAAATTGCTCTATATTAGGGTTTAAAGGATTTAGGAATGTTTTGCATGATTCTAACTAACAATTGCTTTATATTCCTTCTATGTTGTTGTCCATGGAACTTTCAAGTCAAAATGATATGGTAAGTGGAAACTTTGCTTTCGATCCCGGAGATTATTATTTTATATCATTTGGTATCAAGTTGTTCAAAGGGGTTGAATCAAGTACTTTTGTTGTCCAAAATCATAATTCTCAAACTCTTAATGGTTCAATTCTAACATCTATGCTGGACCCTTGTATCTATTGTGAAACGGTAAGGTCGACTTCAATTTTCGATCTCGGTATTGGTTCATTTGTTCAAGTTATGAATAAAAACTTGAAAAGTTCCCTCAGTGCTTAACCTTCATCGTTTCAATAACTTATTTTATTCTTTTGTAGGTAATGATGTGAGGTGGTACCTCCTAAAGAGGGAGGGCGTGGAAATAACCCATTTCTTTCTCGAACCATTCGTGGTTCCACAGTTTTGGAATAACTTCGTCCCAATCATGAACAAATTGGTTTATGATTTTGAAAAAATTTTGAGCAAGTGGCCCGATTTGAGGATAAATCGCCTTCAAGATGGAGGGAATGATGCAAACCTGGTCATGTCATGTTACAATTCAACTCGACAACATTGAGCATGGCCTAAGCTCGAGGGGCCTAAGTGCAAAATGAGGCATAATCTCAGCTCAATTTTGCTCATCTCCAGCTCAAGGAGTTCGTGGTGCTCATTTAATGAGCTTGATTCAGCTTAAATAAGCTCTGCTTGAGCTATCTTTAAATTCTAGTTCTTGCATTTTATTAAGTTGGAATAAATTAGTTAATTCATTTTAATTAAGTTAGTTAATTAGTTAAGGTTTAATAAATTTGTTCAAATCTGACATTTTTAATTTAGTATATTAAATATGTCTCATATTAAAATATGTTTAATAGTCTAACTTAGGACATAATTTTAATGTGTCTAATTTAGAACAAATTAATTAGCTGCTGATTTAATTTGTCCCGCCCATATTGAATTTGTCCTAGCCAAATTAATGATGTCTTGTTTTAATTAAATGCTGCCAATTTTAATGTGTCTTAATCCATTTAATTGTTGTTAAATGTGCAGCAAGTACATGCATGGATCGGCCTAGGAAGGAGCTAGATCAACATCCTTTTCTAGCTGGTTTTTTGTGCAGCTTAACAGCCTTGAAGAATTAATTTCCAGCTGCAGCAAATTAAAAATCCTTTAAAGTGATGCCTTGGGCATTCCACTAGCCATGCTTCTTCACTAAGATATCAGCTGAATATTGTTGTCCATTGAAGTCTTCTAAGCTTATTTAAATGCCCCTTTGATCGCCTAGCTAACCAAAGCAGCATCTGGACTTATTCACTCATTTGGCCAAAAATAACAAGGGATTTTTCAGCTCATTTATTTCTCCAGCTGATGAGGAAACTTCAAGGAACTCTCTTGGCATCTTCTAAGAAATTTTTAGCTCTTCTAGCTTAATTTCAAGCTGACCATTTGGTATTCTAGGTGGCTGATAAGTTCACATTTATTTTAAATGTTTCTAGTTGCATGAAGACACCTTTGAAAGCTGTCCAAATACATTCTCAAGGCTGGAGGAAGCATCCCAAAACTTTCCTAATTTTTCTAGAAATTTTAACTCATTTAAAGGCTGAATTAAGTAACCATTCAGCTAGTTTTTGAGATCATTCGGCTGACCATGTTTTAGGCTATAAATATGTGTTAAATTTCATTTGTAAAGGTTAGACAATTTCAGACTTTGTTAATTTTATGAACTTAATTGTTCTAGTGAGAATTCAATTCTCTTTATTCACATTAGGACTGATCTAACTTATCGGGCATTCGCCTCGTGGAGTCAATCTTTCCTTGATATCCCGAACTTATCACCTTTATTGGTGTGGCGCTCAAAACTATACTAAGGTTCCTATCATTCTTGATAATGGGTCAAGGTTCTTCGTTAATTTTTCCCAAACCAAAATTCACCTAAGTGCCCTTTTAAGATTCGAGTCAACCTCTCTTATAGCGTTAGTTTAATCTTGGCCTTAGCCGATTTTCCCACCTATCACCAAGTTTCCTTTAACCCTTATTTGATCCCTTTGATAGCCATTTATCCATCCTTTATTCAGCCTTCTTGAATCAAACCATCAACTTGCTTCCATATCCATTACTTAAACTAACCATTTGAACCTAACTTCCTTGTTTTCATCCCTAATTTTGCCAACCGCTCAAACTTACCCAATTCAATGATCAGCAACTATTACGATTGGGTAATTTCCAGGTCAAAAATTTGATTTTGCAAGCCAACATAATTCTCAAGTCTTGTTTTCAATAAGATAATAAAATTCGTGAGCACACAGAAAAGATAATAAATTGCAAGTGATGCCAATTGAGTTGTTCTATGCATGGCTATTGATTCACTTCGTGCTCTCCCAAGCTTGATCCACATAGCTTGCTAACACTTCTTGAAATTTCTCACCATGATCGAGCTTATAGGTCTTCGTGGTAGCTCAATGGATTCGATAGTAATTTCCTGCTATGGTGCACTATTCCCTCTTCAAGGTGACTCGTCCCTAAATCATCACCTACATCAAAAAGGGATAAATCATCAACATTAAAAATCACACCGACCCCATACTCACCGTGTAGATCCAATTTATATGCGTTATCATTAATTCTTTCCAAGACTTGAAAAGGTCCATCTCCACGTGGCAAAAGCTTGATCACATTGAACAGAAATCTCTTTACGCATGTGAATCCAAACCCAATCACCAGTGTTCAAATATCACTCGCTTACGACTTCTTGTTAAATTGACGAACATATTGCTTCGCTTCTTCGCCGATATTATCTTTAACTCGCTGATGCAATTGTTTAACAAAATCTACCTTTTCTTTCCATCTACATGCACCAACTTTTCGTAAGGTAAAGCTAACAAATCCAATGGAGTTAAGGGATTAAATCCATACACTACCTCAAATGGCGAATACTTAGTAGTTGAATGTACCAATTAATTGTATGCAAACTCACGTGGGGTAGATATTCCTAATGTTATCCGACTCGGGTGATTGAGTCGAGTTCATAAAGGTTGCCCGATCGCCTTTTGAGAAGAGTCATTCGCCATTCTTAAGAATAGACTAGTTGTTTGAATTGGCTTAGTAGGCTTAATGGTAACAAAATGGGGTTCAAAATGGGCTAGTTTTATGAAGGTAGGTTTGGCTAGGAGAAACAAAGATGAGTGGCATACTGGATGGCCTCTGCTTGGGATAACAAGGAAATAAAGAAAGAATATGGAGATGTGATATGAACCCACCCCGCTGAACTACTTTGGTCAAGCTTACTAAGTCGAGCATTGCACTATTGGCAAGTTGATCCTAGCTCATTTCCAACTCCCCGATGATGCGAACTCGCCATGAAAACCATGGAATTGCCATCGGGGCCAATCACTTGAGCCCGTGCAAGAGGTTCCAAGAAGTCAGTAGTAAGTTACATTGCTTGAGTATGGATAGAAGGCTTGGCCGAACATCAAGAGTCTAGCTCTGAGTAGCTCGTTGTGCAATGTGTTACAAGTCGACTTAGCTCGTGTTAGCTCAAGGGAGCTCAATTCGACACTTAGCTAGCTCATGGAGCTAAATTTCTATTTTATTTATTTGATGCATTTATTTGGCTAGAATAAATTAATTATTTGTGTCAATTAATTAGTTAAATTTATGCTTAAATTAATTAATTAATTAATGTGTCTTAAATCTGGACATTTTTAATTTAAATTATTAAATATGTCTTATATTAATACATAGCTTAAATGTGTCTAGTTTAGGACATCAATTTAATGTGTCTAGTTTAGAGACAAATTTAATTAGTTACAGCCAATTTAAGATTAAGTTGACTAATGGTTTAAATAAATGTGCAGCACACAAGCATTAAAGGAGCATGCATGGGACGACATGGGAATGTGCAGCCATCAAATGCACCCCTTCGTGGACACCAAAAGCCAAAGGGTGGTGATTTATTTTCCAAGAATGACCGCCAACTCTCCCAAGCAGCATCTGTGTGTTCACATTTTGCTGAAAGTTCTTTTCACACTAAGTGGCTGTTCTTGGTTCCATGTTTTCACACACAAGGACTATACATATTCGGCCTTTCACACTTGAATGGCCATTGGAGTCCTCCATAATGCTCAATTAATCCAAGGCTTTCAAGCTTATCTAGACGTCACATTTAAGAAGCATTCAAGCTACTTTCAAGCACCTTGGCCGAATGTGGACTAGTCCATAAAGCTTCCCATTAATGGCTAGCTGAATCATTCTCTTCTAGTAGCTTCTCATTCAGTTCCCAAGCTAAGAAGACTCTAGAATTTGTCCAATAAATTGCTAGAAAATTTCCTAAATCCTTAAGGCTTAAGATAGCCGGCCCCTTTGAATGCCATATGACTATTCGGCTAGCTATAGTTTAGGCTATAAATATGGCTTGTTTTTCACTTGTTAAAGACAAATGAACATTTTATGAATTTTATAAACTTTGTGAATTTGTTTTCAACTCTCAATTTTGATGTGATCCAGCCTGCAGACGAGTCGAATTCACGTGAGTTGCCCAATCAGAGTTCGAGAGAGTCATTTGTACCTCGACTTTAGAAATAGAAGTGAAATGGATAGGTTTGGATAGCTAAGGTTTTCAAAAAATTATGCAAAAGGGTAGTGATAGGTTCTGCTAAGGAAACAAGAAAGGATGTTGGATAGATGGCTCTGGCTTGGTTAATAAGAAAAAGTTGAAAGATAGGGAATGGAAAAATGAACTCAATGTCGAGAATGATTCAACACTAAAAAGTGTCACCCCGATTCCTATATTGTTAAGGTGAAAAGATGGATAAAAGGATAGGTGAACGCCACACCAAGATTGGTGATAAGTTCAAAACAAGTCTGGTTGACGCCACTAGCACAAGCTAGATAAGTCTTCAAACTTGTATGAGATATGAGAGGAAGCAACCTCACAAGAACAAAGTTCATTAACAAATTTGGCAAAAGTCCTTTACAAATGAAATCAACAAACTATTTATACTAGTTTCTTAGGCTAACCGAATAGATGGGCTTCATGAACTTAACTATTAAGCAATGAACCTAATTTAAGACATGAATATTCTAGAAAATGACCATTGATGTCCTTTGTCCATGTTCGGCCGAATGGGAGGTGAGTGGGCAGCTTCATGAATGAGCAAGCTTTGGAAGCCAAGGGGATGGTCTAAGTTCGGCCATGGATGCATGAAACTCCCAAAGGGTGTCTCTGGGCCGAATAGGTGCTTAGGAAACTCCAAGGGTCCTCTCACATGCATTGGTTGTACATGGAACTTGGAAGGGGCTTGAACCTAGCCGCACATGCACTTGCATTAATTACCTCCATTCATGCATGTGTACCGCCCAAGGGAGATGCACCTTTCAATATGCATTAACCTTCCATGTACATGAATGTATGTCCTCCAAACATTGAACCGAACCATTCATGAATCTTCTCGCTCAATGAACATTCCTGCTCATGCACCTTGCTTTAAATGCCATGAATGTATCTTCCAAATTCAAATTTAACCTACAAAATTAAATAACAAAATTAAATAACACACAAATATTCATATAATTATAAATTAAATTAATAACTAAATAACTTAATAACACTAACTAAATTTGGACACAATAATTATAAGTCAACTTATAATAAATTTGGCTAGCTCAAATAGTCAAAAACACTTAGTGAGCTAAATTGAGCTAGGGAATTCGACATGAGCTGTAACAAACTTAGTTATAAGATAGATTAAAACTTAATTTATTGAAATGAAAAAGGAATGAGCTGAAACGAAGCTAAATTCGAGCTCAAACGAGCTAAACGAGCTCAAGTGAGCTGATGTGAGCCGAATGGCGCATGGGAGTCGAGAGAGGAGTTTGAAATCGAATTGCAAAATGGTGCATGGAATCTTCAAGGAGTTGTCCTTAGCTCCTCCAACGCCATGGACCTTGTTATCATCCCAAATGCGCAACACAAAGGCTGATATAGCATCTTGAATTTGCTTGGTTCGAGCTCGATTCGTGGGGCCTTTTGAAGCTCGATTGATTCTTGGTGTGCATTCGAGATGCCCCGGTGTGCTCACATCATTCCCCATCTTCAAAGCGACTTGTCCTCAAGTCGAGCCATTTGTCCATGGGAGAACTTTGACTCGTGCATGGTTTTCCTTGATCAAATGGGATGGAAGATGTCACGCAAACTCCGAAAAATTCTTTACCACAAACAGAAAAAAAAAAAACTCAAAGGAGTCAAATTCAATGTGTTCGATAGTTCATTAAAAATTCATTCAATCGAACATATGCCAAAAATCTCAATTGACAAAGCAAGCATACGTAAATTTATCAAAGAGTTTCATTAGACCATCGTTGCAAACATGAAAACTAAGTTGGATCAAGGGATAATTGGTTGTAAATGATGGCAGGCACTTAAACACATTATTCCTCATCCAAAACATTTTAATTTCTTTAACCGAATATAGCAACTCATTTGTTCCCTTGTCTTGTTCATGCAAGGTATGCCATGGCCAAAGGTATGCTAACTCTTTCTTTCGCTTTTGAACAACATGAGGGGTGTCTCTAAATTCCAGCATAATAATCACATTATTACAATGCCAAAAGGAAAATCCATCACATAAAAGTATAAATAATTTCCAAACAACAAATCAATGGAAATTTCAACTTCAACCAAATTGAGCAAAGATGTTTGAAAATTT